>CM062243.1:36319291-36956327 GCA_031216285.1 Syzygium syzygioides
TTTCCTTAATTATAGTCTCTCAAACTTAAATTTGATATTAGAAAATTGTCTCATCGATCACAAGGTATGCTAATACCCGGTTATGCATTTAATACTTAGGTTCCATCAATAAATGATTCGGAAAACATCTTCTTGAAAATGATCGTTTGTATCGCTTACAAAAATAAATGAACGACACATATTTTCATCCTTCACGAGAATGTCTAGATATAAATTTTTGCCGGTAATGAAAATATTTTTCATTGACTAATTATCACAAGAGATACAAGCGGTTATTTCTCGGAAAATATTTTTCAAATCGTACATTTTCGTTAAATCATCACAAATTATGCATAAAGACTGAACTCATTGAGAATGAGCGACAATACATATACAGTATATATACTTTTGAAGCATAGTCGAAGGATCGACAACGGTACTTCCGAAGATTTTGGGGTAGAAGGGAAATAAAATCATTGAGAAAGATCGACACGAAAGTAAGTTTGATATCCCAGGTTTTGGGGGATCGAACAAGTTTCTTTGTCACAACTCACAAGTCAAATCCAATCTTACAAACTACATACTCTTGATCTTGAACGTGCTTAACGGTTTGTCGTGCGTCGCAGTTTGTCTTGACACTGCATTTGATTAACACCTCAAGTGAAACCGATGCCTTCGAGCGAGGGTATCCTCTGTTTGAACATCGCCCTGGAAGCAATGCAAGCATCAGAAACCCTTTTTGAATAGCCTTTTAAAATCCTTACAAGCTGTTGTGATGGTGATCCGATTCCTTCATCTCCTTGAAGGATTACCTGGTTTTCTTGATGAACTGACCCGTAAAGTGCGAGAAAAAAGTTAAACCGTCTTGACTTGTTGCTTCGCCAATTGCAGGGAACGGAGTTAGCCCCTGTCGAAGCGCAAGAGCAGTGTATGATTAAGGATCTGTGAATAGGCGTCCAGTGCAATTTATTTTTTTCTTAGGAATTTGATTGATTTTCCGGGTATCAAGAGCGGGTTTAATGCGATTTCTTTTCGTGTTTAGCATCTTAAGAGCAACAAAGGTGTCTGATTAACCATTTTGATAGATTCTTTTTCTTCAATGAAATGGCGGAAGATCCCGCTAAACTTGTTCGCCAATATTGTCATTCATTTCAGGCGTAGACATCTACATAAGTCTCATCTCACAATAATTACCTCAGGGAGTAAAACTGAAAGACAATTCCACCACTAAACTTGGCTCAGAATTAAGTACAACAAACACAACAGGCCAGTCCCAGCAACCATGACCGTTGATTCTCGGAGAGATGATGCCGATGACTCCGTCTGACCCGGGGGCTTCCGGTAGTAGTACGGGAAGTACGGCATGATGGAGTTGGGTGGCGGGGGAACATAGAAACCGCCGCCATAAGGTGGCGGAGGGGTGAACGGGAAGTACCCTGCCGGTGGAGGGAGGTAATTGGGAGGCGAATACGACCCTGTTTGAGAAGGCAGCGTGGTCGTCACTGGAGTAACCGTAGTTCTGCTGCCGGCGGGGGGCGGGTAGCATGGATAGGCGCACGGCTGGTCAGACCTCGCTTTCCCGGCCAATTGCGAGAAAATGGAGACCAAGAAGAGGGCGGAGACGAGCTTGGTCGCTCTTGTGGCCATGTGTGAGGATGGTGATGACGTGAAGGAGGAGGAGGAAAGTGAGGAGGAGAAGAGGATGGTAGAGACTTCAGAGAGTGCGGGGAAGGAGTTGGTCGAGTGACGAGGGATGGCTTGACTTATTAGGAGACTTGAGTTTGTGGGTTTTTGTCATGATTCACGTAAAAGACCAAAGAACTTCATAATGCCTTGAAAACCAAGTTTCAGCTACTACCCATTTGGACCCCTCCTATTTTGTTTAGCTACCATACATTTGGACCCTCTCCTATTTTGTTTAGCTAGTACACATTTGGACCCTCTCCTATCATGATTGATCTAAGTGGTCGCGCCCTCTTTGCCCTCGCGCTCATCAAAAATCACTGGCCTGGCATGTTCTCTAGGGGATTCTGCAAGACGGTTTTCGTCAAGGCGGCCTCAAGACAAGCCAAGTCCAGAACTCCGCACCATATATTGAGTTCAAATAATCTCATATCTAGACGACGTCACATAAACACGGTCTATTGATGGGAAGGTTTGGTGGACCAAAGGTTGTTGGTCACCAAAGGTTGTCACTTAGCATCAAATTTCCAATCATTCCCCCCACAACCAAATGCGGGGAAGGTTTTCTTTGACTATGATAATCGGCTTGATTAAAGTCTTCTCGATTGCTTATGTTCTCTGCCCTTCTTTTCTACTAATTTGACCACTAATCTCTCACCACATTTTTTCCCCAACGGCCCTTGATGTTTCAACCCAACACCGACTAATTGCTATCCTCTTCCTCCATACAGAAAACGCGCTGTCATCTCTGGTTCTTGGGTCGCATGTGCATGCACCCTGCATCTGCAGCTGCTGCTTCTTTAGGTCATGTCTGGCGGCCAATTATGTCCGACACCTAACTAAGAAAGTCTCCGCCCGCCAATGAAAACGAGACCCGTGCCCACAATCATCGAGGAACATACGTGTCCGCAACGGACGCACGATATACACAGGTTCAATGAGTAATCTAAATACCACCGATCTTCCCATTTTTCGATGTTGCCAAAGCGACGGGACGGACGGACGAGACGGAATGGAATGATTCCCAAAGGTTCTGAGATTTGGCAAAGCCCACGTGGATGATGATGATGATGATGCGAGGGGGGAACATGATGGAGGGGGAACAAGTGGAGGAAAACTGAGGGACAGGTTGCACAAACTCCTTTGCTGACTTTAGAAGTACCGACTCTCGATCCCAAGGAGAAAACGGATTCCTCACGCCATAGAAGTAAAGAAAAACTGGAAAAAGGCGCGCCCCCCCCCAGCTGGAAAGTTTCAATGAGGTTCGAGCGAAAACGGAAGATGGCTGCGTGTCGCCGCCTCATTGGTTCAACCAAAAAGGAGCGTTGCCCATATAAATCGTCGTGTCCTTTCTCAGGATTATCTAGACTCGCTGTCGTGTCCTTTTTTAGGATTATCTACAACTTAAGCAAATCCTTGACAGACTTCTTCTCATTTTTCGAAATTTTTTGTGATGTGAAATTTTTCAAAGGATATTCTCTCTCTTTGATAAAGATAAAGATATAAAGAGTACTAAAAATATGAGACGTGTAGGTATCGACATGTTAAAATAAAAAACGCATCCGTGAAGTTCGCACCCATAGGATAGAGACAAGTCGCGGAGGCCTTCGTAGGAGCAAAAGCTCAATTTCTTTGGTGAGGTTGCCTATTAACCGAAAATCCAAAATATAAAAAAAAAGCCCCTAAGAGGTTCACCTGCCAAATTAGTGCTTTAATGTCATGTTATACGGTAATTTTTGCAACTTGCAATCATATAAAATATGAAAATCGAAAGGCTTGGATTTTAAAAGCTGTTTAATTCACCTTATCTTTATGAATTTTCTCTCTAATAAGGGAGATATTCACCGTTTGACCATCAAAATGATGACCATCGGTCGAGTTAAGCATGTCATCTCGATTAGTTTAAACACCGAGAACCTCACTTTTCTTGAAGCATCTTCAATCTTTTTCAAGACTTTCTTGTCCACTTAATGCTACAAAAAGTTTCCTTTGAGCACAATATCGCTTTCTAGATTATTTTCTCTTTTCGCCTTTATAAGAGCTTTTTCATCTGACCAAAAAAAAAAAAAGAAGAGCTTTTTCGATTTCTGCTTTCGGCGTCAAATTTTACAGGCTGTTGCATTCTAGTGCTGTCAAACGACAAAAATGAAGAAATCAATGGCGATACTCGTAGTTCATTCCTTTTTAGCCAATGTGTACATATATGTATATATATAAATATATGTGCTGATAAAGTCAAGAAAAGGCGAAAAAAAAAAAAACGGAAAGAAGACTTTGCTGGCCTTCTTCTAGGTATGTTAATATGGTATATGAACTTTAGCTGGTCAATTTCATTGAAGATGATGTGAAATTTTCAAACACGAGTCATCTAAGACGAAATTTCAGCACTAATCTGATGCATTTTATATTCGACCGTCCGAGCAGCTGTATGCATACTTATTTTTAGTCAAGGAATGGAAAATTGGGATGGCATCGGACATGGCCATTATGGCTCATTGAAAATCAAGTACGGAAATAAACAAAGAAAATGATCGACGTGCCGAAATAAAATGTATTTACATATGGGGTTACTGTTCTATTTACGTGCATCAAATAAGGCTTCGCCCAACGTAACGCACTTCTTCTTCCTATATCGAGAAGAAGGCATCCTAACAGGATGATGAAGATTAAAAGAGTCTGGTGGAGCTTGCAAGTGGGACGAAGGAAAGGGGGTGGGGGGTGTGGCGTGAAGAGATGGCGCGTGATGGACGGCAAACGATGAAGACGTGCTGCTTTGGTACCATCGTTAATTATGTAAAACTCAAGGGGAAACAAAGAGATTAATCTTGAATCTATTAGAAAAAGTTCAAGGGAAAAGTACAAAAAAAGTCTTAAATCTATTGTAATGGTATCAATTTAGTTATAAACTTTTTAATTAGACCAATTTAGTTCTAAACCTTGTCCTATTGGTACCAATTCAGTTCATTCGGTTAATTTATATTAGAAATCGCTGATATGGACATTGACCGTCCTACGTGACACAATGGATGCTGACATGGATATTTTTATATAAAATAAAAAAAATCAAATTTTTATTATTAATCTTTTCCCTTTTCATTCCTTTTCCTTCTCTTTTTTTTTTCTTTTTTTTGTCCTTTCTCTTTTTTCCTTCCATCTATCGATCATTAGCCTTTGTGTCGGCCGGCGGAGGTCATCAGTCGATGGCGAGGGTAAGGGCGAGGGCCGAGATGCCCTCGCTAGCCTTTGTTGAGGGTTGGCGAGGGCCGTGCGAGGTTGCCCTTTGCCAGATCAAGCGAGGGGGCCCTTGCCTAGTCCTCGTCAGAGGCTGGTGAAGGTCGGGACGCCGTCTCACCATCGCCAGAGGCCAGCAAGGGCGTCCCAGCTCTCACCCTCACTGGCGGGCGACGACCTCTGTCGGCCGTCATGGAGGTTGGCAACTGGCGAAGGCAAGGAGAAAAGAAAAAGAGAAGGAAAGGAAAAAAAAAAAGAGAAGAAGGAAAAGAGAGAAAAAAAATGTCCACGTCAGTGCTGGCTATGCAACGTAGGATGGCCGGCATCCATATTAGCAATTTCCAACCTAAATTGACCGGATGAACTGAATTGATATCAACGTAAGAATATTTATGACCAAATAAATCTAATTATAATATTTGAGAGTGAATTAGTATCAATGTAGTAGGTTTAGTGCACTTTTTATGCTTTTCCCAAAGTATAAAGGAAAGACAAGACATGAAGATGCACCAAGCAACTCCCATCAATCTAATAAATACTCAACAGTTCCAACCATTGACCGAGATTAATGCCCAACGAACCAGACCCCTCACCTAATTCACCTTAATTCCTCCAACATCTTCCCCGGTACCCACTTCCTACATAAAGTATTCGTCCAAAAAGCACAGGATACGACAAAGTAGAATAATACATGTAAAGAGAGGCGTACAACGCAACCAGAAGCCGCAGGCGGGACCACCAGCCAAGGAACCAAGGAACCAAGACAAGCGCCGCTACGGCGTCGCAGCACATGGAGAGAGCCGCGAGACAAAAGAGCCGTGGAATCGACCAAGAGCCTGTCCTCTCTCGCCCCAGTAGAAATTGTCCCCACCGGGGCACCCGCCACGCGCAGCCAAATTCAAACCGGCATGTTTTGGTGAAACCAAGGTTGATTTCGGGATACTGCACCAAGTGAACATCTGAGCCTGACACGTACGGACACGAGTCAAGTACCTTACCTCTGACACATTCGAATCAGATCGGACGGCTGGTAACTTCCCCCTTCCCCGTTTCGCTTCCCCGCTCCCCACCTGCTCGGTTGCTGCTCCGCGGATCCCATGTGCTTCTTCAAATCTTTTTGCGCGCTTGGGAATCCTAAAGCTTAACTTTCTCCTTTTCATATTCTCTCTAAGGTTAGATTGAAGAAAAGGAGGAAGGAAGAGAGGACAAAAGTGATATGGAATTTGGCTCTATTTCAAGGTGCACTTATCTTTTGCATATGCTTGGAATGGAACAATGCTGTGGTGGGCCTCTCGATTTTCGGGTTTTGATTATAATGCTCGAGGTGCATATCCAGCTCGGTTTCGAGGTTTTCTTAATATATCTGGATTTTTTCGGAACTCTTGAAATTATGACGTCTTTTAAAAAAACGTCATGGATCGTTTATTTTAGTTGTGTGATGCGATTATACGTCTATCGAATTAATTTGCCGCTTTTTTTGACATGACCGTTGTGACAGTAACGACGCATTGATCCGTCGGTGGCTTAATATTTGAAAAAGGAAATCTTGAGATTCCGTGCGCAGCGATTGATTTTATTTTTTGGAATTCTAATGTACCGTTTTATCGATGCTTTTTCAGACCTCTATTTTTTCTCATAGTAAGTAGTCGCCTCTTTAGAGCCAAGAAAACTCGAATTGAGCTCCAACCTACTTGACAATTTTGCCGACCGAAAGACGCATCGAAATTAGAATTGCAAACCACTCAACCCATGTGGTAAAAGGGAATCATTCACTCTAGCGAAACTTTGTCATGCAAATTATAAATTCTTATTTTTTTGTAGTATTATGAGAGGGCCGTCCTCCATAAATATTCGGTTGCATCCGAAAAATAAAATAAGACCGACTTAAATTATAATATGAATAGCGTTGATAGTGCCAGCCACTAGTAGACATGAAATTGCTCGATCAAAGGACATCAACCAACTAACGGTGGGACTCCACTGAAAACAACGCAATCAAATCGAGACGTGAGTGGAAACGCAAGCTTCTCGACGACCCAAATCATTTTAAACGAACAAAATTCAAAAGATAAACCAAGCATCACATGGAAATTAAGTAAGTAAACCATAGGCGCCGACCAAGAAACAGAGCTTGGGGGCATAACAACCAGAATCATACAGCGTGCCCCAGAAAGATGGTAAAGATTCACCGAACTGTGTCAAAGAGAATTCGATTTTGACGAAATCATGTCTCTTGATTTATATAGAGATATGTATCCGAATGATCGAATTATTGAACAATTGGAAGACGGAGCAAGTACAAGGAGAGAACACGACAAGAGGAGGAAGAAGAAGAAGAAGATGATGATGATGATGATGATGATGAATGAACAGGAAATCAGAAAAGGTTAAAAGAAGCATATGTCCCAGATTTTGTGTACTCACTTCCCCTTAAAAAGTATAAAAATTTTCTTCGTCAGATCGCCTTCCGTCCTCGAACGCATCTACTGAACCATGCCACGTTGTCCCTAGAATTATTTCGGCCCACCTTATGGCTTGCGCTTGATCTTCTATAGTCCTTAAGATCGAGAAAAGAAAAAGGTTAAAAAGATAGAAACAAGATCCATCCTATTTGGTTCACCAAAGCGCCAGAAGACCCAGCAGACCCAATCCCACCAGGAGCGGCACGCCGGCGGTGGAGCTCCGACCTGCACCGTTAAAACTCTGGTCGATGGGGTACAAGCTCCCCGGCGGGCCGGTGATGTATATGTAGGCGGACGGCGGCGGCGGCGATGACAGCACGGGGCAGCACGAGGGCTTCTTGTGGGGGGACGGGGGCGGCCGTGGGGGCGGCGGGCAAGGGGCTGGCGGCGGCGGCGGGTAAGGAGCGGGCGGCGGCGGCGGAGGAGGCGACTGACTGCAGGAGCTGCACTTGTCCGATCCGGGGGCGGAGGTGTCGTCCAGCTTCCGTGAGTTAAGTCCCCTGATCGGGATCGCGGTGGCCAGGACCAGGACCAACACGAGGCCCAACTTAGCCATCGAAGATAATTTGCCTGGAAAATCTCGTGATCCGATCAAGAGAGAAAGAGAGAGAGAGAGAGAGAGACTAAAAGGGTGTGAGGATCGGACCTTGCATAGGGGTGACGTTATGAAGGGTGCATGGAAAGTGCAGGAGGAAAATAAAAGAAAAAGGACGACTGGCTTTTTGGGAGGGGGGGTCGGTGGAGGAGTGATTAGGAAGGCAAAGAGGAGCGAATGAGACGTGTTCTTTGTTGCTACGAGACTAGTAGGGGAAGGAGCGGCGAGGGTGGTGTGGCGAGGCCTTACCTTGCCTTACCCTGGATGATAAGGGAATGAGAGTGGACATGTGGGATGGTTCATGAATTGGGGCCCCCGCCCTCCCTCCTCTCCGCTTTGATGTTGGCATAAATGTTTATTTTTCTGGTGAAATTTTCATATGGCACGTATTGGGGTGATGGGTTTGGTTCTTCCAATGATTGTACTTGGGGTTTGTGTATTGTCTACTTTTTATATTGATTTTTAGCCCACAATTAATGGATCACGCAAGCTACCGCTATTCTTCGTGATGGATCGATGGTTTCGATTGAGCCTCTCGTTTTCCTTGTTTTTTGGGGAAAAAAATATCTCTTAGCTTTGACCTGATGTGCAACGTAATACCCAAACTTTTTATTTATATGACATGGTCCTTGAATTTTAGTCCAATGTGCAATATTGCCTTGAACTTTTCATTTGTTCAAATTAAAAGTTCAGAAATTATTTGTGTCATTTTCCCTTTTAAAGATTATTTCCTATTAATTAGCTAAATTTAAGAGATTGTGTTACAAACACACGACTAGATCGGTGGATCTTTCCCTCATGTTATTCCTTGCAATTGGAATAGCGAGCGTGTATTTAAACATAGTAAAGTGAATTGAAAAATCTTGCAAAATGGTGCTTTGCATATAACTTGCTCAGTGCATAACATGCTCTTTCTCCATGCAAAGATGAATTTCCCTCTTTGGTAGTTTACATAAGAATAATATATAAGGACCTACTAAACATACAATTTTTGGGAAAAGTTTCAAAAAAAGTCGTAAACCTTTTGTATTGATGCCAATTTAGTCTTAAACCTTTTTTTGGTGCCAATTCAGTCATAAACCCTTCGCATTGGTGCCAATTTAGTCATAAACCTTTTTTTTGTGCTAATTCAGTCATAAACATTTTACATTAGTGCTAATTCAGTCCTAAACTTTTTTGTTTTTATGTCAATTCAGTTCTTCCAGCCAATTGTGGCTAGATTTTGCTGACGCGGATGCCGGTTGGCCGGCGGCCGATCACCGACGTTGATGTGGATAACTTTCAATAATATTTTAATTTAATTTAATTTAATTTTCTTTTTTCTTTTCTTTTTTCCCCCTCCCCTCCCTCCTTCCTCTAGTCGGTCACCAAACCAGCAACCAGCCAGAGGCCAGAGGCTAGAGGCTAGTGAGGTCCTCGGTGAGGGTGAGCCTTGCTAGTGGCCGGCGAGGTCTGGCCTCTAGCTAGTTGCCAGTCTAGTGATCGACTGGAGGAAGGAGGGAGGAGAAGAAAAATATATATATTAAAATATTATTAAAAGTTGTCCACGTCAGCGCTTGTGGCTAGTCAACGTCCACATCAGCAAAATCCGGTCAAAATTGACCGGAAGAACTGAATTGGCACAAAAACAAAAGGTTTATGATTGAATTGGCACCAAAAAAAGATTTAGAACTAAATTGACACAAATGCAAAATGTTTATAACTGAATTGGTACCAAAAAAATATTTAGGACTAAATTAGCACAAAAACAAAAAATTTAGGACTTTTTTGACACTTTTTTCTACCATCTTTAATCTCCTCGCTATAGAAAAAGCTTGCAATACCTAGGAATTTCCTTCTAACTTCACTCAGAAGCAATTCAGCACGCATCATGGCATCGGTACAGGTTGTTGCATGAACAAAATCTCGAATGAAGGAATCTCGCACTTACTTTTTAAAAAATATGCATATGCTCATAAAAGCTATGCCTTTCATACTAAGTTACTTATGGACAGCCAATGATCGAATTCAATTTATATCTTTCTCTTTACATCAAATTATGCACTAATCAATCAATTCACATGGCCCTTTCTTTCCAACGGGAAGGGGGGGGGGGGGATCATCTATTATGTTAGGGCACACGATTGGTAGGAACCGCATGATTAAGATATGCATTACAAGCTTATTGGAACTATTTCACTCGTGATGTATAATATAATGATCTGCATAATCGAATAAGGCATCCTGTCATTCTTCCTTTTCCTTGAAGAAACCCTAGTTTTTCTAATATGTTATCACGTCGCAGTCGTTGAGGACTTGATTTGCGCCTTGTGTCATCACTTCACTGGCAATTCCAAAGTGATGTCCGATGGCAGATTAAGAGTCAAATATTGATTGAATTCCACTGGAAACTTATGGGAACTTTCCAATTTTTTCAGTACAGTCCAACTTATGTCGTCTTTATATCTCGGCTTTAATCTATGTTTTAAGTCGCAAGATGATGCGTCTGTCAAGGGAATCCTATGCTCGTTGCCGGGCAGGCTGAGGCTAGGACAACATTCATAAACGTCGGTCGCTTTCGTGGACTATCGAATCTTTCTTAAATAATGTCTATACGTTCCTGGTCCAACATCGCCTTATCATCTTTTATTTGTAACTTTATCTCTCGATCCTTCTTGAAGAATAATATCCTCTTCTTTTTTCGCCATTAGCTAGCCTTCTCCCTCTTCGAGCTGTTCCTCTCTTTCGATACAACGAGATTGTTCTTCACTAGTTTTGCAAATTTTCTCCACCAATTGCGATCTCTACGTGGGAATAGGTAAAGATTTAATATACCGCCAGTGTGACATTTCGAATGGAAAATGTTTTTCGATTTCAATTGTAAGGTTCCGTGCTCGACGCCGTGAAACTCGTATCGTAATATGTCAACACCAAATTCGCTCGGTCAAAGTTACGCTTGCATATTGCATAACAATAGAGAAACCCCTCTCGACGGCTCTTTGAGAATGCAGGCAAATAGCTAACTTAAGCCTAGAGTAGTATGAGGCAACCTGTAAATAAAATTAGGTAAAATAACCGGAAATTCGGATATAATTCAAGAATCCGACAGCTAAGGAAATTAAGGAATTACTCCCAACTCTCAACTAATTAATTGGGAGGAATAGAGTGAGAATGCTGGTGCGAGTGATCTATCAGGTTATTTAAAAGTACAATCTGGTAATCCTATCCTGTGGGTGTACTGACCATAGAGGTGGAGCGATGAAGCAGCAGTCAATGTGAAATCAAAGGGAACAGAGCAATAGGGGTCGGTTGGCAAAACTTGGAATTGGAAAGTGGAAGTTGGGTGGAGGTTTCTGGGAAATGTGAAGGGGACAAAAAAGTTAGGAAGGACTGGATGTGGACGAGTGAGTTGGAAGATGAGATTAGTTGTGGGATGGAGAGAAGGCCACCGTCCATTTTCTTTCTACAAAAAAGCATATTTCTTTCCATGCCCTTCTCCCTTTCTCTCTCTATCTCTCGATAGCTTCTAATCCAAGTCAACTTCAGGACTCGTAAATTTTCAATCAACTAAGCCAAACATTTCCTATTGGAACTTTATTGCCTTGTACCAACCATCTATCTCGCTAGGTGGTAGCCAGGGTGATGAACGTGCCCATCGCCTTTCGCGTCGGGACGTCAGAGGAATTGCGGGAACTTTGAGTCTATCGTTATCTTGATCGGGGAATCTCTCTAGGAGTGAGACTTGGTGAGCAGCAACTGGGATTGTGATTTTTTTCTTCTCATTTTTGCTACTCGGGCTACATCTATGTTGTAATCGAATGTATACTAGCGGATATGAGGCTTCTATCCAATAAAGGAAGTTAGCTATGTCTGGTCGACTCTCCCCAGTTTTAACTTTCCCTAATTTAGAATTATTCTCAAGAGACGATCTGTCGCTGTTGGTATCGATAACTGAGAACAGATTCTCGTTTTCCTTTGGTGAAAGTAGTATAAAAGTTGAATAGTTTTGTTTGTCCACATTGGAGCCCGGATTTTGAATTTTGATGACCCAAAACTTCTTTTTCTAAAGTAACATCTAAACCGATTCCGAAGGCGACTTGGTTGCATCGATTTGGGCATCTTGAGAAATGAGAAGTCGGGATTTCAATCTCTTCACATCACATTCGGGGAAAATTGGCCCATACGACTAAGCCCCCGCCCCTGCCACTGCCGCCGATGTGCCGGGCGGGCAACAATTCGAGTGGGTTAGAAATGGGACAAAGTTTCTACCAAAAAAAAAAAGAAAATGAATAGGGACAGAGTGGACTCGTCTAGAGGATGGCCTACTCTACAAAAGCAAGGCCAGCCCAGTCTGAAGATTGGGCTTGGTAAGGCCACAGGCCATGCACATTCAGACCCACACATGTAGTTCCATTACGATAACTTGCGCAAGTTCGTGGGCCATCGTATGTCCAGAATTCCTCGAGGCATCGATGGCTTGTTGTTTCCTTGTCCCCTCGGGGCTAGGAGAATCTAGACTTCGTTTCGTGTGGTAAAAAGGTTGTCAGAAAATGTTTTTACTTCATTTTGGGTTTCGGACTCTGTTTTTCGAGGAACTAGTCAATAATAAAAACGTGCTCATTATCCGACTTCAATACTCGGATCTAGGATTTCTACATGATTGTTCGCAATAGAGGTTCTAAGTCACAAAGCAAGAACGAAGCCAACCGCCTGATATAAAAGATCAAGGACAAACGCACTTCCGATGCAATGTTCATGAGGGCAATGTCTAATATGAACTGCTGCTGTACATAACATGCCTCGTCCCAATCGAACAAACATGACACAGGCCATTCCAAAACTTTGCACAGCAAGAGGGCGTGGGAGTTCCATACAAGAAATACAAGCAACAACTCCTCACAGAAGCCACTTCCGACAACTATCAGAAATCCGTGTTGTTCCTCCGGCCATGTCTGCCATCTCCTCGCATTTGATATCCGTAGTTGCTTCGAAAGTGGTCACGAGCTCTTCCCGGAAACCCCTTCTGATGTTTCCCACTTTTCCTCCATGCATCGGTATCATATAGTGGAGCAAGTCTCAGTGGCAAATAACGACCACTCACTTCGTACATCCTGAACCCCGATACGTGCGAATGCGATGTCCCTGGCATCAAGTCCAATTTGCACCGTGCTCTCTTTGAGCTCTTGTGATCCTCAAAGATCATAGCTTCGGAGGACCAAGGACCAAACTCAAACCCCTGCGCCATCTCCATGAACATCGTTTGCAAATCCTCCATGGTATATTGTTTCTCCTGAGTTTATTTCAGATAAGGAACGATACCCCATTAGGCAGGAAGAGAGTTTAGAAAACCACATGAGGATGCGCAAGAGCCTTCTAATTATAACTCTACATTAGGCAAATATTATACAATATATGTGTTCCTTGAAAACCCTTTGCCCTCTACACGGAGACAGAGATAACACATTTCTCAACTTTTTTTCTGCTTTTTAGAACTAGAAATAAGAACACAAGCGCATCAAGACATCATCATCTTACAGCAAGATTTCACGAACAAACTAGAGGTTGGAAACTAAACAAATCTGTACAAACATCTCCGACTATGGCTAAACCGAGTTAATTCTATACTGAAATGGAAAAGAAGCGAGAAAGAAATCATTCCATCACATCATACCTCTCTTCTGGCCTGTCCCATGAGAGACACCATCTCTTGCAGAAAGTCACAGAACCCCTG
Source organism: Syzygium syzygioides (assembly GCA_031216285.1). Lineage (NCBI taxonomy): Eukaryota > Viridiplantae > Streptophyta > Magnoliopsida > Myrtales > Myrtaceae > Syzygium > Syzygium syzygioides. Next base: position 36,332,952 of record CM062243.1, read on the forward strand.
AAACGAAACAGCGACAAGCAACAAATTCAGCACGCTCTTTCCAGGCAAAAGACATGATCTCACAAATCGACTGACTTGGATAGCTCCCTAGATGGCTTACCTCATCTGCTTCATCATCCGGATCATACAACCCCGCATCGTACAACGTCCTCTTCCTCTGGTCCGACAACACTGTTCCATCAAACCAAGAAAAACAGAGAGCGGTGAAAACGCCCCCCTTCATACTTTTAAAGGCGATGGGGAAAAAAGAAAAGAAAAAAACAGGGGAGAGACAAATAATTTACCTTCGTAAGCTTCCTGAATTTGCTGAAATCTGCGCTTGGCCTCGCCAGACAGAGAAGGGTTCCTCGTCCACCTGTCGGGATGCCATTGCTGCACCGAAACGAAACACCCAGGAAACATTAAGCTTCCGACACGGTTCATCCACTCAAAAAGCTCGATAATTCAATCAATCGCAGCACATTCAGGCGCAACCCAACTCCGAGATTTCTCATCTTTCCACGCTAATCGAGTTCGTCTTCGGGACTTACCATGGCGAGCCTGCGATAAGCGCGCCTTATCTCCTCCAAAGAAGAACCGGGAGCGACGCCGAGAATGCCGTAATACGAAGACCGCGAGCCGTCGTCACCCCCCACATCCCCCCGGTCTCCCTTACCCATCATCGCGCTCAACGAAACCAGACGGAAAAACAATCGAACACACTGATCTCAACCGAAGCCCAAGTCGCTCTGCCGCAAGATCTCTTGGTCGGGAGGCCGCAGCTGGAGGACGCTCGTGCTTCGCGCCGGAAGCTAGCAACGAAAGGGAGAGGCGGCCCTTCTCCATATATATATATATGAAGAAGAGGAAGCTCCATAGAGAGAGGCGACAATGGCTGTTGCTACGAACCGAGCCGAAGAAAAAAAATATCTGAGAGATTCTTTCTAGCGGGCGGGGTTTGGAAGCTCCAAGAATGTTCGGGAAGCGACCTCGGCGACGACTTTTTCTGGCGTTAACCAAGATACTTTTGGGTGGAGGCCCGGGTCGGGTCGGGTCGGGTCTAGGGGTGCGTAAAAGAATCGGGAACTGCTCGAAACTGGATCAGCCTGATTTCAATTTTTGAGAACTGGTGGGTACCGGTCCGGTTTTCGATTCTAGATGTGGAACTGTTGCCCACCCGAACCGAACTGGAAATATAATAATAAATATAATATATTTATTTAAATTTTTATTTTTTTAAAAAGAAAATCATAAAATCTCTAAATTTAACCTAATTTGCTCAATGCTTATGGCCTTACATTGAGTCGAGAAATACACTCTTTTGCTTGTGCCTTACACTTATTCTCACTTTCTTACTTTTTTCGGTCGATGCTCACCTCTCTATCTCTCCAACTCTCCATCTCTATCTCTGTTTCCATCTTTTCGTCTCTGTCCTTGGCTAGTAGGACCGGTTTTATATACCCACTCGAGAATCGGATCAGACTAATAGTTCCTAACAGGTGATTCTCGATTCCAATTTTGGGAACTATTCATCTGGATCACGCTCCAACCCGATATTGTCCTCGCCGTTTGGGTTTCCGGATAGCGTAAGGGCGGGGCCCCATTCAGGTTTTCTCAATGCGGACGGCTCAGGTTTGCTGGCTTCTTTGGGGAAGAGGTGCGATGCCGACACGTGTGAAGTGCTCCTCATGACGGAATCGTCCCTTATTTTATATTTATACATATAATACTAAAATAGGCTTTCAATTATTTTAATGTATTTATTTAAATGAGAGGTGTTTCTCTTTTGCATAAGATATTTAAAGTTTTGTAGATAACAAAAGAAGACTTTTTAACACTCTCACTACATTTAACCTAGATGAGAGAGAACCGACAAAAAAAAAACAAAAAACCGAAGCGTTTCTTTCTGCAAATGAAAATTTCAAATTTTTGGTAATTAAAATAGAAAATTTAAAATATATTTTGAAAGTCTCAATCTAATTTTAAACATCTTCATGTAATACAGATTAGAGCTACAAATAATAGCTATATGATAAAGAAAAATATAATAAATTTTATGTAAATACGCTACGATTCGCAATATACGTAAAGTGAATTTCATTAGGGTATACACAATAGTACCTATTATTCTCATTCCAGCTATGTAAGAGTATAACAAAAATCTTTTGTTGTTTTTTTTTACCAGAAAAAAGATAGTATTGATTATATTTTACTGTTAGGGTGCATTTGTTTCACGAAAAATGAATAATTTGAAAAATATATTTTTAAAAATAATCATTTTTATTATTTACAAATATAAGTGAAAAAAATATTTTCACGGTCAATGAAAATGTTTATATATAAATTATTATTGATAGTGAACACATTTTTTATGGACGGATTATGTTAAGTGTTATGTGTGATTATTTTTAGGAAAATATTTTCTAAATCATTTATTTTCCATGAATCAAACGGAGCATTAGTCTTAAAATAAGTTTACCACCATCTTTTCAATTATGTCAAGCATTTTTAGGGGATATAGTAATTTCAATACATATAACTTGATAAAGTATATAATGCTAACTTCATCTATCTACCAGTCATTATATTTCGTTGAATTAAGGCTTTGTCTTTTCTAGTAAATAAATTATTTAGAAGTTTTTTGCATTTCACTTTACAAAATGTAAACTCATGCACCACCCACCTGGATGGCGCTGCTGGAGCGCGCACTCTTCCTCTCGCAAAAGGTTGAGTGTTCGAATCCGGGGCGCCGCAGGGTGACTTAATCGGTGGCACGTGTGTGGTGGCTAGTACGTGTCGCCCCCAGGGTTTACTCCCCGGCTATCGGCCGTGCAGGGGTTCTCTGGGTTACCAAAAAAAAAAATGTAAACTCATGCTAATAATTTCTAACAATATGCTAAGCCATTTTTGTGGAGTGTCAAAAGTGCAATTGAAATTTCAGTCTTTAATTCATTAACGGGTATACCAATTTGGGGTTTTGCCCTCCATTTGTCACAGATGTATCGGTTTGTAATTTTTTGTGGTATAAATCCAATTTAACGGAAACTAACAAATGGTAAATTTATCACAAATGTATCAATTTGAGATTTTTGACAGTTAAAAAAATCATTTGGAGTAAATTTGTTATACGTGTATTGATTTGGGATTTTTGCTTTCGGTGGTCAAAAAATTAGTCTTGTATAAATTTGTCATATGTGCACCAATTTGGGGTTTTTCATGATATTAATCAAAGGAAAAAAAACCCATTGATGAAGTTAACTTATTATTTACTTATACATCAACACTTGACTTATCAACAATAAAAAATCAGGAAATAAGCAATCAAGGATATGCACAAAATACTACAAAAAGAATACAACAATTTTTTTTTCAAGATGATAAGGAACATAATATTGAATTTGCGCCGCAGGGTGACTTAACCGGTGGCACGTGTGTGGTGGCTAGCACGTGTCGCCCCCAGGGTTTACTCCCCGACTATCGGCCGTGCGGGGGTTCCCTGGGTTATCAAAAAAAAATAGTGAATTTGAATTCAAAATATTTTTACATCAATTACAATCAATTAGAATCATTCAAAACTATTTTCAATCAGGAGTGATACATGTACAGTCCCGAGAGATATTTGAAATTAAGGGAGATTTTTAGATTCTCTTAATATATATTTATATTATTAGCCATGCTTTTCAAGGGGTAAAATAAAAAAAAATTGCCGAATCAATTCTAAACTTATTATATGAAACCGAGCGAAATTGGGTTGTAGTACTCAACATCACCAATAAATAAGTTGCAAATCCTAAGAAAACCTAGTAAAATCTTACTTAGCATAAGCGGGAAACGATGTTCGTAATTGATTAAGAAACTTCAGTAAGATCAAATGTTATGGTCATTCCATATACTAGAATGTGAACTCCTTCATAGTCCTCCTTCTGGAAATCCTAGTTCAATAATTTGTCGGGTTAGAAGACTTGCAAGCGACCGACTTCGATCGTGTAAATGTGCAGAGAAAGTTTTCTTCAGGGAGACATAGCATCTTATGCTGTGATTGGGGGCTTGGGGTTTGCTTTCTAGCGCCTGAGCTTGTGTTTTTGAGCTCGTACCAGGCTTGCTACCCTGCTCCTGTGTTTGTTGCTGAATAAAATCTTACTTATCGAGAAAAACCAAAAAAGCAAGTGAGTCTCAACATAAAAGATAAGGGAACTATGTGTGTGCCTCCTAGTAATATGAAGAGTGCAATTTGCAACCTCTTTAGCTTTTGTTCTTTGTTCTTGATGTCGTCATTTAGGTATGTTCGGCTTCACATGTGCCTCTGATCTCACATTGTCCAGATATAAGTTATTGCGCTAGCAGATAAGTCTTGCACAACCTTGAACAAGCACGATGTGTTTTAAAGCGTTCCAGTGTGGGCGAGCCGCAACTAAAGCGTATAATATCGTGTCGGTGTTTGGACGAGGCTGCCTATAAGGTATGAAGAGCTTATGTTTTTGGGTGTGCTATTGACCTTAACCCTCTCTCTCTCTCTCTGTAGTTGCTCATGCACAGATAAACAATGGCTCGCTTGTGCCATTGGCATCGCCATCTCAAATGGCTACTACCACCCACCTCCATTGCCATCTCCACATCAGCTCGTGGCTTAGTCTCTGCTTTGATGTCTGTCACCCTTGTGTCTCTCTCTCTCTCTCTCTCTTCTCTTTGCCGCTAGTGTTGACGAGTTCGCGACACCGTTGCCAAGATCCTGGCCATTGCCTTCGAGGTCTTGTCATATCCGAAGGTACTGATCAGTGATCACCATATCTGAAACCGAGGATCTCAGTTCCAGATCTTGTTGTGTTAACGTTGCTCATTCGGCATTTAGACTTAAGTGCTAGCTCATTTACACTATCCACAATCTCCTAATTCAAACAACATGTGCATTAGTTTTCTGGTGCCTTGTAACATATACATGTTATAATTTCGGCTAAAAAAGACCACACATACAAGTAATTTTGCTAAGTCGTTTTCATATTGAAACGAACTATAAAAACGAGAAATCAATAGAAAACTTATTTTATTAGACCTAGTCATTAGCTTATTAACAGATAGTGTCACGTATATAGATTCTCAAAAAAAAAAATTGCTTTCATATATTTATTTTACTATGGTTTTGTCTGCTATATTCATTGAATGAGTTTTCTCCTTGTATTCACATGGTTTTTCCCAGGCCAAATCTGGTTGAGGATACACCATCACCATTATAAGATCACAAGATATCTATCATAGTTTCTTGAAATTGCTTCTCCAGTCCATGTGAACTAAATTATTTTTAAGACAAAAATGTCCACATTAGACAAATAAACCTCGAGCCCATAGATTAGTCCAATTACCTCGTAAATTAGACAAGTGAGCTATATTTGAACAAGTGATCCAAATATGAATTTGTTCACACTTTTAGTGATTTGGGAAATAAAAAACAATGCATTTTCTTAAGAGTGCCCATTCCTGAATAGTTTTAAAGTTTGGATCTTCTCACTTAAGAAATGTATGATGAGAAAGTCCATTCAGGTAAACTCGTGCCTATAAATTAATTCACTAACCTTAAATTATCATGAGACACGGGCTAAACAATGCGCATATTTTGAGCTTTGTTTCCAATAGTGTCATTGGACGTATTAAGAACTTTTACTCATTATTCAATTGAATATCGAAACCTTTTCTTATTCAATCAACTACCTCAAATTTTCAAATGCCTCCTTAATTCGAGGCTTTGTTAAAAGGCCAACAGAAAATTGTTGGCATGGACACTAAGATCGTTGACAACAGTAGCCTCTCTCTCCTTATCACCCAACAAAAAATCCTAACTTCTCTTTTAGAAAATTCTCCACCGCCCACCATCACCAATAGGATCGCCGCCGCCGCCGCCGCCGCCGCCGCCGCCGCCGCCGCCACCGCCACCGCCATCGCATCAACCATCCCCACCCCTAGCCTCATTAGTCTTTGGCTCATTGTCACCAACTCGCCACCACCACCACACTTCGCTCACCACCACAAACCAACTCAATGATGGAGCCATTGTGGACATCAATGGCGGAGAGCAACAATGACTGTGGTTTTTTTTTTCGTTTTTTTTTCTTTATAATCGTACTTATTGCTGTTAGTAAAATCACATGACATGACAATTTATTTAATGGAAGTCTCGAATTGAGCAATGTATCCTAAAAGTTCAAGTAATTGTACATTGGCCTACTCTATGGCTTGAAGCTTCCTAAACAACTTAAAGATTATCTAATGGTTTTTAGATGTTATTGTCTACCTTCCTGCTAAAGGTGAAATAGAATCCTCCTTTCCGAACAAAGAAAGAGAAAGAACCTAGACATTGTAGTAATTTAAACCTCTCGATTTTTAATCTCTGATGGTCCTCATCTATTAATGGGTCAATAGAAGTTTCCAAACTACATGCTGACTTTGCCTCAGACATTGGGAATTGAAATTTCAGTTCAAAATGCTTTTCATCATTTTTGTGGTAGAAGTTGTATTAATCTCTACTATTCGATACATTTATTTCGAAAATAGATGAACTGGGAGTCCATGTAAACATGAGTGAAATTATCGTAGAATAATGCCATTTTCTTTTGGTCGGAATTCGTTGGAGCTTCAACAGGTGAAAAGTAAGTAGTTCAGTGCTTGTGTTGTGTAAGTTGTTCTATTCAAATGCAATCTAGGAAAGAGATCATGTGGAGTATCGCTGCCAAGTGTTTTCCCTTTGTTTTTTTTTTTGGGTAAAGGTGTTTTCCCTTTGTTACCCAATTCATCTATTGAAGTTCCTCATTCTATCCTTCTAAAGAACACCTAATCCCATGTTGTGCAAGGATATTGCACCATATGCCACCTGTCAATTCACACTGGAAAATAGATATGCCCTATCTTCTATTTCGACCCTACAAAAGTTGCACCGAATATCAATTGAAGTCATCCATCGAGCTACATCTCTACCGTCGGTAGTCTATTTCTATAAACTAGCCAGCCAATAAAATTGTTTGCTAATGTTGTTGCTCCAAATTGGATTGTACCACTCCACAATTGGTCCCCCATGTCTAAGTTCGTCAAACCTAACTTGGCAACAGTAGCTTGAGCTAGATATAACCGAGGTTAGAACATGTTGCAATTTGAGGAGACAACGCCAACTCAACCCATATTATCCCTAATGTCGAACTGCATGATTGGGATGTCTTTGCAGTTTGTGTTGTGAGCCCAAATACTCCAAAGGAAAGATGATGAATCATTGATGAGGTTCCATAGTGTGCAGCCTAACAAAACTTTGTCCTATATGTTCAAATCAAGCAATCCTAATCATCCTTCCCTTTTAGTTAAGCAAACTACTTGCCATGCATGCAACCTTGTACGATCCATGATTAGTTGTAATACTAGCCCATAAGAAATGTCGAATCCTCTTCTCAATCTCGTATTTAGTTTGCTTTAGAAGTAAGAACATTTGAACGAGAAATGTTGAATATATAATTACAAAAAATTGTGTTTGAATAGAAACTACCTTTCAAAGATTGTAAGAGCGCCTACTAATAATTAGGTAGAAGTTATAAATCTAGTCCACGGTTTAGTATTTCTCCAAAAACTCTCAAAATGAAACAATTGGTGAATAAATGTTGTATTTTAAAAAACAAAAAGAAAACTGAAGTGAAAATATTGAACGAGAAACGTTGAATATAAAAGAGTGAAAAATTATGTTTGAAGTGCTTCGTCTTCAATTCTTTCCTTACCAAAAAAAAAATTATGTTTGAACATATATAACTTTTCAAAAACGCCTAATAACCATTAGGCAGAAGTTATAAATTCGAATTAAAAAAAATAACCGTTAATAAGGCCAATTCTAGTCCACAAGGGTGCAAAGTGCTAAGTGCGCCTCATAATCGTGCACACGCACTCGGGTATTATAGGATTTAGCCCAATTAGCACATGGTCTTCGAATGTAAGACTAGAAGACTTCCACACTTATATATTAGCCTACACACTTACATCTATTCTATGGGGAACGAGACACCTTTTAATTAATTTTACAAACAAAGTATTAACAAAAAGCATATGGTTCTAGTTAAGACATGACTTGAGATGAGTAAAAGCTGGCGATTTCATGTATCGCAAGCAACGGAAAACACTTGGAAACCACCCTCTGACATCATCATCATCATCATCATCATGCAATAATCATAAGTTGGATGCTCATTTACCTATTGTCCTTTCTTATAACTTCATCCTGTGTATGAAGTTAAAAAACTGACTAGTTTCATTACTTGTAATTGTAAACTTAGAGATAACGAGAATGGATATCATACAAGACAAATTTATAATTGCACACCCAAACTACATGTACAAGCTGCAGGCGACTTTAAGATGTATATCAGTTACTTCCATTAAAGCAGTAGCGGATTCATGATACGGTAAACAATGGTTGAAAAATCATAACATATCATTTCCTAATTGAGAGAGAGAGAGAGAGAGAGAGAGAGAGAGAGAGAGAGAGAGAGAGAGAGAAGGCAGTACCTACTTCTTGACTACTTACCTCCTGGGCTTTGCTCATTATCGAGGTTCATATGGTGCACCAATATCAAACAAGGAACTAACTAGGGTTTAAGGGTGTCGAATTCCATGCAAACACTCATCAACTGAGAAGCCTCTTGCTCCTACCTCAGCTTTGTTGTCTGTTCAACCTCTATCATAATATGTCTTGATTGAGACTGTCGCAACCGATTTTCTTATGAGAAAGACGCAATGACATTAACTTATCGATTTAAAATCTTAAAGGTTGTCGACACTCAAAATTTATCTTACCAAGTAATGGCAGGCAAGTCTTGGCTCATAATACCAAATGGAGACATATTATATGCAAAAAAGAGAGATTATTATGAACTTGTTCTTGTTTAAAAGAAGCATATTGTTCGCCGTCTCCTCCTATGTATTTGCTAAAGAGGGCTATCATGATGCAAGTTTGGCTTAATTTAGGAATTACTTGTGACTTGAGGTGCTCGAACATAAGATTTGACAGCATGGTAAAAGAAAAGAAGAAAAAGACCTTTTAACTCCCAGCTGGAGGACAATGTCGCCGTCACAAAATGTTACAGTGGTACTAAAAGCTAACATAACACAATAATTGTTGGGTCCTCTCGGGAACATGAGCCTGAGAGTGAGAGCTATAGTGTCCCCATCAACTTGTAGCGTTCATGGAACAGAAGTTCCTGACGCGAACGCAGCAAAGCCAGATGATTCACTTGCGAAATTTCATGTACGCGGTCCAGACTATTACGAAGAGAACAAGATGTCCTTTATGTGACATGATTTTCGGGCACATCAAAGTATTCAGCATCATTTGTATTAATAATGTATACAGGCCTAGTATAAGCATAGTCTTCCTCCACCTAGCAACTTAACTTTTCTAATCATGCACAGATTGAAACTAGTAATCTTGATCCAAAAAAATTGATTGGTTGAACTTATCTACTCCCCATTTGATAGTCACACGTGTCAGATGTTTACATAACTCATTGTTCTCATTATCTGGCTAATTGAATATCCTTCTACCTCTCACCAATCAATTCCTTAAAGCTTCGAATATCTTACTTCTACAAGGGTTATGTAGATCGACGAATCAAGATCTTCTCCCACGTTGTTCATATATATAAATAAACATCATCTACCCGCACCAGTTCACTCTATTTTTTTATCCTAATTTCCGTCTGTCGCAAGCCTATTAGGGTAAAATCCGCGACATAAATAATCAAACCACCGTTGCTAAAGAACGAAGCGACAAAGTGCAAGACCTACACCATGAGATGTAGCTTTCTTATCGATTCAATCTCCCTTTCACAGCCAGCTTTTAACTTAGAATTAGTTCATATATATGTAGACATTGAAAAGCACACAACAGTTGAGGACGACCTTGTTCCTCTACTTTTTACATGTCGTTCAAACCCAAAAACGCTCAACCGCCATAAAATCACTCGAGAAGAGAATATTTCACACCATATTGATTTCCATGTGTGTGTGTGTGTAGAGAGAGAGAGAGAGAGAGAGAGAGAGAGAGAGAGAGAGAGAGAGAGAGAGAGAGAATCAAGGAACTAACACGGAATTTAGAGAAATCCGTGCAAGTGTGAGATCATATGTAAGAATCATAGGTCAATGGGAGATACTTGGTTGATTTGTCTTGAAAAAAGAACAAACATTATGGCGATGACTACTAAAAATCATTTCTCGGGTCAAACGATCTAAATTGTTTGACGACGGATATGATTGTGCTTGATATACTAAAGTAGCCTTAGGAAGATTCAAGTTTTTGTTAGCTCTGAAAGATGAAAACTAGGTTTTTGCCAACAGTGCGATAGGAGGGAAAATCAACGAACCAACACGGGATTTAGAGAACTCCATGCGTGTGTGAGATCATATGTAAGACTTAACAGTCAAGCAAAGATATTTGGCTGATTTGTCTTGAGAAAATTTAAAAAAACAAAAAAACTTCTAAGAATGATTTCTCCGGTCAAAAAAGTTCAACTGTTCGACGACAGATATGATAATACTTGATATCTTGACTTGGTCTTAGGATGATCCAACTCGTTTTTAGGTTGGAAAGATCAAAACTAGGTCTTTCCCACCAATCCCGAACACATATGATCAGGTCGAACAGACAACGAACCAAAGGACAAAACCGCAAAGGGCTACTCACTTGACGAGCATCACATAGAATTCACTCACCAGTCAAGTTAGAATGTATGCTGAACACAACAAGCTCGATCTGGTAACACGTTAGTCTTCGCCAACAGCATCTGACAGCAAGTAACAACACCAGCTAATCGGAGTTAACACTTGAACCGACACATGCAAGCTTTAAGCCTCAAAATCACGATAAACATACGGAAGGTGGCCTAAAAAGACGGAGAGGACAAAGGAGAAGATAAGCATGGAAGAAGAACAGATAACTACGATTACCGAGCAAGTGTTGCGCTATCATGGAGAGAGAGGTTGAGGCAACAACTTGCGAAGCCGATTTTTTCTCCTGATAAGATCTACAATTCTTTCTTTATATAGACAAAGAGATGGAGAGAGAGAGATCAAGCGTGTGAGTTTCTCAATAATTTCTTGCTTTGGCACGCGCGGGGAGAGGTTTGACTCGCAGGTGAAATGTTTTCGGTGAAGGAGATATGTGAGGAGCGGACTTGCGGTGCATGTAGGACTTTCGCTCACCGTTTCTTTATTTCTCAACCCCCATGCCGCAACACGAGTTTAATAGTTTTATTGTCTCCTTTCTTTTCTTCCTTTCTTTTTGGGGGGCTGATGTATAATTCGATGGTACATTCGCCACAGCTAAATATCAGACATACACAGTTAATTCTATTCACATCTTTTGTCACGCATGATGCGCCCCCGATGAACCACTAGTCACACACTTCTGTCTACCAGATCGCTAGCGCTTGCAGGCTGTGGCAAATAGATTGCATGCACGTGCTGATTTGGAGGAACTCTTACTCAATGTTCCGAAGGAGATATAATATCTTGTTTCTTGCTACACAATCCATAGAACTTGCGTCGCGTGTTGTTGGCTGATGGTGGCCAATTAAAAAGTTGCGAGTTTGAATTAATTCTTCAGAACTATAAATATGAGAGACATTTCTTTTTCTTCTTTATGGTCAAGAAATCAGTCTTGATATAGAAAAACCTGTACGAAAATTAACAACTTGAAATAAAGAACGGAAAACATTATATCAAAATATAAAAAATGACCACCCAAAAGATTAAATATATTGTGTTTAGTTGCACATGCACGCTGCCTTGATGTATTAATTTTCTGGCGTAAAGAAAGGACTACACTTAAGGCCCAGAGTAATTGTGCGAACTTAATTTAGTACTATCTATTGATTCCTCATGAAATTGCTACTCTTTCTATGTTACTTTCAGTGGATTTAACCCAAAAAAAAAGATAGAAAATCAAACCAAACCAAACTGCGATCCAAAATACAATCCGTTTGGTTTGGTTTGGTTTCACTTTTGTTCAAAACGTATTTATGCGGCATGGTTTGGTTTTCAATGTGTTAAAATTTTCGAGCATCTTGAATATTTAAACAGGTGAGCCATATTCATATACTTGTAATAATCTTTCAAGTGATGTTATGAAGCAATATTCGTATCTCTATTATTAGTTTTATCTAGGTTACTATATTACAGTGTAAAGAGTTTTCATTATGCTAAACCTTTCTCTTATCCTCTATTTTACGTAGATAAATCGTGTAGATCGTCACTTGGTTTGTGACGAAATCTATACTTTTGGACTAATGAAAACTCATCAACTTATTACTATTGTGGCCAAAAGTCAAGTATTTCCTATCGTCTCCACAACATAAAAAGTTGAATTATGCCAAAGAAAATTTAACTGCAGTAGACTTATCTGAATAAGTACTTTTTAAAAGGATTGGCTTGCTGAAAATCAGGTGCAAAAATAAGGAAATCTACTCCAACTCCTTGCCACTTAATATAGTATTGTCAATTATCGCATGCTAATAATGACATTTCAACAGATACAGATGTTCTTGTTTTTAGCCAAAAAAGTTTTCATCGTATATGTAGGCACTCTATAATTATAATTTTAGGATGCTTATAATATAATTTTCAAACCTCTTGGTTTGGTAGTGGCCAAGCCTTCGAATGGAATGTGACGTGTCGCATGCGTGAATTATGACTTTTCTCGGTCAAGGTGATCATGGGACTCCTTCACCTACCTTAGTGGGAGGAATGTACCAAATGCACTTTTAATATGATCTTCTGTATGCATCCATAGCGATCTTATCCCAGAAAAACAGAATTTTCGCATATACATTATGTTATTCTATTGGCAAAGCTTTGGTTATTTGTTCTTTACAATGAAAGATGTCAACAATATTTGGTTACAAATATTTGATTTAGCTTGAACAATAAAGATGACTCTTATAATTTTCATAATATATATAATTCATCTAATCTAGATTTCATAATTTTGTTACATAATACTCATAATGTAACTTGGAGGCAAAATTGTTAACTAGCCAATAAAATAAGTGATAAATTATATGTAAAAATATAATATTTATATAATATTGGAGAGTAGCAGCATTTTGGATATTCATCCCTATTCCTTTACTATTACAATGAAATGAAACAAAGTAGTAGATATTAACTCTTAAAACGGTTGACTCAGTGGTTAATCGATTACTCTAGATAAAGCAAATTCCTGCGGTCAAATCACAACGTTATTCCCTCATATTTACCTTGGAGGGCAAGCTTGCCACCCTTTTGGTGGAGTCGTGGCTGACGCACACAGACAAGGCGGTTTGGGTGTATCCATGAGATTAGTTGAGCAACACGATTCGGAAACCCCATGTTATGAAAAAAAGATGCTTAGAATTAGTGATGAAGAGATCTTAACACATGACTTCTAGTGCTGTTAATTTCATCCCACATAGATCTCGGTGATTATTTTCTTTGATATCAAATCCACCCATGATAGGTGTTCGAGATATGTTTTTGAGAAGTTTATATATATCGGTAGGCTAATGCGTATGCATGTAGTGCGAGAAAATGTTGTGGTCTTGTACTCAGTATCAATCTATTTGATTAGTTTTCGTGGTCGAAAATCGTTTATTTCAATGAAAGTGTTTATTAAGTTAAACCATGTTTATTTTAATAAAAGTGTTTATTAAGTTTATGCTAACAAGTTTTATGATTTCCTCGTGTTCTTGCAGCCACGTTAGGAAGCATAGTTGACTTTTCCTCATATATACAAGGATAAGAAGACGGACAACCTTGTCTCACTGTCACTGTAAAATCACTTGCCTAGAGAACGATAATTGAAATCCAATTTGACGTGCATTATTATCACGAAGATTCCAAAATGTTATAAAATTTTTGAGAAATTCAGGTTATGAAAAGTGACGATATAATTTGTGAAAGTACATGAAATGGCTTTGAAATGTTTTAAATTTTCTGAAATGATAAAAAAAATGTATATAATTCTACATGTTTGTACTTATGTAATCGAAAGAATGCAAGTAATTCAGTTTCATTAAAAAACTAATCGTTAAAGCTACACAAATTAATTAAAAAAATAACAGTCAAAGTGTCTTTAAACAAACCCTTTAATCAAGATTATTTTGAAAGATTTATCCAAGTACAAATGACGTTTATAAAAAATTAAGTTGAGAAACTGCTGACCACGAAATTTTTCCGTACTTATGCACAGATCTTGTTGGATTTATCTCTTCATTTTGAGCTAAGTTTATCCAAGACCCGACATTAGGATAAAGCAATAATTTTGATGTCGCTCGCGCACTGCCTAGTGGACTTGTCGCTATTACTTTCCCAGTGATTGAATGTTGGAATCACATAAATTCTACATTTTATTTTATTTCTCTTTTGTTTATTTTATTGCGAATAGATCGTCTACTTGATTAACACGCTTAGCCTATATACCTTGCACATGTTAATGGTTAGGCTGTAGTATAATAGCTATGGCGGCTGTAATAGAGGAGACTTAATAGCCATTACATTATCGATTTAGGTAATGAAATACTGCTATTAGAATGTTTGATTTAATACTGTAATAGCGAAGGAAAAGGTGTAAAGTGTCTAGAATGTCATTACTCTTCATTAAATTTTCTCAGTTTAATAATTTTCATACTTGATATAGCATGAGTAATAGACGAATGAATTTCTTAACTGTCATAGTATGAATCATACATAACTAAAGAACTAAATAATATCTAACTTTTGACCAAAAAAATAATTTCTGACTAATTTTTTATTACATAGTTCATAAATATTAATTATATTAAAAAGGGACATTTTTTATAAGTGCTAAGATAGTTTCATTATGATAAATAGAGTTATCAAATTTCATATAATTATATGATAATTAAATCAATTTACTAACAAGTACATTGTTGTTTATTTATTATCTCAAATAACTGAGTTTTTTTTAATATGCTAAGTGATAAATTACGAGAAAGCATATTATCGACTTAGTATGAAATGGTAATTTATAAAAATTATGATCAAATTTACATAACATGCAATGTCATTAATTAAATGATCAATATATATTCCCATGATCTACAACATTATGAAAATCATCGATAGCGTCTCAATGTGCATTTAGATTATCATGTCAGTAGGCTTCTATAATTGATTAGAGAATCTTTCAACTTTTAGTAAAGTGAGAAAGATAGAGAGGGAGGGGAATAAACTATTATTATACGGGGTTGTAACATGTACTACATACGAATTGTCTGCATTACAGCTCTGGTTATAATAAGGTGGTGTTATAATAAATGTTACTACAAGGAAATATTGTGGTATGTAATAACTTTTTAGCTGATCGATGACTTGCATCATACCTATGCTATGTCTATTTAACAGAGTATTTCACGAACATTGGATTTAAACTGTTTAAGATGAAACTTTTCACATCATCAAAGAAATATAAATTCCACCTCATCCGTCTCTAGGCCATTGCTTAGCAGCTAACTGATCATCATTGGAACAGATAATCTCCTTCAATAAATTACGCGAGAGAGAGAGAGAGAGAGAGAGAGAGAGAGAGAGAGAGAGAGAGGACCTGATTCATCTGTAACTTTGGGACTTTTGAGGAGCCGAAAGGATCGGAGAGAGTGTTGATTTCCATGCAAATTCTTGTCAAATAACCAGTCCTTCATCGGCATCCCACATTCGTCGACAGTTCGACCTTTAAAAGACTGTTAGGCCTAAGTTTTTCTCTTCTTTCAGTTGGTAAAGACCCTTTTCCTCTTATCTATCTTTTTAGACATGGCGAAAATAGTGACTTAATAGGAATTAGCACAAGCTAAAGGACCTTTATGAATAATGCTCCTCAACATTGGGATTGATTGTATTTATCACATATAAAGAAGAATAGTCAAGAGGCAGCTGCTCCGTGTTCCTAGGAACACGTTAGATGGACGAGCCAGTAGCAACTGAGTTTCCAAAAACATCGTACTTGCTGGTCGTCACTCCTAAATAGGAATGTCCGTTGGATATCCGAAAAAACCGAAGACAGGAAGCAGACCAGTTTTTTTATATACCCTTTATTCCAGCATATAATTCCACTCATGCTTTTAAGTACTATTCGGAAGATTCCAAGGGTCATTGGCCCTACGTATTTAAGACTCTTCTTTATATGCTCCATTGAAGTTATGCCTTCTTGTTTTTTGTATATCTTGACCCATCATTTGAGAGGTCATGATTTTTTGTTTTTTGGCCAGAGAGATGTCATGATTAGACTGTAGGATTTGGTATCATATACAAGCCGGATGTAGAACTAATTAACAGTCTGTACGACAAAATCTCCTCCTCCTCCTTGATGCCTCAAAGTAAACTAAAGAGCTTCTTCCTTCTTAAAAAATGGGTGTTATGAGACAACGATGGTTGCTTTCAATGTCTTTTCCTCTGTAACCCATGGACCACTTGAAGGGCCTATACGGGTCAACCCTAATCAATCGAAAGGCCGAACTAGCTTCTGATTATTTTACCACAGTCCATCATCATCTCTTCCATCTCTTTTGTGCTTGGGTTTCCTTCTCAGATCATGGATCTTGAATGAGGTGAGCCATATACATCTCTTTCATTTCTTTCACTGTAAACCGTTTATACCTCGACAAAGTACAACCAATCTTGACCAGAAAGAAAGAAGAGATTGACTAACTAATCGAGACCAACATTACAAGGAAAAACGGGAAAAGTGTCAAAAAAGTCAAACTTTTTGCATTGGTGTCTATTTAGCCCTAAACCTTTTTTTGGTGCCAATTCAGTCATAAAAATTTTGCATTGGTGCCAATTGAGTTCTAAACAATTTTTTTGTGTCAATTCAGTCCTAAACCTTTTTTTGGT
Organism: Syzygium syzygioides; assembly: GCA_031216285.1. Lineage (NCBI taxonomy): Eukaryota > Viridiplantae > Streptophyta > Magnoliopsida > Myrtales > Myrtaceae > Syzygium > Syzygium syzygioides. Next base: position 36,349,833 of record CM062243.1, read on the forward strand.
GCCAATTCAGTCCTAAACCTTTTGCATTGATGCCAATTCAGTTATTCGACACGTGAATAGCTATTAGCTGGAAGGACTAAATTGACATCAATGCAAAAGATTTAGAACTGAATTGGTATCAATGTAAAAGATTTAGGACTGAATTGGCACCGAAAAAAGGTTTAGGACTGAATTGATACCAATGCAAAAAGTTTATGATTGAATTGGCATAAAAAAATGTTTAAAACTAAATTGGCACAAATACAAAATATTTAGGACTTTTTAAATACTTTTCTCAAGGAAAAACCCTCTATTCCAGAGCGGTCCATGTTTCCTCCATTATCTTTGGCTAGAGGAAACTTCCTTTGATCTGACTGTTGATTGACGGAATTTTTTGTTTTGGTCATATCCTTACTTGCACTTAACCTATCAGAGGTCTGACAGGAGGAAGTTTCTTCACCATAGATTGCACGATCCTGGTGATAAACATCCTAGAACTATTTAGGGGAAAAATGATATACCATGAAGAGTTGTGATATAGTGCAAGAATATATGGTGGAGCGATGTGGAGGTCTGGTTATATTTCTGAGGAAACCGAAGTTCATCTTCTACCGCTAACTCGTATGCATGATCAACCAGGCTATATCGCTAACTTACAGGTTTGGTTAGGATCAACAAACATCGTAGGGATTACTTAATTATATCTAACCAATTAGTATGAACTTATCATGATGTAAGAAAAATCTGTTCCAAAACCAGGGTTTTTATGCAAGTCCTAACAACATGTGTTCAAGGTCGAACAGACAACGAAAGAGAGATTAACCTGCAAAAGGACTGATCACTGGACAAGCATAGCATGGAAACCACTCACCCATCTTCTCCAAAGGCGTAGTCGATCTCATCTCCGACTCTAATTGAATCCTCCTTGTTCTCTCTTTCCCCATGTTCGCCACATACTACTCGGTCATCCATCAATCTTTTACGACACGACACACACGAAGACGAGATGGAAGACGGTGAGGAACCAAATATATAAGGTATAGTTGATGAGAAATGAAGATGATCAACTCGTGAAGGAAGGCTTATTTGTGACGTTGGGGAGGTGCAACCTGAATTTATAGAGAAGAAAGGTCATTGAAGAGGGTGGAAGCGTGGGAGAAGCTACTGTTTGTATCTACTTCCCTTTGGCACGTGCGAGGCTTTTGACTCACGGGTGAAGCAAGAAAAGGAAATGTTCATGTGCAATTGCCCCCCCGTAACAACCCCCTATAAGAAGAGAGAGAGAGGGAGAGAGAGAGAGAGAGAGAGAGAGAGAATATGGTCGCACATATTTTCTTGGTTAATTAGGAAGCTGTTTAAACTTTTATCCTTTCATAATTGAAAGAAAAATGGGATATGAATAATCTTCTTGACCAAAGTACGTGAATCTTTTCCGGAATTCGTCGCTTAGTTTGCCGTAGTCATTTCAAAGACATTAGCCACCACTTCCCACGCTTCGTCGCTGCCACTGTCTTGCGGTTGCTTGGCACCATCATTGAAGGCTAGCTTCACGACAATGACCGGCAGCACAAAACCCCAACTGGTGAGCGCGCACGACCACTTCTATCACCACCACACACTGCAAGACCAATTCAATTGATGATTCGATAAATCAGACTTAGCTGGCCGGCCCTACCAAACCATGCCTCAGGCCCAAAGAACCTTATTACACAAACTCAGATTGTAATACCAGAAAAAAAATAGGTACTTCTGTGAAGATTTTTGGGAAAGAAATGTTAGCTTGGGCCTCAAACTAGAGGTAGGTATTTAATCGTCCGCCTCGAGAGCTTTTTATAGTCTGGTCAGACTTAGTGGATGAAACCCATTATTGATACGATGAGCGAGTCTGTCGAGCCGATTAAGCTGATTGACGCTTGATCCAATCGTCAAACCTTCATCAATTCATCGTCATCTTTGATTGGTATCTCTAGCTACCCCGGACCGATCTCTCTACTTCCATTGCTAACAAGAGCGATGGGCAAGCGGTTTCCACGAGCACTGCCGTTCACCAATCATCACTTTCTGAAATTCCAAAGAGTGAAGCGTTTGCACAGGACATAGAAAATGCTAACTCCAATAGACAGTTTCTTACGTACACATCTCGTCGTGTGGCAAATATGACTAACTACAAAGCCATTACTCTTAAGGTCACGAACCCTTTTTGAGAACCGTGTAGCTTCTGCATGATTGGAAATTGTACGGTTGATCTAGTGTACAAGAAAAGGCTCTAATTACGTATCTCTAGTCTAATAATAGTCCTCTATCATCAAGAGTCCATGTCTATACATATTATTCAACTGTCGAATGACTCTCCTTCTAAGACTATGAATGATAATCATTCTGTTTCTTTATTTTTATTTCAAAAATAGTTTTGGAACAGAAATCCGTTTGGTAACGTAATTTTATTTTTTATTTTTGGAACAAATTTTTGATTTAGAAATAGGTTTGGAATAGAAATGAAAAGTTAAAATTCTTCTCATCGCTTGCCCTCGCTACTAGTCGGTTGCCCACCCGCCGCCCATCGCCGTCCACTTGCTGGCCGCCACCTCCGGCCTTTTGTTGTCTCTTGCCACCGTTTGTCGCCGCCCGCTGTCCATCGGTTGCTTGCCACTGTTTCCCGCCGCCGATGGCTCTCCTCATGCCGCCGCTCCCCCCACCGCTAGCCACTGTCTCCTACCGCCCTCCCCTCGTCGCCGCCCGCCTCCCATCGCTGGCCACCGTCCCCGCCGCCGGCTGCCCTCCTCTCGCCGCCATCCACCTCTGGCCACCGCCCACCTCCCACCGCTGGCTGCCGCCTGTCGTCCACTGGCTACCGTCTCCCGCCACCGGTCGCCCTCCTCCTGCTACTGCCTACCTCCCCCCATGGGCTACTGTGGGCCACTGCCCGCCGTCCACTGGCCACCGTCTCCCATTGCCGGCCACCCTCCTCCTATCACCGCCCTCCTTCCGTCGCCGGCCACCCTTAGCTGCCATTGTCTGCATCGGTCGCGTTGCCATCCGCCGCTCGCCATTGGCTCCCACCGTCTGTCGCTGCCATCCACTCGTCATTCACTCATTGGCTACCCAAGAGGGAGAGATTTTGTGCCGTTATCAAACAAATTTTTTATTTCAGGAACATAAATTTTGTGTTGTTATCAAACGTGTTTTTTTTGTTTAGAAACTCGTCCAGGAACAGAAATAAAAAAATCAATTTTTGGCCAGAAATTGATTTCTAAAACAGAATGGCTGTCATTCGCAACCTAAGCGGCTCGCTTGAATACGAACTTGAGTTACAAAAAACTAGTTTGTGACAAGTGTCATATATTGCTTCATGGATCAGTACAAGAATTCCTAAAAATATGATACCATATTAAATCATAAATATCACAAAAGGGATTGTGTTGGTTCTTACTTATGCTTCAATATCGGGTTAGCTCATATATGAGAATGGCAAATGGACTCATGAATCAAAACGTACCCGTGAACTGTTATCGAGAAGTCAAATTACTGATGTGCTCACAAATTGAAGTACATGCATCATCTGCAGCTATCTTTGATGAACGGTTCATCTTTTAGGGTTTTAATTTGTATCTCCTACATGTAGCTCCGGATCTTAGTGCTTGATGAGAAGATATAACATACAGGAAAGAGAGAGAGAGAGAGAGAGAGAGAGAGAGAGAGAGAGAGAGAGAGAGAGAGAGAGAGAGAGAGAGAGAGAGAGAGGAAGTGGAGAGGTTAGTTGTGCTCGTGCGATTCTCTGAAGAGTTGATAGGGAGAGTCTACAGGTTGTGGAGGCCAACCTCTCATCCACAGTGTCACTTCTATCTACCATCCTCCCCCACCACTCAAGAAATTACAAAAAAAAAAAATGCTCTAGGGATAAAGAAGAGACGTCAAAACCCTTTTACTATCCTCCGCACCATCAATATTTTTAGATGATCGCATCTGTTACCACTGATGAAAATTTATTTATTTGCAGAATAAGTACATAAACCAAAAACTATACTTTATTTCATTTAGCTTGTTGCGGAAGCTAAGCGATCGAATAATAAATTTGACAGAATAAGAAAATAAATCGGATACCAGATTTACGTGATTTAGTCGTAGTGACCTATATCCACGGGGAGAGCAGCACAGAATTTCACTATAGATCAAGCGATATAACGGAAATTACAACCACACTCGAGTCATTCAAACACTCTAAGTGTTTTTTGAACCTTAATTACACCCAATAACTTATGCAGTGTTTAATCCCAATAATTCTTCACGAAATAATCTTTAAATCTCACGAAGAAATTATATATAAATCTTATTACAAGATTTAATCTGCTAAATTACTCATATTTTTTCTTCAATATCACGCATGAAGAAAATGCCGGGATGTAATTTCACGAAGACTCACGTCAAAGCACTCAGTTCAGCGCTTCAGTTCTTCTCTTCAGTTCTTCTCTGGACATGGACTACACGGAAACCACACTCTGCACTCTTCAACTTCTACCTCCCAAGGGTGCCCACAGTAGAATATATTATATGTGCCCAAGAGTTGACCGAGTCATGGTCTGAATCAAAAGCCACGTTGGACTTTCTTGTTCAAGCCGTGAACTCCGACATCAATTAGGAAAGAATATTTGTTTCCTCCAGCAAATATTTAACTTTTCTTTTCTTTTTATTTTTGCTTTCCACTCGGCAACAAAGGAGATAATAACCTTTCCTCTTCTGCTTTTCGTGGACCGACTTGAAGTGGGAATTAATTTCCCTTTCTTAGTTGTTGATCAAAATTCAAACTCCAACATTCGACGGCATCCAAGTCCAGTAGATTTTCCAGATTAAGAAAATTATATTCACGAAAATATGACTTAGATATTCATGTATATTTTTAAATTAACATTATTCACGGATTTAAATTCGAGACGTATTTTAACAAAGTTGTAATTTTTCTTTGACTTCTAAGCTACACTTCCTCCAACACCAATCATTTTCGTTGGTACGATCAGTAAAACCCTCCACGAAACTGGCCAGAAGGTACTAGGCTTGACAGATGTCGACCATCATCAATGGTCGAGTCGTTGCGATTTCTGAGCCATACTTCTTTCCTACCTTAAAAACTCTTGGTGAATCATCAGGAAATGTATTTTTAATGGCCTTCCTGGTGCATTATTGTAACTTGCAATCTCCTCAAGATCTGCATGCATGTCTAAAATCGATGCTCATAATATATTTTTTTCCCTAAATAGATGTGCAAATGTTTCGTCACTCCCTTTACGAGAAATTTGGATTTGGATTGTCCTTCTATTCTTCTCCATTTTCTTTTTCTTTTGATGACCGCTTTTAGTGGAGTGGTCCTAGTTATTTGGTTGGAAGTGCATATGTTGGCACACAATTGAGGATGATGGTTCTTGGGATTTTTGTACCATCCCTAGGTAGGTCAACTTTTGTCCTGACATAAGCACTTGATCATAACATTAATAGACATGAGTAAATAAATTACTTAACAATATAATGGACAAATATATTGACCTCAACAATGATGTAAAGAAAAGAAGTATATTTCTAATTTGAATTGGGATGATTGCATAATCAATCTTTAATATTTTGGCCGTCGGTCAATTGAGTCTTCGACGATTTATTATGGTTAATTGCATCATTAAGGCTTTAATATGCAATTTACATGTCAAGTGCATCTACAGAAGACAAGGCTAGCCTTAGAAACTAAAAAGTCAATACTTAGCCACTCCTTCCTCTGCTACCTAAGCTTTATCAGCCATTTTTCCTTCCGAATAAACCTAAGAACAGATTGGACTAGGATCAACCTCACAATTGAGGGAGCAGATCGCAATATAGGAAATGAAATGAACACGCACAAGCAACCATGATGTATAGAACTTTTTCGTCCTTGAAATTTCTCGAACGATCTCATGAGCCGCTTTGTTGTTCTACTCACCGAAGGTCTATTCGCTCTGTCACTTTGAATTGTGATACCATGTTTGTTAATGACCTGATCGTTCGCTAGATTACGGCAAGTCATATGAATAACAACAAATGGATCTACATATTACAAGGCTAAGTCAGAAACGAGAATTCATTCCGCTTCGGTTTTGCACTCTACTGCCCATGACACATCAATATTGCCCAATCTAAGAAAACCTACAAACACAGGTGGAAACACAGAAGGGGATCAACCTCACAGGATCATCGATTCAGTAAGGGCCCGTTTGGTAACTGGCTAAATAGTGCTTGATTTTATTCTTTTGTTCCCAGGAACAAAGAAAAGAACAAAATTTCATTTGGTAAATTTTTTGTTCCCGGGCACAAATTTGTTCCTAGAATTAGTTTTGGAATAGAATCAAGAATAAAAAAAAAATTGATTCTTGATTCTGGGAACAATAATCATAAATGGAAAAGAAATTTTTTTTTCTTCTTCTTCTTTTTTCTTGGCCGGCGACCGGCCACAAGCCAAAGCCGACGAGGGTGAGGGCTGGACCCTCAAGGCCTAGGCAAGGGTCGCCCTTGTCGAACCCAGGCCGCGAGCTACCCTCGCCTAGGCCGTGAGGGTCCAGCCCTCGCCCTTGCCTATGGCCGGTTTTATTAAAATATTATTAACAAAAAGAAATTTTGTATAGTTACCAAACGCATTTATGTTCTTTTTCTATTCTAGGAATAAAAATTTTGGGTAGTTACCAAACGTTTTCAAATGTTCAGAAATTATTTTTGGGAATGGAATAAAAAAATCATTTATGAATAGAAATTATTTCTGAGAACAAAATGGTTACCAAACACACCCTAAGCAATTCTTATCGTCTCAACTAATAATATTATCATGCATTAAAAACATGTACAACGAATTTACAATGTATAAAGTATGATGCCTAAAAGTGGCTTGAGATATAAGCCGTTTCCCTACATCCCAAACGCTCATAGGTGTGCCTTAACATAACACATGCATAATGAGCACATCGACTTCGCCATATCAACTACACCCTCGACAACAGAACACATACATCAATTGTGTTGACCACGACACCCATAATCCTAGTCCATATCGCTTAAGCCATTCCTTATGTCATTCGATTAATTCTTCTCCCCATCATCATTCTAAAAGCCAGTCAGAAGTCATTCCTTGACTCTCTTTGGCCTAGGTGAGTCACCGATCTCCCTCTTTTGACCGGTTATATACAAGACCACTACTCTTTATCTGGTTCACCCCAAATCACACCATTTTATGATTGAGAAAGCAGTATCGTAATTCGGAGCTTTAATATAGTTAGAGAAGAATATAGTTAATGTAGTCCATCCTCTCTTACTCCAATGATTAGTATAATTATGCTTTCATTCTATGTACCTTAGATTAAGCATCCGGTGTGTAATGCTTTAGTAATTTCTTTAAGTTCGTAGTAATAGGTATACGTTGAAAACTTTCTTATAGTAATGAAAATGTCATGAATGCTGCTATGTAAATTAAAAGATTCGTCTTGACCAAAAAAAAAATTAAAAGATTCGTACGTAGTAGCGCCTTAACTCTGCTTGTGGAGTAATTTTGTCCACGGCAAGTGTACCAGATAAAAATCCATTATCAACTATTAGCGGTTGTAAAGCTGCACCGTGCCTCACTGAGACAGCAATCTCGTCTAGGGCACCGCGACAGCACTTGCTACTTGGTACGATCAACTCGACTCGATCAGGCCGCACGGTTTATGTTGTGGGACTGAGTCGCATTCGCATCGTTTGGCTGTATCGTGGCTCTCAGTCAGCAACAGTAACAAACCTTAAAATTTTCGAGGAATTGAAAAGTACAGATGTAGATTGTTGACCAGTAAAGCAGTTTTGTCGCTGCAATGTGAGGTGGTAGGAGGCGTTCGTGAAGGAGAATTGTCATTGTGTGGTTGAAATTACATTAACCTTTGGAATGACACCGTCCAACGAAACCAAACTCCTCCCACGAACTCTCCTTCCCCACCAACCAACGATATCAACCGAAGGCCACGTATGGCTAGTAGCTACCCACTTTCCCATCCCCCAAAAGCTGAATTGCAGTGTCTCTGTTTCACATTAATTCGGAGGAAGACTAGCCGAGGACACAGAAAAGAAGGTAGAAATATTTAGGAAAAAATTACCAAAAACCTCCAATTATGCTTATTGTGATATATTTATAAAATAAAATTTTATGATACCAAAAATTCAAAACTTATATTCGAGTGACACATTTACCCTCTGTTAGGATTTTGTTAAAATCTCTGTTAAAAAATCTGATGTGGTGCTAATATAGTGCTTGAGTGACGCCACATCAAAAAAAAATTTTAAAAAATACTCAAATTAGGTTATTGGCATCACGAGTTACTGTTCATGTCTTCGAAGTTACTCTTCATCATCTTCAACCTTGCAATCGCTCGGCCAAAGCTTTGAGCGTTGCTGGCCATGGCAACCGTGACCTTTGAGGCCAGATTTGGCTTCGAAGCTTGCAACTGCCATGGCCGCTCAAGCTCAAAGCTTGGGACAGCCATGGCCACTCAAGCTCAAAGCTTGGCCCAAGGGCAAATCTTGGCCGAAGTGGATCTCCATCATCAACTTCGTTATTGTCTTCCTCTTCTTCGTCATCATCTCAATAAAGGCAGAGAGGCTCTCGGTCAAGAAGGATCCAGCACATGCATTCTCCATTTTCTGGTGAAAAAGGAGAAGACAAAAAGGGGCAAGAAACACTGATACACTCTGAGGGAATAGAAGAGAAACAGAGAGAAAAATGATAAGAGTGGGCAATCCATCCAAGCAACTCAGCCAAAAGCTCTCGCACGGGCTACTGTTCATAGTTACTGTTCATCATCTTCAACCTCGCGATAGCTCAGCCAAAGCTACTGTTGGCTGCCATGGCTAGCAGCTACGATGAACACTCCCAGAGGTCTGAGCGATAGTGGGCAGAGACGAACAAGTGCCGAAAGAGCTTTGGCTGAGCAATCGCAAGGTTGAAGACGGTGAACAGTGACTTCGAAGAGGTGCATAGTAACTCACGATGCCAGTAACTTAATTTGAGTTTTTCTTTTTAATTTTTTTTATGTGGCGTCACGCAAGCGTCACAACAGCGTCACATTAGATTTTTTAAAAGATATTTTAATAGAACCCTAACGGAGGAGGGTAATGTATCACTCAGATACAAGTTTGGAATTTTTGATGTCACAAAAAAAAGTTTGGGGTAAATGTGTCACAATAAACATAATTAGGGTTTTTGGTGGTTTTTCCCCAAATATTTAATTAGATTGAATCCATCGTATGCCGACACCATTATGGAGAAAATTGTCCAAAAAGTTAGAAAACCTACTGTACGACAATCAATTCAATTTTAAATATTTCAATTATGCCAATTTACCAATTTAGTCCTAAACATTTCAATTATGTCAATTTAGTTATAAAATTTATGATGATTTGCCAATTTAATCCTAAACCTTTTAATAATTTGTCAATTTATTTTTTTCGGCCAATTTTAACAGAAAATTGTTGACGTGACGATTTAGTCGGTGCATGCTATCCTACATGGCATGGCAAGGGAGATCCTCGCTAGGGGCTAGCAAGGGGGGCTTTTACCCAAGGTTGGTGGAGGGAAACAGGGAAAAAAGAAAGAAAGAAAAATAGTAGAAAAACTTCAAAAAAATGTTCATGTCATTGCCAGCTGAGCCACATAGGCCGATCAGTGCTGACTAGACTACCATGTTAGCAATTCCGGCCAAAATTAGTTGGAATGACTAAATTGGCAAATTATCAAAAGATTTAGCACTAAATTCGCAAATCATTAAAAATTTTAGGACTAAATTTGCATAATTGAAGGTTTATGACTGAATTAGCAAAACATCAAAAGATTTAGGACTAACTTGGCTAAATTGAAAGATTTATTATTGAATTGGTATAAGTGTAATAGGTTTATGACTTTTTTTGTAATTTCTCCAAATAATATACGGTTTGAGATAGGAAGGACATTTGTCATCACTTTCCTTAAAAGCACGTAAAAGATTATGGCACTATCATAATAGGATTTGTGCATTAGAAGTTTTAAAACTTATCACGAAAGTGCAATTGAGTTTTAAAACTTGCAAAAAGTGCAATTAAATCCGAAAACTTATCAAATTAGTGCAATCGAGTTTTTTCGTTAACTCTGTCTAACTTAATTAACGAAAAATGCTGATGTGGCTTTTTAAATATTTTCTCTCTCTTATATGGCGACGACATGGCTAAAACGATGTTTTGGCTCAAATTGATTTTTAATACAAATTTTATTTAATTAAATTTAAAAAGAAAAAAGAAAAATGTTTGAGTAACCAGGAAATGAGGGCTTTGTCGCCAACCCACCATCACTGATAAGGGCTGGCGACCCTCACTGACCGCAAGCGAGGGCCTACAGAACTGCGCGAGGGTCGCAACGCTCTCTTAGACCGGACGAAGGTTGCAAGCCCTTGCCTAGGTCTAGCTGAGGCTTGCCCAACCCTCGCTAATGGTGGACCTCAACCAAACCTATAGGCCTTCGCTGGCGATCAGCAAGGGTCCTTGGCCACTAGCCGGAGCCTGACAATCTTTGTCGGCCTTTGCAGGCAATAGTGGGGTGACGGCGGCGAGAGATAGCCCACATTGCCTTGTTCCTCAACCCTTCTCTTTAAAAAAAAAAAGCTTAATTTTAAATTTAATTTAAATAAAATTTGTATTAAAAATTATATTTTAACCAAAATGACGTCGTTTTGGTCATGTCATCGTCACGTGTTATAGTGAAAATAATAAAAGAAATCTATATCAGTATTTCCATTTGTTAAGTTGGACAGAGTTAACGGAATGACTCGATTACATCAATTTGATAAGTTTTATGACATAATTGCACATTTTGTGAGTTTCGAGACTCAATTCATTTTCATGACAAGTCCTCGGATTTCCGGTGAGCATATTCCATTATACCATAGTACAATATAAAAATGCTATTATCATGAGTTTGCGTCTATTATAAATTAATTGACAAAAAAATTGCATATCAAAATAGGACCATTGATCGACCAAAAAAAACCAGGACCATTGACATTACACAACTTTACAAAAGCGACTTAGATAATATTGAAACTTTGTGAGTACTCCACGCAGCCAATAAAAAACAGAAGCAAAACTATGCTCATTCGTATCAATATCGCATGATATGATCAAACTTTTGCTCGACGAATCACGATGGAACATAATCCATAATAAATTGACTATGACTAAAAATATATGATGTAATTCAAGTGCTTTTTACCTAGATAATTTTTTTTTGTTTGTCTTAATTCTAAATTTTCTTATTCTTTGATCTTTACTTTACCTCTTACATAGCGCGAAAATCTGAACCCCTCATCTATGATACTAGCATCTTCCTCTCAATCCCTCTATCAATAGGATTGCATGCCTATTGGCTTTTGCACGAGCAATTAGTCGGGATAAAAAACGATCACGCAGCGGGTCGGAGAAAACTGGGCCGTCAAATGTTGCTCTCAGTTGGACCATCCACAGCGATCCATTGTCTTTCGCTTTTTCTTCTTGTGTTTTCAAACGTCAGCATCATGTGCTGTAGACCTTTTGCTGGTCCACTTTGTACCGCTATGTCTTTCTTAGCCACTTTAGACGGACAGGGTTATATTATAGAAATGTATCGAGGGTCTTTCGCTAATAAGGAAATATTTCACATTTTCCAAATGGTGGTACCACAGCTTAGGGCCCTCAGTTTTCTGCATTCCGATTTTGAGGAAGGTCCCAGAAGACGTGTTATGCATCACACTGGGAAATGGAGAGCTTCTGATCTTTTGTTGTCCGCTGGCCGCCATGGCCCCAGCGGAAGTCAAAAGACCTCTTGCTCATAGTTTAATTGGACATGTAGGTCACGTTTGTACCGGTTTCTCATGTGGAACCATATAAGGAATTCGATCACGGCTGATTGGTCAAGTGCCGTCAAAGTTTGTAGCTCTATGGCTGCCACCAAGTAGATCGGTCATCAATAGTCTAATATATTAAAAAGTACCGATCAAAAATTGTTAAGTGGAGGGAGAGCACATATATATAATGAGCATATAAACTTCATTGTCAAGTTGCTGCTTCTTTACCATAATTGGGACATAGGACTCAACTCTTGGAGGGTAGGGACGGAACAAGACGTTTTGTCTAATTAATTAAGTTCGACCCGATTGTATTAAATTATAAATTCCTAACTTGGATCTTGTGTTATATAATCAACTGCTTCTATACTACTGTTTTGAGACTCGAGCATCAATCATAACAGGAACATTACACACTAAATCAATCAATTATGCTATAATATGCCGTCTTTAACTCAATCTCAGTGGTAAATGGAATCAATTACGGTATAAAATCATACGAAAACACGATTGTACTTACTTTTATGGGAACGATGGTAGACTGTTCTGCTTCTTGAGATGTGATTGGCTTAGTCAAATGAATCAAATCAAGTCCTGATCTTCTCGTATAGTCACGATTAGTGCTGTCACGGGAAACTAACGGCAGTCGGTCCTTACATGCTTTATTCGTTCATAAAGAATGTTGCAATAATACACACCATTTGACAAAATTGCACTCGTGTTCCCACGATAAACAGAAATAGCTCCATGCTTCATTCAATTAGGGGTAGCTAGTAAACACGGATGCAAGAAATTACATACAAAACTGGCCAAGAAAAAGGGATGCAAGACGCTTCTTCTTGCGACGTCTAAAGCACCAGGATTTTGAACACCGACTACCTACAAAACCTCATGCACAAATCCGTTTGAAATTGTGCACAACCTTGAGGCAAAAAACAAAAGGAGAAGGAAAACAAGAACGAGCTTCTCTTCCACGGTTCGGATGATTCGAAAGAACAAAGAACATCAACCATGAAAGAAAAGAAGAACAAAATCAAGAGTAAGTATGCAAAGAAGAGGATTGTACATACTACATAGAAAGTTAGGGGCAGTTAACATAGTCAGCTGTGAAGGAGAACGAGCTGTCGCGAAATGGGCTGAGCTTATTGTGACACTTAGAAGGTCCAGAAGGAGCCACAGGCCCTCTCATAAGCTTGCTCTCCCACAAGTATTTCCAAGAACCTCCATTCCTAGCCTTCACGATCCTCGCACACCGTCCCTCCGTCGCCAATGCTAAAGTCAGAACCGCAAGGAGCAAGAGAGACTTCCGAGTCAACGAAGAAGATCTCTCGCGGGATGCCATTGCTGCTCTGTTCTTTTGTTGCTGCAGAGCTTCTTGTTTGTTTGAGAAGGGAGAAATAGAGAGAGACGCAACCGAGGGTTACCGCGGGGGTTAAGTGGTATTGATGCCCGACGTTTTGGACTAAGGAAAGCACAACATGTAATGTCATAGCTTTGACATATTATTTATATATATGCGGAGGCATTTGAAGATCAACGCCAAGAGATAAAGGGTGCTATCAAGAGTTGAATATTTCGCTTTTGAATGTTTGAAGTGACTGAGTCACGTTGAAGGGCCGAAACCACAGCCAGCCAACTTGGAAAATAAGAGTGTGAAGAGTTATGGTAAATGGCTGCCCTCAAGCGTTTGAACTCTCCAATTTTCCGATAGTCATTACGTTATGTGTCCGAGGACTTTCAGATCGTAAAAGATCGACCGAATGCGTGCTTGTCAAAGATGAGTTTTTCCGCGCTGCACTCACTCTTCGTGCATACACAGGCCTTCGCATTAGAAACCACCGACGCCGGATCACGTGCAATGACTTCGAATGTAGAAAGAGAAACAAAAACGTGAAGCTACTGCTCGAAACCCAGATTTCATGGCCATCCGATTTGGTCAAAGAGAAACGGTTTAGAGCTAAATTTCAAACTTGGTGCATATATACGACATATCTTAGAAAAGAACTAACAAAGAGACAAATAATAGAAGAATTTCAAATCAATATCTTTTGCAACTTACTTGATAAACTTGATAACTAGTTGCGTCGATGTTCACTTAAAATCGGATTAGACCAGGAAGAAGCTCGCCTTCAGCTGTTTGATTTTCAATTCGGCTGACCTTTATTTAAGATATTAGTCTGAAATATGACTGAAGTATTTGATACCTAGACGGAGTCTGCCAATTACTAGCTAACGATAGTCTAAACTGAACGATCAGGACAAAAAGGACGACTGTAGCCAGCCAAAGGGGAACGGTAATCCCTCTTGGAGGCTTGATTTAAACGTGACAACTGCTACTTAACCAAAAATGACTGATTCCAATTCTGTGAGCGGTTCCGCAGTCGGGATCTCAATAAGTCCGCTAACAGTCGTAATTCGAGATTTTTCCTAAGGCCAGAAAAAAGGATTATTTCATTAATAACCCCAATTAAGGGGCGGAGGTGGGGGGCGCGGTGCAAATCAAATGAGCAAAGAAGATGGGACTGCAGTTACCCAATTTGCAGCTTGAATCCTTCCGTAACTGCCAACAGGTGTATGCAGTTCTGGTCAATCTCTCTTCATTCCTTTCTTTTCCATGTTCTTGAGCCAACCAACAACTGGCTTTATCAACTATTGCTCCACTTTCTCCTCCTCATTAGAGAACATACATGACCTGCTGTTTCTGATTTTCCTCTTCCACAAATTAGCTGCAGTAGCAATAGAATCAGAGCAATCTCTCCAGAGAAAATTTAGTTTTCGGCGCACAATCAAAACTCTAAATCATCTTCCAAAAACCAATATCCAACTGATGGGAAGTAGAAGGCCCTTTGCAAACAGCTCTTTGTTCAGCAGCTTTGCGAAAACGATAAGCTGATTCAACAGTGACCTCGCCCCTTTATACAGCAGGACAAACTAACTTAACTTGCTCTTCTTTAATAGAGATTGGGATTCTCTGCACTGCTACCAATTCATTTGGTTCTAGCAATGGCCTCCTTGTTGATGATAAAGGACACTCTCATACCCCCATGAATCAATTCCTTCTGTCACTTCAGGGTGAAGTTTATAATTTTAATCTCCGGTCACCCAGGGATCCGACCAGACTTTGATTTGCTCTCCATTCCCCACCTGCCATTTAACTCCTTTCGAGCAATCCTTTCCTACTAGGAGACTGCTCCACCCCCAAGATCTTCTAGCCCCTTTACCAGCCTCCATAAAACCACAATTAGGAAAATATAGGCCTTCAAGTACGCTTACCCATAATGCTCGAAGATTCTCAAGAACTCTTCCTGCCTGTTTTGCAAGTAAGGAGGTGTCAACAAAATGTAAATCTCTAAAACCCGTACCTCCCTCAGCTTTGGCCTTTGTTTATGTGCGCCCACTCATCAAGTTTACTCTACCTACAGATTCTCTTTGGCCACACCAGAATTTAGCCAGGAGTCCATTGACCCCATCACACCATTTTTTGGGATATTTGAGGCAGCTCATTGAATAAATTGGAATTGTTGAATATATGTCTCGAGTTTAAGCCCGAAGCGAAAATCTAAATATTTCGAATTGAATATTTTGCGGATTTCCGAAATCGAGCAAAAAAAAGAAAATATTAGAACTTTGCTTTCCTAATATGTAAGAGTTGGCAGCAAACAAAAGAAAAGGAAAATAGAATGAATATTTTATTCTTTCCTAACTTTAGTGGGAGTCACGGTCTGCCAAAGAAAGAAGAAATAGGAAAGTCCAAACTTGGACTTGTTGACCGCATGGAATCCCTTTCCAAGTTGGAGTCGGCCACTGTACGTTTACTTCTTGGGCATACATATTTATTCTTGAACTTGGCCGCAAGAAGAACAAGTCTTGAAGAGAGCCATTGTTGAAAAAAGAAATCTTGAAGCGTCGCGATTGACGTGAAGACGTTCGTGAGTGCTTGGCGGTGGGTGTTTCCATGGATTCTCGTTCGTGAATTATATCCAAGAAGAATCAGTGTTCAAGCGATTAAATCTTGTGTTAAGATTTGTGTACAATTCTTTTGCGAGATTGAGAGATTATTTCGTGAGAAATTGTGGGGCTAAACACTGCGTGAGTTATTGGGTGTAATTGGAGCTTGGGAAACACCAAGAGTGTTTGAGTGACTCGAGTGTGGTTGTAATCTCCGTTGTATCGCTTGATCTATAGTGGAATTCCGTGCTGCTCTTCCCGTGGACGTAGGTCACTACGACCGAACCATGTAAATCTGGTGTCCGATTTATTTTCTTATTCTGTCAATTTATTGTTCGATCGCTTGGCTTCCGCAACAATTGGTATCAGAGCCTGGCTTGACTGAGTTGAAGCGAATCGATGGCGATAGAAGAAGGAAAAGTGAAAATTGACAGATTTGATGGGAAGGATTTTGGTTTCTGGAAGATGCAGATTGAGGATCAACTATATCAGATGAAACTGCACGTGCCCCTATCTGGGGAGAAGCCAGAGACAATGAAGCAAGCTGATTGGGAATTACTGGATAGACGAGCTTTGGGTGTTATTCGGCTGACGTTGGCTCGTAACGTCGCGTTTAACATCGTGAATGAGAAGACCACTGCGGGTTTGATGAAAGCCCTGTCGGACATGTACGAGAAGCCCTCTGCGATCAACAAAGTCTACTTGATACGACGTCTGTTTAATTTGAAGATGAGCGAAGGTGCGTCAGTTGCTGATCATATTAATGAATTCAATGTGATCGTGAGTCAATTGAGTTCAGTTGATATTGACTTTGAAGATGAGGTACGTGCTTTAATTCTATTATCATCATTGCCTGATAGTTGGAATACTACTGTTACTGCTGTTAGTAATTCCTCTGGGTCAACAAGCTTGACGTTTGATGGTGTTCGAGATTTAATTCTGAGCGAAGACATCCGTAGAAGAGAATCTGGCGAACATGTATCTGCTGCTTTAGTAGGTGAAAATAGAGGAAGAACTGGTACACGTGTTAGCAGAAGTAGTATGAACTCGAATAGACGAAGTCAGTCTAGAACTGGTGGTGTTGTCTGTTGGAGCTGTGGCAAGAGGGGGCATCTTAGAAGGGATTGCCTTAAGCTGAAGAACGACAAAGGTAAGGGAATTAGAGTTGATCCTACGGATGATATTGCAGCTATAGCTGATGGTAATTCGGATGATGCTGATTATGTCTTGTCTGTCACTAATAATTCGTCATTTGGCGGATGGATTATGGATTCTGGTTGCTCTTTTCATGCTACACCAAATAGGAACTGGTTTACTACTTATCAGTGCACGGATAATAGTAAAGTGCAGTTGGGGAACAATTATGAATGCGATGTTATTGGTGTTGGTGATGTCAGAATCAGAATGCATGATGGTATCGTGTGGACATTGACTGGAGTGAAGCATGTTCCTGAGTTGAAGAAAAATCTGATTTCCTTGAGTGCCCTAGATTCAGCTGGGTGTCGGTATTCTTCAGAATGTGGAGTTCTGAAAGTTGTTCGAGGTGCCTTGGTGATAATGAAAGGAATAAAGCATAATGGCCTGTATGAGCTTCAAGGAGACATAGTGACAGAATTCGTTGCGGAGACGTCGAATGCATCGGTTCGAGAGTCTGAATTGTGGCATATGCGTTTGGGGCACATTAGCGAGAGAAGCTTGAAGGTTCTAAGTGAAAGAAATTTGCTGTGTGGTTATGTGGCTAACGAACTGAATGTATGCAGGTGCTGTGATTTAAATCAACAGCGGAAAGTGCAGTTTAGTACGGTTGTCAGAGAAACCACGGATATTGCAGAATTAATTCACTTGGATGTTCGCAGGTTGTCGCGATTTCCTTCGAGGAAGAGTGTCAGATTTATGCTAACAGTTGTTGATGACTACTCGAGGAAGACGTGGGTGTTTGTGCTTAGGCACAAGTTTGAAACTGTTGTCAGGATCAGGCGGTTAAAAGCTTTGATCGAAAAGGAGACTAGTAAAACGATCAAGCAGGTGCAGACTGACAGTAGTATGGATTTTTGCTCGGAGCTGTTAAATGAATTCTGCATGAAGGAAGGCATAGTGAGACACCGCACTAGTGTCAATGAACCACAACAAGTTGCAGAGTTGATGAGCAAAACATTACTAGAGACGGCCCATAAAATGCTCTCTAGTGCTGGTATGGCTAGAAGATTTCTAGCGGATGCGCTTAGTATGGCGAGCTACCTGAAGAATAGATCCCCATCGACTGCGATTGAATGTCGGACTCCCGAAGAAGTGTGGTCAGGTAACGTTGCTGATTATTCTGTTCTTAGAATATTTGGTTGTCCATGTTATGTTCGAGTTAGTGATGATATGCTCGATGGAAGGACAAGTGCATGTTCCTAGGTTATGCACAAGGTGAGCGGGGCTATAAGTTGTGGTGCCCGGAATTAAATTCACATATTATCAGCAGAGAAGTTACATTTGACGAGTTTCCAGTACTTCTGACTAGGAGTGTTAATAGCAGTGTTCATACGGATCTGAACGGTGTTCAGCTTGAGGTGGAGTTGCAACCAGAAACTCCTGAGGTAGCGGGCACTAGCGAAGTAATCGACACAGATGGTACTTGTAGCGAGGTGGAGCCTACTGAGCCAACGGTTGCTGTAACTGCTGATATTGACAAGGTGCGTATTCGGTCTCCTGATAGATATGGATGCAATGATGGTTTTGCTTTATCTGCGATTGAGGAGGTTGTGTCGGAAAATCCTTGTGGAGCGGTTAAAGGTGCATGTGGAGTTGGTGTTATGATGAGGTCCACGGTTATGACAAAGTTCAAGCGAGGCTTGGACTTGGAAGACATCTGTGGCGGTTGAGCCCATCAGGGGCTGTGGGAGAGTAGTAGCGAAATTCGGATTTTATCAAAGCGATAGTAACTTGGCTCAAACATCGAGCCAAGGTGGAGATTGTTGAATATATGTCTCGAGTTTAAGCCCGAAGCGAAAATCTAAATATTTCGAATTGAATATTTTGCGGATTTCCGAAATCGAGCAAAAAAAAGAAAATATTAGAACTTTGCTTTCCTAATATGTAAGAGTTGGCAGCAAACAAAAGAAAAGGAAAATAGAATGAATATTTTATTCTTTCCTAACTTTAGTGGGAGTCACGGTCTGCCAAAGAAAGAAGAAATAGGAAAGTCCAAACTTAGACTTGTTGACCGCATGGAATCCCTTTCCAAGTTGGAGTCGGCCACTGTACGTTTACTTCTTGGGCATACATATTTATTCTTGAACTTGGCCGCAAGAAGAACAAGTCTTGAAGAGAGCCATTGTTGAAAAAAGAAATCTTGAAGCGTCGCGGTTGACGTGAAGACGTTCGTGAGTGCTTGGCGGTGGGTGTTTCCATGGATTCTCGTTCGTGAATTATATCCAAGAAGAATCAGTGTTCAAGCGATTAAATCTTGTGTTAAGATTTGTGTACAATTCTTTTGCGAGATTGAGAGATTATTTCGTGAGGAATTGTGGGGCTAAACACTGCGTGAGTTATTGGGTGTAATTGGGGCTTGGGAAACACCAAGAGTGTTTGAGTGACTCGAGTGTGGTTGTAATCTCCGTTGTATCGCTTGATCTATAGTGGAATTCCGTGCTGCTCTTCCCGTGGACGTAGGTCACTACGACCGAACCACGTAAATCTGGTGTCCGATTTATTTTCTTATTCTGTCAATTTATTGTTCGATCGCTTGGCTTCCGCAACAGGAATAGCACATGAAACAGCCTATAATAAAACCTCCCTACCAGCTGAGATAGAAACTTGATTTTCCAACCCTGTAACTTCAAGATAATTCTCTCTTTGACAAAAGCTAATGGGTCAGTGTTTGATCTACCCCAAATAGTTAGTAGACCAAGATATTTACCAGGACTTGCCATCATTCTAACCCCAAATGATGCAACGATATCTGACTTCACATTATCCTTAGTATTGCCACTGAAAAACAAGCCAGACTTTTGAAGATTTACCTGCTGTCCAGAGGCTCTGCAATAATGATCCATAAGCTGCTTGACTGTATTACAATTTTCTTTATCTACCTTTAGGAACAACAATGACATCATCCTCAAAGAATAAGTGGGTGAGGGAGAGACACCTCCTTTTTAACTTGATGCCATGGATTCTGCGTGCTTCGGCTTTTGCATTAAGCCTTTGTGACAAGTCAACAGCAACAAGAATGAAAATGGAAGGGGATAAGGAGTCACCTTGCCTAATTCCTCTCGAGGATTTGACATGGCCAGCTTCTTTACCATTAACCATAACTGCATAGGTAACAGTTGTAATACAAGTCATTATCCACCTAATCCACCGATCAAGAAATCCCATTTTACAAAGTAAAGATTCAATAGAGTCGCATTCTACCCTGTCATAGGCTTTGTTCATGTCAATTTTCAGTGCACATTCTCACTGTTTGCTTTGGTTCTGGCACTTTAAGTGATGAAAGACCTCATGAGCAATTAAGATATAATCTTGAGTTTGCCTACCAGCAATGAATGCACTCAGATTTTGGGAGACTAACTCAATGAAGGGTTTGAATCAATTAACAATGACTTCAGAGATAATTTTGTGGCTGAAATCACACAAACTTATAGGTCTAGAATGAGATACTCTTCTTTTGGGGCAAAAGGACACTATTAGTGCCATAACTTGTGTACGGAGATCACTTTGATATCATAACTTTTTTTCGGACTACTTTGGTGCGAACTTTTTGAAAAATGATCACTTTAGTGCCAATGCTGACATGGCTTGCCAGAAATCCTACGTGGCGCTGACATGGCTCGTCGGAGAGGTCCATGACTCGCCAGAGAGGTCCAGTCAGCATTAAAAACCAAAAACGACGCCGTTTAGTCCACTGACGTGTACTTTTTTAGAAAAATAAAATTTATATTATATTTATTTTATATTTTAAAAAAAAATCAAACATTGTAGTAGCGGCGAGGACTCCTTTGCCGCTGCTGCTGCCACCCACCACCGCCGGGAAGGGCCGACGGTGGTGGGCAGAGTGGTCGGCAATGGTTGCCGGCCCCTGGCCAGGGCCCGGCAACCCTCGCCGAGAAGAAGCGATTGCCTTTGCTAGGTTAGGCGAGACCTCACCATCACCTTGACCCAGGCAACGTCGAGGTCGGCCTTGCCTCTGCTGGGCAAGGGGAGACCTCGCCGTCGCGACCGAGGCGACGGCAAGGTCGTCCTCGCCTTTGCTAGGTGAGCCAACCTTGCCCAGCTAGGGGCCGACGAGAGCAAGCCTCGCCAGAGGCCAGCGAGGTTGGCCTCACTGGCCCTCCCCTCTGGCTGGTCATTGGACCGACGACCAGGAAAAAGTTAGAAAAAAAAGATTAAAAATTAAAAAAAAAAGCCATATAATTTTCACGTGTATAAGTTAGATCATTTTTTTTAAAAAATAAATATCACATTAGCTTTTTGGCCGGAATCACTAAAGCGATCCATTTTCCTCCGATTTGACACTAAAATGATCCGAAAAAAAAAGTTATAGCACAAAAGTGACCTCCGTATACAACTTATGGCACTTCTGGTGTCCTTTTACCCTTCTTTTGGATTAGGCACTTTACGAAAAAGGACAATATTGGTAAACTTGAAAGAATTTGGAAGATTACCTAGAATAAAGTTAGACTAAACTACAGAGGTAACACTCAAGGCCACTAAATCGCAATATATTTGGTAGAAGATTCCTAAGAATCCATCTGGTCCAGGAGGTTTCAAGGATCCCAATTGAAACACAACCTGCTTTATTTCTTCCTCAGTTAGCTCAGCATCAACACTACATTTGATTCTAAGAACTTCATTTCTGGCCCTTCACTGCAATGCAGTGTGGTGGAAGAATGTCAAATTATTGTCCTCATAATTCAGCCAGTTAACTCTCGATCTTTGTTGCCAATACATCTCCTCCCTCTCCCAAATATCATGTCATTCATTCACAAGTCTTCAGTCTCCCTGTAGTACTCTTCCTTACTAGCCTCTTGCATGGCAGGTATATAGTTCCAAAGTTCTTTAATATGACTCTATTGCTCTAAAAGGACTCCTTATTCCATTTAAATGGAGCTGATTGACAAGCCAACAACTTCTTCTGAATACCATATGAAAACCCATTATCATTCTTAGTTTGCCATGCATTAGCTATCTTCTCTTTGCATTCAAGAACAGCCGTCCACGTGTTCTCAAATTTAAATAGCTTCCTAGCCTTCTTGTCATTGCATTCTGTATCAAGTAACAAAGGCCCCTAATCAGATCCTACACTTGGAAGGTTTAAAATTTGAGTGCTAGGTCAAAGGAGTCTCCATTCTGGATTTATCACGGTCATAGATAGCTTCTCTTACAATTCTCCCATTCTCCCTTTTATCGCTCCATGTGTATTTCTGACCTTTGAACCCGTGATCTTGCAAGCCTACTTTGAAGAGCATATCATGAAAAGATAGATATTTTTCTGGGTCTTTGGTTGCCCTCCACTTTTTTCTTCCCTGTTACTGACATCATTGAGATCTCCAATGCACATTCAAGGCAGCCCGCAATCTCCTTCAAATTGCACCACACCACTTGTCTCTAATCATAATCTGCACTAGCATACACCCAAGTAACCCTAACACTCATTGAACTGACTCACTACATAGATAATTGTATCAATAATGTTTCTTGTTTGGCAGATCACCTCCACGTTCGCTATATGATTCCACCGTAAAGATAAGCCTTCTCCTAGGCCTTCAGATTCCACATTGTTGGAATATATGATCCAATTTCTAGAAATATCTAGCATTTAGATATTGATACATTTTGCAAAAAGTCTAGACTCCTCTAGAAATGCCAACAAAACTCTAGTCTGCTAATTTAATGGTAGTTGGAGCTTGTGGCCAAGAATGAAAGCAAAAAAGAAAATCTCTGCCAAAGCAGAGATATCATGCATGACAAAGTCGGTAATCGAGCCAATATAAAGGCTGTGTAATCATGCATTCATGTATGTGGTAAGTTAGAGAATAAACTCCATAGCCTTCGACTCCTTCACCCACGCGAACATCTCCTCCTACAACTATGTAACACCATATTTCTATCAATTAAATAAACTATATTCTTGTCCAATAAACCTTTCCTATATACCTTGAAGTATCCTACCCTTGTCCATCCTCGACCAAGTACCTTGCACACTCATGCACTTGCACACATCAAAATACAAACTATCACTGATATCAACAAAATGTTTCTGCGCATTCATAAATTTTAACACACATAAATTGCAGTATTCAAAACTATCCTCCTGCTAACAGCCTCTAACTTTTCTTTTCTCCAAGTCAAGCGGTGTATGAACTGTCAAGAGTGACCCTATCCCTTTACAGTTCCAACTCAAGTAAATCATTATGACTGGGTGACTGATTTTGGCCAGTCCCCACAGTCTTCAAGATCATGATCCATGGACTGGTCCACTAAACAACGGAGATCTCCACGATATTTTTTTCTTCTCCCACCAATCTCTTCCCTTTGTCTCTTGTCTTACAAAATCTTCTGCAGTCTATTTCTCATCCTTCTCACAACTTCTCCATCCACATACCCCTTTCTTCCTTTCTCTGGATAGGCTCCATGCATTCCCCAACCACAGTCCCCTCCCCACCTCTCTTAAGTGTGAGATTCTTCAAGGCCACTAACAGGGTGAAGGGACCAATGGCATTGGCCAGTTACTCACTCACCTGCTGCGACTTACTTCCTTCCTTTCCTTCCTCACCTGCTACTTAATCCCACAAAATGATCTACCTCTTTCTTCCCTCTCACCTCATCACCAGGGATTTTTTTTGTCATATCAATCAAAGCTGGAGTGGTGATAAATAACAAATGCAGAGTTTTGGCTTTGAATCGTGGTTGAGGACATTCGTCGAACAGGTGGAGGGTTGAATTTAAGTAGGTTGGGAATGGATGTTTAAGTTGATTTGCCTTTAACAAATGACCATTTGTTCAACGCACAACCTCGAGACTTGAAGACCTAGAATGAGGACGCTGGCGCAGAAGAGACCCAACAACATGTGTTCTTTATTATTTTTTATTTATTTTCTTGGTTATCTCTCATATGTGATAACTACAATGTTTTTTTTTTGCAATATTGCTAATATGTTTTAGAGAAAATGACATAAATGATCCATAAACTTTGGTCCAATGTCTAATGTTATCCCTGAACTTTTAATTTGTTTAAAGCGATCTCTAAACTATTAGCAAGTATTCAATGCAGTCCTCCCGTTTGATTACATCAATAATTAAATGCTGAGTTGGAGTATTAATAATGATGAGTCAACTATCCATCTTTTCATTGTTATTTGATTACATGAATTATATACCCAGATTCGGGATAAATATCTTACTTGGATAATCTACGTGTAACTCCTTATTTTGTTATACACCATTTAAACCTAACGTAGAAGTCACATCATCAGATTTTATTAACTTAAATTCATGGAAAGACAACATTATATATTTTCATATAATTTAAAAATTAAATTAAATATATACCAACAGTTTAGGATAGTCATTGAATAAATTAAAATTTTAGAGACAACATCATTTATAACAATTTCCCTTTGTGCCATCCATGTTTCTTTTACATGGATCATTTGTATATACTACAAAAAAACATGGATTTTGCCACGAAAATTTGCGACGAGGAATTTTTCGTCGCTAATTTGCGATGGATATTTTTTCCTGTCGCAAATTAGCGATGAAAATTATTCGTCGCAATTTGGCAACATAATTTGCCACGAAATAAAAATTCGTCGTAAATTTATGATAAAAAATAAATTTGTCGCAAAATCCGTCGTAAATTTTTGCAAATGCTAATTTGCGACGAACTTATAAGGTTCGTCGAAAAAATTTGCGACAAACTATAAGGTTCGTCGGAAATTTGATTAAAAAAAAGCGCTGCAAAGCCTCGGCTTCACCCGTAATTTCTCTCTCTCGCTGACTGTTCTCCCTCTCTCTCCCTCTTTCTCGATCATATCAGATGTGCTTCCGCTTCTCCCTTCTCGCTTCTGCTTCTTCCCTCTCCCCTACACCCCCAAACCTCTAGCGCTCGCTAAGGGTTTTCGGTATTTCTTCGCCCCCCACCCCCCCCCCCCTCGCACTTCCTCCTGCGGCTCCTCCTTGCCCATGGCCTCCGGAGCTCTAGAGGTCGCAAAGCCTGAAGGGGCAGCAGCTCCTCCCCCCGAGACATCAGAGGTGGAGGGGGCAAATCAAGAGGACGGACCAAGAGATCGCCGCTCTGGAGGAGGAGGAGGCCTCGGCCGAAGATGACGATGGGGACGACGCCTCGAAAGAGAAGGAGAGCGAGGAGAATCCGAAAGGAGAGAGCTCCGTGGAGAAACAGGGCGTGCCCAAGAGGAGGAGGAAATCGAGCGGCCCACCAGAGAAAGGACATCGGTGAAGCGGTATTCCGCTCCTGCCCTTGTTAGGACGCCCTCCAGCAAGCAAGGGCTTCTCCATCGAAAAGGTACTGGCACGCTTGGGACTCTCTTTTTTAATCTTTTTTTCCAAGGGATTAATGGCTTGTTGGTATTTCAGGGTCGTGGTATACAGCTTAAGGACATTCCCAACGGTATGTTTCCAGCTTTAATTGTTTCCTCATGGTTTACAGTGGGTTGATGACCATAGCATATTGCATTCGTGTATGATTGGTTTCTTATGTCTTTTTTTTTTTTTTTGCTAGACTACAATTGGTTATAGGTTTCTAGTTGGATCCAATTGTTAACAAGGCTGCTTTATACTTGTGATGTGTTCTTGTAAAATCAGAGTTTTGAGGCTTTAAATCAGCGTGCGGTTGCAGTAGTTGTGGATCCCATTTAGAGTGTTAAAGGGAAGGTGGTGATTGATGCCTTCCGTTTGATCAACCCACAAACCATGATGCTTGGCCAAGAACCCAGGCAGACAACCTCCAACCTTGGACATCTCAACAAACCGTCCATCCAAGTGAGTGTTGACCAGATAATGCTCTCTTTGAATATTGAGTTTTGATCTTATCTCATGGGGTGCACTTCATATTTTTAGGCATTGATCCATGGGCTGAACAGACACTATTACTCAATTGCCATCAATTACAGAAAGAATGAACTGGACAAAAAAATGCTACTTGATCTTCGCAAGAAGAAATAGACAGATGGCTTGACGCTTAATCTTCAATTGAGAAGAAGGTCTATCTTGAAGAGGAAGAATGTACCTTTCAATTTGGTTCTTTATTAATGTCATTCTTGTGGAAAATGTAGATGAATGTATTTCATTTTCATATTATTATAATATTTTGATGTTATTAAGTGCTTAATCAATGTTAAATATAAGTTCCAAAAATTAAGTTTGCTTTTAATTAGGTTTAAAATCGAAAAATAAAATAAATGATTTTGTTGTACGATCACAAATTACAAAAGTTCATTGCAAAAATAAAATTTCGTCGCTAATTTTGTCCCTAAACGATATTTGTCGCAGAGTTCGTCACAAAAGAATTAATAAAAAATCGCTGCTAAATTCGTTCATGAGTAATGTTAATGGCAAAAGTAAAAAAATTTGGTGGCAAATTAGCGACGAATTTTGCGACGAATATAGTTCGTGGCAAATTAGCGACGAATTTTGGAACGAATTTTGTGACGAAATGTGTAACTAAATTTGTGACGAAATGTGCGTCGATATTTGCAACGAAATTTGCGACGAAATTTGCGACGAATAAAGTTTGTGACTAATTTGCGACGAATTTTGCGACGGATAGTATTCGTGGCTAATTTGCGACGAATTTTTTTTCGTGGCTAATTTGCGACGAACTTTGCGACGGATAGTGTTCGTGGCTAATTTGCGACGAATTTTTTTCCATCGCAAATTAATTGAAATTTTCCGTCGCAAAATTTTGCGACAACCTAGTAGCGATGGAATTTTTTCCGTCACTAAATTCGTCGCAAATTCGATTTGTGAAGGGTTTTTGCAAATTTTTTGTTGCAAAATTCGTCGCAAAAATCATGTTTTTTTGTAGTGATATATTGGTCTCAAAAAACTTAAGTAGTACTATAGCAATTTTGTGTTTAGATTTCTATTGCCCTCTTAGCCCTATCGTTTATGTTAACATCCCTCGTTTCACAATTTTAAAAGAAATAAGTGTATTAAAAGTCCCAAAATTTGTCATGAAAATACAAATGAGTCCTAAAACTTTCAAAAAGTGTAACCAAATTCTAAAACTTGTCACAAAAGTGCAATTGAGTCCTAAAACTTTAAAAAATAGAGTCCTAAAACTTGTCAAGTTGGTGAAATTAAGTCCTAAAACTTGTTAAGTTAGTGCAATTAAGTTTTAAAATTTATTAGCATTATTGTTATCAAATTGGACAGAGTTAATCGAATGATTTGATTGCACCAACTTGACAAGTTCTAGGATTTGATTACATATTTTGAAAATTTTATGTCTTAATTGTACTTTTATGACAAGTTTTAAAACTTAATTGTACTCGTATAACAAGTTTTAAGACTTCCGGTACACTTATTATTTTTTAAAAGTGGGCATCATAGAATGCCACGTGTCGAGCATCAATTGGCTGTCCAACCCACCCTAACTCACAAGAACAAGAAGGAATGCATCTTTATATTCTCTAAATTCTCCTAAAGATCTACATTTCATATTGAATAAAAGATCTTGATTTTTTTGTCACGAATGACTCAAGGGTGTCCTATGAAATGGTGGGATATGGAATATATAAGAATACTAATAGCATCTTGGATAGGTTGGTCATAATCATCAAATATAGTTTAACCATTGTCATCAACCTTATTACCATTTAGGATATTATCTCTTTGATCATCATAAAGATAATTATCCCACCATCCTTTTAATTGTTCAAAAATCCTGCAATTAAAGGTATGTTGTTTGTTGGTCTGTGGTGTCTGGTGATGTCTTGTATGTAGTAGCAAGCATTACCATTTGATTTAAAACATTTATCAAATTTTGTTCTGAGATATCATCTATATTCCATTCATAGATAGCATCAGAGGAATATTTATTTGATTTGAAGATACTAAAGAAAGAAGAGATAAACAATAGACTTGTTTTATTAACTTGTATTTATCCTAAACGTCTTCTTTTAAGATTAAACATATTATCATGACATTACTCTAAACAATGTATTATATTGTCAGTTAAATCTATAAGTTCAATGTAAAGTTCTAAAATGAAAGTAAAATATTCCCCAATCAGAAATAATATAAAATTAATAAAATAGCGAGCATTAAGAGAAAAGATAAAACGGTAAGAAGAAATACTGACATAAGGAGCATACCAACCATAGGCCCTAAGAAAAGATCATGGTAAGTACTGAAATTTAAACAATATTGAAAGATTACAAGTGGAAATATTTAATGTACAAGTGAAAATTAAAGAAAATAAAAACCTTTGTATTCTCATATTATGAACCCCCGCACGGCTTTCGGCCGTGCGGGGGTTCCCTGAGTTATAAAAAAAAAAAAAACAAGATTCGGAACATAAAGATATTTCAGGGATTGGCTGCTTGGAGCCAACTCTTGATAGGAGTAAGTTTTCCTTGTAACGGTTCTACGAAAGGGTTGACTTTTGCTTTGCCTTCATCTTTTTTGGGAGGCATCGTTGTGTGTCCCTTATAAAAATTCTCGTGTGAGAAAATCTGGTAATGAATTTGAACTTCCATTTATAAATTCAATATCAAAATCGAAAGTAGAAAGTATGGCTTGTCATCTTGCAAAAATTTTTTTTGATGCTATATTCAAAACACTTTTTGTAAAGTATCTTTAGCAGATTTATAATCAATTCTTAGTAAAAAAAATTGATTCAATAAATCTCCTTGGAATTTAGATATATATGAAAATAATTTCTAGCGAGGTGGTTATTAGGCCATGAGCAACCCCTCCTAATTTTCAAGTAACCAAATCAAAATTTATGCAAAAACCTTTTTCGAAAAAATATATACTGTTAAAAAAGGATTTTGGCATAAAGATCCCAATATATTCGCAAAAAATATGTTTGGAGAAAAATGGTTTTATACTCCCCATGATCCTTACAAACTAGTTGAATATTACGAGAAAATTTTGGAAGAAATAGGTTCAATAGAATTCAAGCATTTTCAAGATAAAAATACTGATATCGCCAATTATTCCACTGCAAAAATAGTAAGGATTATCCATCCTTCTGAGTGGACTCCCAACCCCATAACTCCATTCAAATTCAATATCATAATTACCCAGCCTATTCCATAAAGACCCAGTTACACCTATTTTGACTACCAACAAACCTAGTGGAATGTTTTTTTTCAGAAAAAATATGAATTTTAGGCATACCTGGACTTTTTTATTTTGAAGAAAACTTTGACATTGACCAAATTCCATATTGGTTCAATAGATGGTGGGAAGGTTTTGGCCCCTTCTAGAAATCTTACATATTGTAGCCGAACCTAGTTACAAGATGTTTTTGAGAAAATACAAACCATTGCCCATTGAAGAGGCATTCCCTCCTCTTATGATTTATTTCATAAATTTCAGAGTCTCCTGGGTCACTGCCTGGGAATTTGGATACACAAAATCCATAAATGATCCCAACATTTTAATCTTGATCAGAAAATATAAAACCAAATGATGGGATGGTTTCAAATTCTGGGAAAAAGTCTCTGAATAAACAGTGATAAAGTGGTTTAATCAAAGATCTACTTCAAAAGCCACTCCATTTTTGCATAACAAGTTATTTGCAGTTTCAAAATTGGCCTCTACTTAGACAGAAGAAGATTTCTACCAAAGCTTTGAAATAAACTCTTGTTGAATATGAAGAGTCTCAGTGTTCCTGTCATTCCCATCATAGTGAGAACACTAACGAGGACAATTGTTATGGCATCAACTTAGCCGATTATGAAGATCCTGGAGATTAATCCCTGTGTGGTCCTGGTAGTAAAGCTCAGAAGAGTAGTGAGTCCACTAGTCAGCACTAAGGCATTTAGGAAATCAATGATTGGATAAAAACAATTTTTATAAAAGATGAACTTACTAAGAAGAACTACTTCGTCTTCTAACAGTTCTATATCTGAGACGTCTCAGGTTGAAGGACCTATAAATAGAGAAGAAATAACCATAGAAGATTTTAATAAATTTATAGAAAACTGGAATATTTCTAAAGTAAAATATGACCATATATATAAAGAGTCAAAATATAAATATTTCAAAAAATCATAGTATATAATCTCTACAAAAGAAAGAGATGTACCCTCGCTACCTCTTATACATCTCTCCAACTCTTAAATCTAGAATCATTGAAAAAACATAGACAAAAGTATAATTATATACACATAGGCCTAGTATAAGTATGAATTAAACCTCTTATCAAAGAAGGTTTAAATACTTCTATACTTCTAGTTTTAAGAGATTCACAACTCCTAAACTACGAAGACTCCATTCTAGGGACAGTAGAGACAAGTCTCTGCGATGGCCCAATTCATTTTGATTGTTACCCCAACTTTTCAATATCTCTTAAAGACAAAAATATTATTAAATCCTTAGTCCTCCAAATAAAAACTGACAATTACCATATAACAAAAGGTTCAATACCATTAGCCCTTATATACAATGTTCATTATAAAGCTATGCTTTCAGCCTTTGGTAGCAAAGCCTTCAAATGTAGCCCAAAAGGAGAAACACTCCTTTTACAAATAGATATCTCAAAATCAAATACGATAGTTTCCAAATCAATTAGTTGGAATTAGGTAGTTCTCCCTAAACAATGGAAAATCGAAAACCGAGTCGCTCAACAAGTTGTTCAAAATATTAATCCTACTAATATCATACAACACCATGAGGGAAAAGTGACTACACAATTTGCTAGAAGGTCTTTTGATCTTACATCCCATCCCTCATTTCATACCTCTTCATCAAGAAGGTCGGTAGATCTTCACCCAAACCTACCTCCTGTCATTACATTACCAGTTTGCAACCGAGGTAGTATCAATAATTCTGATATTGGGCGTCCAAACCCTAGCGCTCCTCCACTCACTAACCTTAGTGGTATTAATATTAGGTCAGGAATATCGAGATCCATTTATCAGCAGAAAAGGCATAAACTTGTGTTGAAGAGATAATAATGTTCTGTGTTATTCAATTAGAAAAGGGTTACATATATATATGCTCAACCATACTAGAACAATTTACTATTCTACCCTTATACTTTCCAACACTCCCCCTCAAGTTGGGATGTAGATATCAAACAATCCCAACTTGTTACATAAGAAATTCACTCTATTTCCCTGTAGAGATTTAGTAAAGATGTCTGCGAATTGATCCTCCGTCTTCGTGTGTTGAAGAATAATCTCTCTTTTCTGAACTTTTTCTTGCACAAAATGACAATCAACCTCAATATGCTTCGTTCGCTCATGGAAGATAGGATTAGATGCAATATGAATAGCGGATTAATTATCACAATATAATATCAATGGATTTGATGGTGATATTCCAATCTCTGATAGTAATATTCTCAACCATATTAATTCACCTATCACATGTGCCATAGCTCGATATTCAGCTTTAGCGCTTGATCGGGAAACTACATGTTGTTTTTTGCTCTTCCACGCAACTAAATTACCTCCAAGAAACACACAGTATCCTGAAGTAGACCTTCTATCTATAGGACATCCAGCCCAATCAGCATCAGAGAATCTTGTAGTGTTTAGATGACCATAATTCTTAAACAGGTGTTCCCTTCAAATATTTGACAATTCGAAGTACGGCATCCCAATGAGTAGTACGAGGAGAATTCATGAACTGGCTTACTAGACTAACAGCAAATGATATATCAGGTCTTGTAACGGTAAGATAGTTCAACTTACCCATTAATCTCTGATATTTCGCTGTATCATGCAATAATTCTCCATGTTTTGCATCAAGTTTTACATTAGGCTCCATAGGGGTATCAACTGGTTTTGCTCCAAGATATCCAACCTCACCAAGAATATCTAGTACATACTTTCGTTGTGATAAATTGATACCGGTATGTGAGTAGGATACTTCAATACCAAGAAAATATCAAAGACGTCCCATATCTTTAGTACTAAATTCTGTATGCAGAAATTACTTAAGTTTGTGAATACCATCTGAATCACTACCGGTAATGATTATTGTTGACACCTAAATTTCGGCGCATCATTTAGTGGTTAATTGCATAGAAAATTAGGGATTAAATTTTAACCCCTGAACAAAAATATTACGAATCGCATATCATAAAGTTTTGGTTCGTATAGATTAACTGCATTTCGCATCGGATCGGCGGTGGTAAGCGAGCTTAAAATTCATCATGTAAATCGAGCTCGGGCATCGAACGAAACTCGGCTCACTCGGAAAGCACGGGCCGAAAATCACACTCAAAAGGGCTTGTTGTCTTAATTTGAGCTTAAATTAGCCCATCAAGTTGATTGAATAAAAGCCCGAATTAATTCAGCCAATTTGGAATTAAATGAAAATTAAAGCCTAAGCCCATTAGGACTAGAAAACCCGGTTATTTGACCTACGTTTATACTATAAATATATGTTTATGTCTTTCGAAGGGGGGGAGAATTTTCACCAGAATTTTCACAGAACACATGAGTGAATCACTTGAGAGAAAGAGAGAGAGAGAGAGAGAGAGGCCGGTGGAGCCTCTCGCGGACCAAGCCCCTCTCCGCCGTTGCTACTGCTGCCCAACACCATTGCCTTGTGCTACTTCCTTCGTTGATCTGCTAAGCCGTCCCACGACGATCGCTGCTGTCCTCTGCCGCTCCCGAGTTGACCCGTGACGCTCGCCATTGCCGTTCGACGTGAGCTGTTGCTCCCCCCTGATTCGGGCTCCTGCTGTTGCTGCCCATAGAAGCCATCTAGTCATCGATGATGACAAAGCAGTCACCGTGGAGGCCCCTGCTATACCGATGACACTTGCTGATCCATGGCTGATCGCTTGATACACGCGGAGGCATAGAGGTCAAACAAGTGGAAATTTTAATTGTGGGGCTTGGGAAGTCAAAGTCTTATAATCAAAGAAGACTTAGGCAAACTGGTCTATCTCCTCTGCAAGGACACCCACTTTCACGAAGCAGGGAGAAAAAAGAAAAAGTTCATTTTTTTTCTTTTAGTTATTTCTCTCATATTTGGGTTCTATTGCTTGCGGTTCTTCGTTGTCGATTCACCTTGCTTGTAGACACTGGTTTGTTCGCTGTGACACTACTGCACCATTGTTCATTAATACTCGACACCAGCCGCACATCCCGGATTTCTGAGAACCTCCACTTTGGCCACAATCAGCGACTACGAAGTCCAGTCGCACCCTCGCTCGACCAACCATAGACCACCATCTCGACGCCGCCGTTCCCGACGCCGCGCCGCCGCTCCCGACGCACCGCCGATCACCATCCCGATCTGCTGCAAATTCAAATTTGGTAAGAAATCTGTAAATCAGGTAATTATCTTATTCTGATTTGATTTGAATATTTTGTTGCCTAATTTGTGCTTATTGATATCTAACTTTGCAGATTTAAATAATAGGCATTATCTCATTAGGATTTATTTCCTTTTTTTTTTGAAATCTTGGATATCTGTTACTTATCAAATTTGGATAGAATTAGAATTTTCAAAATCCTGTGAATATATCCAAAATATTTGAGATATCAAAATCTTTTCAAGATGTGATCGATTAGGAAAATTTCCTAATCCGCAACCGCACACGTGGAAATAAATCTATCTATCAGGCTTTAGATAGAGTTATTTCTATAACGGGTATTTCGAATTTTAGGATCGATCTGTCAAGTTTTAGATCGAAACTTAATTCGAAAGATTTAGCGGTTATTTTTTTAACTTGATTTTAATTTCGAATTTCGATAAAAAAAACCCAAAAGATTACTCTAAAATGGGTTAATTTCTTTAGTTTAAAATTGCATGTTTAGATGATTGGTATTTTTAATTCCGAATTTCATTAAAAAAATACAAAAAAATAAAATGCCCGCCATTAGAAACAGGTCACATCGTCGCATGACATATAGTTCACATGTTAGGTTGCATTAATCGCATGTCAATTTTTGCACGTCATTACATATAGATTAGCTTTCATTTAAATAAGAAAAAAATAAAAAAAAAGAGAAAATTTCTACACCTTTGAACTTTAAGTCAAGATTCATCAAAATTGCCAAATTGAGTATTTTTTCGGAAATTGGTACCGATAGGGCGTTAGGGAATCTAGCGTAACCAAGTCCCCGAATTCATAATCTCTGGTTCGCAGAAATAAAATAGTACTCCCGCTATTTTATTTAGGTTTCTAATCAACCTACCCTAAATGATTAGTGGCGACTCCCATTGAAAATATTTGCATGCTCACAATTAGACCTAAGTTGCGAATTGGTAGAGTTTGGGAGAACTCGAGCTAGGTTAGTTAATTTAATTGATCTAGTAATCCATTAGCCTAAGATCGGAAAACCCGATTTTTTTAGGTCGCGACAATTATGTCATCCACATATATAACTAGAAGGATACAACCAGCTGAAGAGATAGAGCTAAAAACTGAATGATCTACCTTACACCGCTTTAATCCAAATTTGATAATTGCATCACTAAATTTACCAAACCAAGCACAAGAAAATTGTTTAAGTCCATATAAAACTTTGTATAAACAACACACCACATTCTCCCCCGGAGCAACAAACCCAGGTGGTTGCTCCATGTAGACCTCCTCAGCCAGATCACCATGTAAAAAAGCATTTTTCACATCCAGCTGATGTAGAAGCCAGTCAAATCGTGTAGCCAATGAGATAAATACACGAACCGATGGAATTTTGGCCACTGGGAAGAAAGTGTCATCATAGTCAACACCATAAGTTTGAATATACCCCTTCGCAACTAACTGTGCCTTCAACCGATTAAGAGTGCCATCCGGGTGAACTTTAACCGTAAATACCCAACAACAACCAACAGATTTCTTACCAGTAGGTAATGGCGTAAGCTTCCAAGTTCGATTGTCAATTAGTGCCTTCATTGCATCTTCCATTGCACGACGCCATCCCAGATGAGCAAGAGCTTCAGCAACACTACTAGGTACAGAAACAAAGGACAACGACGAGGCAAAGGCAAAGAAAGTAGGAGACAAAGGATTATAGGATAGAAAATTGGAAATAGAATGATGTGTGCGAATACAATCGATAATACCAGAATAAGGGGCACAACGATCGACAGGACGATTAACACAAGAGCGTGTACCTTTACGAGAAGCAATGGGAAGATCAAGATTAGAGGCTGGTACTGTAACTGATAGGGGAACAGATGAATCAAGTGCTGGTAAAGACTGTACTGTCATAGGAGGGACTGCACTGCGCCGATGATAGGTATGATCAGCAAACTGAAATCCTGTGGATGTAGCTGAAGAAAGTGAAGGAGGTGGAATCGTCGGTATGACGCAACCATCACCATCACCAGACTCTGTGGAAATCGCAAGAGAAGTTAAATATGGCTGGTCTTCAAAGAATGTCACATCAGTGGACACGAACATACGACGGCGAGTAGGGCTATAACATTTATATCCCTTGAGTCCGAGAGTATCCCATAAATACACATTTTTCAGCACAAGGATCTAGTTTATCAAGACCCGAAGTAAAAGAATGTACAAAACAGACACATCCAAAAACTCGAAGAGATAAAGAAAAGGGAGGACGATTTGAATGTAGAGTA
The DNA here is from genome assembly GCA_031216285.1 of Syzygium syzygioides. Classification (NCBI taxonomy): domain Eukaryota; kingdom Viridiplantae; phylum Streptophyta; class Magnoliopsida; order Myrtales; family Myrtaceae; genus Syzygium; species Syzygium syzygioides. The sequence continues at coordinate 36,385,367 of CM062243.1, forward strand.
GACAATGGTGTCTCCCCCCGAAGAACAGAAGTTGAAGGCCTATTAATTAAATAACATGCTGTAAGAACAGCATGCCACCAAAAATATTTAGGTAAATGCATTTGAAACATAAGGCAATGAGCAACATCAAGAAGATGTCGATTTTTACGTTTAGCGACTCCATTTTGCTGTGGAGTGTATGAGCAAGAAGTCTAATGAATAATACCATCAGAATCAAGAAATGGATGGAAACTAGAAGTTGCAGCAAGATATTCTCTAGCATTGTATGACCGTAAATATTTGATAGAGATATGATATTGATTCAATACTTCAAATTAGAATAATCGAAAGCAATGAAAAATCTCCGTACAATCTTTTATTAAAAATAACCAAGTCATTCGAGAAAAATCATCCACAAATATAACAAAATATCTGAATCCGGAAACATCAGACACACGACAAGGACCCCAAACATCTGAGTGAACCGGTTCAAATGGATTAGATGCACGACTCTGAATACGGGAACGAAAAGAGACTCTATGATGTTTACCAAACTAACAAGCTTCACACTGAAAAGAACTCACAAACTTAGACTCGAGAAATAAACGCCGAAGTCTGTTCGGTGGCGGGTGACCAGCACGACAATGCATCCTATATATATCGGTAGATGTATGCTTTACAGCTGCAACAGCTAACACCTTCTTGTCAAGATAGTACAGACCATTTGATTCATGTCCCCCACCAATCATCTGTCCAGTCCTCAAATCCTGAAAGAAACAATGAGAAAAGGAAAAGGTTACGGAACAATTCAATTCTTTGGTTAATGAGCTAATAGAGATTAAATTATAAGAAGAATGAGATAAGTGAAGGACAGATGGCAAAGAAAGAGAGGGACTCAAATGAACAACTCCTGTACCAGTAACTTGAGATTGTGAACCATTTGCTAATGTAACCGAGTTTGATAATACAGGAGATGTAGAATGAAAAGAAGATAATAGATTAGAGTTACCAGTCATGTGATTGGTAGCTCCAGAGTCTATAACCCAGGAATCAGACACTACAGAAAACAAACAAGATGAACTACCTTTGGAGATGTGTGCTAGAGTTGCAGTAGGAGCTAAAGATCCTGTCACCTGTTGAGAACAGACCAACGTATCATATTCAGCACATGTCAATGTGATTGAATCACCTGTATTTTGTACAATTGTTGAACTCGGTGGAGTCGATGAGGAAGAAGCAGGAGAATTCTCAACTTCTGCATAGGTAGCAAAGGTTGGTTTGAGCTCTGGGTGAAGTGTATAATAATAAGCTTCTGTATGTCCGGCTCTTTGACAATGATGGCAATAGCGTGATCCGCGACCATTCCCAGAACTAAGGGCATCACGAGTACCAACTCCTCCATCACGGCCTGCACGACCTACATTATGAATAAAATCGCGTCCATGACCTCGGTAACCATGAGCTCGACCTCCACATCCACTAGGCCCATGGGAAATCATAGCGCTCATCTCTAAAGTCGGGGTGGAAGAAATCTTCTCGGTGACTGTAGAACGAAGAGCTTGAGAGAAGACTTCATCCACAGTAGGAAGAGAGCTCTGAGATGTAATATGTTGACGAAGAGATAAATACTCAGGCCCCAATGACTTGAGGTATAATATCACTCTCAAATCTTCTTGGCATTTGGCCAAAACCGCTGGATCATTTGAGGCAGGAAGGTAAGTATCCAATTGCTGGCAAAGAGTCATAGTGATCGGATAAGGAGTGATCTCCACGTTTAATATCAAACAAAGCTTCCCATGTGTCACATACGTGTGTCATATTATTCTGCCCAGAATATAGAAATGCACATTTCTCCCATACTGCCTTAGCAAATTCACACTGAATAAAATGAGGACTGACCTGAGGGTCCATGCTATTCCATAAAAGAGTTCGTATCATTGTATCTCCTGCAACCCAATCGTCAGCTTTACTCCTATCTGATGGTGCCGTGGATGTAAGATAGTCAAGTTGCTTGGTGGCAATAAGATAGACTTCAACCGTTTTAGACCACGATGGATAATTATTTCCATCCAACTTGACAGATGTTAATTGAAAATGATCAAAAAGAGATCCAAAAGTTGATCTAGAATTCGCCATAAGTGAATAATGAATGTGATTGAACCCCCACAAAAAAATATGAACGTCACGGTAACCAATACTTAAATCTAGTAATCTCCAAATAACTACACAGTAATATTTAAGAAATAGGGTTCAATCCAATCACCACCAAAGTTCACTGAAACTTCATAAAATCATCTAAGTGATATGCGGCACCAGCACATATATGTTGTATTCCCTTGCAAATGAAGCTGTTGAATTTCAACATAAGTCCTCTATTTTCACCAGCACATGGCTTTGACGAAGCTTCATAAAATCAACCAACAATTCTGCTTGCTAAAGTAACATAAGTCTGACCCTTGCATTAGAAATTTCACCAGCGCGGGCCGTGACATCAACATTTGAACACATTAGACAAAAAACTCCAAAATTCCTCTTTTCAAGAATCATTATCAGATAACATGCCTCAACCCCGGCCTCAATTTCATTTGATTGTGTTCCCCGGAACTTACCAGAACACTTGTCACCTCAAAACTAGTTGAACTTCATCAAATTTGAGTTCGGCAAGGCATGGCAATACTGAATCTGAACCGTGCAAGGCTGGACGACACTGGAATGAATTAAATAGCGTCGGTTCTGGTCGATTTGGGCTGAGCGACACTAGGCAACTATAATAGGACGTCGATTTGGTGAATCAGTGGACAAATCGACGCCAGAATGGAGTCGTGGGTGTCGCAGAAGTCCTCACTCACGGAAGTCGCGAGAGTCGTTCCTCGCTGAATTGCGAGCGTCGTCACTCCTTGCGAAATTTGCTAGCGTCATCGCTCCTCGCTGGAGTCGCGAGAATTGCGTCTCTCCTCACAGGTCACAGGGGTCGTGGGAGTCCTCAACTTCTGACTCTTACCCACCATTGGCAATAGTGTCTTCTCCGGTGACGCAAAAGCTTCTCCGGTGAAGCAAAAGTGGCCTCTAGCGATTAGGGTAAAGGATTAGGGTTTTGTTTTATTATCTCCGGCTCTGATACCATGTTGAAGAGATAATAATGTTCTGTGTTATTCAATTAAAAAAGGGTTACATATATATATATATATGCTCAACCCTATTAGAACAATTTACTATTCTACCATTATACTTTCCAACAACTTGGATCACTTGAACCTACCCTTCCCAAATGGAAGATGATGATCCTAAACTCAATATACTTGAAAAAGAATTTGACCCAGATATAGTCTTTTTAAATAAATAATTCAATTCCATAGACAATATTGAAATTAGAAAATGGTTTTTTGAAAATTTCAATACCCAAACCAAACAAATCAAGGAAAAATATTATGAATTCATGCACCAACTTGGAACTCATATATTCTTCTTCGAATGGTTTGAAGACCACTTTCTAAATACAAAAGAAATATTTGTTCTCGATAAGCAATATAAATGGAAATCAGACTATGGCTAAGTTATAGAATTTAATCATCCTCCACTTAGGAAAATAAAGATATCTCATAGAGATAGAGAAATCCCAACCTCTCCTTTTAATACTAGGAGAAAAGATGTTTTTAAAGAAATGTTATCTTTTGTTACCAAGGTTTTTGGTAATTTGTATTGAATCCTAAATTTATTTGCTGACGGTGGTTTAAAGTCTCAATTGTTTTATCGAAGCATGGAAAGAAAAATTCTTAGCCGGTTTACCCATTTTAATAGGTAACCAAGTTAGAGAAAAGATAAGAGAACAATATGGAGAACAAATTCCATATGAAATACTTTCATATGGAGAGCTTATTTCCTATGTTTATAAGATAGGGACCCAACTTTGCAATAATATCAAATTACAGAAACAGATTAAAAAAGAAAAATCTCTTACCCATATGGGAGTAGGAGATTTTTGTGCCCAATATATATGATCCTTCTTATGCAAAACATTCAAAATCGATATGTTTCGGAAAATGCCCTCCCAAACCAGATGATAAAACCAAGAAAAAATATACGAAGTTTAATAAGCCAAAACATAATTTTCATGAAAAAGAAAGTCCTAAGCAAGACATAGCAAAGAAAAGGGATTTTGTTTGCTACAATTGCAGGAAAAAAGGACATACTCGAAAATATTGTAGATTAAATAAGAAAATCAATGGATTAAATATAGATGAAGAAACCCTAAGTCAGATAAATAACATTATGTTAGAATCCGAAGAAGAAACATCTTCAGAATTTTCAATAGATGAGGAAGAAAATGGCTTACGGATCAATAAAATAGAAACTTCTGACCCAAAGTCAGAATCTTCCAAAAAAGGAAATTTCGAAATAAATGTTTTGACAAACGAAGAAAAAATCATTTTACATACAATAGACCAAATAAATGAACCTGAAGAAAAAGAGAAAACTTTACATAGGTTTCAATCTTCGAATTTTCCTTCTCAGTTTGATAAACCTTATAATCTTACTGAAATCTTAAATAGGGGAAAAAAAGAAACAAGCTAGACAGACTACCCTATCTGATGTTCAATATGAAGTTTCCCAACAAAAGATAGAAATACGCAATCTCAAGATAACTCAAATAGAACTTCAGGATGATAATGATATGTGGATATGAAACTTACTAGATTTGGGATTTCAAGAAAAGGAGTGAAGATATTCAGGAGGTATGATCAGTGTATGAGATATGGAAGGAGAACTGGGTATGGAGATGAGTGGGTGAAGATATTCAAGAGGTAGGATCAGTGTGTCAGATTGGAAGGAGATCTAAGAGAGATTGAGAGGATTCTCTAATTTCAGAAGAGATGAGAGAAATCGAGAGGTTTATCTGTCTTCTATGTTTTCTCAAAGAAAAGAGTGTGTCCTATATGTATAACAATGGATGAGGCATTAGTAGTCTAGTGGTTGTGGTCACGTTTTCATCAACGATGTTCTTCAATTAGAAGATCGAGAGCTAAATATTGAGACTTTCGACGATTGGCGTTTTTATTACATTAGCTCAAACTTATTTTTTTTCTTTCCTTTTTTTTAGTATATTACTTGTTAAATTAATGAGTTTTTTTTATTTCAATTTATCTTTTAAGCCTAGAAGTGTATTTTAATTTTTCTTTCAAAATTAATCCATTAATGTGCCATTGAAAATCAAATTTGGGAGAAGAAACTCAAATAATATGATACTATTGGCAAATGAAACGGTTGATCCCGACTTTGATGATATATGATTTAAATTCTAACAAAATTATGTGTTTGTTTCGAGGAAAATTTCATCATAAAAGGAAAATACTTTTCAGAAAATCATTTTGCAAGAAAATATTTCATCTTTCAAGTTAGGGAAATCCTTTTTCCTAATTTAAGCATGCATATTTTATTTGACCGTGTATGATTTTTTGTTGACTACAGCAAATCAATTGCGTGAAAGTTCAGAAAACTAGTTTGCGAATTTTTTTTTTTCGCTCAAACAAACACACCCACTTACATGAAAGTGGCGGCTCTGAATAAGTATCACATTGAATACAATACCGAATCTACGGGTTGAGGTTTCAAAAGAATTAAGGTTTTGTCATAAATGATTTTGTTTTATTTCAGTTAAGATCTGTTTTCCTTCTGTCATCCATATAGGCTGATTTTTTTATGATGCTTATTAACAGTTGCTTGATGGAAGATAAATGTGTCATATGGGTACAAATTTGAAATTTTTGGTATAACAAAAAATAAGGTAAATTTGTCACGATCATGGTGAGTGTAGTTTAGAGTTTTGGTGGTGTTTTCCTAAATGTAAACACCCCACATCGAGTTTCTTTCTCAATGTCAAACGATCACGTTGAAGTGCATTCTGTGTTTTAATCAAGATGTAAGCTCACAAAGTCATGAAGTACATGTCATTTGCCATACATATACAAATTACTTTTAGGCATGGTTTGTAATATTTAGATAAGTGCATGAATTACATTGCGAACTATTGGCATACCCTATTCATCCATAAAGTAAACAAGAGTCGATATAAACTCAGGCAGAACCGTATCCGTTGGAACACGTAGTTTGATTCGTGAATCTAACGGTGCAAGTACATTAGGTCTCTTAAGTTCATCCTTTGAGATCCAATATAGATTTTTTTATCTCACTACTCGATAATATGGTTGAATTAGGTCTCTCGAGTTGTCATACTTTTGTGTTCTCGAGAGAAGTTAAACACAGCATAAAGCTCAAGTAAATAACACAGCAAATTTGCAAATTGACTTATTAGGATAACCATGTCCGTGATTTCTCACATCATGAATAAGGACAAGATTTCGACCCGCGCAAGATTAGTACACTAATTTTCTCAGTCCTTGGTCATGAATGTACTCTAAAATTTATAGAGCAGTAAGCAGACTTCAGTTCCTCCCAGTAGATCACCATTCCTGCTCTATGGCTCTTAAGAAGCCATGGTAACTTGCTTATCTTCAACGACTGGTAGGAACCTTACCCGTTTCTGCAATTATAGAAAATCGTAATTACCAACGTTGTTGCTAAAGATATAAGATACGTGCGCATAAACAAGAATTTCCGTTCTTTATTTTCCAGCATGAGGTGCAAGAACTTGAACAAGGTCCAGTCATATGTTGCGAAACTACCTTGATGAGCTAAATTAAGCTTAGACAAATTAAGAACTTTTAAAGCAGAAAGGCTTTTTGAGGAAAAATATGTTGGTATGATCCTTTGGACACAGACGAGTGATGGTATGAAATGAAGACAATTGTCTTAGGATATCCAGAAATACCTCACGAGTCTTCATGACATGCTTCGACCCTTCCATGGCAATTGCTCTTCGTGCAACTAATCCTTCATTAGTGTCATTACCGTCATTAGCATTCACTAATGCAACATAAAGCTCCATTATCTTGTTGGCAACCTCAGCCTCGTCTTTGCTTTCCTTGATCAACTTTTCCACTTCAGCTTTCGGAAGTCTCATCTTCAACCTCATGCCACCATGCCCATTTCCTTCTTTCGACAAAATGGCAGCCCTACTCATAGTAGAAAGATTGAACACCGGTTGCCGAACTAGCATTAAGCCATCGAGCCGATCACTTACGCTTGGGCCGTTTCCAGGCTGGAAACGTCTGCCAGGTTTATCACCATTTACAACATCTTTGGGTAATTCCACTGGGGAATACAACCGCTCGTGCTCCAATTCTTGGTGCGGTTGTAGCGGTCTCGATTTGATCCCTAGACTCTTCACTGACTCCGACTCTGGCAACATGTGACCCGGGTAGTCCTTGACGACATCTCCGGCCCGCACTGGCATGCTTAGCTTCATCGTTTCGCCGGTTACTTTCATAATTTTGGCTGTTGTAGCTCCTCCTTGGGCGTTTCCCATTGATGGATGGCAATGATAAGAATAATGGCCAAAAATTGTCTATTGAACGAAATGAATGAGCTCTAATTTGGTGAGACAATCAGGGTAACTTTATAGTTTTATCTTATAGAAGCTAGGTGTTGAGGGTCATTGGTCAATATGGAAGCCAACTTTGAAAACTTCTTGAGGGAATGTATGTGAAATACCGCATTCCAAGGTATATTTGTCTTGAGCTGAATACTTAATTCAAATGTACTATAATTTTTGTTGTATAATATGGTGAGACGTGGAACGTGTTATGGCTGACTAATCCTAATCGTTTTCACATTCTAAGATAAATCTATCCACGTTGATCACGGGGATCGAAATTAAGCATGACAGTTTAGGTTTACAATGACGGCCAGAATGTCAAATTTGTCGATCTCTGGATTTGATTTGAAGGTCATATGCATCATGGGAAGATCGTTGATTATAACTTTCTCGAATGTAAAGTTCTTCTTATGACGTCGACTTTTGAGAGACTTTTAGCCCAGTTTTGGAAACTCTTAAGACTCGGATCATGTCAATGTTTGAACGAAGAGAGAACACTACGCTGCTCAAATTGGAAGATCAAGTGGGTTATTTCAAATTTGACGGAGAACAAGCACCAAGCAATCTATAGGAACCACGAACCATTTGAAAATCATAGTATACATAGAGCAAATGTCGAAGGTAATAAGGTTTTTACTAATTTTTTTTTGCTAAATGACATGACATCATATAAGATGCGTTCAGATTTGCCGCTGAAAGATTAGTGCCCCATGGATTCATTTCATTCGTCCCCGTTAGCAGAATTTGTCCATTTCTAACCACAAGATGGAATATAACTATTACTTCGCAGAGAGAACGGGGAGATCTAGAAACATGTATAGTCAAACAATTTCACAGTCCTCGTGAAACGCAATTCGTGCGTTCTTGTGCTAGTGCATTCTTGTGCTAATGCATTATTGACTTCGTGGTATTATGATTGCTCGATTGAACCGTAAACCCGGGGGATGAGACCTGCTTTGATTCTGGGTTTAGACGATGGAATGCGGCTTCGCCTCCTCCAAAAAAACAAAATAGATTAGGGAATCCGGCGGGAAAAGTGCCAAAAAAGTCCTAAACTTTTTGCATTGGTGCCAATTTAGTCATAAACCTTTTTTTGGTTCCAATTGAGTCCTAAACATTTTGTATTTGTGCCAATTCAGTCCTAAATTTTTTGTCTTTGTGCCAATTAAGTCATTTCGGTCAATTTTGGCCGAATTTTGCTGACGTGGATGCCGACTGGTCGATAGCCGGTCACCAACGCTAACGTGGACAATTTTAATAATATATTAATATTTTTTTGAATTTTTATGAATTTTTTTCTTTTCATTTTTTTTTCTATCCCCTTCCTCCAGTCGATCGCCGGAGCGGCGACCGGCCGGTGGCCAGAGGGCAGAGGACGGCGCCAGCAAGGCTCGCCCTTGTCGACCACTAGCCAGGGCAGCCTCGCGCTGGGCGAGGTCGTGCCTCGCCCAGCCGCTAGTGAGGCTCAACCTCGCTAGATTCGGCGAGGTCGGGCCTCGCCCAACCACCGGCGAGGCTTGCCCTCGCCGACGACGGCAAAGGCAAGCCTCGCCATGGTTGGGCGAGGCACGACCTTGCTGAATCTGTGAGGTCGTGCCTTGCCCAGCTGTCGCCGAGGGTGGCCTCGCCCGGCGAGGTCGAGTCCTAAACCTTTTAAATTAATGCCAATTCAGTTTTAAACCTTTTGTTTTTGTGCCAATTTAGTCATTCCGGTCAATTTTGACCGGAATTTGCCGATGTGGACGCTCAAATTCCGATCAAAATTGATTGGAAGGACTAAATTGGCACCAAAACAAAAGGTTTAGGGCTGAATTGGCACAAATTTAAAAGATTTAGGACTTAATTGGCATCAAAGAAAGGTTTAGGACTAAATTGGCACCAATGAAAAATGTTTAGGACTAAATTAGCACCAAAAAAAGGTTTAGGACTAAATTGACACTAATGCAAAAGGTTTAGGACTTTTTTGGTACTTTTCCCCTCGTTGATAACATAAGGACTACATATATTCATTTTAGTGGAAGTAATTTCAAAATGACAACAGCCACAGGTATTATAAATGATATTTGTTTAGTAACGAAACGAGGGGCACAACAGGGAACTGCTCAAATACCGATTCTTGATTTTCATCTTGAAATGCCCAACCAAATCCCAAATTATGCTAAAACTACAACTGGCGGGAGTTTCAATACTCCTCATGACTACCGCTCATGAAGGAAAAAGCACACACTGCATTAGGCTCTGTTGCTCGTCGCGCAGACGTCGGACGCACACCAAACAGCAAACTGTTCTCTCGTGGGAAGACTTGCAGGTGAGAGTTATAAGTAAGAGCCCTTTGCATCCATGCATCCTCTCTCTCTCTCTCTCTCTCTCTCTCTCTCTCTCTCTCTCTCTCTCTCTCTCTCTTGAAATCTAGATACTATACGTGCCATCTACGTTTTCAAACACAAGTTTAACTACTCACTACTCAACTTGTACGATATTGAGAAACTAAGGCCAAGTTGCATAGTGGCAGTTTGGTTTCATGCCCTAAAAGCGTGCAAGCTGCCACCGGCATGCAGGTGAGACTGCAGCTGCACTGGATGCCTTTTCTGGGTAGCCCTTAAATGAGGTTCACATTAAAGTTTTGTTCCTTCATATGAAAGGCTGTTGGAGTTGTTACGAGAACCGCAGCTTTTAGATTCACTGTTCGCTGGCTCCAATACTTCAAAGCATGTGCTTAGGTTTCGTTGCGCTTTCTTGGACCGAGTCTTTTCACATTTGATTTGTTAGAAATCGCTGATCCATCAATGCGCTGGATCCATTCAACATGAAAATGTTAGTCCTTCTCCGAATAACTCTAACCTGCATCAGAATTAAGACGCACACTTGCAATAACACAGTATCTCCTCAGATGTGGTCAAATCAAGGACTAGCTTCTTACATACTACTGAAACTGGTAAGCGCAAAATTAAGGTTATTATTGTTATTTATATATCGATTTATAAGTAAATCGATTTCGTTTGGCCACACAGTTCTTACAGTTTCATACTTGGCCTAACACAATCCCATGTTATGCACTAGCGTTTCAAACATTCCAAAGGGCAATATTTTGGTAAAGGTGTTCCGCCAGGTATGGTAGGTAGCGAAGCACAGCTGAGCAATCCGTCAAGTTTTCTTTCGAAGCAACTCTGTTTACATTTATCGGGCAAAAGTACACCACAAGTGTCATAACTTGTGTACGGCGATCACTTTGGTGCCATAACTTTTTTTCGGATCATTTTGGTTCTAAAATCGGAAAAAAAAAATCACTTTAGTGCCAATTTGACCGGAAATCCCACGTGGCATTTTTTATTAATTTTTTACACCGACGTGGCTCGCCGGAGGGCTGAGTCAGCGTGTACAGTCAGCATTTTTATTTTAAATAATTTTTTTCAACGTGTACAGTCAGCATTTTTAATTTTAAATATTTTTTTTTCCTTTTTTTTTTCTCCCTCGCCGGCCGATTGCCGGTGGCCGGCCGGCCACCGACAAAGCCCGACAAGGGCTGGGCGAGGGCGGCCTTGCCCATGGCCGGCGAGGGGCGGCCGACCCTTGCCGGCGACGGGCGAGGCCGCCCCTCGCCGACCCAGGCGAGGGTCGCCCTCTCCAGATCCGGCGAGGGCGACCCTCACCGGCGTCGGGCGAGGGTCGCCCACGCCCGACCAGGCGAGGGTCGCCCACGCCCGACCAGGCGAGGGTCGCCCTTGCCAGATCCGGCGAGGGCGACCCTCGTTGGCGTTGGGCGAGGCCGGCCCTCGCCGGCGTCGGGCGAGGGTCGCCCACGCCGGCCCAGGCGAGGGCGACCCTCGCCGGCGTCGGGTGAGGGCAGCCCTCGCCGGCCCAGGCGAGGGTCGCCCTCACCAGATCCGGTGAGGGCAGCCCTCGCCCGACGCCGGCGAGGGCTGCCCTCGCCCGACGCCGGCAAGGGTCGCCCTCGCCTGTCGCCCTCGCGAGATCCGGCGAGGGTCGCCCGCGCCCGACCAGGCGAGGGCGACCCTCGCCGGCGTCGGGCGAGGGTCGCCCACGCCCGACCAGGCGAGGGCGACCCTCGCCGGCGTCGGGCGAGGGCAGCCCTTGCCAGATCTGGCGAGGGCGACCCTCGCCTGGGCCGGCGAGGGCCGGCCTCGCCCAACGCCGGCGAGGGTCGCCCTCGCCGGATCTGGCGAGGGCGACCCTCGCCTGGGCCGGCGAGGGTCGCCCTCGCCTGGTCGGGCGCGGGCGACCCTCGCCTGACGCCGGCGAGGGCTGGCCTTGCCCAACGCCGACGAGGGTCGCCCTCGCCGGATCTGGCGAGGGCGACCCTCGCCTGGTCGGGCGTGGGCGACCCTCGCCCGACGCCGGCGAGGGCCGGCCTCGCCCGACGCCGGCGAGGGCCGGCCTCGCCCGTCGCCGGCGAGGGTCGACCGCCCCTCGCTGACCATGGGCAAGGCCGCCCTCGCCCAGCCCTTGTCGGGCTTTGCCGGTGGCCGGCCGGCCACCGGCAATCGGCCGGCGAGGGAGAAAAAAAGAAAAAAAAAAGAAAAAAATATTTAAAATTAAAAATGCTGACTGTACACGTTGAAAAAAATTATTTAAAATAAAAATGCTGACTGTATACGCTGACTCAACCCTCCGGCGAGCCACGTCGGCGTAAAAAATTAATAAAAAATGCCACGTCGGATTTCCGGCCAAATTGGCACTAAAGTGATCTTTTTTCTCCGATTTTGGCACCAAAGTGATCCAAAAAAAAGTTATGGCACCAAAGTGATCGCCGTACACAAGTTATGGCACTTGTGGTGTACTTTTGCCCATTTATCTCGTTCTTCTTAATCATGTCTCATATGCAGTGACTATGAGCTTCGGTATGATTTGCACGAGTGTAGCATCAATTATCTCTTAGCGATAGTTATAGCCGAATTGTTGTCACAAAATATAGTAATTGGTCCTTTGAAAGCAATTTACAATCGGCATTTCAGAAAGAAACTTTCTGAGATACACGGCTTCTTTTGCTGCATCATTGAGAGCCTCTTCTTATTCTTCCATAGTGGATTGTGCATCAGATTCTTGTTTCCTTACAAGACTTTGCACCACCACATTACATATATACATAACCAGAGGTTGATTCTCGAGTATCTAAGCATTCTTGATAATCAGAATCTTAATAACCAATCAATTGCATATCCTCGTCTCGATACATGAGTCTGGTACTTTAAGTTCGCTTCAAGTATCTAAAAAGCCATTGAATAGCCATCCAGTGTGCTCTTCCCTGGTTTCTTGGGATCTGCTAATCATACTTACTGCAAAAGCAATGTCCGCTCTCATAAAAATCATGAGATGCATAAGACTTCCCCCAGCCGATGCATAAGCATACACGGGAGTATCTAGCTTCTCCTCTTCAGATTCCGGGCAGTGCTTTTGGGAAGGCGTCTTAGGTTGTTGTCCAGTCTCACAGTCAATCATTTGATATTTTCCAACGAAAAATCCACGTAGCTTTATCAGGACAGACGGAGTTCTCTTTAGCTACGGTTCCTTTCAATTTCGCCGCTCAATATTTTTGCAGTTTCACCAAGAATAGATCAATAAATATGAACAAAAGTGCGAGTAGAAACATGTTTGTCGAAGGAAAAGGACAGAAGAAACCAAAAGAAAAGGAAAAAAGTGAGAATTGCATATGTCGTTTCAATCCCGTTTTAAGACCGTGTTATACGGCACAGACATTTTAAGACCCTAATGTGGTGAGGTCAACATTACTCTAGCAGTAGCAGTAGCAGTAGGCCTTATGCGAGCTCTTGCTCGAAATTGACCATTTCCTGAAGCTATATCAGCATTTCCTCCATAGTCTTTCATTTCTCGGCAGTTCTCTACCCGTTTAAGTTGACTTATTAATTTTGTTTGGAATAAGTAGCTTTCAATAGAGCTCTAATTTCCTCCGTTCCTAATTGAACTGTCGGAGGAAATGTCCGATAAGTTACAAGATGCGAACACCGTCAAAATTTAGACTTCATGACATTTAGTGTAAAATCTTGTAGAACCACTATCAAGTGTTCCAAGAACTTAAACTATTAGATGAATGTGTGGTTTAAAGTAGACTTGAGCACAAAAAAATATATAATTTTTTTTTGGGGGGGGGGGGGGGGGGGGAGCAAATAAGAGACCTAGAGAGATTTGTGAAGATCTCCTTCTCTAATGAAATTTAATGAGACCATTACCAATTGTTGAAAAAATTTAAGCTATTAAATGAGTGCGGGGTTTAATATTTAAACATCCTTAACATATTGATGTGGGCAGTGTAATCAAGGAGCCAGTATTGGAGATGGAGGATCGGTTTTGGTCGTAAAAAAAAACAGAAAAGCATACTTGTCTCTACCTAGTAAAAAGCCATATCTTGCTTCCGTTCCTTATCTTTGATCCTTGGGAAACTACAATTTTGTTTTAACAAGTTATAAAGACATGCAACTACGAATGGTAAATTTGTAAAAGTTCAGCATGCGAACGCTTGAGCCAAATAGTTTCTGTTTGGATTGGAGGCATATAGGTCGTTCTATAATATTTGATCCCATTTCTTCTATTTTGTCAATACTTCACTGGCAAGCGAAGGTTTTTACATTTTTTCTTCTTTTTCTTTTGTTGCCTTCTCTGTTTATTATCCTTTCTTCAAACTTTAATTTTCAAGCTCGAAGGTTTACAAACACTATTAGGACTTGATCATCTTGAGTCAAACTTCTAACTCATCGAGGATATCAAACTTCGACGGTTGAAAAAAGATAGTGACTAATTTCAAAGTTCAAATTCGAGTATTGTGACTTGAAATTTCGACCGGTAAGAGTAGCTCGTTTCGTTGCAGCCAATTTCTGCTCTCTTATTCTGCTTTAAACGACCACGCCAGAATAGGATATTCAACAAACGCAACCAAAAGAATGGTAGCTAGTGGTGATGGATCAAGACAAGAACTTGTCACTCAGGAGGAAAATGTCAAGAATTTCTCTCGTACATATCTATAGCATGGTCAACCGAAACTGGGGAAATGAAACTCCACTGCACATTTCTAGATTAATGGAAATGCCACAATCAATAGAGGAACAGAGAGGGGTTTGAATCGCGTTTTCAATGGATTAAAACTTTGGTTGGAATGTTTGGTGGTTGTTGGTGTTGACTCTGTCAGTCAACCAATTAACCATTAGGGTTACCTCAAAATATTTCAAGTTAGACTTCAAAATTAAACCTTGCATAGGTGATATGCTACAAATATTCAATTGGCAGGATTAATTTTCTGAATGGAATCTTGGGTTATTTCCATATAATACTGCCAACTTTCCCTATCCATAGTTGGCCAATATTCTCAACAAGGGTTATCAAGAGGAACATAGGGAAAAAACTATAAAGCTTAATATCTTAGTCTGCTTAAGTGAGCTTAATTCTTACCATGTACTTGTACATGTTCTCTTGGGGCATGTTCATCATAATAAGATCGATGTTCAGAGTTCTTTTTTATCAATAGCAATTTTCATGTAATAGATGCGTCACATTTCAAAGACAAAAACTTTAAGGACCATATGAATTCGGTCATTAGCTCATATCACATTTCAATAATAAATATATATGTCTATGGCAGATATCGAGTACATGTATGTTAACAGAATTGAATCTACCTCCCTATTTAGCTGATTAAATTTACAACGGCAAGCTCCCACCAATCTCCTCTTAATCCCCTATCCTTCTCGGCAATACATCATTTAAGCCTGTTCCACTCCAGAGATTATATTGAACAATTCTCTACAGAAGTGGGCCGATAAGATTCAACTCTCGATAGGCTCGAGCCCATTGCTTCTTTATATAGTTCATCAAATTAAGCTTGATGAATCATATCAATCCTTGCTAATTGATTTAGACTTCACAAAACGATATGTATCGGGAAACGCCATCCCGTATATTGTCATAGAATCACCTCGGCTAGGTTGCCCTAATTTTCAAATATTCATCAGGGGCCTGCTCAATCTAATCTGCCTAATAATTAATTGGTGTGCCCAATTGGTTATCTGAAGAGAACCAGAGTCGATGATGGAGCAATTTCCGAGTCCCTTGACATGTCATTCTTATAAGAACTAGGGTTTCGCACTTTCTCAATCTTTGCAGGCAAAGGAGACGGAATGCTAATTGTTAGGTCAAGGTTCAAGTCTGGCAACCTGCTAGGTTCATCTTCCAGACAACTCCCAGCGTCTGAAACCTGGTCTTTGTCGCCGCCGCAGGATTTTTGCTGCGGACTTAGGTGAGTCTTCAATCCAGAAGAAGTTGCGCTAATGGAGATATTGTTCGAGCTTTCAAGGCGAGGTGGAGTCTGGTTTAGCCGGTGATTGTTAGGATCGATGCCCATGTTTATTAGTTTCCTCCTCAAATGTGAGTTCCAATAGTTCTTCACTTCATTGTCTGTCCGTCCAGGCAATCTCCCAGCAATTAGCGACCATCTATGTATGAAAAGAAACGACTTAGGTCAACAACTTTTATCCAACCATAACTTCATACTAGAAAAATTAGAACTAATATGATTCGACATGATACCAAATTTAACATCAGCAACGTAATTTCTTCAACGGCCACGTTCATTTTTGCTTGATCACTATGTATATTTCTTATTTCTTCTGTTGTGCGGATACAAAGCCAAATTCTCTAGCGCCCTTTAAATGAAGCCCGAAGGCTTTTCTTATCTATGCCGCTAATATATATATTTTGGTCGAAATATGCTGCTAATATATTGACTTACCTAGAAAAAAAATGCAAATTAAACTTTCTAGATGAAGGTTGTGGCCAAGAAGAATGGACAATATGAAAGTAAGACGTGATGAATCCTAGCATGTGAAGTTGTTTTCTTGATTCGACCGAAAAAAAAAAGTCGTTTCCTTGTTTAAAAGCGCACCTACTCTGCTTTGGAAAATTTTCTGGTCTCTAACATGCAACTTGCAGCGGAAAAACATTTTATAGAAAGGGACGAAGTGATTCACTGAATTAATTAGGCTTCAATTGGAGAAAGCCAACCTATATGAAAATATCAATAGGGTCTAGTATATTGCCATACCGGTTGCCCAGAAGAGCATGAAGCTTGATGATAAGATCCTCTTCATCCTCAGCAAAGTTGCCTCTTTTGAGGTCAGGCCGCAAATAGTTTATCCATCTTAGCCTACAACTCTTCCCGCAACGAAGTAGACCTAATAAATGCACAAGAAAATAAACACACATTTAGCCTTTGTTCGCCATACATTTCCCCAAAACTCTAAATCTTTCGAACATCGTAACTAGTAACTAATTATAACGTCATCTATAAGGCGAGGCCAAAGAAAATGACGTACCGGCAGCCTTAGGAAGAGTTCGCCAACATCCTTCGCCGTGCTTGCGAATGTAGTCGATGAGCTTCTGGTCTTCTTGCTTCGACCATGCCCCTTTGTTTGTGTCCTGCTTGTCACAACAAGGTTTTCTCATCCTTCCTTTCTAGAGAGAGAAGAAGATAGCAGAGAAGTTTCAAGAGAATAAAAGAGAAGACGATGGGCTAAAGATGAGGCAAGGAGGTATATATCAGGGTTTTCTTTGGACACACAAAGGCGACGTAGGTTGACCTGGACCGGTGGTTTTGCCCATGCGTTGGTGCATGGCTGAGAGAGAGAGAGAGAGAGAGAGAGACAGAGAGACAGAGAGAGATTAGGCTTTGATAGTTGTTTCCGGGTGTTGGTTGCCGTTAAGTATAAGTCGTTTTCTTTCCTACCAACATGTATGGTGAGTGCTATTTGCTGGTCTCTTCGATCAACTTTGATGGAAGTGAAGCTGATCATCTCCACCGAAAAAACAATCCCCATCGGGTCAAACCACTAGTCCTCTCGAATAGCCAACCAAAGGAGAGCGAAAACCCCCAAGAAGAAAACAAAAGCAAGAGAGAGAGCTACATCAAAAGTTGGTGCGGTCTCACTTGTTAACTTACGTTGACTGACAGTTTTCCCCCAATATTTCTAACCTCGACGCGTAACCAACAGTCTTTAACACCGGTGGTGCTTCGGCGCCCTCTACACGACGTTGGACCGGCACTTCTATTCTGTGAATGAATCTTCTCCAAATTGACCACTTCACAAAATAATAATTCTAATAAAATAATTCATGCTTCTTCAAAGTCCTGGGATTGATATGGGGTCTCGTAACCGATGGCCCTCGTTTTTCTTGCCAGCAATATTGCGATGTCAATATTTCGCGACTCGTTATCTGAGATACCGGAAGCTTCCCCACCACTAGCTTCTTGAAACCACACAAAAAGAGAGAGATTTATTCTTTTGCTGAATTATTCTGAAGTCTGGATATGGAAGAACTTCCCCGAGCAACGCCAGTGGGACTTACTCAATTACCGGAGGAAAGATAAAGGGAACCCGACAGCATTAAAGGTCCACTTTATGCCAAAGAACACGACAACTAAAATGGGATACTATAATCGAAAGTGAAAGGGTGTTTATTCTCGTGAATGAGTTCGTTTGACTTTGTTGGATCCACCATAGCTTTTTCATGCTTTCCAATGGTGGCGCTAGGTTAACCGTTGTGGCCTGGGGTAGCTATGGAAAGCTCCCATCAGCAAATACAAACAGTGGATTCCAACTATAGTTTCAGCAATAGAGAACATTTCATAATGTTACTTTTCTGGAACACCCCTAATAAGCATGACGCGTGGTATCAACCGATTTGCACAGTTAATGGCGGCGCTTGTAGAAATTCTTTTGATCCAATTGTAGTGCACCCTGATGCAAATCCACTTACAATGTTCAAGTCCTTGATATACTACATGTAAACCTTGATATGGCAACAAATTCCCTTTTGATCAGTCATTGAGATTGAAAGAAAGTTTTTAAGTGTAGACATTGATATGAAAAATAAAAGCTGCAAAAATATTCCTCTGGAGTTTCTTTAATGATTTCCCTAATGTTTTTAGTTAAGGAATCTTATCTTACTGAGGTCAAGATGACTCAGCTAGAATAAAGACTCGGTCGTAATTTGTTTGTAAGGGGTCATATTGTTTTAGCCAGTATGGAGTGATTGGTCTTGTAAGAATCTTTTATGACAGACAGAAAGGAGTCTTGCTAACTTTGTTACTATTTGTCCACATCCTATATCGTATTGATCCTCAGCTATACGATTCACTTGCAAGTGACTCAGAAAAAGTTCTGCAACGACAGATTCTCCTGACTAAAATCCACAATGACTGAGATGCCATGCCTCCAAATTAGGTAGGTCAGTTCGTAATATTAGGTTCAAATAAATCGCAATTACATGTTAGGAACCTCTAATATTACTTTTCTTCAAATTTAGGTGAAGATACCCCTTAAGATCTGAAGATTAGCAAATAGGATAGCTGAGACGCAGAATACTTTCTTCATATCCTTTCCCCGTTCTATTTCCCTTTCTCCCTCTTTTTTCTTTCCTATTTTACCATTGGATGCATCTGTTCACTGGGCATGACCGCCAAGCGACCTTTACCACTTTGGAGGACCACGCATCCGTTGCCCCTTGACACCGCCAGACCCCCCACCCCCCTCAAAGTCCAAGTACGCTAGGGAGGTCGTGACCTCGATTATCACCAGGTTGCGCCCACAAACAGAAGCAAGGTCTAGAGAGACCGTGATGCTGCCAGAGGCACGGGCTAGCTGCGGCAATGGGACAGAGCGTGATGACTGTAGCTCGGTGGAGGGCTGGAGGCGAATGTGCATTAGTGTCGGAGATGAGAGGAGGGGGGAGAGAGAGGGGCTTGGATGTGATGTCGCATTTTGCGGAAACTCTCCAAAGACAGGGACATTTCTAGCAAATGAAAAATCTAACGGGTAAATTTCCTTCCTAACTCTAGAGGATCCCAATAAGATATCGATAATACTCTTTTTATCTATACTATTACATAAAGTAAAGAGGATCTCCTATTTTAATGAGATCCCAATCTCTTTTTTTCCCAAAATGTCCTTAGTAACTTATTCTACAAATATCGAATCACAGGCAAATGCTTAAGTTAATAATTTGATATAATCTATCATGTGTTTTAACGTTAAATTCTTATCTTTTCTATCCAATAACAATCTTCCTAAAAAAATTGAAATATTTGTATCTTTACACGTATTATTTTACATTTCCTTTGTAAATTATTTATTTCTTTATCAAAAATTTCTTTTCACTATTTAATAATTCAAACATTTAGCAATAAAATAATTTTGCTCAGTCTATCAATTGTCAATTTTATTTTGCGTGTGCCTTTGCTAGGAACTAAATTAATAAGAAGCATGTACAATGACAATGGACATATCTTGTGAGGTGTGGTCCAAGATCGCCCGAGAAGCCGCATTGTGTATCGGCCGTACCTCCTCGTTTAGCTTCGTGCCACCCGTATGCATGCTGTAAAGACGATGAGATCGCCACAGATAAAGCTCTCTGACGGCACACAGAATTTGGAGGCGGAACGGCTGCTCCTACTCGCTTATCATTACAAGAATCACGACCACATTATTGTCCAATCAAACATTATTCAATAAGAAGAATTCCCCAAGCTCAAGCTCATGTCGGGAAATGGATAAGAAGATGAGAGGGGGGGGGGGGGGGCGGGACATGACAGACTGATGATAACAACGACGGTTAGATGCATAGGACATGTCCAACTGCCACCGCGCACCCTAGCTCCTTCGGCCTTTAATAAGTATGAAATACACAACTTCTTTTTACGAATTAAAAACATTATAGTGAAGGGGTTGGATGGACGAGGGTGCACATGCGTTCCCCGATTCTAAATGATCGAGCGACTTTCCGCTGGGACGAATCTTCACTCGTCGATGATAATCCATCATGAGCTGAAGTTTCTTAAAAGAGTCTAGCGGCTGAAATCGAATTATGGTGCAGTGTGGCTTCTGATGGCCATTTGATTGCTGTAAGAGCCGTGAATGAAAGTACGGGCGAATCTTTTGAGGGTTGAAACCTTATAGTTAAATCTTATAATTCTGGGACCAAGTGCCTTTCTCTCTGCCTCTTTTTCTTTTGGTTTAGATACCCTTTTGTCCTTAACAAATTGGGTTTTTGCTTTCCCTATCAATCGTAGACTACATTGCCCTTTGATTCCATTTTACTGATGGTAAAGTAGCCGCATGCAAAATCCGGTCTGTTTGGTCATTTTATCTCTTCTTTAATTTGTGCTAGATTTTGACCCAAAAAAAAATTTGTTTTTTGCTAGACAATAATCCCAGCACTTACGCTATTTGTCCTCCATTATACCTAACTAGGTCGGTGTTTTTCAATTGTCCCGTACAAGTTTTAATGTACAAATCTTACTTCTAAGAGATGCCATAATTCATTCAAGTCTTGTATACTTGGAGTTAACTAATTACATGAAGGAATGTTGTTACTCATTTGTGGCAAGATGGAAATACATTTTCAAATGTCATGTGAAGCGGAAGATGCACCCATATGAAGTTATATTAAATATGGGGATAAGTGTATTGAAAATTCTAAAATTTGTCACGAAAGTGCAATGAAGTCTTAAAACTTGTATAAAAGTGCAATTGAGTCCTAAAATTTTCAAAAAGTATAATCAAGTCCTAAAACTTGTTAAATTTGTCTAATCAAGTTCTTCTATTGATTGAACTTTTTGAAAGTTTTAGAACTCAATTGCACTTTCGTGATAAGTTTTAGTATTTGATTGCATTTTTTTTAAAGTTTTAGGACTCAATTGCACTTTCATGATAAATTTCAGGATTTGATTGCACTTTTTGATAGTTTAAGGATTCTATTGCACTTTCTTGACAAGTTTTAGAACTTCCAATACACTTATCCTTTAAATATGTCTAATGTGGACAAACATATTCTATAATTAGAAAGTAGATTTGTTATAACTTTATGACACTGAGAGCTTGACACATCGGCACCTTCAAATTCCCTTTTTTCTCTATTTTGCCTTCAAATTAAGGCCCTTTATTTATTTTTTAGGTGAAATCCCTAGTGATTTTAAGGCGATACACGTCACTCTTTTACATATTTTAATGTGTATATTTTGCTACTAGTTATTATGATTTTTTTTTCTTGGGCAGAGCCAGAGAGGCGGGTCTATAGCAACCATGAATCAAAGATTTGATTCAGAAAAATGTCACCAAAGGATGAGTGGATTTTCATCTACAGATAAAGAGATATTTTCCACTCTTCTCATGCAGCTCGGCAATTCAATAGTACTTCTCACTTCTACTCCAACATATTGGCCCTACAATGACTCATTCCTCCTCACTTGTCCAAAACTATTACTTATAAAATTCATCGGCAAATTTGTCTTTCAAGCAGTATGCAGATTACCCTAAATAGAATTATTTCTTGAATTTTATATACTCAGGGGAGGAACAAAGGGATTCATTTAGATCTTCTGCTAGCAAAACTATGAATTAAGCATCAAGTGCTTTAATTTCAGCATCATTGAGTTTTGCCATGGCTGGTACCGTGTCATCTAGGTTCCTGAAAGAAGTCATTGCCTGAACTGATGCTCCTAACACACACCAAGTTGATCACATGTTAAGCATCAGTGGATCCACGGAAAAACAAATCAAATCGCCTTGTAATTTTTTTAATCACTGACTCGGTCCACCTACGATCGTCCCCTAAATGAGTTTACACACAGAGGGCTTTACCTATTGTACAGGGAGGAACTAGGAGATGTTTCGACCTGTTTTGAGAAATCAACTGACTTGTGCACTTCTATAATTATCTGGGAAATACTCTGAAAGTGAGAACAACTGGAGGCAAGTAATGAACTGCATGCAATTCCAAGAAATCACATATAGTTAGCCTCGGCTGCTCCCTTCTCCTTTTCCTACACTCTAATTACCATCCGCGAGCCAAGAGATTCAATTTTATACGGTTCACTTCATATTGTGGAAGTTTTGAAAAACGAATCCAAACCAAGCACACGGCCGATTGAACCTTAGTCTATCATCATCTTAGAAATTTATCAACAACGGATATCTTATCTACATGCCAAGCTATTGAGCGAAATTAAATGGATATAGGACCCCGAAAAGCACACTGCCAAAATATACATACAGACGTCAAAAGATTTTTGCAGAGTGATGATACATGCCCTAGGGGTTAGATGCATACGTTAGATCTCAACCCCGACATGCAATGATAGGTAGAGACCTTATCCACAGGACCCTGCGATCGCTTCTACGTGTGGAGCCACAGAACTTTATATTTTCCAGATGAAGATGGATAAGATAAAACGCCTGTGCAGACAACTCGTGATACGAAGTCGTGGCGCGCGCACGCAAGTAGCAAACCAACGCTCCAGCAAAGACCTTTGGACTTCCTGATGAGCACGTGCTTCTCCTGCATGGGAAGAACGATGGATGAAGCTGTCGTCAGATGCAATAACTTTTCCTCTCTTTTTTTCTTCCTTCGTTGTCCTCTACTTATATATAGTTCTTTTCTTATTGGGACAGAACCGCGGGTCAAACAATGCATTATTAACTCCAATAAGTAAATTGCCGAAATCAAGGAGCTAATTATATAGTCGATTGACCTCAAGATGCCTATCTCGCTAGAGGGGGTTTCTCGATCGATGGCCACACGAGTTGTAATTTAATTTGCATAAGACTTCTATCACAATGGATGGACCACAACATCGAATGAGCAAATGACATAGGACTTTTCCTTCCGCGTTCAAACTTCGCATTTTTACAAGGACGAAAATAGGGGAGGACCTCAGTTCCTCTTCTGGGTGATTCAGCCAACTTGTGATCGGTATAGTTGTCTTGAGGTTCATCTTGATTTTTATTTTCGATCGCTTCATGCATCAAGGTAATTGTATGTAACTTGTCTCTATGGGTTTTGGTTAAGGCAACATGCAATTCCGGGGAAAAGGAAATAAAATTTAATTGTGTATTTCAATGTGTTTCGCACTGTCTTTGAAACTATGATTAGATATGGTAACTTCTAAGTCAAATACATGTAGAATTATCTCTCTTTGATTTATCCACTTTCTCTGATTAGCTACATGTCCATTCGGCCGCTGCGCCCATCTCCGTTGCGGCCAAAGTCCATCGCATTGCTATTGAGAATAAAACTCCAACCTCTCTCTCGCTCTCTCTCTCTGAATGGACACTGCGCCCATCTCCGTTGCGGCCGAAGTCCATCGCATCTCTCTCTCTCTCTCTCTCTCTCTCTCTCTCTCTCTCTCTCTCTCTCCGTGCGCCCACATACAAATGGGCGTCGGCAACTATCTTTATGGGGCTAGGTCTAGCTCTGCCATCCTCAATAGAGCTAGACTCGACAAGAGAAAGAAGAGTGTGTGACCGCAGTGATGATCGATGGATAACGATCCAAAAAAACTGTCTATCCGCTAAAGAAGATCCAACCTTGTGTCGCCATAGGCTAGTCCTATTTGGAGCAAACCACTATATCCTTCATCGTCATTGGAACTTCTGTTTCTGTTTTTATGATTCTAAAGGAAGCGAGAGGCATGAGTAAGGCCATCACGTTCGGCGTTCAATAGGTCAATTTCAGAACTCCACGTGACTTTCAGACCAGAAACTAGGGTCATCGGTCACATTAACCACATAAGTAGTGCACTCCGTGTCCAGGAGAGGGATTGGGACCAAGTTGACAAAGTAAACCAGACGCGTGAGAAAAATCGCAAGCGCATAGAGCTACGCAAGTCAAGATATCTGGTGGAAAATACTAGCAAACTGCAACGATGATGACAGAAAGTTTGGAGAGAAGCGTTGATATGATCGCCAGGTGATTCTTTCTGATGGGTCATTGAAATGAAATCCGAATTGGAGACCTTGAGATGCTTTTTCACCCAAACCATTGGAGAAACGGGACATCTTACCTATAAAACCTCGGATAGGTCGATTCTTTTCATCACTACGTCAACTTCACAGCAAGACAAAAACTGGGGTGAACTTGGGGGTTGATTCGCTAAAGATGATATTTCACAACACAAAATAGGAACTGGAATTGGTAATGGGAAATAGTTTTCTATTTTATTCGTGCCCAACTTCGTAACAATCCTTTGAGCTCGGAATAGAATGCAATGTTGTCGTCCATTTTTTGAGAAAAGTAAATAACGATGAAACGCCTTTTCATTGTTTAAAGTGTACTTATTAGCTTAGCAGTTGAGCTCAAGATGCGTACGTTGAAATGTTAGGTTAGTTTTTTTGTTCCTTTTTTTTAATCAAAATCAGTATACAATCTTTTCCATGTTCTTGGTGGAGCTGTAGTGATGGGCTCGTCAATCTTGGATTTTCAAAATGCGGATGGTACGGAGTAATTATGGATCAAATAGAACATTTCTAAATGGGTGTAAGAGTCTTATAATAACGTTGATTAGAGGTTCTTAAGGCTAATCGCCCCACTCCATCATTTTACTTGCAAAAAAAATTGAGACAATGCAAATATTTAATGCACAAATACAACGCTGACATAAAAAGTCCGTTGGGCCCAAATCTTAAAGCAACAGAAGAAACTCAAGTCCCCAAGCGAACGAAGCCCAAGAGGCAATACATGAACAGCACTCTCGGCCTGTCAAGTTGCTGTTCTTTCCTTTTCCTCTGATGATATCTTCTGTTGCTTTCCCGCTCCTCATACTTAAAACGTTTTTTTTTTTGGGGGGTCTGAAGTACTTAAAACGGTAAATTGCCTCATTTTGGATTAGAGGTGATCATTAGACGGGGTCGGATTGAAAGGGCCAAAGATGGACGTGCCGATCTTTCTCATTTAAGGGTATTGCTCAAGCTCGTCCATTTACCTCTTAGGCCTTGACGGGTTGTTCATTGTTTAAAACCTTGATGGGTTGTCCATTTACTTCTATTTCAAACCTTTACTCCTCTTTCTCACTCTTGGACAGAACATTGCCTTGGTAAGGACATCTGAGTAGAAGGTGTACTTTTTCTTTCCCTTCAAATGAAAAGCATTCATAGATGGAAATAGTTCAAACCAGCACATTCAATATCACCTAATTTGGGCTTCATAGATCTGGTGAATCACGTTCATTGGAAATAGTTCAAACCAGCACATTCAATATCACCTAATTTGGGCTTCATAGATCTGGTAAATGACGTTCGTTTGATTTTGCGAGACTTACATTAGACTCATGGGATCAATCTCTTTGATTGACTGCTCAATGTTCATCCAATTTCAGACTAGGTTTTCCCCAACAATAGAGACTCACATCTCTACAATGTCCATGCGAAAATCAACTGAATGCAGTCCTTAGGTAGTCTACATATGCTGGGATTCCATAGAAAAACATGGAAAATATGTTGAGATCGGCTTCTCTCTTAGCAAGCAATAGCACAGGGGCATGTCGATTCTCGTTATTAAAGGTACGACCTAGTCATATCTCCTGCATTTGCTGAAGGTATTTCCCAGCTTGCACTCGATATTTAGAAGAAAGATGAATCTCCATGGTGAATGTTTAATTTGATTAATGACCACTTCAGCATCTTATTTGATTTTGAAGAGTTTTATCCCTGATTCGCTTAGGATCTCGTTCCTCATCCCATCATGTTTCCGACCGTGTAGGTTTTTCGTAATTATATCTCAAGTGGAAGAACGATTTAGCCTGTGATGTTTTGGGTTCCATTCTGGATCCAAAACAGGCAATGTCGATGAAAGCGAGGATTAGGTTTTCTTAAACGATATTAATAGAGCAATCATGCAAAATGATGTTTTTGGGGATCTGTATACAAATTCAGCTGAGTGTTTCACCATCTTGTCCTAATGAAGAGGTGAGAATTCATCTGTTGATGACTTGGGGGCATTTCAGATTGGACCAAATTTGTCTTCCGATTGAAAGTTGCTTCTTTCTTCTCATTAACTTGATACGTTTTGGAAACTTATAATCTCGATCTATAATTAATGCTTAGGTATCATAATGGCACTCTACAACAAATTCTCCAAAATAAGATGCGTAGGTAATAGTCGAGATTTTTCTTGCTTTCTTTATAACGTCGGATGTTTGAGTCTCTTGTTGAGCCCGATTAGCTGCATCAGGGCTGCGGCCAATCCCTTGCTCCGTCGCAACCAGCTAATTATCAATTGTCAATACCAAAGGGCATGTAGTCATCTGCTTAAGTAACTCCCTTTCGGTGGCATTAGATGGAGAACACGATCGCACTTCTTAAGTGGTAAAGCGATGTCAAGTCTTACCCTACTCGACGATTCCTACTGGTACGTAGCGTTGAAGATGGTTGGCACACATTCTGCCTGTTGCAACCATGGCGAGCATAAATGTGGCCACAATCAATCGCCAATGAGCTAAAACAAGAGCGAGGACTTGCACGTATAAATCAGCCTGTCATGAACCAGGCCCAAGGTACTTCCAAATGGAGTAGCTGGTTGCCAAATTCCATCCACACTGACAACAATATTGAACATACATGTCATGTGAACCACAACTTTGCAAGACAAACTATATTGAACCGTATTGTTAATGTGCGCGATTCACAATATTCTTTCTCATGTGACTAGAACTCCTCGCCGTGGAACTATCAGGTGTGGATATATCGCCATCACATGATGGAACAGGCATTGGGGTTCTCGTCGCTGAAGAGCATGACTAACCGCTCGTCGGTGGCGTTTGGGTTGGGTAGGGCTTGGGCCACGTTCTTGACGTAACCAGTGGGCGCCTTCTTGTCATAAGCCTGAGTCACATACGGGTAAGCCACCAAGTTGTAAGGGATGTAGGGCCATAGCTCCGCCTTCTTTCCCGTGCTCTTCACCCTCTTCAAGACCTTGCTTGGCTCCACATGCCCACGAACCGTCACCCGGCTTTGCTTCCTGTTCACCTCCACCGATTTCACTCCTGGAAAATGTACCGGGCCAAAACTCAAACTCAAGCCGTTAGGAGTTGATTTCACAATCTATATCTAACATCTACTGGATAGATCTTATGACTGATGAAATGTAACTGAAAACTCATAATCATATACCAAAATGAGTGATGAACTAGATAGTCATTGTGGCTGATTAGCAAATTTGTGAAAGAAGTGTACAAAATCAAGCCATCACAGTACGGTTCATACCTGTTTCCGCTCTCTTCCGCATCATGTCACGTGCGATTTAGAAATGAAATTCCTAGATCTAATCATGGGGCCTGGCGGCCCACTGGCCCATCAGGGCCAAATGGGCTTGAAGGGTAATTTTTAGATGGGTTTGGGCAAGGCTGTTTAGTTATAAAGCCCGGTCCATCCCAAAAATTCTGTACATAAGGACAAGGGCTAAAGAACAAATTAGACCCGACCCAAGCGCTTGGCTCGATGCACACCCTCCAATAATCACCGGTGCTACCAATTATGTGGTTTTTTTGTTAATTTGGTTTGGATGTCTGCGACAAGGTTATCATACTATCGTGGTTTTTATGATACCTACAAGTATACGGATACTCTGCTAGGGTTCACTTGTATGGCATTTCCAACTTCAAGAAGTGATGGGATTGAAGAAAGTGAAAAAAAAAAATATTCAAACAGCTAGGGAACGTAGCCGTGGCCACATAGGATGGCCCCTACTTTTTAGTTCAAATTCCCAGTACAAAGAGACATGAAGGCATACCTATGTTGCCAGTTTGCCAGTAGCATTAGGATCCATAAGATCACATTTTGATGATTAAAGAAGGAGACTCATATATAAAGTCGTTGACCTACTTAAATGCTCAATCAACTCATTTAGGGCCCGTTTGGCAACGTGCCAAACAGTGAAAATTTTTATTTTTTTGTTCCCATAAATAGTTTAGAAACAGAAATGCGTTTGGTAAACTTTTTGTTCCTGGATACATTTTTGCAAAAATTTGTGCCGAGAAATAGTTTTGGAAGAGAAACAAGAAGTAAAAAAAAATTACTTCTTGTTTCTCGGCACAATTTTGAGAATCAATTTTTTTCTTTTTTTTATTTTCTTATTTTTGTGTTGTTCTTTATTGGGTTGGGCCGGCCGCCGGCAACCGGCCATGACCAAAGAAGAAAATAGTTAGAAAGAAAAAAAATAAACAATTCAAAATATTATTAAAATATTATTTGGGAACATAAATTTTCTATAGTTTACCAAACGCATTTCTATTCTTTCCTACTCTAGGAATAGAAATTTTGGACAGTTTATCAAACGCCTTCAAATACTCAGAAATTGTTTCCGGGCACAGAATCAAAAAAGATCATTTATGTTCAGAAATTGTTCCCGGGCACAGAATGATATTTATACGCACCCTTAGTAAACAAAATTCCATAAAAATGTTTTGGCACATTGAGGACTACTTAAATGCTCATTCAACTCATTGGGACAAACAAAGGATTTCCAAACATCGAAGGACTCATCAGGACAAGAAACTATGGCTCTAGTTACTGCGCAGTATTTATGATGCTAGGGTTTCCAGGAGGAGGTGGATGAAGAGAGGAAATGGGTCAAAAGTGATATTAATGTCTTCTTCAGCTTTTTGCCTTACCTTGTGGACGCTCAGAGGTTCTCTTCTTCCATAACTACTGTGTCATGAATCTGTCATTACTCCTGTTTTTCATAACAAGAAAGTCTACCCAGCTCAACTTAAGTCAAATGAATTCTGGGTCACTAAAACACTTCATATATTTTACATGATATCTCATCTTGCAGTAACAAGATTAAACTGCGTGAAATCGGTTGCCAAAAACCAGAATGTAAAGCATATAAATGATCACGCTGCCAATGATCAGCCCAACATGTGAGCTCTATAGTGCCAGTTGAGATACGTATTTGGTACCTTTCATTGACGAAACAGCGCTTTTCACTCTCCTCTCGCAGCCATCGCAATCCATTTTCACCTTGATTTCAACCGTCTGAAGAGGGAAGAAAAAAATGAAAGAGAACTGTTGAAGCTAAAAACCCTCCTGCTATGCACGAGAACTCCTACAACTACAAGCTGAAATCTCTCTGTGGTTTACTTCATTCGTTGTGTGGGTGGACAGAGAAGGAAAGTGAGTACCTGCATCGGCTTGCGCTTCTTTCTCGTGGTAGAAATGGTGCAAAAATCTGATAAAAAATCAAGAGCCCCCATCTTCTTCTCCCCTTCTAGTTTATGCAATCACACGGTGCAAACTCCGGGCACAAATAAACGCAGAGAGAGAGAGAGAGAGAGAGAGAGCGCGAAGTTAAGAAGTCCCCAAGGACACGAAAACCAAGTTATCAGTTCATATTAAACCACGGTCTCCTTCGTGTCTTTTTATAGGCATGTATATTTAATGTCTTTAAATAATGCTACGTAATCAATGAGATGTAAATCACAAGTTCGATTTCCGCATGTTGCAGTTGTTGACAATAAGTGTGTGTACTACCGATTAGGTCTCGTTAATGATAACCCTGACATATAATTCACTAGTCAATTATACTTAATTAGGGAAAGTTTTAATTTTCAAAACACTGGTTACACGCATTTCAAAATAGTTAATGCATGGAAAACTGTAATATTTCCTCAGTTACTTAACAAGTGTCTCATAGGCATTCGTTGACCAAAAGCTTTAAATATGGAATTGTTAAACACCTTTATAAAGAAAGTCCATCATTTCTAATACACTGTCTTTCTCTTATTATGTGTTATTGTTCTATTGAAAATGAAAACATTCCCTTATTAAAGTATGATTAACAAATATCTCGGGCCACTCGTTAACAAGATCCTAAATAACATTATTGGGCACGTACGGACATCCTAAAATTCCGTGAAAATAGTTTCTTCCACTAGTTGCGGGCCAAAATTATGAGATGCCATGTTCTCGCAATCTTAATAGATGCCATGACACCTTGATTGGGGCATGTGATTTGGCTGGCATAAAGTAAGTTGGAGCAAAGTTAGGAGATCATGGTACTTCTCAAAGTTCCAAATTTCTGATGTTGGGAGGAACAATACCGCCGTTTTTGGACCATAACATTGGGAATGCATGCTCGAGACGTAATTCACGAGGGTGACTCTAACCACAGTCGATCATTAAACGTGAAAGATTATCACTAGCTACGATCGCATCATCATCGGGGTCTATTGTTCCCCTTAAATACTCTTGGAATTTCCCTCACGTTGCTTTATGTACGCCCCAAATTTTTGTGGTGGCCGTTCTTTGAAGCAATGAAGATAGCGAGCCTTCGTGGACGAAGGCTCGAAGAAAGAGTAGCATGTAATCAATGACATTGGCTCATATAAGACTTACCATTATTGTGCGATCCAATGAATATGCCCTAAAACGATGTTTAGCTTCCCATCCTACCACCAAACTCATTCCATTTGTATCAGAACAAGTAGAGCCGGCACAAAAGGGCAAAGTCGTCGGTCCACACAATCTTGAGGACAGACCATATCGATCATGTATTTCGAGAAATAGGAAGCGTAAATCAAATGTTATACAGAATAATGTCAACCTTGCATTTTCCGTATATGGGTTTTCTGTCCGCTGCATGAACGGTTGATTATTGAGGACAACCCTTTCCCCTAGGAATATTGGGTCCATGTCGTCGTTGCAACAACATTTCAAGTGGCAAAAGTGGTAATGACCACGACAAAAAGTGTTGATTAATTTGTTTTGTGACGAGTAGTTAATAGTCCCATTCAAGAGACACTGATGGATTCAGTTAAGTATAGAGATCAATGGAAAAAAAAAATGAACCCAAAATAGAAATATAGAGTGATATAGGTTTAGGATGAACATGACCTTAGGTAGGAACCCGTCTAAGGAAACCAAATCCACCGTATCAAACACTTTGTAAGGTCTGCCCACCCATCAGTTCATCATTAACGAGATTCGAAGTTAGTCTAGGACATTTTTAGTCCTTTTCCACGACTCGAGCATACATATAGTTACCCAACTTACATTTTTTGGACGACCCAACTGGATCATAATGCTTCGTCGAGCCTCTCGAACCATAAGGACCTAATGCAAAATTTCCGACTAGATTGGAATAGAATAAGATATAATAAAGGTACTTATTTCTTATACTCTGTTTGTTGAATGATCGACTATAACACTAGATGGAGGCACATATTATCTGTCTGGGTGTTACATGTTTATTTGATATAATTTAAAATTTTAAAAAAGTGAGAAACAGTAATAGCTCTGCAAGGCAAGGATTGCCGCTCCGTCCAACCGATGATGACATTATAAAACCCTGCTCAGCATCACGTGGGTCAAACTTCCAAAATGAGTACCTTAAATAATCACACAATGCAGCGACTCATGTAACTCAATAGATTCACCGTCATTTAATATGAAACTTAATCGAGCACAAGTCACTCAATGGACCCTTTACATGATTGAGATATACAAAAAATATAGCCTAAGCTGCTTTTCTATCGAGGCACAAATCAAGTTTGACCTCGTCATATGGCTTTATTAGGCTTTTAATATTGGGTTTGATTTGATGGTTTGGATATTTTGACTAGGTGAGATGACAAAACGCCAATTTTGATGGTTTGAATATTTTGTCGAACTCTCTCAAGAGCTCCATTGTGTAAAGAAGCAAGCAATGCAATCCCAAAAACCAAATAGGGTTCAGCTAAAAGATTACTAAGTTTAAACCTATAACTTAACTCGTGCTCTCTCAAGTCCATATCAATTCGCAATTTATGGTTCAAGTTCTTAATATACAAATCATTTTCATATAGGAATCGCCACTAATTAGTTTTTGACGAGTCAATTAGATACCATAGTAAAATAATGGGAGAATTACCTTACTCTTACAAACCAAAAATTCAATAAGTTCGGAGATTTAATTATATTAGTTTTCCAACTAGTGCATTTTTATACCTAACCTTATTCAATACAGTCTTCTTATCGATTGTGAATCTTAAAGTTCTAATCCTAACTAGGCTAAGTAAACAACAATCAATACATCAAAAGTGTGCAAACAATGGCCAAACATGCCTCTAAACATCCACATACAAGATCAAATTAAACACGCATTTCAAAACGTACGAACCAAACAATATGCATTCAAACATGGCACTAATCACATTAAAAGGCAAGAAAAGGCAATTCCCAAGCTCAATCCTATTTTCTAATTTTTGATATTTTTAATATTTTTAAATTTTTTAAACATTTTATAATATTAAAATAATTATATTATATTATATTATATAAAATAAATCAACCTTGGGCATACTGGCCTGAGTCTGCCATTGGACTGGGCTCCGAGTGACCTAAAAAAGGACTAAAAGAAACACTAGGCCGAGCCCAAACCAAAACCTAGACCTAGAAAAGACTAAGCCTAGGCCCAACCCACAACCTATTTTCTATTTTCCTAGCCTATCCTAAAGGAAAAAAAGAAAAAGAGAGAATCAGGTCAACCTCCTCACCCAACCCGACTTGTCACTAGACCGACTCGGCTCCTTCTCTGGCTAGCCTCGACCCCTGCTCTACTCGGTCGAGCAAACATGGGGATGCCGCCACTCGTGCCAAGCTCTTGGCCTTTGGGCAATCAATTCTCTTGCCCTGGGCCAAGAGTGCGACCTCTACCTAATCGGCTCAACTTCCCCTCATGCCAGCTTACTCGTTCATGGCAATGATGATGATGACCGAAACGAAAGGCAGCGCTCATTTTGGCCTGGCCGAGCAACCACTCCGATGCTGCCTTGGCCCACCTAGACTGAGGGCCTGGCCTCTGTCTAGGTAGGCACTGCCACCGGCTGAGGCTTGGCTCGGCCTCCTCATGCCCAAAGCTTGGCCAAGACTCGGCTAGACCACACTCAGCCATACTCAACTTCATGTCTGGTTTCGACCCGACCACTCATCGATACTCACCTCAAGGCCGGTACTCCCGGGCCAGCTTTGAAAAAACAAAAAAAAAACGACAACGACAAACGACTAAATGGCCAACGCTTAGCGATGCTGACCACAAAAAAAATGTCTAACCAAAATGAGACAAATGCACGGACAATTCGGCTTCAACCAAAAATGAGGATACGAAACTATGTCTCAATACGACATTTTAACAAACACGTTGTGTGAACTACTTGGGAAAGGGAAGGTGGAGAGTTCAATTTCCTACCCTTTTAATGGGGCCAAGGGTGGGGACGTCTAGTTTCTGACATGAATTTTGACTATCACGCTCTGTAAAGAGACAAGGTAAAAAAATCTAAGAGTGAGTTGAGAGTTAGAGTTGCATGGATAAAAAAAAATTCTAAAAGGAAACTCCTTCATAGAGTAACTCACTCCCCCGAAGCCCAATAACAAACCCTGTTTGCAGGATGCCGATGAAGGAAAGAGAACTACATAAGATTGCCCACGAACGTTCTTATATGCCACGTTAAGATCAAATAAGACTGAATTATACATAATCACGGATACACAAGGCCAAAGAATCAGAGCGTCATCAAACCGAAATCACTAAAAGAATAGCATTACAAAGATTTCAACAATTCCGCATTAGAAATTTCTTCCATAGAATTATACCATTCGGTCCAAAATCAAAACTTGCACAGAGCTTCAACTAAAGACAGAAATAAGATAACAAGAAACTTATGTCCGACTTGCGATTCACTATAAAAAGAGGTTCAAACAAGCCAAATAAATAAATAAAAAAAAATCGAGCGAAAGAAAATAGAGAACAAAGGGTCTTTTTCACCCGAGTGAAAACTAGGCGATTTCTTCTGTTGGATCGAGAGAAGTCCCGAGGCACGCAAGAAGAATAGACGAACCCCAAGATTGTCCTAACTGGAATTACGTGTTCTGTAACGACCGACGAGGAGAAGGCGATTGGCAAAGTGTAAGGAGACGAGAAAGGGGGAGAGGAAGAGAGAGAGAGAGAGAGAGAGAGAGAGAGAGAGGGTGTGTAGAAGAACGAGAAAAGCAAAGGACGGCCAAAACGACCGCTTGTCCAGCGTTTCGGCATGTAATATTTTCCTCCTCCTTTTTAGATCCAACCGGCATTCTACATCGACATTAAAGCGAGAGAAGGCGAGCGCCGAGCAAGACCCGAAAGTCCGAGCGCAAAGAGAGAGGCCCGGGAAAGCGAGAGCTGGAGGAGCAACGAGCGCCGAGGCGAGGCCCAAACATCTTCAGAACCGGAGGCCCCGAGAAAGCGAGCGACGGAGCGGCAACGAGAGGCCGAGCGAAACCCGAAATCGGAAGCCAGCCCAGCGCAACGAAGCGTGTCCAGATTTATCAAAGAAACGATTTTTCGGATAAGAAAAAGAACCAGGGGAATCGCATCTTTCGCGCGGAAAGGTCCGGCGGGCGAGGCTGCACGTGCCGCTTCCTGATTGGGCCGGGGCCAAGCTGACGTGGAGGGGGCCCCCCGACCCGGCCAATATTTTCTCGTTTCTTATCCTCAAAACCTCAGAAAGACGACACGCGTCTGGCCATGGTGAACTCCCAACCTCCCCCATTCCTCTACGAGTCCAAAACGGCGGCGCACCGCGGGCATGTTCCAAAGCTCTTCGAGGGGTGGCCCCAATTGAAACTTCCGCTTAACGAAAAGACGGAAAAGAAAAAGCTCCGAAAGAACAAGCGGGTGATATAGCCGAGCTCAGCTCAGCACCACCGGGAAGCGAGCGCGGTTGAAAACATGGCGGGGCTTGGCGCGAAGAAGGTCGGCCAGATTGCGAGCTTCGGCGGGAAGGGCGTCGGCCAGCTCCTGGCGGCCGCCGCGGTGGCGCTCCTCATCCGCCTCTTCTCCGGCCCCGGCCCCGCCCTCCCGCCGGAGGACGACGAGCCCGGGCCCCCGGGCGGCGGCGGCGGCGACGGCGACGGCGTCGGCGGAGACGAGCCGCCGGGCGGAGTAGTCCGCCCGGTGACCATACGGTGGCGCAGCATCACGTGCTCCCTCTCCGACAAGTCCTCCGGATCGGTGAGTCGCATGTTCCGGAATTTTTTAGAGCTCTCGCATGCGCTGAGTGAGTGTGAGAGTTGAGAAAATGACGAAAACAATCTAGGCAGCTGCAGATTTGAGTTGCGTCGCTGGTTCACTCGGCTCGGATTGAGGCGGTATAGTAACGTGTGCCGAATATGAATTGTGCTATCTGCGTTTTGGTTATACTGATAATCTGGTTTGTGCTTTGATTGTTGTCAGCTCTCTTCTTGAGTGACGATGGGAGTGTGATTGCATCTTCAATCTTTTCACATACGTGGCCGCATTTCATTCGAAACTCCTAGTTAGAATCCCCTTGATTCGTCGATATTAGTTGCTTGTTGGTGCAGTATCCGAGAACTGGAGGCCTTAGGAATTCCGCTGCGGTAGTAAAGGGTGATCCCTCCCTAGAATGGGCTCAAGAGCTTTTTACTTCTTGCTTTGTTGAATGTGTTGCTTGCTGGAATGCACTTAGATGATTATGTATTGGTAGATTGACTTAATACAGTGCATGACGTCGCAGGTGAGATTTTTGCTTAACAATTTGAGTGGAGAGGCAAAACCTGGAAGGTTGCTTGCCATCATGGGACCATCGGGTTCAGGAAAGACCACCTTGCTGAATGTTATAGCTGGTCAGCTAGTGGCGTCGCCCCGATTGCACTTGTCAGGTCTTTTGGAGTTCAATGGACAGCCTAGAGCAAATAAACCTTACAAGTATGTAGTCGGTCTCGCGGACGTTTTCACAAGAACTTATAGCAGTTCTCATATTGAAAATCGTCATAGTCTCCACTTGGTACAATTGTTGCAGGTTTGCTTATATACGCCAGGACGATCTTTTCTTCTCGCAATTGACTGTGAGGGAGACGCTGTCTCTTGCTACCGAGCTTCAGCTTCCAGGGTTTTTTTCTGTGGATGAGAGGGAAAAATATGTGAACAACCTCTTGTTTAAGCTAGGCTTGGTACGAGCTACTATGAGATGTTTTGCGTGAAACTTGAGCATTTGCGATTGAACATGTTAGCATAAGTGAATCTAGTTCGCTGGTGATGAATCTGTTTGCTTTGAATGTCTGAGAACGTATAACAGATGGTTGCTCTGTTTCCCCCTTCTCCTCTGCATGTAGGTCAGTTGTGCTGAAACCAGCGTTGGTGATGCAAAAGTTCGTGGGATAAGTGGTGGCGAAAAGAAACGATTATCCCTTGCATGTGAACTAATTGCGAGCCCATCTGTAATATTTGCGGATGAGCCCACTACAGGTATGAATGCATTACATGAAATGTTGTTTGTGTTGTGTGAACATTACCTCTCTAACTCTGTGCATATGATGAGCCCAGTGCCAAACTAGTTCCTACAAAGTTAAGACATGTGAATGAGTTGTAAGAGGTTGTTTTATTTATATTATCATTATCTTATGATCAAGCATTGTCCTTTTGCAAATAATGCGTGCATATCTCATAACACCGATTCAAATAGCAGCATTGTTTTAGATGTTGTAGCTTTTGCCTTACATTCTTCAAAGTAAGACAAATGGCTGAACATGCATAGTCATATTTTTGTATGCCTTGAGCTGTTTCTACTTCAAGCGTTGTCTGATTACAGCGAATATGCACTTGACATGCTATTTTTGTGCAATCTGTCTGATTCTGACTAATAAACCATCCACGATTGTCAAACATTAATTAGTCTTTGACTTCTATTCTATTGGTTCCTTTATCTCCCTCGTGCTTCTTTCAGGACTTGATGCCTTTCAGGCAGAAAAAGTAATGGAGACCCTTCGACAGCTTGCGGAGGATGGGCATACCGTAATATGTTCGATACACCAGCCCAGAGGTTCAGTCTATTATAAATTTGACGACATACTGCTGCTAGCAGAGGGTGCGCTTGTCTATTCGGGTCCTGCACGTGATGAACCTCTGGCATACTTTTCCAAATTTGGGTTTGATGCTAAACCTTGTCTTGCTCGAATGCTTGTACATTTCTTTGGTTTACAGTTATGATCACTTATAGGACTTGATGAGCACCTGCTTTTATAGCGTCATAAGCTGTAGAGTATTAGATGGAAAGAATGTGTTTGATCTGCACAGCTGCAGCTGTACCAGCACTTAACTGAGAGTTGTAAGCCAAGGTTTCTGTGCTTGGTTGCTTTTTTATTCAGGTCCAAGTAACAAGCTTGGCATTTGGCGGCTTGGTTTGCATCTCTTCAGCCTGCTACTTTCCTTTGGGCAGGCGGTAACTGATGTCATTGTTGGGTGTATGACTTTGCTTTCTTCATAATCTTGGGCCATCTAGTAGAACGGTGTTTCCTTAGCTAGCGGTCTTTATATAGTGTGTAAATGGTATATAAGAAAAGTCAAGGGCTTTTCTCTACTCAGCAGAATAAAATTCTTATTTCTCCTTTTATGAACAAGACAATCTGCTTGTCAGCCCTTCTCTCGTGCCGCATGATGGAACTTAAGATGTCTAAATTCCATATCTAAAGCCATTTTGTCGTTCATTTTATTTTGATATCTTGTGGGTAATGTCCCTTAAATCATTATACTCTTCTTCTATTTGCTTGGCAACCGTTTATCGAGTGAGCTTCCGAGTGGCATTTGGTACTTCTGGAAGCATTGACTGATTGGTCGTTCTTTTAACAGGTATAGCTGCCCGGATCATGTGAATCCTGCAGAATTTTTGGCTGATCTCATATCCATTGACTACAGTTCTGCAGAAAGTGTCTACTCATCTCATAAAAGGATAGATGGTCTTGTTGAATCATTCTCTCAGCAATCATCAGAAATTCTATATGCAACTCCCCTGACCAGAAGGGAGATTTCTAGGAATGGGAAGACACTTGATAAGAGAGCTGCTGCTAGAAGTAAAGGGGGCTGGTGGAGACAATTCTGGTTGCTGCTTAAACGTGCTTGGTTGCAGGTCTTTAATTCAATGATTAACCGTCCCTCTTTTCTTCTTTGTTTTTCTTTTTATGATTTTCTGCCCTCTGATCTTATTAAGATGATAGGATTCAAATTGTGCCTGGCCAGCAAGATTATCAATGAAATACGAGCTTGTAGTTCGAATTTTAAGAGCTACATAGATAATTAATTGGAAAGATAACCCAAATTTTGTATTTATGTTACATCGGTTATCACTGTTCCCAAGCAAGGAAAGCTTTTATTTAACATGTCAGTTTCTTTCCCTTCTCTGTAAATACAAATAATAATCTCATAATTTTTAATTCAGGTTAACTCTTATCAAGGTACCTTAAGCTAGAGATTGTTGGATACATTAGAAGCTTATGTCAGCATCTTAGATGCTAGAGCAAGTATGCAAAGTACTTGATTAATTTATGTTTTCTGCCTCATTATAGTTTGGCATTTTTGTAAAATATGAAAAGTAACGATTTCTTGACCAGGCTTCCCGTGATGGACCAACAAATAAAGTTCGAGCAAATATGTCAATTGCATCAGCCATAATATTTGGCTCAGTTTTTTGGAGAATGGGAAGATCCCAGACATCGATACAAGATAGAATGGGATTGCTTCAGGTAAAGTTGTTGTTTTCTGAATTTTCTTTCATAAAGTATTACTTCGAATGGGGTTTTTTCTAGTTAGGGTAAAGGACTCCAAATCATCTAAATTTGACCTTGACTGGTTGTTGATTGATATTGAGAGGTGGGCAACATCATTTTCCTGAAGTTGCTTAGCTCATTAACCTATAAAATTAACTCTTCAATGTCTGGAATATTTTAAGAGCCTTTAGATCTCAGTCTTCTTGTTCTGCGACAGGTTGCGGCAATTAATACTGCAATGGCTGCACTTACAAAGACTGTAGGGGTGTTTCCAAAGGAACGTGCCATTGTAGATAGAGAGCGGGCAAAGGGATCATATGCACTGGGACCCTATTTACTCTCCAAACTGTTAGCTGAAATTCCAATTGGAGCGGCATTTCCCCTTATGTTTGGTGCCCTTCTGTATCCCATGGCACGTCTTCATCCAAATTTGTGCAGGTATGTTCATCATCATCATAAATTTTCGTTTTTATTTGGGTGGAGTGTTAAGGATATTTCATTTCAATCCCTCCCCTCCTTTTTTCTCCCCTTTCTTCGTCTATCGTCTGGGGAAGGGGTGTAGCTTATCGTCTCTGGATGAACTTTTATTTGATTATCTGAACATGAACATTCACGTGTCGCCCCCAGGGTTTACTCCCCGGCTGTCGGCCGTGCGGGGGTTCCCTGGGTTATCAAAAAAAAAAAAAACATTTGATTTGGGTCACGGATTAAAAAACTCTCAACATAGTTGACAGGGTGCCTTTTCCATTCATATGGGGGCTTTATGCGGATGTGTAGAGTCCGCAGAAGAACTTATCAAACTAGGTTCCTCTAAGGCTTCTCTTTTCAACTGCAAACAAATCCTAGATGTAACTTTTCCGAAGTCGTATAATTATCTCAAGTTTTCATCCTCCAACTGCGCTATTGAGGGGTCGGCACTGTAGTACTCTGATATGCTACAGATCGACTAACATCATTGACTTACCTCGCCACTTTATTGAAGAAACTATGTTTTAACATCTTTTATGGACTTATATGGAGGGGCAAGGTGCCCAGTTGGCATGTGAAAGAGGATACTGGTGAAAGGATAACACTTGCACTTCTTTGTCCAAAGTGGATAGGGGTAAGGTAGGTATAGAATATTCTGAAAAAAGAAGAAGGTAGGTATAGAATATGGTGAAGGAATTTCCTCAGAAACATTTGGGAGATGCAGCTTTGAACACAGGGTTGTTTTACCTTAAGAAAATTGTCCAAAACACCAAATGCTTTAGCAAGAAAACGAAATGGCACCTGGGTGAGGGGTTGTTGTGGCTCATAGCACTTGTTGCCTGGTTACGAAAAGGATACATTAACATTGACATGGAGACCTTCTTTTCTGGTTCTTAGTCAAAGACATCTTATACTTTGATTTGTGATGCTTGAAAACCTTGTGCTAAGAAGTGTTACTGACAAGCTTAATTATTGACTCTGAATGTGATAAATATGTAACTCTTCAACTTAATATACTAGACAATGTCTCTTTGTGTTTTCTCAATCATCTAAACCTTGAAACAGGATATCTTACTCTTCTAATTCTAACTGAAGCATAGGGAAGTTGAGTGTCAAAAAAAAAAAAAAACAGAGAGCAGAAGGCTATTTATTTTTCTTGTATGTCAAAGCACATGCTTGGGCTGTATTTTACCTTTCTTTACCAGTATGCTTTTCTCTTTTCTTTTTTTTTTTGGGGCTCTTCTGTTATCGGTGGGAGTCTCATCATTGATCACCAACTACCGACTATGGCCAAATTGTTTTCTACTGGAATGTTACTTGCATTTAAAGATCTCTAAAAATCATACGCCTAGAAAACTGCATACATTTTAAACCTTTTCGTTGCTTCACCTCTCATGTTGGAAGATTCTGACTTTTCAGATTTGGAAAGTTTTGTGGAGTTGTGACAGTGGAATCATTTGCTGCATCTGCAATGGGACTGACAGTTGGGGCAATGGTTCCAACCACTGAAGCAGCAATGGCACTGGGGCCATCCCTAATGACAGTATTCATTGTATTTGGTGGCTATTACGTAAATGCGGATAACACACCAATAATTTTCCGCTGGATTCCTCGTGTATCGCTTATCAGATGGTAAACACATTATATTTTTCAATTTATGGTTCATTAACAAATGATCTCGTTGCATTGATTCACAAGTTTGGCTCTATGCTTTCAGGGCATTTCAGGGGCTTTGCATCAATGAGTTTAGTGGCCTTAAGTTTGAGCATGAGCATTCCTTTGACATACAGACTGGAGAACAGGTAACAGAGCAATTGAAGTTCTTTTAGAACATCTCATGACCTGTTGTATGTTACATACGGTCATTAAAATCATTTGTTGAGGCTTCATCTATGATTCACGACATTTAGTCAAGAATGTGGCCATTTTTTGGAGTTTAATGTATCATGAAAATCTGCATTCGTCTGAGGACCTTTGGCAAGGTACTTTATGTTGGATATTAAACTTGTCCAATCTTCTGATGCACTAGAAGTTTGAAATTTTTTATGGGAATTGCTAGTTTGACTGTGTATTGAATAGGCGCATGTTGAGCCAAGGGTAGATTTTAATATTTTCTCTGCAATTATTTGTTAAGTGTATAAATAATAAATATGTTGAGGAGATGTGCAGAACCTAAGAGGCTAGAAAAAAATTAAATAAGTTCCTTTTTGAGTATTCTCTCTGCTTCCTTTCTCACACACACAGCACACAACCTTCACTTTATGCTGTGTAGACGAGGGGTTTCACGTAGGGGTGATCGGTTCCAGGGTGGGTTGGGTCCAGACCTAAAACCTGAAACCAACCTTGTTATAACCGGTTCCTAATTTTTGGAACCTGAAACTAACCCTGTTTTTTCTAGACCCTGTTTTGGAACCAATCCTGTTTTTCCGATCCGGTTTCAGAGTCTACCCGAGAACCTATTTTTTTTGTTCCTTTTTTCGGTTTCATTTTTTTCTAGCAAAATAATATAGGTAGCTATAAAACAATTTAAAATAAAAAATGAATAACAAAAATCACTATCCGCCAAAAGTAACAATCCCCAAAATGAGCAATTGAAATTACAATCCATCAAAATTAACAATCCAAAAGCACTATGTGGCAGGACATAGTCCAATCGCATAAATCTTTAAGAGTCACATTTCCAGGGAATTTATTCAACATGTTTAGCTCTTTATTTTGCGCCATGATGAGATAACTCCCCACTTCTGTTTCTGAATGAAATATCTTGAAAGAAAAATCAAGAGACTTAGTGGTAAGACATATGCTTTCACTAGAAAAATGTCTATATATCTTATTTGAATCACACGATATTTAGATGACTTTAAAGACCGTACTGTTTCACTCATAATTGTGAAACATATTCCAATATTAAACCGGAAATCGGTTCTAAAATCGGTGAAGTAGGATAACATGATATAGGTTTTTTACTTTTTTTTACATTATCTCAAAACCGGTTCTAAAACCGGTTCTAAAACAGGTTTAGGTTGGTTTTTACTTGTAACCGGAAACTAGACCGGTTCTAACTGGTTCCCAAAAAGTGGAACCGGTACCCGAACCTGTTCTTGTTAAAACCGGTTCCTAAACCTGTTTTTCAGGTTGGTTGGTCCGGTTTCCGGGTAATCTCGGTCCGGTTGCACACCCCTAGTTTCACATCTTGAAGTTGCTGATAAATGCTTTGCTCACAACCTTAATTATCTGTTTAATGTGTTATTACTTGGAGGATTTGGATAGCTGCCTTAAATAGCCAAGCGTTGAGGAGAGTACCTTATCTCGTTATGATTCAGTTGCGTGACCCAGTGTTTCTATATTTTGCAGGCACTTGAAAGGCTGTCATTTGGAGGGAGTCGCATTCGGGATACGGTCATAGCTCAAAGCAGAATACTGCTGTTTTGGTATTACACCACTTATGTACTCCTTAAGAAGAACAAACCCAAGTACCAGCAGCTCGAGTACCAACCTCTGCATCAATCTTTCCCTCAGCTTGAGGCCTCTGGCCTCAAAAACACCAAGGAAAATCTGCAATTGGAGGCGCCTTCATCCAATGAAGTCGAACTGAATCAGCAGTTTGAATCACCGGCTTTTGACCAAATCCAACCCTTTATCCTAGAAGGTTTGTAGCTAATTGGGCGTTAATGATGTCTCATGCCACATCCAATAATTTATTAACTCATCTCGTACAGGTGCTAATTAGGGGAGATGAGATTGCAATATTGGAGGGCCTCATTCCTGTTCACTGATATGTCTCTTTTCCGAGGGTGATGAATTTTGCTATCTCATGATAGCGTATCTTCATTTGTAATTATTGCCAAAGACACTTGATGTCCTGCAAGTGATGCAAATATACACATGTTTTGAACCTGGGGCATTTAGCTTAGACCCCGTTGCGCTTTTCAGACAACAGGCCCCTCACCTGGGTTGAGCTGAGACATCGGAAGGATTGGATATATTTTCTTCTCACCTTCTCGACATTCCATGGGTGGAACGGTACATGTCACTTGTTGATGCTTATC
This sequence comes from Syzygium syzygioides, assembly GCA_031216285.1. Classification (NCBI taxonomy): domain Eukaryota; kingdom Viridiplantae; phylum Streptophyta; class Magnoliopsida; order Myrtales; family Myrtaceae; genus Syzygium; species Syzygium syzygioides. Next base: position 36,428,722 of record CM062243.1, read on the forward strand.
AAACCTTTAATGTGGAGATCTTTGGCTTATGTTGGATGGTGAAACTTTCAGACCGTCCGTCGAACTTTCTCTGTTCTATCCACTCTCTCTCTCTCTCTCTCTCTCTCTCTCTCTTTACCCCTTTAACTGCGCACGCGCGAGGAGACACGTGGTCATTTTTCTGAGTGGGCTATCATTGTTTTCTGAAACTGCATCTGGATCTCTTTTTCTCTAAGCTTGACTTGTTAGTAGAGTCGATGCGGATGATTACTGTGCCACATCTCAAAAGCGTGGAGAGAGAGAGAGAGGGAGAGAGAGAGAAGCATCATCTGGGGTTCGTTTCTTCTTTGTTTCGCCATGGGCAAATACGAAATTGTTCATGTAAACAGCCGATATTTTCTGGCACCGTGGACGGCAGGTGGATAAGAATGAAATCCTCAGGTGAGAATCTTTACAGTCGGGTCCATCGTTCCACTTTGCCCCATTCACAGTATGGTACAGTTGAGATTCGTAGCACCTCTCATTAACCTTCATTAAGCGCCGTCCTTCAAATAGTCAACCCTCGGTTGGATATCTTGAAGATGCTCTTTTGTTTTTGGTGTCCTGTTGAATGTCCTTCAGATGGTCAACCCTCGGTTGGATATCTTGATGATGCTCTTTTGTTTTTGGTGTCTTGTTGAAAATGAGATGGGTTAATGATTCATTTCGTGAATCAATATAAAGTGTGCTTCTTATTCTTTACCGTGTGAAATTTATGATTGGACATCGAAGTACTTCGTTCATACATGTGTCATGGGCCCGCAGTTCCTTAACTGCGAAATTGCCCGTGTGGAGCCTGGTGGATCGTTCACACCAGATCGGCCATCGTTCTACAGTTGTTCCAAAGAACACCACTACAAATAGCTTCTTAGTATCGGATCATATCACGTCCAGCTAAGTTTGAGCGTTTAGTCCATTGAGCGATACACTCAAAAGACTTTAGACACCACAACTGGTTTCGACTTACCATGGCCTCATTAGGATCCGCGACCCAATTGTATTCATGTCTTTTGCATCACTTACTTTTCACCCAATAACCCCAAGCTCCACTCACAAGAATACGAGAGTACGAGAGAATCACAGTTTATAACATTTGGTTGAAATGTAACGGCGACACATGGTGTGATAAACCAATTGAAAAACGAGTTGTTCCAACATTTAAGGGCCTAGGTAACGTAATTACTCGATTGCATTACATCAATCGTGTGAATCAAAAATAATTTGTTCATGGACTAGAACAGCCGGAGATGGCCCTCCAATTACTCATCTACTTTATGCGGATGGCATTATTTTGTTCACCCGAGTTAGGGAAACCGATAGGAAGGCCACGAGAGAATGCGTGCACGATTTCTGTATACTTTGGGACCGACGCAGTCAACTTTCAGAAACCTGGACTTTTGCTTTTCGAAAAATTGTCGAGGAACTCACGGGGACGAATGTGTCTTGACTACTACTAGGTCTTAGCGAAATGGTAGGGAAGATCGTGTATCTAGGACAGCCGCGGCCATTGCTTCTCTCTTATCCCCGCCCCCACCTTGCGTGACTTCGACTTTGGAACAGAGAGAGCGCGGTCGGCGGCGTCCGGTTGGGAAAGTGATCCGCATGAGGTGCTAAAAACAGAAATGCACTGCGTTCATGGCTCCGGCGCAGAAGAAATAGCCATCCCTTTCCCTGAAATCTGCCCGGCGACACGGATACCTTGGTTGGGGCTCAAATGGTCAAACGGTTCGCGCGCAAGAGTCTATGCAATCTATTGCTATCTAGGGAAAATCTTAAAAGAGACTAAAGAGGATCGATCAATTTTCTTTCTTGTATGCATGAAGCATATGGGCTGACTTCATTGTCATTAGATAATGTTACGAGATTCACATGGGATTTACATGATCTAATGACCGATATGAAGCGGGCTCACATCCCCATACATCGGATACTTGCAAGACTTGCTCCGAAGTGGAAGTAGATAGCGGTGCGGCGGCGGTTAAAAGGGAAGGCACGTGTCACTTTCGCAGCCGTACAGCTGGGTCTTTCTCGAATGGTTTCAGATAAAGCCAAAGGAAAAGAAACACGCTTCAAAGACAATTTCGATCTAATACACGTTTTTTGGCCAACCTTCGCCCCCACCCCCACTTCTCGTCATATTCTTTCCCCCTTAGATTACACGTTAAGCTTCGGCTTGTCCAGAGTATATATAAACCCACCATCAACACTCCTGCATTTCATTCCCACATCTTCAGAGAAACCATAACCCACCAAACCATCTTGCAATCTTAGCCTCCCCATACTCCGTAAACCCTAAGTAAGCCATGCAATCGACTCCCTTCTTGCCCTCAACGCTCCCTTGCAACCCCACCTTCCCTCGTTCCACAAATCGAATGAAGAAAGCGGCAACCAAGAGATTCGACGCGAGAGTTTTCGCGTCGAGGAGGGAAGAGTACGATGGTATGGACCAGTACTCCGGCGGCCACCTTGTGGACCGAGACATGGTCGTGCTCCGGAAACAGATACATGAGATGAGGATGGCGGAGCGGGGCCACGAGCCGCCTCCCGAGTGGATGGACTGGGAGAAGCGTTGCTACACGAGCTATGACTCGATTATATGCGAGACCGTGGGATTTCTGCAGTCTTGGATGATGAACGCTAGACCCAGCGTTGTTCTCGGAGTGGCGACTTTGGTGGTGTTCAGTGTACCTACGTCTTCCGCATTGGCCTTGTTCTACCTGGCCGAGGTGACCAGAGACATCTTGGCAACGTTTCATCTCCGAGCCTAGAAAACCTAGTCGGTACTTGCCTTTCTTTCTTTGTTCGTAAACATATTCGCCACGCATGACTAATAACTTACGTGCAACGTTCAGTTTAAGATGTTTCCGATAGATGTTACAGTTGTGCTTTTCAGGAAATCCTCTTCTCCATGAAAATCCCTAAGTCAAAAGCCAGAAAAATTGGTTAAGCACGACCATATGCAAGCGTTTACATCGTTAAGCATGCTTAAGATTCACAAAGCCACATGCTTAACAGTTCTAATCAATGTATTGTTAAGCCTTAAGGGGCATATGGTGCGGCAAATGACTTGTGTCGTAATTCCTTGATTTGTTGCAGAAGTACGGGTTTAACTCATAATTAGCGTTGCTTTGCTAAGACCACGCCAATCGAATTTAAACTCCGAATCTCGCGCCTCATCAGATGTGCAATCGAGCTTCCCCGGAATGATGAACTGAGAATAGAATGACCTAGAATTTTACGTGATGCGGCTTGGTCTTAGACCTGTGTACATCCACAACGACAGAAGAAGAGAGCTGAAATTGATAATACAAAATTCCTAACAGAAGCATTGGAAGAAGACTCTCAAACCTTGATCATCAAACACGCTTGATAAGCTCCTAATCTCAATTTGACTACATAATGGAAAAGAAATCACAATTAAAATTCTCATGAGGAGTTTTCATCATAGTTGACTACTCTCGAACCTCGATCATTCAACTGAATTTGCAGAGTTGTAGCAAAGGATAATATGCCTCTTGCAATTAGTCAATCGATCAACTAACGTTTGCTAGATACACGGGTTCGATGTTTAGAGACATTTGGACCTATTGATAAATAAAAGAAACTCTTTACTTATCAAAACATTATTTGCGAGACCATCTCAAATTCCAGCTGAAAACTTTCCAATTTAGATTGAAAGAAAATAGCAATGGGATCAGTCATGACTCCTTTACATTTTGATCGACATAAATTAAAAAATTGTATATGACTCAATTAACAAAATAAACATGACATCCGATACGAAAACTAAATAGGACATATGTAACATGAAGTGAAAAATAGCTCAAATATGACATTGTACAGTATGCTTAAGTACTATTTAGGTAGATTTGGCACGTTTTCGAAACCATTCATTTAAGATGTCTGACGAAAATTTAATATCTTACTGTTAATATAAGTAGCCCTAGCCTCTTCAGATTTCTTATCTTTGTTCCCCTTCCCTTCCATGTAGTGTGGTGCATGTAACGCAACATTATAATGTCATTTTCATGAACAAGTATGACTTTTAAACTCACTGTACTAGACGAAACCAACGGCCCCATCGTTCCCTTTTGCCATACGCACAGTACCTTACAGTTGAGATTCATAGCACCTCTCATTAACCTTCATTAAGCGCCATCGTACAAATAGTCAATCCTCACTTAAATATCTTGATGTTGATTTTTTGTTTTGATGTTGTGTCGTAAATGAGACGGGTTAATGATTCTTTTTGTGAATCGATATAAAGTGTGCTTCTTACTTTGTACCATGTGAAATTTATGATTAGATATCAAAGTACTTTGTTCATGCAAAAGTTACAATGTAATGACGGCACATGGTGTGATAAGCCTATTAAAAACGAGTTATTCCAAAATTTAAGAGCCTAGATAATGTAATTGCTCGACCCCATTACATCGGTCGTGTGTATCGACAACAATTTTATCAACTAGAACCGTCCAGAGATGACCCTCCAATTACTTGTCTACTCTATGCGGATGACATTATTTTGTTCACCCGAGTTAAGGAAACGGATATGAAGGCCACCGAGAGAGTGCATGCACGATTTCTGTAAACTCTGGGGCCGACGCATCAGCTTCCAGAAACCTGGACTTTTGCTTTTGGAAAAATTGTCGAGGAACTCGCGAGGACGAATGCTTCTCGACTGCTACAAGGTCTTAGCGAAATGGAAGGGGAAGATCGTGTATTTAGGACAGCCGCAGACATTACTTCTCTCTTACCCCCGGAGTGCGCGACTTCGACTTTGAAACGGAAAGAGTGCGGTCGCCGCCGTCTGCTTGAAAAAGTGATCTGCATGAGGTGCTAAAAATAGGAACGTACCGTGCTCTTTGCCAAGGCGAAGAAGAAATAGCCATCCCTTTCCTTGAAAACTCCCCGGCAACACGGATACTGCGTAATCATCTTGGTTGGGGCTCAAATGGTCAATCGGTTGAAGCGCAAGAATCTCTTCAGCTTATACATGATCTTTTGCTAGGTTCTTGCTCGAGGCCACCTTCAATCTCAGCTGGTAGTTTGAGTGCATGAGGTGCAATCTTGTGCTGCAAACAAAGCGGATCGTAGAATAGCCCTATTGCTATCTAGGAAAATCATAATAAGGGGATTAAAGAGGTCGGATGAGTTTTTCGGGTGCTCGAAGAAAATGCTATAAATCACAAAGGAATTCATGTATGCGTCCAAAGCATATGAACAAACTTCATTTGCATCGGTTAATATTGCAAGTCTCGCATAAAATTAACATAATTTATAACCGAGATAGAGTCGGTTCACATCAACGTACATTGGGCACTTGCAAGACTTGCTCCAAAGTCGTAGCAGATCAAGGCGCAGTGGCTCGTAAGGGGGAAGGCACGTGTCACATTCCCGGCCCTACAACTGTGTCTTTCAGATAAAGCCAAAAGTAAAGAAACGCGCTTCAAAGACATTTCCTGCTACACGTTTTTCGGCCACCCCCTGTTCGTTCCATTCTTGCTTTCTCCTTAGATTGCATGTTAAGTTTCTGCTTATCCAGAGCATATATAAACACACCATCAACAATCCTGCATTTCATTCCCACATCTTCATAGAAACCATAACCGACCAAACCATCTTGCAATCTTAGCCTCTCCATTCTCTGTAAACCCTAAGCCATGCAATCAACTCCCTTCTCGTCTTCAACACTCCCTGGCAACCCCGCGTTCTCTCATTCCGCAAATCAAATGAAGAAAGCGACTCTCAAGAGATCCGACGTGAGAGTTTCGCATCGAGAAGAGAAGAGGACAATCATCAAGACCAAGGAAAAAGTGCCAGAAAAATCGTAAATATTTTGCATCGGTGCCAATTGAATTCTAAACCTTTTTTTTGTATCAATTGAGTCATAAACATTTTGAGATAGTGCCAATTTAGTCCTTTCGGCAAATTTTGACTGGATTTTACTAATGTGGACGTCGGCCAGTATACGTGGCACGATCGGCGCTGACATAGATAATTTTTAATAATATTTTAAATTTTTTTAAATTTTTTTTCTTTTTCTTTTTCTTTTTCTTTTTTTTTCCTCTTCTCCCTCCTTACTCTAGTCGATTGCCGATCCAGTGACTGGCCAAAAGCCGACCACCAGCCGGACTTGCGATGGATGAGGCTCGCCCTCGCCGGGTGGCCGTGAGGGTGGCCTCACCGGCCATGGGGCGACGCTCGTCCTTGCTAGCAACTAGGCAAGGCCCGACCTTACTAGTGGTTGGGCGAGGCTCACCTTCGTCGTCGCTAGCGAGGGCGAGCCTTATCGGTGGCTGGCCTCTGGCCTCTGGTCTCTAGCCTCTGGCTGGTCGCTAGTCCAACGACCAGCTAGAGTAAGGAGGAAGAAGAGGAAAAAAAAGAAAAAGAAAGAAAAAAGAAAATTAATCAAAAAAATTCAAAAAATAATAAAATATTAATAAAAATTATCCACGTCGGTGCTTGCCGGCATCCACGTCAGCAAAATCCGGTCAAAATTAGTTAGAAGGATTGAATTGATATAAAGACAAAAGGTTTATGACTCAATTGACATAAAAAAAAGTTTAGAACTTAATTGGCATAAATATAAAAGGTCTAGGACTTTTTTGACACTTTTTGCTCGAAAATCAATGCTCCAGCGGCCATCTCGTGGACCGAGACATATGTTTGATATTATGATCCATTTTCCACGTTTTCTAGAATTTTGGGATAAGTGCACTAAAAAACCTAAAGCTTTTCATGAAAGTGTAATTGAGTCCTAAAACTTTTAAAAAATATGATCAAGTCCTAAAACTTATCACAAAAGTGCAATAAAGTCCTAATAGTTTCAAAAAGTGCTATCAAGTCCTAAAATTTATCACAAAGGTACAATCAAGTCTTAAAATTTTCAAAAAATGCAATCAATGAAAAGACTTGATTGAATAAAATTGATAAGTTTTAGGATTTGTTTGCATTTTTTGAAAGTTTTACGACTCAATTTAACCTTTGCAATAAGTTTTAGGACTTAATTGCACATTATAAAAGTTTTTGGACTCAATTACACTTTTGTGATAAGTTTTACGACTTTCAATGCACTTATCCCCTAGAATTCTCAGGAAGTTGTCAACTAACATAATCATGAAGAAAGTCTTAGGCGGTGGACAGCTTGAACAAGTTGCCTAGAATTGTCGAGAATGGCGGTGGCGGAAGAAGAACATGAGCGTGGACAAGAAGAAGCCATGTTGAAGAAGCAAGCACAAGTCGAAAGTAATAAAATAATAAATTAAGGATGTATTTATTTCGCGAAAAGTATGTCAAAAATACTTTTTAGGAAGTTATTTTTCAGAAAAAATGAGTTCATTTTCCGATGTTTTGGTTAAAAACTAAAAAAACTTGAGAAGTATTTTCAGTTGTTTGGTTAGAAAAATCTGATAATGAAAATTATCAAAAAAATTTATATGTTTTAAATTCTTTTATTTTTAAATTCTTTTTTCTCTTCTTTATCTTTTTCCGTCTTCTTCCTCCCATCCACACCTCTACCTTACCCGCTGCTCCTTCCTCCTCTCCATCACCACCACCACCGCAGCAATCTCCAACGGCCTCGCTCCCTCTACGCCAACTCCGTCCACCTCGACCGCCTCGTCCTCGAGCTCGCCGGGGTCTAGCAAGGCCACAGGGGAGCTCGCCTCGCCAGATCTACCTCAAGCTCGAGCCGAGACTGGCGAGCTCAGGCTCGCTTGGATCTAGCAAAGCTGCGAGCTTGCCGGCCTCAACGAAGCTCGGGCTCGCCTTTATCAGCCGAGCCTCGAGCTCATCGAGTTGCGTCTTGGCCAATTGCCGGGCTGCCGGCCATCGCCGAGGCGCACAGCCAACAGACGAAGGAGGAGGAAGGAAAAGAAAGCAAAGAGAAAAGAAAAAAAAGAAAAGAGAAGAAAAGATTAAAAATAACAAAAATTTTAATTTTTTAAAAAATATATTTTATAAGAATAATTTCATCAATCAATGACCCTCACATGGTCTCTGCGAACCCGCATGAAGCTTGAGGGTCACGGACCAAGCACGACCTTTGTGGACTCAAGTTCAGATTCGGGAGCATTAGGTATGGACACAAGAGATTCGAACCCGACCTTGATGGTCCTAGGCATAGGCTAGTGAGCTTAGCCTTGCTGGCCCATGCTTGTGGTCGATCGCCGACCCCAATAGCTAGTGACCGTAAAAATGAGAAAGAAGAAAAAAAAATATTAATTAATTTAATATGAGTAATTTCGAAAAGTGTTGCTCCTCCTTAGCGGTGCGCACCCTAAACTGCTTAGCCACGAGGAAAGAATATCCAAGGAAGGGGACAAGAAATGTACACGCAAGCCTACAGCCTGCATTACTAGAAGAATCCTGTCGCTGCTGATGATGTCTATAAATAGGCTTGCCATGCATCGTTTGAGTGTGTGAGGTTTAAGACCTCGACCTGTGGTTTGAGGAGTAGAGCTCATATAGCTTACGTCACATGTACGCCTCCACCATTACTCCTCCAAGTACAATTGTAATGCCAAACTCCTCCCATTGCCTACATCCCTTTGTCCCCTTAGTCCATTCTTTACCAACTAGATCCTACACACTTACACATCACTAATCAAATTTCAGGCAATCTTCAAATTTTCAACATGATATCAGAGTTCCAAATTTTACGACATGATTGTGCTCTGGAAATGGATCCACAAGATGAGGATGGCGGAGCGGAGCTACAAGCTGCCTTCGAGTGGATGGACTGGGAGAAGCATTGCTACATGAGCTATGACTCGATCATATGCGAAACCGTGGGGTTTCTGTAGTCTCAGACGATGAACGCTAGACCCAGCGTTGTTCTCAGAGTGGTGACTTTGGTGGTGTTCAGTGTACCTACGTCTTCGGCATTGGCTTTGTTCCGCCTAGCCAAGGTGACCAAAGAAAGCTCTGCGCCTAGTAAACCTAGTCTGTATTTTTTGACCAAAAAAAAAAAAACCTAGTCGGTATTTGTCTTTCTTTCTCTGTTCAGTTGAAGATGTTTCCAATCAATGTTACAGTTGTGTTTTTCAGGAAATCCTCATCTCCATGACAATCTCTAAGTCAAAAGCCAGGAAATTGGTTAAGCACGACCATATGCAAGCGTTTACATCATCAAGCATGCTTAAGATTCACAAAGCCACATGCTTAACAGTTTTAATCAATTAATAGTCAAGCCTTAAGGGGCATATGGTGCAGCAAATGACTTGTGTTGAAGTTCCTAGATTTGTTGCGGAAATGTGGGTTTAACTCATAGTTAGCGTTGCTTTGCTAAGACCATGCCAATCGAATTTAAACTTTGAAGCTCGTGCCTCATCGGATGTGCAATCGAGCTTCCCCTGAATGATGAACTGAGAATAGAATGACATAGAATTTTATATGATTCGGGTTGGTCATAGACGCATGTACATCAACAACAAAGGAAGAAGAGGTCAGAAATTGATTATGCAAAATTCCTAGTAGAAGCATTGAAAGAAGACTCTCAAATCCCGATCATCAAACACGCTTTGATAAACTCCTAATCTCAATTTTGACTACATAATGGAAAAGAATTCATAATTAAAATTCTCATGAGGAGTTTATCATAATAGTAACAATAAGGGAAAATTGTCAAAAAAGTCCTAAACCTATTATACGGCGGTCAATTCAGTCCTAAACCTTTTAAGTTTACCAATTCAGTCCTAAACCTTTTTTATTCTTGCCAATTTAGTCTTTCTGGCCAATTTTAGTCGGCCGTCCGGCCAATGTCGATATAGCAATTTTTTATTATTATTTTTTCAATTTTTTAATCTTTTTTTTCTTTATTTCTTCCTCTGGCCAATTTGGCGACCGGTGGCCGGCCAGAGGGGAGGGCCGGCGAGATCGACCTCGCCGACCTCGCCGACCTCGCCCTACAGAGGCGAGGCCGACCTCGCCGTTGCCTAGTTCGCGACGGTGAGGTTGAGCCTTGCCGTCGCCTAGGTTGACCTTGCCGTCGCGACCCAGGCGACGGTGAGGTCAGCCTCGCCGCTGCTGGGTGAGGCGAGGCCCAGCAGCGGAGAGGCTGACCTCGCCGTCACGACCCAGGCATCGGTGAAGTCGGCCTTGTCTCGCCCAGTAGCGGCGAGGCCAACCTCGCCATTGCGACCCAGGCGTCAACGAGGTTGGCCTCGCCTCGCCCAGTAGCAGCAAGGCCGACCTCGTCGTCGCCTGGGTCGCAACGGCGAGGTCGAGCCTCGCCAGAGGTGGGCGAGGCTCGACCTCGCTGTGATGACCCAGGCGTCGGCGAGGTCGGCCTTACCTCTACTGGGCCTTGCCTCACCCAGCAACAGTGAGGCCAACCTTGCCGTCGGCTGGGTCGCAATGGCGAGGTTGACCCAGGCGACGGCGAGGTCAGCCTCGCCTCTGCTGGGCGAGGTTGACCTCGCCGGTCCTCCCCTCTGGCCGGACGCCGATCGCCGGACCGACCAGAGGAAGAAATCAGAAAAAAAAAGATTAAAAATTGAAAAAATAATAATAATAAATTGTCACGTCAGCATTGGTCGGACTGCCAGAGGTCACGTCAGTGCCGGCCTGCAAAAATTGACCGGAAGGACTGAATTGACAAGAATTAAAAAGGTTTAGGATTGAATTGACAAACTTAAAAGGTTTAGGACTGAATTTGCCGTCGTACAATAGGTTTAGGACTTTTTTAACAATTTTCCCGTAACAATGATGATAATGATAATAGCTATTCATACCTAGCAGAGGGTACGAACTCTTCAATTACCAAAACAATATTTGCGAGACCACCTCAAATTCCAACTAAAAAATTCCCAATTTTGATTAATAGAACATAGCAATGGGATTAGCCATGACTCCTTTACATTTCGATCGACATAAATTTAAATGATTGGATGTGACTCAGTGAGCGAAGTAAACATGACATCCAATACCAAAAGTAAACTGGACATGTGTAACATGAAATGCAAAATAACTCGAATATGACATTGTACAATATGCCAAAGTACTATTCAGTGAGATTTGGCACATTTTCACAACCATTCATCTAAGATGTTCAACGAAAATTTAACGTCTTACTGTTAATACAAGTAGCACTAGCCACTTTAGATTTCTTATCTTTCTTCCCCTTCCCTTCCATGTAGTGTAGTGCATGTAATGCAACATTCTAATGTCATTTTCATGAACAAGTGTGACTTTTAAACTCATTATACTAGACCAAACCAATTACATTTCAAGAATCAGTCGGATCTACATTGAATTCCAATAAAAGGCACAAGTTCCAATACAATTATTACGATTGATTCTATCCATTACATCACCCAATGATTCCATACGGAATATTTCTCCATTTTGGCATCATAAATTAAAATGGGCTCTCATAAACCAACATATAATTAAGCGGAAGCTTATTTGGCCATTCCTATGCAGCCTGGACAAGGGACTTCGACTCTCTTGCCAAACCAAACGAGAAGACAGACAAACAGTCCTTAAGCATCTCAATCATTCACAACGAACAAATTATCAAATCGATCTTCTCATAATGGTGTAAACTGCGCCCAAAGGGGGAAAAACTAGCAGACAACAACTTCATGGAGTTCGTTTACAACAATAGACTTGTTAACAGGTTGTAATACTGAAGCAAAGATGGCGAACGTTTCCCAACCGTATGCTGGGCTATGCAATCGAAATCCCCGCCCTCCGATGTGCCTCCCGCAAAATGCTGAATTAGGGTATAGCTGAATCTCCACATACATCATGTTTGCAAACATTTCTTTTGCATATAAACTGCAAGATACTCAATGACGATGAAATTGAAATATGTGCACGTACAAAATAAAACGCAGTGTTCTCCACTCAGGCTCTCTCTTGACAAGCATTCATGCTCTTAATCTTGAGCGTGAAGTTCTCACGCCCATCTCATGGTTCAAAATAGGTATAAGACGAACATGCTTGCAGTTGCATTCATGTTAAATATGAAATTACCTAACTTTATTAGAATAGACCGTTTAAGAACTTGACAATTTGTAAAAACGCATGTTATTTGAAAGTTCCATGTTCTTAAAAGGGTAGAAAGGCAGAGAAAATGATATTAAAGTTAGGGGGAGCTCCCTTCAGTCCAATACACGACAGCAACGACCGAACTCAGCTCCTGCTCCGTTGGATCAGGAACACATCGGATGCTCCCGCAAGTTCGGATAAGCTCTTGAACCAACGATTCAGCAGCTGGGTATTTCAGTTCGTAAACTGCCCTGGAATGGACTGGAGGGAGCTCCTTCTAATTCTTCCACCATCTTCCTATTGCATATTATAAACTGTCAGTCTCTCAAAAGTACAGACTTCACTCTTCTTGATCCCTCTTCTTTCTGTCAACCGGTAAAAAAGATATAGAGAGAGAACACGAGTCAAGAAAACAGTCAAAACAACCAAACCCTACTTCGTTACTCCACAAATCTTCATGGTAGAACATCATGCGTAGGGTTTTAACACTGTCCCACAGAGAGTTGAAGAAAGAACAGAAAACAGACGTGTGTAGCAACATTATCTACGAAAGCACAAATGTAGGAATGAAAGAACATATCAACTGATAAGCTTGTACAAGGGTAGGTCCGAGGAAGAAGGTGAATGAGCGAGGCTTTAAATAATAATAATAATAATAAAAGTAGAAGAGGGAAAGACGAAAGGGGCACCTGCAAATGCAAATGCAAATCTATGATTCTAATCATATTTTGTTTGAATGTTACCGACACACAAGAGTACGTGCACGTTGGTCCAGTCTCTTCTACATCCAATCATACAGCTGGATGCCTCAGTTTTTCCCTAATTTCAATCATGCAGCGATGCTCTCTACTCTCCACCGATCCCATCTTTATTTCCATACGAACGAAACTGCCATGTGTCCCCACGCGTGACTGCTTCTTCTACTTGGTGCAATCCATTTCAATCTTAAGAGGCTAAGCAGGATGATCTTTTACTCAATCACTCAGACCATTTTATGATCCAAGTCGCATTGATGGCGAACATGTATTTTATTTTCAAGGCATTAACTCTCTATGTATTAGGATAAAAGTATTCTATATATTGCTAATATTATTGATATGGTGTAGCCGAATAATCATATTATCCGCGTGATATGCTTCCCAATCAACTTTTACATTTGAATGTAAAAAATCTTCCTTTTTGTTTGTATGTATCTCTACGTGTCATTGTGAAGTGCTGTAACAGCCACACGATATACTTCTCCCGTGTCAAATGAAAGCTTACGCATGATATTTAACTGTATGGTAACAATGTAATTGCATATAATAAAATGAATCATGATTTAAGATTTTCATTAAAATTTTCATACAAATTCATGAATCTCTCACGTATCAAATTTAGATGTGAGTTTTTTTTTTGCCTACAATCATTTAAATCAATTTCCAAAATAATTGAATCTTCCTACAAGTCTTTCCAACTTTTAATTTATCATGAACTTTCATAATGTTTATTTTGACTTTAATGATTATTACAACAGTGGATGGTGTCGCCAGCCTTGGGCAACACCAGAACATGAAAAAGAACAGAAAGATGGAGAATTGATTGGAGCCATTGCATGAATCCAATAATGAGCTCAAGAAGGTAACTTTTAAAATGTAAAATTACCACTTAAATCTAGACGATTCCAATTGGTCTGCGTATGCACGCGGTCAGTAACAATGGAGTTGATTGACAAGTCAAATGGACAACCAATTTCGAACCCTCGTTGCTTCCATGCTTACTAGTTCTTCTCCAAAAATTTTCGTTCCTCTTCATCTCCTTCCTGGTCCGAATCCGAAGATTGATCAAAGCGAAGTGATACAATGATGCACGCTTGAGGAAGAAGCTATGGTCCTATGGACATGGAACTAGAGGAATATATTTTTTAACTTTTGCAGAGATTTTTGATCAGCAAGAAGCCTGCTGCGGACATTGGATGTTTTGGGGGATGATGAGTTGGAGCGCTGGCGATCACCACATTTTATTGTACTGGGAATCTTTCGAATCATCGTCTCTACCGCGACTATGCCTAGTCATTTCAGTTCCCAACCAACGCAAGAATCAAGCTCTGCAACCTCCTGATTTTCATCCTTGTTTTAGGAGGAGCGTCATGATTGTACGACTTGTCTTGTGGCTGATTATGAGTCCAATATATAGTTCCATTTTCTTGAAAAGCGGACAATCCTCAGCCGCCGTGTGCACTAACCAACGATTCCAATCGATCAGAGCACAAGATAACGATTAGTGGTGTACAACTTGACCAATTCTACTTGAGAATTGTATTGAACTGCCCAAAAATTGAAAACCGGTTTTAACAGGGCAGATCTCAAGTTGAAGTTTGGAATCTATCCATCTTGAAATTGATCATCCCTAATATCGATAACTAATGTCCGCCAAGAATGATGTTGTGAATGAATCAAGGATGGATGGCTCGAACAAAAATGACTTAGTGTAAATATAGTGCCAATACTTTTCTGGTGACCATCAAATCCCCTGATATAAAAGCTGCGCTCAAACATAAATCATAGAGGCTGGTTGAGTTGAGCAAGCTAACTCAATTTTGACACTTGCACCATTGACATATATTCAAATTCGCTAATTTCATGCCGTGAGTAGATCATATCCTTAAGGTGTGCAAAATTACAATTCGCATTCCTAAATCGGACATTCCGATGACATTTAGCCATCCGATTTAATCGTCTCTAGAGGCACCTTACCTTTCTCGAGTGCAGTCCGTACGGGAATAACGGGCTTAAAATGCAAAACGCAACTTACAATTGCAGCCGCCTTATTTTATTTCACATTGCACCTTTCATATCAGCAGAAAAAAAATAGAGCAACGACTAAATTAAATAGATCCGCTGGCAACAAATTCCAACCAAGCACGCTAAGTAGCATAATAGCATCTTCTGGATCGAATATTTACATACACGGCCCTCTCTTTGCCTTGAATATCTCTATGAATCCGACTCGAATTATTTGCTTTTTTTTGGGCCAATTGCAAATTGGACTCAATCTCGAAAGGCAAGAATGAGTAAATCCGTAGAAGCGAAACTTGGACAAATCAAAGAGCATTGAGCTTTCACGGGGCCATATGGCCTAGATCAGATCCGAGCCTTGGAGATAATAAGGAGAAAATTGTCCAAAAAGTCATAAATTTATTGCACTTTGGCTAATTCAGTCTTAAACCTTTCAAGTTTGCTAATTGAGTTCTAAACCTTTTAATTTATTGCCAGTTGAGTCCATCCGGCCAATTTTCTCCCCTTTCTTCGTCTGTCGTCTGGGGAAGGGATGTAGCTTATCCTCTCTAGATGAACTTTTATTTGATTATCTGAACATGAACATTTGATTTGGGTCACGGATTAAAAAACTATCAACATACTTTTTTTTTTTGGTCGTAAACTGATTAACTTTTATTTAATTTGAAAACGCAGAGCCCATAAACTGGGCTTCCTTACAAAGTAAATCCAACAAGATTTGGGGAGGGGAAGAAATCCAGTCCCTCGGCAGAGTTTTATGGTGCTGAGCTTTTGCGGCCCAGTCCGCTATGGTGTTGGTTTCACGATGGCAATGGGTGATACGCAACTATGAGAAGCTAGAGGACAGATCAAAGCATTGGGAGATAATTGCATGTGCATCCCATGGAATAAGGTCTGAGTTTTCCATAGCTTTAGCCAAAGTCAGATTGTCTGACTCTAACTCAAGGGGATAGTGTCTTCGAGGGACTAAGAACTTTAGGGTTTCCAAGAGAGCCACAAATTCCGCTTGAGAGGCTGAGGAGACATGGATTTGTTTTTGTTGACACCTATTTTTAATTTGCCCAAAATTAAGTACGCAAAATTTAGAAATTAATTTTTTAGTTCCTAAAACAAAAAATATTTCTATTTAAATGCATTACATGTAGAAATTAGGCATATTTGTGTTAATAGGATCTATTAAAATGTTAATTCATTTAAAAAAAAGAGAGAGAAGAAAAATCGCACTGGGCCCAGTCGAAGCCGAGTCGATCCAGCCCATTTTCTTTTCTTTCGCATGGGCCCCGACCCACTCTTCTTTTCTTTTCTTTTTTTTCTCCTCCTCCCCGCATAGGCCCCTGGCCCTTTCTTTTTTCCTTTTCTTTTTCCCCCATGCGGCTCAGCCCGCTTTTCTTTCTTTTGTTTTTCTTCTTCTTCCCCTTGCACGGCTGGGCCTGGCTCGGCCCAGCTCATCTCCTCCTTCTTCCCCCCCCCCCCCCCCCCCCCCCCCGTCGCTCTCCTTCCCCTGTTCTGCCCTGTGGCTGACGCAGAACGGCGAGCGGCGGAGCAGCCTTGCCCAGTCGCTGTCTGGCTAGAGGAAGCCGAAGAAGCACGCCAATGGGACTGGCCATTAAGGCCAGTCCTGTCTTTCCCTGTTCTCTCTCTCTCTCTCTCTCTCTCTCTCTCTCTCTCTCTCTCTCTCTCTCTCTCTCTCCTTTGCACTGCGTTGAATTGGCCCCCTCTCTGCACCAGCCTGTGGCCACAGGATTCACGGGGCACAAGCCGGTGCAGGCCATCGTTAGCTGACGATGGGGAGCACAACAGTGGCCCTCGCCCACTATAAAAGCCAGAGGGAGAGAGAGAAGCGCCGGTCGGCGATTTTTGGAAAAATCAGAATATAGAGAGAGACCGAGAGAGAAAAGAGAGAGAATAGAAAGAGAGTGATAGTGTACCGAGGTCACGCCGGAGAAGGAAAGGGAAGCCAACAGCCTCGCCGTCGCCCCCGATCAGCCGGAGACCCTCCAGCCGCACCGGTGAGCTCTCTTGGCCGATATAGCCCTTTGTTCTCCCCTGTTTTTGGGCATGGTTTGGCCGAGACTCACGTCTGCCGTGTCGCGTGATTCCCGGCCCATACCGCCTTCAGTCACGGTCCCCACCCTCCGTCGAAGGCGAGTCACGGCTGCCAGAGCTGACCGGATCGCCGGAGGAGGTCAAAACTCCCCGGTTTTTGTCACGCCTGCCATGTGTTCGTTAAAATACTCGAATAAGACCAGGTAAGTTTTGCTCGCCGGTCGGCGAGTAGGTGGCCGAATGGCGAGTTTTGGTGACTGAAGGAGCCTCGTGGGTGTCCCGGGAGGTGAAGGCCGCGCCGGATTTGGCCTGGGTCGGCCGGCAAGACGCTGGATCTCGCGCGACCGACTGTCTCGCGTGCCTTATGCACGCGAGAACCGGCTTTAACCGGTCTGTAGACCTGGTTGCAGACCAGGTCAGGCCATCTGGGCCGGTTCGACCCAATCGAACCGGCCCAATTTTGTCCTTTTCGATCGGATCGAGACCCAACTAGGCCCGATCCGGTCCAGACCCGGGTCAATGACCCGGGTTGACCCTTTGACTCAAGTTGGATCCGGAAATCCGACCCGGTCAACGCTTTAGGTCAAGTCCGTTGACCCGAGTCGGACTTGACCGACCCAGATCCGCCGACCTGACCCAGTTTTATTATATTATATTATATTATATTATTATTTTATTTTATTTTATTTAAAAAATAATAATTAAAAATTTTAAAAAATTAAATTTTTTAAAAAAAGTTTTTTTTTCTTTTGCCATATTTAGTTTTAAAAAAATTTAAAAAAAGATTTCCTTTTTCTTTTCTTATTTCATTTTTTTTAAAAGAAAGAAAAAAATTTTCAAATTTTTTTTTATTTGACTTATTTGAGTGTTCTAATCCTTTGTCATATTATTATGCATGCTATTGTCTTGTTTAAATTAGATAAGCTTGAGATTATGCGATAGTATTTTGCATGTTATTTTTATTACAGTTGTATTATTACGCATGTTTTTAATACAATTGTAAGAACTGTTATGTTTCTGAATGTCATATGACTTAGTTAAGGTTAGAATCTTAGGCTGCATGAATTGTTGTGTTTTTGACTGCTAATCGCTTCTGATTACGCACTCGCTTGATCACCTCACATGTTAGGAGAAAGATCTTAAAATCAATCCAAATTACCTGACAAATGTTTTCAAAAATGAACAGGGAAGAAAGGTATCGAAAGGGTATTAGTTATCCAACTAATGTAACCAAATCCTCGAATTCAGTTAATCTTTGGTTTGCAAGAATAGGGTGATTCTCCCATCATCTTATTTGGGTTTCTAATTGACCCACCTCAAATCGATTAGTGGCGACTCTTTGATATAAACCATTTGCATGTTAAATATTTAAACCCTAAGTCGCGATATGGTATGGGCTTGGGAGAGCCCGAGTTAAGTCCTGAACCTAGACTTACTACGTATCAGGCGAGCCACCCCTTTTGTTTTTCGCATGTTGTCCAAAAGGCTCGGGAGCCCGATCGCGATAGTTTTGCAAAGCCATCCACAAGTGTCCCCTCTGAGTTTCGAACGATGCAAGCGATTGCACCTTACATGGAGCTTTCGACGAAGGATCCATCAATATTGACCTTTAAAGATCTGCCCTTTGGGGGTTTCCAGATCTCAGAAGAGGTGGGTGCGTTAAGGTCCGATTTTTGCTTTGAATTCCATCTCCTGTAATTGCTGAGAGAAGTTACAGCTCCTTGTAGTGCTTGAACTGGGTCTAGGAGGTTCTTTCGAAAGATAAAGGTGTTGCGAGAAGTCCAAATAAACCAGAAGATGGTTGCAACAAGTTCCAAAGAAGGTAGGTTTCCTGTACTTTTAAGAAATTGCGTTAGCCATGTCTCTATTCTGCTTAACTCGGGAAGATACCTAAATGTTTAGGGATGGTTGAGCCCATATTCTCTTGTCTAGGGACAAAGAAGAAGGAGATGTTCCGTGGATTCCACCTGGTCTTTACACATTGAGCATAATGTATCTGGTGCTATTTTTCGCTTGTGTAAGTTCTCTATTGTGGGTAGACTACTCTGACATGCATTCCATAGAAAGAACTTAATTTTAGGGATGGTTTCCATTTTCCAGATCTTATTCCACAAAGCTCAAGGAGCTGAGAAAGATGAGGAGGCCTTTGGAGCTTTGCGGATATTCTCAGTAAGTCTTATGTTGTTGTAGCCACTCTTTACTGAGTAATTTCCTGTTGATGAATATGTCCACACCAGTTTGTCTTGAATGGAGTGAGTGCTTAGAAGAATAGCGAGAATTTCTTTCACTGTTTCCTCTTTGAACATATTTCAAAGAAGAGATTCATTCCAGGAATTTTCTTCGTTGTTTATAAGTTCTACTACCTTTTGTGGGTCATTTTCATTAGATGGCCCTCCAATTACTCCTCTTTTCAACCATCTGTCCTCTCTGATATCAATTGATTCTCCTGTTCCCACTATCCACATTGAAGATTCTGAGATCGAGTCTCTTCCCAATAGTAAGCTTTGCCAGCCCCAAGAGGGTCTATGCCCTTTCCCAGCATGCCAGAAACTCTTGTTTGAGAAGTAAATCCCTTTAAAAATTTGACCCCATAAAGAGGACGATTGATGCATTAATCTCCATGCTTGCTTTCCTAAAAAAGCCTTGTTAACAGAAAGTAAATCTTTGAATCCCATGCCTACGTTGTCTTTCCTTTGTTTTAAGAATTCCCAACTCTTCCAATGAATTCCAGAGTGAGATTCTCTGTTTTTCCACCAAAATGCTTCCATTCTCTTTTCAATCGCTTTACATATGGAAACAGGAATCTTGAAAATTGACATTGCATATTGAGGAAGAGCCTACACTACCGTTTTTAGTAATATCTCCTTCCTCGCTTTAGAAATTAAAGATTCCTTCCAACCTTCTAGTTTTTTGTTAACTCGACCAAGTATCCAGACAAACATATTCTTCTTAGACTCTCCCCAATCCGACGGAATTCCAAGGTATTTTCCTGTTTTATCCAGTTCAACAACACGCAGTTCATAAGCCATATTTGCTCTTAAGGTCTGTGGGCACCCTGAGCTAAAAAATATTCCTGATTTGTTTAGGTTTATCTCCTGTCCAGTAGCAAAACAATATTGATGCAGAGCATCTGATATAGATTGGCATTCTTGAATTCTCCCATCCAAAAAGAAGATGGAGTCATCCGCAAATAGAAGATGTGATGTGGTGGGGCAATAAGAGTTAAGTTTAATACCCTTTATATTGCCATCCTCTACTGCTTTCTTCATCATAAGAGATAAAACATTTGCTACCAATATAAAGAGATAAGGGGATAATGGATCACCTTGCCTAAGTCCTATGGAAGGCTGGAAGTAAGGGAGTGGATTCCCATTAAATTTAACACTGAATGAGATTGAAGATACACATTGCATAACCCATGTAATCCACTTTTCATCAAAGCCTAGTTTTCTTAAGCATGCCTCCAAGAAATCCCATTCTACTTTGTCATACGCCTTTTTCATATCAAGTTTCAAGACCGCCTGAAATTTTTTCCTCCTCTTCTTGACTCTTAGTTGATGCAACACTTCCTGCACTATCATGATATTGTCCTGGATAAGTCTCCCACTTACGAATGCACTTTGCTCTTGAGCGATTAAATTCGATAACCAAGGTTTGAGTCAATTCATCATTACCTTGGAGATGATTTTGTAGGCAAAATTGCACAAACTAATGGGACGGAATTGATCGAGAGTTTCGGGGTTAGGAACTTTTGGAACTAGTGTAATGTGGGTTCTATTTAAATCAAGATTCAATTTTCCTGATATGAAAAAAATTTTAACTGCTGCAAATACTTCAAATTGAAGAGACTCCCAGTGGAATTGAAAAAATTTCCCATTAAAACCATCTGGTCCAGGGGCACTTAGAGGACTTAGTTGGAAAATAGCATGCTTGACTTCTTCCAAAGTGACCTCAGCAGTTAGTGATGCATTCATATCTTCATGTACCATTGTAGGAATGACGTCTAAAATCGGAACAAAATTTCTGTTACCCACTGAACGATATAGGCTTTTAAAATAATCTGTCGTTTGTTGGTGTAATAGCCTTTGATTGCAAATCCAAGACCCCCTCTTCTATTTTGAGCATAGAAATTGTGACATTTCGATTTTCGACCCATTTTTGGGATTTATAAAACGTATAATTCGTCAGTGTGATTATAGTAAAATCTCGCCCGGGAACTGATTACTCTCGGTTATTTTAAATTTTTAAATTAGAGATTTCGCTAGAAACGCATTAGGTCAAATTTGGCCGTTATTTAGAGCCCAAACTTTGGTGTCGAATTTTTCGGAATTCCGGGATGAATTTAATTGGATGGTGTCGATAATATTGTGGCCAACCGCAATATTACCCAAGGTATGTGAAAAGTGAATTTTTGACCGGGTACGAATTTGGACTGGTAGACCACTCTCGCAGTGTGTTTTTATTAACACAATCTTACCCAAATCCTAAAATTATTAATTAGGATTTTTCGGGGACCGTCGGATCGTTTTCGAGTTTAAACCGTGTCCGTTGGATAGCGATTATTGTGATTTGACTTTGCTTCTCTCTCTCTCTCTCTCTCTCTCTCTCCTCCCCTTTTCCCGCCGGTCTCCCCCTCCCTTGCGTGTTTGACCCCACCTACCCCCACTAGCCATCATTTCTTTTTTTTCCTTTCTTCTCCTTTTTCTTTTTTTTCTTTTTCTTCTTCTCTCTTCCTCCCCTTCCTTCCTCC
The DNA here is from genome assembly GCA_031216285.1 of Syzygium syzygioides. Classification (NCBI taxonomy): domain Eukaryota; kingdom Viridiplantae; phylum Streptophyta; class Magnoliopsida; order Myrtales; family Myrtaceae; genus Syzygium; species Syzygium syzygioides. The sequence goes on from CM062243.1 coordinate 36,450,310, forward strand.
CCCGATGTTGGTTGCTTCTGGTTCTGCTCCGCTTCTGGCTTTGCTTCCTTCTCGTCGGCAACCAGTCCAGCCGCCGCGCGCCATCCGGCCGCCGCGCGTCGTCGCCCTCAGCCACCGCTCACGTCGCTCCACCGTGTCGCCACCCCAGTCCGTCCTAGCCACCTCCGACTGCCGTCCCGGACGTCGCCGCTGCCGTCCCGGCTGCCGGGACACCGCCACCAGCTGCTAGTTCCGCCCGGAACCGCCTAAGCCGGGCCGGATCAGCCCCCATAGCGGCTGTCCTTCGCCGTTCGCCATTGTCCGCCGGTTGCCGAGTCCGAACCGGAACCACCGCGGACCGCCCTCGCCGCCGCCGTCGTCCCCGCGCCTTCGCCGGCGTTAACTGAGTAAGTTAACCCCTAATCCCTCGTTTAAGGCGTTAAACTTGCTTAGGGTAGTTTAAGTAGTGTTTAGGGTAATATTAAGTTTGTTTAGTTAGGATTATGTATTAATTATGGGTTAGCGTTTAATTAATGGTGTTTAGGATATAAATTGTTGATTAGTTTATTGTTATTGATTATTATTATTATTAAGTTATTTATTTTCGGAATTTTTAAATGTTATTTTATTAGTTAATATATTAATTCCGAATTAAATATCATTTTATTATTTTCGGAATTAAATATTATTATTTTATTATTAAATAATTAATTTCCGAAAATTAAATATTATTATTTTCGAAAAATTTTCTAGCGTCAATTAGGATACCAATGTTGGATTTTGCCGTATAAATTGACGTATTTAGAAAATGATTTGAATTACTTCGATTCGAGAAAATATTTTGAATTTTGGGAAAATAAATTATTTTCGGATATTATTAAATAATTAAATTCCGAATTTATTTATGTATTATTTCGGAAAATTTATAACTTCAAATTATGATTTTTAGTTTGAATGTGGGCGTTTGCGCCGTGATTTGTTGTATAAAATTATTTTTATGACAAGTTGTTTTGATCGGAAATGTTTAAGAAAGTCTATGAGATTTTTAGCATTTAATTATTTTTATTGTTATGCCAAGTAATGATTATGACACTTTGTGATTGATATTCGGGTTTGACATCGAAGCTTGAAAAATTGATTGACTGTTATATGTGTGACCCTGTGATATTGTTGCATAGCATTAATATGAGCACTATTCATGAACGTATGGGCTAATTGAGAAGATAATAATTGGCCGGAATGCTTGTGTGCTCGTGTGGTCACACGTCGGAGCCATCTTGCTGTAGATCGCTTGACAATACTCGATTTATCGGATGCCTGGGGATAATCTGGAGTGCCGATACCCCGGATACCTTGTCGCTGCCCAAGGCCGGACTTGATGCTCCTTACGGGATACCATCTTACTGTAGATCGTTTGATGTTGCTGTATTGGAATGCCGTCTTACTGTAGATCGTTTGACGTAGCCGTGCCCGACGGAGCGGGACGGAGCCCGATTATACCGGTAGACTGCCATCTTGCTATAGATCGCTTGATGTGTAGTGGCCCCGAGGGGGCGTAATAACTGGATTCGTGTGATGCATAGTGCTTGATTATGGGGTAGAAACTGCTAGGCATGGTATGGGACGTGCCCAAGCGGGTTTTGCCTTATAATCGAGACACGCGCGACTGTGATGCATTAATGCATGAAAAATCTCTTTAAATGCTTCGAGTATGTGACATATGCTTTTCATCAACGTGTGTACCAAGGCGAGGTAAGGATGCCTGTGGTTGTTTAATAATGTGTTGTTGGTGCTGTGTTGCCTGATTAGGGACCCCGTGCGAGTAGGTCTCCTAAGCGGGGCTTAGGCCGTTAACTTATTGAGACATCGTCTCATTGTTGTTGTTAACCCCTTTTTCAGGCCCTTAGCGTGTTAGCGCACCCAGTTTGATTCGGGGTGCTTGGAAGCTAGCTTTTTGGAGTTCGATCTGTTGATGAAGTAGATTGACCCCTAGCCTGTTATCTTTTTGCTAGCTTTTTGTGGTAGCGCCCGAAGTGGGCTTGTAAGAATATTCCTAGGGGTTAATCAAGTGGAAATTAAAATAGTGTTGTTTGACTGTGTGATTTGTTTTCCTGACTATCTTTATTTGTTATTTGTCCGGGGATTGTTGTGTTCGTTTCCGCATGCGCAATTAAAAGATAAAATGAAGGGTTGGTGACGAGTCCTGGGACGTCGCATCTCAACGACCATAGCGGGGTGTCGCGCCCGTGGGGTTCAGGGCATGACAGAAATTCTATTCTGTAGTCTCCTCTGTATAGTGGTTGCATGGAAGAATTTCGTATTTTTGTCTCTCCGTTTCATCCACTTGATTCTTGAGCACATTCCCCAATACATTTCCTCTTGCCTCCATATAGATTCTATCTCCTGTTTCAACGCACCTTCTTTGTTCCTATCTGAATGAGTTCTAGTACAGTTGGTTATATCCGTCAGTTCCTTTTTTAAAGCATCAATTCTCCAAGAACAATTCACAAATCTTTTTCCGCTCCATCTTTTCAGTTTAGTAGATACTACATGAAGTTTTCTTGGAAAGTCTGCTACTTGTTCAGGGATTGAGGACCAAGCTTCATTAACTACATAGACAAAATCATCAACTTCGAACCAATAATCTTCTACCCTAAATATTCTGTTCTTTTTAACTGCATCTGCTGTTATGGTTAATAGAAGTAGGCTGTGGTCCGAACCAATTACTGGAACAGCATAGGCTATTGCCTCTGGATAAAGGACTCTCCATTCTACAGTGCTCAGAACCCTGTCTAACTTTTTCTTTACAAAATTGTCCCTTTCTTGTTTATTGGACCAAGTGAAAGCACATCCCTTGCATTCGATGTCCATTAACGCACAGGAATTCAAAAACTCTCTAAAAGCAAACATAAGATAATTTTCGGCTTTTCTCTTCCCTTCCTTCTCCCAGTGATTAAGAATTTCATTAAAATCTCCCATACAGACCCAAGGCAAGGTATTAAGGGAGCCTATTTGGATAAGCTTGGTCCAAAGTAAGTTCCTCTCTTGATAATCAGTAGGGGCATGCACTAGTGTAACCCTCATCTGCTGTTTGTCTTCCTGAAATTCACATATTAAGTCCAGAAACTCAGATGTAGTCATTCCTTTATTAACTTTTACTTGATCTTCCCATAAAATAGCTAACCCTCCTTCAATTCCTTCTGGATTAACAACAAAGTGATTTTGGAAATTGAAACGCTTCTTTGCTTGTTTTATTATTGCTTCCTAATTCTTAGTTTTCATTAGGAAAACTAAGTTGGGCTTCTCTTGAACCACCATGGCTCTAATATTTTGGACTGTCAAGGGAGTGCCCAGACCTTGACAGTTCCAACTTAGGATCTTCATTTGTTATCCGGTGGCTTATTAGGGCTAGCCACCAAAGCCCATTATGTTGCTTCCTCAGTTGCATGGATTGGAGTCTCTAGAAGTTGGGACTCATCCAACAATAAAGAGCTAAATTTCCTCTGCCTTTTTGCTATGGGGGTTTTTGGCCCCTTGCCAATCTTTATGCCACTACTATTAGGACCAAGGGATAGCTTTACCTTGGGAGAAATCTGCTTTTGAGTAGGGCCAATGATCATCTTAATCTCCTTTCTAGTTTCTTTTTTCGTTTTCCCCTGAATAGGTTCTTGGTCTACTTCAAATAGCATATTCTCATCTCTATCTTCCTCTTCAGCAGCTTCCATTCGTGATGATTGAGCAATTTCCTGAGGAGTAATTTGGCCTTGATGCACTGGGGTTTCAGGAATTATTTCTTTAATAAGATATTCTATTGTCTCCTTCCTATAGAAAACTTTCCAAAAGGGACTGTTCTCCTGGGATTCAGCTCTCAACTAGCTGCCAAAGCTACTTCCCAGGTCAGTTGTGAATCTGTCTTCTTCATATGGGATTTCTTTGCAGTAATTTGTATAATGACCTAATTTCCCACACGAATAGCAAAAGTGGGGAAGCCTTTCATATTTAAAGTCCAGCCAAATTTTCTTGCCCTCAAAGGTAGCAATAGTACCTACAGTTAGAGCTTGATGTAAGTCTAACTCCACTTTAACCTTGGCTATTCTTTGAGCTACAGGGCCACAAGCATCTATTCTCACCTCTTTCACCTGGCCTACTGAGCTAACTAGAGATTCTACTACTTCCGAGGAAAACCATCCGATTGGCAAACCAAGTATTCGAATCCAGAAGGCACATTTCTCAAACTTATAACAGTGGGGAGGAGTATTTGGTTCACAATCATGAAGTAGCAGTAAGTGATTTGAAAAAGACCAAGGGCCTCCCTCTAGCACCTAGATTTTTCCAATTCGTTCCTGAAGTGAAACTGAATATATTATGCCCCCGAGGTGTGATTTCCACATTTTCATTTTTCCATGCTCATTTCATTGCCGTTTGAAGGGCCTGGAAATTGATACTAGGATTTTGGTATAGCTGACCCATTAAGATAGTCTGGCACTCCTCGATTTTCTCAGTTGATACAATTCCTGAGATGTCTTTATTTGAGAGTAACATACCTAATTTTCTGCAGAGAAGAGCCAATCAAGCTAAGGCCTCATCATCATCTTCCATTTCTAAAAGATTGGTACCTTGATAATCGATTTGAAGGCAAATATAGAAATAGGGAAGAGGGCAACAGCTAGGGTTTTTTGGGAAATGACGTCAAAACCCTAAATGAAGAAAAGGGGGGGGGGGGAGAAGAAATGAAGCACCAAAAGGTACGTGGGAATTCATGGTGATGATTGAGCAAACCAGTGGGGATTTTGTTAGGGTTTGTCAGTTGAGGGAGCCATTGCTACACAGACGGTAGAGGAGAGCTACAGAGTGCCTTTTCCATTCTTATGGGGGCTTTATGCGGACGTGTAAAGTCCACGGAAAACTTATCAAACTAGGTTCCTCTAAGGCTTCTCTTTTCAACTGCAAACAAATCCTAGATGTAACTTTTCCGAAGTCATATAATTATCTCAAGTTTTCATCCTCCAACTGTGCTATTGAGGGGTCGGTACTGTAGTACTCTGATATGCTACAGATCGACTAACATCATTGACTCACCTCGCCACTTTATTGAAGAAACCATGTGTTAACGTCTTTTATGGACTTATATAGAGGGACAAGGTGCCCAGTTGGCATTTGAAGGAGGATACCGATGAAAGGATAACACTTGCACTTCTTTGTCCAAAGTGGATAGGGGAAAGGTAGGTGTAAAATATTCTGAAAAAAAGAAGAAGGTAGGTATAGAATATGGTGAAGGAATTTCCTCAGAAATATTTGGAAGATGCAGCTTTGAACACAGGGTTGTTTTACCTTAAGAAAATTGCTCAAAACACCAAATGCTTTAGCAAGAAAACGAAATGGCACCTGGGCGAGGGTTTGTTGTGGCTCATAGCACTTGTTGCCTGGTTACGAAAAGGATACATTAACATTGACATGGAGACCTTTTTTTCTGGCTCTTAGTCAAAGACATCTTATACTTTGATTTGTGATGCTTGAAAACCTCGTGCTAAGAAGTGTTACTGACAAGCTTAATTATTGACTCTGAATATGATAAATATGTAACTCTTCAACTTAATATACTAGACAATGTCTCTTTGTGTTTTCTCGATCGTCTAAAACTTGAAACAGTATATCTAACTCTTTTAATTCTAACTGAAGCATAGGGAAGTTGAGTGTCAAAAAAAAAAAAAACACAGAGCAGAAGGCTGTTGTGTTTTCTTGTATGTCAAAGCACATGCTTGGTTATGTATTTTACCTTTCTTTATGAGTAAGCTTTTCTCTTTTCCTTTTATTTTTTTGGGGTTCTTTTCTGTTATCGGTGGGAGTCTCATCATTGATCGCCAGCTATGGCCAAATTGTCTACTGGAATGTTACTTGCATTTAAAGATCTCTAAAAATCATACGCCTAGAAAACTGCGTACATTTTAAACCTTGTCGTTGCTTCACCTTTTTTTTTTGATAACCCAGGGAACCCCCGCACGGCTGACAGCCGGTGAATAAACCCTGGGGGCGACACGTGCTAGCTACCACACACGTGCCACCGGTTAAGTCACCCTGCAGCGCCCACGTTCACCTTTCATGTTGGAAGATTCTGACTTTTCAGATTTGGAAAGTTTTGTGGAGTTGTGACAGTGGAATCATTTGCTGCATCTGCAATGGGACTGACAGTTGGGGCAATGGTTCCAACCACTGAAGCAGCAATGGCACTGGGGCCATCCCTAATGACAGTATTCATTGTATTTGGTGGCTATTACGTAAATGTGGATAACACACCAATAATTTTCCGCTGGATTCTTCCTGTCTCGCTTATCAGATGGTAAACACATTATATTTTTTCAACTTATGGTTCATTAACAAATGATCTCGTTTACCACCACCCGCAGCGGCTGCGTTGGCTTGCGCTCTCGTCCCCCCACGAAAGGATTGGAGTTCGAATCCCAGCGTAGTCGTTAGGGATTCTTAAGTGTGGCGCCGTGATGGTGGGTCCTGCACTAGCGTCACCCCAGGTTTACCCCTCCGGCTATCGGCTGTGCAGGGGGTTCCTGGGTTATCAAAAAAAAAAAACAAATGATCTCGTTGCATTGATTCACAAATTTGGCTCTGTGCTTTCAAGGCATTTCAGGGGCTTTGCATCAATGAGTTTAGTGGCCTTAAGTTTGAGCATGAGCATTCCTTTGACATACAGACTGGAGAACAGATAACAGAGCAGTTGAAGTTCTTTTAAAACATCTCGTGACCTGTTGTATGTTACATACGGTCATTAAAATCATTTGTTGAGGCTTCGTCTATGATTCACGGCATTGAGTCAAGAATGTGGTCATTTTTCAAAGTTTAATGTGTCATGAAAATCTGTATTCGTCTGAGGACCTTTGGCAAGGTACTTTATGTTGGATATTAAACTTGTCCAATCTTCTGATGCACTAGAAATTTGAAATTTTTTATGGGAATTGCTAGATTGACTATGTATTGAATAGGCGTATGTTGAGCCAAGGGTAGATTTTAATATTTTCTCTGCAATTATTTGTTAAGTGTATAAATAATAAATATGTCGAGGAGATGTGCAGAACCTAAGAGGCTAGTAAAAAATAAAATAAGTTCCTTTTTGAGTATTCTCTCTGCTTCCTTTCTCACACATACAGCACACAGCCTTCACTTTATGCCGATTAGAAGAGGGGTTTCACATCTTGAAGTTGCTGATAAATGATTTGCTCGCAACCTTAACTATCTGTTTAATGTGTTATTACTTGGAGGAGTTGGATAGCTGCCTTAAATAGCCAAGCGTTGAGGAGAGTACCTTATCCCGTTATGCTTCATTTGCGTGACCCAGTGTTTCTATATTTTGCAGGCACTTGAAAGGCTGTCATTCGGAGGGAGTTGCATTCGGGATACGGTCATAGCTCAAAGCAGAATACTGCTGTTTTGGTGTTACACCACTTATGTACTCCTTAAGAAGAACAAACCCAAGAACCAGCAGCTCGAGTACCAACCTCTTCATCAATCTTCCCCACAGCCTAAAGTCTCCGGCCTCGAAAATACCAAGGCAAATCTGCAATTGGAGGCGCCTCCATCCAATGAAGTTGAACTGAATCAGCAGTTTGAATCACCGGCTCTTGACCAAATCCAACCCTTTATCCTAGAAGGTTTGTAGCTAATTGGGCGTTAATGATGTCTCATGCCACATCCAATAATTTATTAACTCATCTCGTACAGGTGCTAATTAAGGGAGATGAGATTGCAGTATTGGAGGGCCTCATTCCTGTTCACTGATGTCTCTTTTGCGAGGGGGATGAATTTTGCAATCTCATGATAGCGTATCTTCATTTGTAATTATTGCCAAAGACACTTGATGTTCTGCAAGTGATGCAAATATACAGGTGTTTTGAACTTGGGGCATTTAGCGTAGACCCCGTGGCGCTTCACAGACAAAAGGCTCCTCACCTGAGCTGAGCTGAGACATCGGAAGGATTGGATATATTTTCTTCTCACCTTCTCGACATTCCATGCGTGGAACGGTATGTCACTTGTTGATGCTTATCACACCTTTAATGTGGAGATCTTTGGCTTATGTTGGATGGTGAAACTTTCAGACCGTCCGTCGAACTTTCTCTGTTCTATCGACTCTCCCTCTCTGTCTCTCTCTCTCTTTCCCGCTCTCATTACGCACGCGCGAGGAGACACATGGTCATTTTTCTGAGTGGGCTAACATTGTTTTCTGAAACTGCATCTGGATCTTTTTTTCTCCAAGCTTGACGTGCATAGTTTTACTTATGTTCTTGTTGGTAGAGTCGATGCGGATGATTACTGTTCCACATTTCGAAAGCGCAGAGAGAGAGAGACAGAGAGAAGCATCATCTTGGGTTCGTTTCTTCTTTGTTTCGCCGTCGGCAAATACAAACTTGTACATGTAAACAGCCGATATTTTCTGGCACCGTGGACGGCAGGTGGATAAGAATGAAATACTCGGGTGAGCATCTTTACAGTCGGGCCCATCGTTCCACTTTGCCGCATTCACAGTATGGTACAGTTGAGATTCGTAGCACCTCTCACTAACCTTCATTAAGTGCTGTCCTCCAAATAGTCAACCCTCGGTTGGATATCTTGAAGATGCTCTTTTGTTTTTGGCATCTTGTTGAAAATGAGATGGGCTAATGATTCTTTTCACGAATCGATATAAAATGTGCTTCTTATTCTTTACCATGTGAAATTTATGATTGGACATCAAAATACTTCGTTCATACATGTGTTACGGGCCCACAGTTCTTTAACAGCGAAATTGCCTGTGTGGAGCCTGGTGGATTGTTCACACCAGGTCGGCCATCATTCTACAGTTGTTCCAAAGAACACTACCACGAATAGCTTCCTCGTATTGGATCGTATCACGCCCATCTAAGCTCGGGCATTTAGTCCATTGAGCGATACAAGCAGAATACTTTAGGCACCACAACTCATTTTGACCTACCATGGCCTCATCAGAGTCCGCAACCTAATTGTATTCATCTTTTTTGCATCACTCACTTTTCACCCGATAATCCCAAGCTCCACTCACAAGAATACGAGAGTACGAGAGAATCACAGCTCGTGACACCTGGTTGCAATGTAACGGCGACACATGGCGTGATAAGCCGATTGAAAAATAAGTTGTTCCAAAATTTAAGGGCCTAGGTAAAGAAATTACTGGATTGCATTAGATCAATCGTGTGAATCAAAAACAATTTGTTCATGGACTAGAACAGCCCCGAGATAGCCCTCCAATTACTCATCTACTTTATGCGGATGGCATTATTTTGTTCACCCGAGTTAGGGAAACCGATAGGAAGGCCACGAGAGAATGCATGCACGATTTCTGTATACTCTGGGACCGACGCAGTCAACTTCCAGAAACCTGGACTTTTGCTTGTCGAAAAATTGTTGAGGAACTCACGGGGAAGGGAAGATCATGTATCTAGGACAGCCGCGGCCATTGCTTCTCTCTTATCCCCGCCCCCACCATGCGCGACTTCGACTTTGGAACAAAGAGAGCGCGGTCGGTGGCATCCGGTTGGGAAAGTGATCCGCATGAGGTGCTAAAGACAGAGCTGCACTGCGCTCATTGCTCCGGCAAAGAAGAAATAGCCATCCCTTTCCTTGAAAACTGCTCAGCGACACGGATACCTTGGTTGGGGCTCAAATGGTCTAACTGTTCGTGCGCAAGAGTCTATGCAATCTATTGCTATCTAGGGAAAATCTTAAAAGGGACCAAAGAGGGTCGATCAGTTTTCTGGGTGTTCAAAGAAAATGCTCGAAATCATGAAGAAATTCTTGTATACGTGAAGCATATGAGCTTACTTCATTGTCATCAGACAATATTACAAGATTCACGTGGGATTTACATGATCTAATGGCCGAGATGGAGCGGGCTCACATCCGCATGTATTGGCCACTTGCAAGACTTGCTCCGAAGTGGAAGTAGATTGCGGCGCGGTGGTGGTTAAAAGGGGAGGCACGTGTCGCTTTCGCAGCCGTACAGCTGGATCTTTCTCGAATGGTTTCAGATAAAGCCAAAGGAAAAGAAACACGCTTCAAAGACAATTTCTAATACACGTTTTTTGGCCAATCTTCGCCCCCACCCCCACTCCTCGTTATATTCTTTCCCCCTTAGATTACACGTTAAGCTTCGGCTTGTCCAGAGTATATATAAACCCACCATCAACACTCCTGCATTTCATCCCCACATCTTCATAGAAACCATAACCCGCCAAACCATCTTGCAATCTTAGCCTCTCCATTCTCCGTAAACCCTAAGTAAGCCATGCAATCGACTCCCCTCTTGCCCTCAACGCTCCCTTGCAACCCCACCTTCCCTCGTTCCACAAATCGAATGAAGAAAGCGGCTACCAAGAGATCCAACGCGAGAGTTTTCGCGTCGAGGAGGGAAGAGTACGATGGTATGGACCAGTACTCCGGTGGCCACCTTGTGGACCGAGACATGGTCGTACTCTGGAAACGGATCCATGAGATGAGGATGGCAGAGCGGGGCCGCGAGCCGCCTCTCGAGTGGATGGACTATGAGAAGCGTTGCTACACGAGCTATGACTCGATTATATGCAAGACCGTGGGGTTTCTACAGTCTCAAATGATGAATGCTAGACCCAGCGTTGTTCTCGAAGTGGCAACTTTGGTAGTATTCAGTGTACCTACATCTTCAGCATTGGCCTTGTTCCACCTTGCCGAGGTGACCAAAGACGTATTGGCAACGTTTCATCTCTGAGCCTAGAAAACCTAGTCGGTACTTGCCTTTCTTTCTTTGTTCGTAAACATATTCGCCACGCATGACTAATAACTGTTGACACCTATTTTTAATTTGCCCAAAAATTAATTGCACAAAATTTAGGAATTAACTTTCTTTAATTCCTAAAACAAAAAATATTTCTATTTAAATGCATTGCATATAGAAATTACGCACATTTGCATTAATAGGGTTTCTTAGAATGTTAAAAAAAAAATCGAGTCCGGCCGAGTTGGGGCCGGGCCAACCCGGCCCCTTTTCTTTTTCTTTTGTTCTTTCCCTCGCGTGGGCCCAACCCGCTCCCATTTTTTTTCTTCTTCTTTTTCCCCTCGGCTCAGGTTAGGCTTGGCCCGGCCCAGCTCCGGCTGGGCTCGGCCCGGCCTAGCTCCTTTCCGTTTCTTTCCCTCCGGCTCGGCTGTCCCTCTCTCCCCTTGCTCCTCTGCTCGCCTCTGTCCCGATCGCGCCTGGGCGACGCGGATTGTCCGCTCCGCCGCACAAATTGGCCATGAAAGTCATAAACGGTGCAGAGCATTGAAGGGAGCAGAGGGTGGTGTCATTGTCGTCGACTATACAGGCCAACACGAGGAGAGAGAGAAGGAGGTCGGCAGAGGTCTGGTTCGATTTTGGAGAGGTCGTGAGAGGGAGATTGAGAGAGAATTGGAGAGAAACAAAGAAGACAAAGGAGCCTCGGAGTGTCTTCCAGGTCCTAGTCGGCCTCGTCGTCGCCAGCAAGCTGACTGGCGACTCTCGGAAGTACCCCAGGTCAGCCATTTTTGAGAGAAACGGAGAGAGAGAGAGAGAGAGAGAGAGAGAGAGAGAGAGAGAGAGAGAATCAAGGTCACGCCGGAGCCAAAGGCGAACCAGCAGTGGTCATCGACGCCCTCAAACCAGCCGGAAACCATCCAAATCCACCGACGACCGGTGAGTCCCCCCCGGCCGAGAGCCTCCTCTGTTTTCCCCTGTTCGTGGACACAGTCCGGCTAGGATTCGTACTGGCCGTTTTGCGCGAATCCCGGCTAATACCGTCTCTGGTCCCGATCTCCAGTCACTGTCAGAGGTGAACTGAAGCCGCTTGAGTCGACCGGATCACCGGAGGAGGTCGAAACACCTCAATTTTTGTTGTGCGCACCGACTGTTCGACGAAATGCCCCAATGAAACAAGTTTGATTTTGCTCGCCGGCCGACGAGTGCGTGGTTGGACGGTAAGTGGGGTGGCTGAGGGAGCCTTGTAAGGGTCTCTCAAGGCCAAAATCAGGCCTGATTTGGTATGGGTTGGCCGGCGAGACGCCGAATCTCACCGGCCGACGTTATCGCGTGCCTATTGCATGTGAGAACCGGCTTGGTCCAGTCTGCAGATTGGCTCAGATCGGTTCGCAAATCGGGTTAGGCTATCTGGGCCAGTTCGATCGGGTCGAATCGGCCCTTTTTTGTCTTTTTCGACCAGACCGGGACCCAACTGGGCCCGATCCGGTCCAGACCCGGGTTGACCCTTTGACCCGGGTCGAATCTGAAAATCCGATCCGGTCAACGCAATGGGTCGGGTCCGTTGACCCGGGTCGGTTCTGACCGACCCAAATCCTCTGACCCAATCAGGTTTTTAATATTATATTATTATTTTAAAAAAAAAATTAAAATTTTTTTCTTTGAAAAAAAATTCTGAAAAAAAAAATTCGAAAAAAAAATCAATTTTTTTTAAAAAATATCCTTTTTATAAATTATGTGATATATCTAAATATTTTAATTTATTATTGTATTACTATGCATGTTATTTTGTTTAAGTTAGACAAGCCTAAGGTTGCGCAGTAGTATTTCGCATGTTATTACAGTTGTATTACTATGCATGTTTTTAATACAATTGCATGAACCATTGTGTTTCTGAATGTCATCTGACTTAGTTAAGGTTAGAACCTCGGGCTGCATTAATTGTTGTGTTTTTGGCTACTGATCGTTTACGATTATACACTCGTTTGATTATCTCATATGTTGAGAGAAAGGTCCTAAAATCAATCCAAGTTGCTTGACAAATATTTTCAAAAATGAACATAGTAGAAAGGTACCGAAAGGGCATTAGTTATCCAACTAGTGTAACCAAGTCCCCGAACTCAGTTAATCTTTGGTTCGTAGGAATAGGGTGATTCTCCTGTCACCTTATTTGGGTTTCTAATCGACCCACCCCAAATTGATTAGTGGCGACTCCTTGGTATAAATCGTTTGCATGTTAAAAAAATTAAATCCTAAGTTGCAATATGATATGGGCTTGGGAGAGGCAGAGTTAAGTCCCGAACCTAAACTTAACACGTACCAGGCGAGCCCCCCCTTCTTTTTACATGTTGTCCAAAAGAGGCTCGGGAGGTCGGTCGCGACAGACTGGCGACTCCGCTAGGGACTTGCATTTTTTTTAAAGTGGACTTAAGCCAAATTTATTATCCTGTTCAAAACAATTTTTGTTTGGCAGCAAGGACTCCAAGTACAAGCCTGACATTAAGGTGTTATCTATTCTTGCGGGTTTTAATTGATTGTTTATAAATTGTTGTGCATGTTTTAATAATTTAGCACTACATTGTTGCACACACAACCACGTTGCCGAACCTGGCCACAATAGGGAATTTTAGGATTGTGTTAAGAAAGATACGACCTCGAACGTGAGTCCGCGATGTAGAGGTTACCTTTCTTTTCCCTGAAATTTATTTCTAAAAATCGTAAAGAAATATCTTTAGCCGCTATTTGCATGACTATAAGATATTCCTTTCGATTTGGCCGGGGTTAAAAGGACTTGACACCAATGCAAGACTGCGACGGTCAGGTACTCTTTTAATTCCATTTTGCTGAGCCAGTCTAGATAGAAATCGATCCTCACTCCTCATGTACATATCATTGTGATTGCCATGGCTCAAGAAAAGGTATATTTTCTATCTCTTTTCATTTTGTATACGACTTACTTATTCAATTGATTTATTATTGTTAGGCCATACGTTGATTGCACTCTATATACCAGGGATATGCTTATTGCGGAGCTTGTCCGTAAAAATAAGCGCCTTCGAGAGACCGTGATTTCCTCATCATTTATAGAATGAGTATCTGAAAAGGGCACCCTTTTTGTTAAAAGCCTTTGTCTTTTATATTTCCTAATAATTATGTTCAGGGGTTTTGGTTTTCTTCCTTAAAAGTGTTTTTTGGTTGTACTACTGTTAATATAACTCGAGCCGCTTTTTATGCTATAAATAAAACTTTTTGCCCCTTAATGACACCACTGCGGCCTTCGGCCTAGTGGTATTCGGGGATGAGCGTAACGGTTCGAGGTGACCGGGGTTCGAACCCCGGGGACGCCGCTTGTAATATTGATATTAATAAAAACCTTTTTTTCATTTTGTTTCTTTGCAAATAAAGAAAATATGTAATAATATTATGACTAGGTCATAAAAAAATTCTTTATTGGGCATTATACTCATTCATGTCAACATTTTCCTAGATAGTTACAAAAAAATGGCCGAAGAAAACGTTCGTTTCAATACCATGGAGAACGAGATGAAAATGGTTCTCAATGCAATCCAAAATCTCACAAAACAGATGGAATCCATTCAAGGCAAGTTCATGCACACGCCTGTAACAGTTGAAGTGGTATTACTACCACCATCCACTGGAAATGACAAAGTCTCTGCTAGCGACAGCAAAATGCCTCCGCTAGAAGACGATCTGCTTCTCCTTGCTGTCAGGAAGCCTGAACTTGAAGCTGCACCGATAACAAAGCATGACAAACGCCTTGCAAAAGTCGAGGAGATGCTGAAACAGCTATAAAGCCCGTAACATGCTGTTCCACTTGACCTGTCTATATACAAACGAGTCAAAGTACCAGAAAAGTTCAAGATACCAGAATTTGAGAAGTATGATGGCACCTTATGGCCCAGACCATCTGCACATGTATCATGTGCGGATGACTCAGTACGTTGATAATAAACCCCTCAGGATTCAGACTTTTCAAGCGAGTTTGACAGGACCAGCCCTGACATGGTATATGTCAAAGGATGTTGATGCTTTTAAGTCTTGGAATGATGCCGCTGATGCATTTCTCAAGCAATATTAATTCAACCTCGACGTCACCTTTACTCGTGATGATCTGGAATGCGCTGAGAAGAAGAAGAGTGAGTCCTTCAAAGAGTATGCCACCAGATGGAGAAACTTGACCGCCCAGGTTACCCCACAACTCACTGATTAGGAATAAGTGAAGTTGTTCATAAAGTTGCTTCTGTACGAATACAAACATCAACTGGTTGGTGCCACTGCTAAATCCCTTAATATTCTTGTTCCTGTGGGCGAACAAATCGAAATGGGATTACGTGAGGAGTGGTTCACCGACCCCACTTCCACAAGTAAGAAACTCGGCATGAGGGAGGAGAAAGAACTCCTGACAAATGCGGATGTTGCATACACCCAAACCGTTCGTCCTTCCCCAATAGTTCATAGGAGCAGTGGACAGAAACGGGCCTCGGGCCGCAAGCTGCCCCAAAGGTGAAATAATAAAAAGCAATTCACGCCACTCCCTTTGCGTATATCTCAGATCCTGCCTATTCTCTTGGAAAAAAGGCTACTTGCTAAAAAGCCAAAGCGTGAAAATCCTGAACGTTTCTCCAACTAAGATCCCTCAAAGACATGTGACTATCATTTGGGTGAAACGGGATATTCCGTCAATGACTGTGTTATCTTGAAAAATAAAATCCAGAAATTGTTGGATGCAAAGATGTTTTCCTTCCGCAACACACCACCCAATCAAGCAGGAGGCGCAAATATCGTCATTGAGTAAACTGAAGACTCAATTTTCCTCCCTTAGAATAGAGACATATTTAATAATTTGAATACTCCTATGTGGAGGCTTTTCTTGCTTTCTAAAGTCTCAGCTATTTCTAAGATTCCCAGTTTTCTAAATTTTTAATTATGCTTGGAATTTTAATATTGCAATTTCCATTCTAATAAATGTAATTTGCCTAAATTATTCAAAAGAATTACAAATATTTTGTTTTGAGGGCCTGAGAAAGTATCCCAAATCAACCCGTTGATGATATCCAGCCATGTAAAGAAAAGTGTTCTGAGGCCCGGGCTTCCTCATGCTTCCTCGTTTCTAAGTTTTTGAAAACAAAACAAACACTTTATTATTTTTCAACAGGGCAAAAAGAATGGTGGTGGAAAAGTATGCATGTTCACAGCCGTGTTTGTTTTTCTAACACGCTCACTTCATATTTCAGAGCATACTCCTTTTTGATTTGTTATTACAAAGAGAACATTTGAAAATGACACAAACTGAAGAGCTCATCAATCCCTGATGATGCTAGCGGATCAACTTATTTGATAGGGGTAGTCCGAGCAAAGATCATCCAACTTTCAAATGAAACATGGGCAAATCTCATTACCACCAGTGGGTGATATCAGCCCCAGAGAGTCAAAGAGAATGCTGAGCATTCTTTGACTCCATGATGAGCTAAACATCATTTCGTACCAAAGTTGGGGGCAGATCAAAAAAAGATTACCCTTTTTGAAATAAAAAGGTATGTCATATTCCCTAACAAATTTTGGCAATGACATTGCACTCCTTTTCTTTTACAGATAATGAAATGGGGAACATGCTAGACTTTGACATGCTAGCACGCCGGATAAAACACCAATGTTAGGACTTCTCGAATGAAACACAACAAAGAAGTGCTTAATTGGAAGAGTATACTAGGGAGCATACGATTTCCCAGTCCATCAAAAAGGGTGTATTTCGTTCTTAAAGTTCATCCACTTTAACATAGAAATGACATATCTTTTCCTTTTATATAGGACAAAATTGAGTAAAGAACACTCATGATAACAAGTCTAACTGGAAAGGATTTCGCACATGACAAAATGGCGTCAAAGCTGATCCTGACAACCATTGAAGTCTCGATGGCGGTCATGCCTACATCCGTCAAAGACCTTTAAAGCAGATATTAGCTTTGCTACGAAGATCCCCATGCAAGCAATTGCACATACCTGTGCAGTCAAGAATTAGAGCATTCACGAGAAACTCCTCGATATGCTAGAACTGCACATCACGTGCTGACAATAGAATTCTCTATCCGGAAGCACTCCTGATTATAGAGGATTTCATTCGAGCTTTGAGATCAAGAGCATGGAAGAGCAGACTGAGACAGAGAAGGCTGAACAAAGTAAAGAGGAGAAAAGACTCTGCTAGTTTTGAAGGAAAAATGGAAGAAGGGTAATATGTATCGTTCTCAATTTACCCTCAATCATATCACTTCTAACATAAGCTCATATTTTTGTTAGAAGGAAATTATCAACATCCAAGAAAACTCAAAGAATTGTTAGTTTAATCTCCAATAAAGGGAGTCACGAAGGGTAATGTTGTATCGTTTTCAATTCCTATCCCTTAAAAAGCCATTCATTAACATGATCTTTCTTATTACCTTGCAGGTATGTCTCACTGTCACAACATAGGTAAGTATCTATTTCTCTAAAAACTCTTCTTGTAAGAGTATAAAGAAACAGAGAAAGAGGAAACATGTTAAAGCAAATGAATGCTTAACATTTCTCCAAGTGCATCACATGTCTTTTGAAAGAAATCTTGCATGGTAATTTTACCTGTTTAATTCATCAATTCCCTGTGAAAATTTTGACAATTCGACGAATGGCGTCGAACTGCTCCGATGTATTAAACGAGGTATATCAGGATGATGAGAAACAATCCTTAGTCTATACACATTCTCACGTACCAGACTCCTGTAAGATGAGTGAAAACGTTTCATTTTTACAAGGTGAAGAGATTTCTCACATAAGGTACGACAGCTAAAATGACGAGAGGCAGTTCATTTCTATACCCCGTACGCTACCATTGATCCTTTGCTTGACCATTTTGAGCTCATACACTTGGAGGTTCCTTTTAAATTACCCCTGTCAAGAACCACCCCACATTGGGGCAGCTTGAGGTAAACCAGCATCACAGGGAGGATTCAAATTCAGAGGGAGTAAGAAGAGCATCCCTCCCTTTAGATCACCCCTAGTGGTTTCGACTTCGTCGTCTTCGCAGATCCGGTGGTCCTCAACAGAGTTCTCCAAGACAAACACACCATCGACGATCAGACAATCGAGGCTAAGAAGGCTTTGTCAAGAGAGGAGCAGCAAACAAGGCTGTCCAAAATGCCAATATCTTATTGATAACGGTGATGTTTTCACTGAGCAAGACAAAAATGACGAGGAGTTTGTAATATCTAAAAGTTTATATGATCATTAGCTGCAACAGCTCGCACAAGGTGAAAGGACGAGTATAAATTTTCTTGCTCTTACTTGCATTAATCTTTGAGTATTTTTATTACAGATGAACCCTTGCGATAATTTAAATACCATAGGATGACGAAGAGCAATTCTTTTTCTATCCCATACACTTATATCCCTTGCTAGCCCAATTGAGCAGGCAATTTCATTTCGTACGAACTCAATTGGTGATCATCTCCCATACCGGGCAAGGCAAAAGCCACCACAATTTGAGCATCACGGTCCCAAGTACCAAATGAAGATAAAGACTCTGAGAGCCTAAAAATATTGTTCTGTTCAACTTTGTTTAGGTTAGTCCTGACAACACTAGAATAACAGCCAAAGAAAAAAAATACTGAAAATTAAGGGCATGAAAAAGTAGTGTGCCTAGTAAAAGCAAAACCAATGCCCATGAATAAAAAACAAAGAAAAAGAAAAGGAGAAGAAAAACGATGAAAAAGATGAAGAGAAAGGAGTCCCTAATTTTTGGGTAACTACTATGAAATACAATGAAGTTTTAGCTAAGAAGATCTCTGAGCGTGATAAAGTGCTCTCAAATACCTTAAAGTTGTTAAATGGTAAAGAATAGACAACCCCAAAGGGTTTAAATTTGAGTTCTCCTTTGATACAAATTCGCACTTAAGAACTCTGTCTTGACAAAGATCTGCTATATGATAGATGAAAACAAACCTCTTCTTGGAAAAACAATTGGGATAGAGGTAGAATGGTATCTAGGAAAATGCTTGACACAAAAGCTCCTCAAGAAGAAGTTGTCAAAGATGCTAAAACACAGGATTACCTGGAAAGTTTTCCAAAAGGGTCCTAACAGTGGAGAAAATACTAGTGACAATGCCAATATGATTACTAATTCTCACCCTCATACACATTTTTGAGCTCAATGATGATTTCATTCCTCAACCTATAAATCAAGCTCATGTTACATCCCTCATGAAGTCTCTTCTGATTGGGACACTTGAATTAACGTGAAATTTCAAATGTTTATAAACAACGTTCGAGGAAGTGTGAGCAAGACTATTTTTATCTTGTTCTGCAGGGTTCTTGACTTGTAAACCTGGAGATGATTATAGAACATTCTCTTTTATGGCCTTGGCTTGGACAGTCGCCTTTATTAAGCCATTGACCAAGCCTACATTACAACCCTGAAAAAGACCTCTCAGATTAGCAGCGTTGTACCGCTTACGAGAAAACTCAGATTCTTGTGGATGTGATAGCGGTCAGATCGAGTGTTTTCGATATTCCCATATTAATGGATAGGATAAACAACCCTTTGCAATGAGAGTGAGTGGAAAGTCCTTTTTGACTGAAGGTCCCTCGTTCATCATCTCGAGAAGTCCACCTTCCGAGCGAATATTGTCTTAATTGACCCTCAGTAGATTTTTTGTGATGCAAATATAGCAAAATCATCATGCATGAACTTTCAAATGCACATTCTGGAATAGCCCAACTTGTCTATCCTTGATAAATGCATATATGTTTGTACTAATCGTCTTTGACAACTCAGAGTTTTAATCTCCAATGATAGAATACAAAAATTCGGGCGCTGAAGAAGCCCTCATTATCATCCTAAGGGAGATGCCCCAAAAAAAGTTGGTTATTCAGCAGATGATGCATTAAACCTCCTAGTAAGAAATCCTAGGTATTTCATCAGGATTCTTTTCAAACTACCCCAAAGGTAAACTAGGTGTTCTTTTGAAAAAGAAAAGCATCTTGACTAGCTGGTCAAGATATTTCATACAATATTCAAGAATAACCTCAGTTGTTTATTTCTCCAATAAATGCGTACGCGTTTACGCAAAGAAAAACTTCTCTGATAGGAGACACGCCCTTAAGATGTAAAAACGTGTCCAGGTAAGTATATTCTACCCATGCCCGTTTCCAAAAATCTATTGTATCTATGATTATTATGGTACCCTTTGAACATTGGATTGACCCCTCTATTCATAAATTGAACATTGAATTGACCCCTCTGTTCACCATGTACCTACGATTGTTATGGTACCCCTCCTGAGCATGAGACTGACCCCCTCTGCTCACGTCAAATTCTCGGGTGAGGATCTCCAGGTGCTTATCATTTGAGCTTTTTCAAGACCTGCTGGAGAAGACCCACTAGGCAAACCATTAAATCCTCAGGCGAGGACCTCTAGGTGCTCATTGTTTGAGGTTTTCAAGACCTGCTAGTGATGATCCACTAGGCAAATCATCAAATTCTTGGGCGAGGACCCCCAGGTACTCATTATTTGAGCCTTTTTAAGACCTGCTGGTGAGAACCCACCAGGCAAACCATTAAATCTTCGGGCAAGGACCCCTAGGTGCTCATTGTTTGAGTTTTTCAAGACCTGTTGGCGAGGATCCACCAGGCAAATCATCAAATCCTCGCGCAAGAACCCTCAAGTGCTCATTATTTGAGTCTTTCCAAGACCTGCTGGCGAGGACCCACCAGGCAAATCATCAAAACCTCGGGCAAGGACCCCCAGGTGCTCATTGTTTGAGTCTTTTCAAGACCTGCTGGCGAGGACCCACTAGGCAAATCATTAAATCCTTGGGCGAGGACCCCCAAGTACTTTGGCAAGGACCCCTAAGTACTTTGGCAAAACAATTCCCAGTCAAAGCGACCGAAGATAGGTTCAGGCCTGGACAAACAAAATCCAATCAGTTAAAACGATCGAAAAAATGTTCGGGTCCTAGACAAACAATCTCCAATCAAGGCGACCGAAGAAAAGTTCGAGTCCTAGATAAAAGATTTCCTCCGTCAAGGCGATCGAAGATAGGTTCGGGTCCTAGACAAACCATTCCCCTCTGTCAAGGCGACCGAAGACAGATTCGGGTTCTCAACACACAATATCAACTATCTGGAATTACTCTACCCTTTGGCAAGGTAAGTAGCCCTAGGTATGTTTTTATTTGCTTTAGCATGCATCATCTTATATCGCATCACAAAAATGAGACTCACAGTCTCGCAAAAAATAATATTTATTGAGCATGCATTGGCCAAATTTAGGTGTCATTTTATCTTTGAGCGTAACCTCTACGAGCTCAAACTCTACGAGCTCACCTTCAAAGAGGAGCAGCAATTGACACCTATTTTTTAATTTGCCAAAAAATTAATTGCACAAAATTTAGAAATTAACTTTCTTTAATTCCTAAAACAAAAAATATTTCTATTTAAATGCATTGCATATAGAAATTAGGCACATTTGCATTAATAGGGTCTATTAGAATGTTAAAAAAAAAAAATCGAGTCGGGTCGGGTCAGGGCCGGACCGACCCGGCCCCTTTTCTTTTTCTTTTTTCTTTCCTTCGCATGGGCCCAGCCCGCTCCCATTTTTTTTCTTCTTCTTTTTTTCCTCCGCTCGGGCTGGACCCGGCCCGGCCCAGCTCCTTTCCCTTTCTTTCCCTCCGGCCCGGCTATCCCTCTCTCCCCCTGCTCCTCTACTCACCTCTGTCCTGACCGCACCTAGGACGATGCGGATTATCCACTCCACTGCGCAGATTGGCCACAAAAGTCATGGCCAGTGCAAAGCATTGAAGGGAGCAAAGGGTGGCGTCATCGTCATTGACTATACAGGCCAGCACGAGGAGAGAGAGAAGGAGGTCGGCAGGGGTTTGGTTCAATTTTGGAGAGGCCGTGAGAGGGAGATTAAGAGAGAATTGGAGAGAAACAGAGAAGACAGAGGAGCCTTGGAGTGTCTTGCAGTCCCAGCCGGCCTCGTCGTTGCCAGCAAGTCGACCAGCGACTCCCAGAAGTACCCCAGGTCGGCCATTTTTGAGAGAAACGGAAAGAGAGAACAGAGAGAGAGAGAGAGAGAGAGAGAGAGAGAGAGACAGAGAGAGAGAGAGAGAGAGAGGGAGAGAGGGAGAAGACCAAGGTCACGCCGGAGCCAAAGGTGAACCAGCAGTGGTCGTCGACGCCCTCAGACCAGTCGAAAAGCATCCAGACGCGCCGACAACTAGTGAGCCCCCCCCCCGGCTGAGAGCCTCCTATGTTTTACCCTATTCATGGACACAGTTCGGCCGGGATTTGCGTCGGTCGTTTCGCGCAAATCCCGACCAATATTGTCTCTGGTCCAAGTCTCCAGTCGCCGTCGGAGGTGAATTGAAGCCGCTTGAGTCGATCGAATCGCTGGAGGAGGTCGAAACACCTCAATTTTTGTTGCGTACACCGATTGTTCGACGAAATGCCCCAATGAAACAGGTTTGATTTTGCTCGCCGGCCGACGAGTGCGTGGTCAGACGGTAAGTGGGGTAGCTGAGGGAGCCTTGTAGAGGTCTCTCAAGGCCAAAATCAGGCCTAATTTGGTATGGGTCAACCGGCGAGACGCCGGATCTCGTCGGCCGACGTTCTCGCGTGCTTATTGCACGTGAGAACCGGCTTGGTCTAAACTGTAAACCCGCTCAGACCGGCTCGTAGATCGGGTTAGGCTGTCTGGGCTGGTTTGATTAGGTCGAACCGATCGAACCGGCCCTTTTTTGTCTTTTTCGACTGGACTGGGATCCAACCGAGCCCGATCCGATCCAAACCCAGGTTAATCGGATCCGGAAATTCGACTTAGTCAACGCAATGGGTCGGGTCTGTTGACCGGGTCGGTTCTGACCTACCCAAATCTGCTGACCCAATCAGGTTTTTAATATTATATTATTATTTTTTAAAAAAAATTTTAAAATATTTTTTCTTTGAAAAAAAATTCTGAAAAAAAAAAATTTCGAAAAAAAATCAATTTTTTTAAAAAAATATCCTTTTTTTTAAATTATGTGATATATCTAAATATTTTAATTTATTATTGTATTACTATGCATGTTATTTTGTTTAAGTTAGACAAGCCTAAGGTTGCGTGGTAGTATTTTGCATGTTATTACAGTTGTATTACTATGCATGTTTTTAATACAATTGCATGAACCATTATGTTTCTGAATGTCATCTGACTTAGTTAAGGTTAGAACCTCGGGCTGCATTAATTGTTGTGTTTTTTGCTGCTGATCGTTTACGATTATACACTCGTTTGATTATCTCATATGTTGAGAGAAAGGTCCTAAAATCAATCCAAGTTGCCTGACAAATATTTTCAAAAATGAACATAGTAGAAAGGTACCGAAAGGGCATTAGTTATCCAACAGTGTAACCAAGTCCCCGAACTCAGTTAATCTCTGGTTCGTAAGAATAGGGTAATTCTCCTATCACCTTATTTGGGTTTCTAATCGACCCACCCCAAATCGATTAGTGACGACTCCTTGGTATAAACTGTTTGCATGTTAAAAAAATTAAACCCTAAGTCGCGATATGGTATGGGCTTGAGAGAACCAAAGTTAAGTCCCGAACTTAGACTTAACACGTACCAGGTGAGTCCCCCTTCTTTTTGCATGTTGTTCAAAAGAGGCTCGGGAGGTCGGTCGTGATAATAACTTATGTGCAACGTTTAGTTTAAGATGTTTCCAATAAATGTTACGGTCGTGCTTTTCAGGAAATCCTCTTCTCCATGAAAATCCCTAAGTCAAAAGCCAGTAAATTGGTTAAGCACGACCATATGCAAGCGTTTACATCGTTAAGCATGCTTAAGATTCACAAAGCCACATGCTTAACAGTTCTAATCAATGTATTGTTAAGCCTTAAGGGGCATATGGTGCGGCAAATTACTTGTGTCGTAATTCCTTGATTTGTTGCAGAAGTACGGGTTTAACTCATAATTAGTGTTGCTTTGCTAAGACCACGCCAATCGAATTTAAACTCCAAATCTCGCGCCTCATCAGATGTGCAATCGAGCTTCCCCGGAATGATGAATTGAGAATAGAATGACCTAGAATTTTACGTGATTCAGCTCGGTCTTAGACCTGTGTACATCCACAACAACAGAAGAAGAGAGCTGAAATTGATAATACAAAGTTCCTAACAGAAGCATTGGAAGAAGACTCTCAAACCTTGATCATCAAACACGCTCGATAAGCTCCTAATCTCAATTTGACTACATAATGGAAAAGAAATCATAATTAAAATTCTCATGAGGAGTTTTCATCATAGTTGACTACTCTTGAACCTCGATCATTCAACTGAATTTGCAAAGTTGTAGCAAAGGATAATATGCCTCTTGCAATTAGTCAATCGATCAACTAACGTTTGCTATATACACGGGTTCGATGTTTAGAGACATTTGGACCTATTGATAAATAAAAGAAACTCTTCACTTATCAAAACATTATTTGCGAGACCATCTCAAATTCCAGCTGAAAACTTTCCAATTTAGATTGAAAGAAAATAGCAATGGGATCAGCCATGACTCCTTTACATTTTGATCGACATAAATTAAAAAATTGTATATGACTCAATTAACAAAATAAACATGACATCCGATACGAAAACTAAATAGGACATATGTAACATGAAGTGAAAAATAGCTCAAATATGACATTGTACGGTATGCTTAAGTATTATTTAGGTAGATTTGGCACGTTTTTGAAACCATTCATTTAAGATGTCTGACGAAAATTTAATATCTTACTATTAATATAAGTAGCCCTAGCCTCTTTAGATTTCTTATCTTTGTTCCCCTTCCCTTCCATGTAGTGTGGTGCATGTAACACAACATTATAATGTCATTTTCATGAACAAGTATGACTACTGTACTAGACGAAACCAACGGCCCCATCGTTCCCTTTTGCCATACGCACAGTACCTTACAGTTGAGATTCATAGCACCTCTCATTAACCTTCATTAAGCGCCATCGTACAAATAGTCAATCCTCACTTAAATATCTTGATGTTGATTTTTTGTTTTGATGTTGTGTCGTAAATGAGACGGGTTAATGATTCTTTTTGTGAATCGATATAAAGTGCGTTTCTTACTCTGTACCATGTGAAATTTATGATTAGATATCAAAGTACTTTGTTCATGCAAGAGTTACAATGTAATGACCGCACATGGTGTGATGAGCCTATTAAAAACGAGTTATTCCAAAATTTAAGAGCCTAGATAATGTAATTGCTCGATCCCATTACATCGGTCGTGTGTATCGAAAACAATTTTATCAACTAGAACTGTCCAGAGATGACCCTCCAATTACTTGTCTACTCTATGCGGATGACATTATTTTGTTCACCCGAGTTAAGGAAACGGATATGAAGGCCACCGAGAGAGTGCATGCACGATTTCTGTATACTCTGGGGCCGACGCATCGGCTTCCAGAAACCTGGGCTTTTGCTTTTGGAAAAATTGTCGAGGAACTTGCGAGGACGAATGCGTCTCGACTGCTACTAGGTCTTAGCGAAATGGAAGGGGAAGATCGCGTATCTAGGACAGCCGCAGACATTACTTCTCTCTTACCCCCGGAGTGCGCGACTTCGACTTTGAAACGGAAAGAGTGCGGTCGCCGCCGTCTGCTTGAAAAAGTGATCTGCATGAGGTGCTAAAAATAGAAACGTACCGTGCTCTTTGCCAAGGCGAAGAAGAAATAGCCATCCCTTTCCTTGAAAACTCCCCGGCAACACGGATACTGCGTAATCATCTTGGTTAGGGCTCAAATGGTCAATCGGTTGAAGCGCAAGAATCTCTTCAGCTTATACATGATCTTTTGCTAGGTTCTGGCTAGAGGCCACCTTCAATCTCAGCTGGTAGTTTGAGTGCATGAGGTGCAATCTTGTGCTGCAAACAAAGCGGATCGTAGAATAGCCCTATTGCTATCTAGGAAACTCCTAATAAGGGATTAAAGAAATCGGATGAGTTTTTCGGGTGCTCGAAGAAAATGCTATAAATCACAAAGGAATTCATGTATGTGTCCAAAGCATATGAACAAACTTCATTTGCATCGGTTAATATTACGAAACTCATGTAAATTTAACATAATTTATAGCCGAGATGGAGTGGGTTCACATCTACGTACATCGGGCACTTGCAAGACTTGCTCCAAAGTCGTCGTACATCGGGCACTTGTAAGAGGGAAGGCACGTGTCACTATTCCTGCTACACGTTTTTCGGCCGCCCCCTCTTCGTCCCATTCTTGCTTTCTCCTTAGATTGCACGTTAAGTTTCTGCTTATCCAGAGTACATATAAACACACCATCAACAATCCTGCATTTCATTCCCACATCTTCATAGAAACCATAACCCACCAAGCCATCTCGCAATCTTAGCCTCTCCATTCTCCGTAAACCCTAAGCCAGGCAATGGACTCCCTTCTCGTCCTCAATGCTCCCTGACAACCCCGTGTTCTCGTTTCCGCAAATCAAATGAAGAAAGCGACTCCCAAGAGATCCGACACGAGAGTTTTCACGTCGAGAAGAGAAGAGGACAATCATCAGGACCAAGGGAAAAGTGTCAGAAAAATCATAAATATTTTGCATCGATGCCAATTGAGTTCTCAACTTTTTTTTGTATCAATTGAGTCATAAATATTTTGAGATAGTGTCAATTCAGTCCTTTCGGCTAATTTTAATCGGATTTTACTGACATGGACACCGGACGGTCTACGTGGCACAATCGGCGCTGACGTGGATAATTTTTAATAATCTTTAATATATATTTTTAAAATTGTTAATTTTTTTCTAATTTTTTTCTTTCTTTTTATTTTTTTTCCTTTTCTCCCTCCTTACTCTAGCCGGTTGCTGGTCCGACGACTGGCCAGAGGCCAGCCACTGGCCGAACCTGTGACCGATGAGGCTCGCCCTCGCCGAATGGCCGTGAGGGCGACCTTGCTGGCCATGGGCAACGCTCGCCCTTGCTAGCAACTAGGCAAGGCCCAACCTCGCTAGTGGTTGGGCAAGGCTCACTTTCGTTGTTGCTAGCGAGGGTGAGCCTCAACGGTGGCTGGCCACTGGTCTCTAGCCTCTGGCTGGTCGCCAGTCCAGCAATCAGCTAGAGTAAGGAGGGAGAAGACGAAAAAAAAAGAAAAAGAAAGAAAAAAGAAAATTAATCAAAAAAATTTAAAAAATAATAAAATATTAATAAAAATTGTCCACGTTGGCGCCGGCCGGCATCCACATTAACAAAATCCGATCAAAATTAGTCAGAAGGATTGAATTGACATAAAAACAAAAGGTTTATGACTCAATTGGCGCCAAAAAGAATTTAGGACTCAATTGACACAAATACAAAAGGTCTAGGACTTTTCTGACACTTCTCACTTGAAAATCAATACTCCGGCGGCCATCTCGTGGACCAAGACATGTGTCCGATATTATGATCCATTTTCCACGTTCTCTAGAATTTTGGGATAAGTGCATTAGAAGTCCTAAAACTTTTCATGAAAGTACAATTGAGTCCTAAAACTTTCAAAAAATGCGATCAAATCCTAAAACTTGTCACAAAAGAACAATCAAGTCCTAATAGTTTCAAAAAGTGCGATCAACTCCTAAAACTTGTCACGAAGGTGCAATAAAGTCTTAAAACTTTCAAAAAGTGCAATCAATAAAAGGACTTGATTGAACAAATTTGACAAGTTTTAGGACTTGTTTGCATTTTTTGAAAGTTTTAGGACTCAATTTAACTTTCGTAATAAGTTTTAGGACTTAATTGTACATTATGAAAGTTTTAGGACTCAATTGTACTTTTGTGATAAGTTTTAAGGCTTTCAATGTAATTATCCTGTAAAATTCTCAAGAAGTAGTCAACTAACATAATCATGAAGAAAGTCTTAGGCGGTGGACAGCTTGAACAAGTTGTCTGGAATTGTCGAGAATGGCGGTGGCGGAAGAAGAACATGAGCGTGAACAAGAAGAAGCCATGTTGAGGAAGCAAGCACAAGTTGAAAGTAATAAAATAATAAATTAAGGATGTATTTGTTTCACGAAAAATATGTCAAAAACACTTTTAGAAAGTCATTTTTCAAAAAATATGAGCTCATTTTTTGGTGTTTGGTTAAAAACTAAAAAAAATTTGGAAAATATTTTCAATTGTTTAGTTAGGAAAATCTGACAATGAAAATTATCAAAAAAATTATATTTTTTTAATTTTTTAATTTTAAATTCTTTTTTTTCTTTTTTTTTATCTTTTTCCGTCTTCTTCCTTCCATCTGCCTCTCTACCTTACCCGCTGCTCCTTCCTCCTCTCCACCGCCACCACCACTGTAGCAATCTCCGACGACCTTGCTCCCTTTGCGCCAACTCCGTCCACCTCGACCGCCTCATCCTCGAGCTAGCCGGGATCTGGCAAGGCCTCGGGGGAGCTCGCCTCGCCAGATCTACCTCAAGCTCGAGTCGAGACCGGCAAGCTCAGGCTCGCTTGGATCTAGCAAAGCTGCAAGCTTGCCGGCCTCAGCGAAGGTCGCGCTCGCCTTTATCGGTTGAGCCTCGAGCTCATCGAGCTGCGTCTTGGCCAGTTGCCGGGCTGCCGGCCATTGCCGAGGCGCACAGCCAACGGACGAAGGAGGAGGAAGGAAAACAAAGCAAAGAGAAAAGAAAAAAAAAAGAAAAGAGAAGAAAAGATTAAAAATAATAAAAATTTTGATTTATTAAAAATATTTTATAAGAATAATTTCATCAATCAATGACCCTCACATGGTTTTTGTGAACCTGCCTGAAGCTCAAGTGTAAGGGACTAAGCACGACTTTTGTGGACTCAAGTTCGGATTCGGGGAGCATTAGGTATGGACACAAGAGGTCTGGACCTGACCTTGATGGTGCTGGGCATAGGCTAGTGAGCTTGGCCTTGCTGGCCCACGCTTGTGGTCGATTGATGGCCTCAGTAGCCGGTGACCATCGAAAGGAATAAAAAAAACATTAACAAATTTAGGAGAGGTAATTTCGAAAAGTGTCTTCCCTCTTTAGTATCGCGCACCCTAAGCTGCTTAATCACGAGGAAAGAATATCCAAGGAAGGGGACAAGAAATGTACACGCAAGCCTACAGCCTGCATCACCAGAAGAATCCTATTGCTGCTGATGATGTCTATAAGGAGGCTGGTCATTCATCATTTGAGTGTGTGAGGTTTAAGCCGTCCACCTGTGGTGTGGGGAGTAGAGCTCATATAGCTTACGTGACGTGTACGCCTCCACCATTACTCCTCCAAATACAATTGTAATGCCAAACTCCATAAACTAATGAAACTCTCTCCCATTGCCTACATCCTTTTGTCCCCTTGTCCATTCTTTACCAACTAGATCCTACACACTGGCACATCACTAATCAAATTCCACACAATCTCTAAATTTCCAACATGGTATTAGAGTTCCAAATTTTATGACATGATTGTGCTCTGGTAACGGATTCACGAGATGAGGATGGCGGAGCGAAGCTACGAGCTGCCCCCGAGTGGATGGACTGGGAGAAGTGTTGCTACACGAGCTATTACTCGATCATATGCGAAACCATGAGGTTTCTGCAGTCTTAGATGATGAACGCTAGACCCAGCGTTGTTCTCGGACTGGTGACTTTGGTGGTGTTCAGTGTACCTACGTCTTTGCAATTGGCTTTGTTCCGCCTAGCCGAGGTGACCAAAGAAATCTTGGCAAGGTTCCATCTCTGTGCCTAGTAAACCTAGTCTGTATTTTTTGACCAAAAAAACAAACAACCTAGTCGGTATTTGTCTTTCTTTTCTCTGTTCAGTTGAAGATGTTTCCAATCAATGTTACAGTTGTGTTTTTCAGGAAATCCTCATCTCCATGAAAATCTCTAAGTCACAAGCCAGGAAATTGGTTAAGCACGACCATATGCAAGCGTTTACATCATCAAGCATGCTTAAGATTCACAAAGCCACATGCTTAACAGTTTTAATCAATTAATAGTTAAGCCTTAAGGAGCATATGGTGCAGCAAATGACTTGTGTTGAAGCTCCTTGATTTGTTGCGGAAGTATGGGTTTAACTCATAGTTAGCGTTGCTTTGCTAAGACCATGCCAATCGAATTTAAACTTTGAATCTCGTGCCTCGGCGGATGTGCAATCGAGCTTCCCTGGAATGATGAACTGAGAATAGAATGACATAGAATTTTATATGATTCGGCTTGGTCATATACGCATGAACATCAACAACAAAGGAAGAAGAGATCAGAAATTGATTATACGAAATTCCTAACATAAGCATTGAAAGAAGACTCAAACCCCAATCATCAAACACGCTTTGATAAACTCCTAATCTCAATTTTGACTACATAATGGAAAAGAATTCAGAATTAAAATTCTCATGAGGAGTTTATCATAATAGTAACAATGATGATAATGATAATAGCTGTTCGTACCTAGCAAAGGGTACGAACTCTTCAATTACCAATACAATATTTGTGAGACCACCTCAAATTCCAGCTGAAAAATTCCCAATTTTGATTAATAGAAAATAGCAATGGGATCAGCCATGACTCCTTTACATTTCGATCAACATAAATTTAAATGATTGGATATGACTCAGTGAGCGAAGTAAACATGACATCCAATACCAAAAGTAAACTGGACATATGTAACACGAAATGAAAAATAACTCGTATGTGACATTGTACAATATGCTAAAGTACTATTTAGTAAGATTTGGCACATTTTCATAACCATCCATCTAAGATGTTCAACAAAAATTTAACGTCTTACTATTAATACAAGTAGCATTAGCCACTTCAGATTTCTTATCTTTCTTCCCCTTCCTGATGCCGAAACGTGATAGAAATTAGGTTAAACAGAAGAATCAAAATGATAACGAGGAATAAATTGTTCTCTCAATTGATTAACTATCAAAATATTCAAAGTTTGATTAAAGAAAACCCTAAAACAAGCTTATATATCCTCAAACCTAGCTTTACTAGGATTAGTAAACATTAAAATGTAAAATTACGAAGCTACCATTTACTAAATTAACCCATAAAAAAACTAAAAAAAAGAAAAACCCATCTAAACGACCCCGAATCGCGAAAATCTATCATTAGTCACAGCTAATAGTAGTGAGTATTAATCAACACGCCGTTTCATTTTAGCCGACCAAATATGAGCTCAGTTTGACATCTTTGACTTCAAGCCTGCCGGTTCATCCAGTTGCATAATGGGTCTGCCGGTCCCTTAGATGCTATTCCTCCCCTGCTAGATAAAGATTCGTCCTCGAACCTGCTTCGCCTTCATTGTCGTTGTTAATCTCCTCAGGATTTTCTTCCTCTTCAGCATAGTAAGGTGACAAATCTGCTACATTAAAAGTTCCGGATACATTATACTTACCCGGCAATTTAATCTTGTAAGCATTGTCACTAATTCGCTCCAAAACTCTAAAGGGTCCATCAGCTCTAGGTTGAAGCTTGCCAAACCTACCCGCTGGAAATCGTTCTTTCCTAAGGTGAATCCAAACTAGATCACTTTCCTTGAAGACGACTCTTTTCTTGCGCATATCCACGCGCTGCTCATACTTCATGTTCTGCTTGTTGATCTGATTATGGACCTGGGAATGCAGCTCTTCAATATGTTTTGCATGTTTTTCAACTTCCAAACTAAATTACTTGAGAACTAGTATCGGTATGAGATCTAATGAAGTAATTGGATTACGCCTATAAATCACCTCAAAAGGAGTCTTGCCCGTAGTTCGGTTCTCTTATTTGTTTTATACAAATTCTGCCTGAGGCAATACCAAGTCCTACTGTCGCGGATTATCTCCAATCAAACTCCGCAGTAAATTCCCTGAGCTTCGATTGATAACTTCGGTTTGACCATCAGTCTAAGAATGATGAGATGAAATAAACTTCAAACTTGTACTCATGTACCTTCAAAGAGTGCGCCAAAAGTGACTCATAAACTTCACATCACGATATGAGGTTATGGACTTAGGAATTCCATATAGCTTAACAATCTCCTGCAGAAACAATCGAGCAACCTATAAACCATCATATGACTTACTACACGGGACAAAGTGGGCCATCTTCGAGCACCCATCGACAACCACTATTATTGAATCCTTCCTCTACTGCGTTCTTGGCAAACCCAAGACAAAGTCAAGACTGACATCCTCCCACTGTGCAACTGGAATAGGTAGAGGCATATACAATCCTGCATTAGTACTCTTGGTCTTTGCCACATAACATACCCTGCACCTCTCTATAAAACGTGTCACGTCACGCTCCATCTGAGGCCAATAAAAATGTTAACTCAACAAGGCCTTTGTCTTATCCACTCCAAAGTGCCCAGTTAAACCGCCTACATGTCCCTCAATAATAATAGATTCCCTCAAAGAACATTAAAGAATGCACAATCTGTTATCTTTAAATAGGTAACCCTTCACGATCTGAAATTGTTGAAAAGGCTCCGTTTTGCTCTTCCTCCATATATCTCCAAAATAAGGGTCATCAACATATAATTCTTTAAAAGTATCAAAGTCTAGAACTTTTACCTGCATCGTAGACAGCAAAGAGTATTTTCTGCTCAATGCATATACCACACTATTTAGCACTCCTGCTTTATGCTTGATGGAAAAATTGAAAACTTGAAGGAACTCCACCCACTTTGCATGCCTTGCATTCAATTTGTGCTGCCCATTGATGTATTTCAAGGCTTCGTGATCAGAAAATAAGATAAACTCTTTCGAAATAAGATAGTGCCTCCAATGCTCCAAACTCCTCACAATAGCATAAATTTCTTTATCATAAATTGAATATTTTCTTTTCGCCTCATTCAACTTCTCACTAAAGAATGCTACAAGTTTACATTTTTTACTTAGGACACCCTCAATACCAACACCTGAAGTATTACAATGCACCTAAAAAATCTCATTAAAGTAAAAAAGCACAAGAACAGGTGATTTAGTCACCTTCTTCTTTAATAATTGAAAGGTAGCTTCTGCCTCTTTAGTCCACATAAATTTACCTTTAGATAATCCGTCAGAGGTGCAATAATAATACTGAAATCCGTAATAAATCTCCGATAAAAAGACGCAAGCCCATGAAAGCTATGTACCTTATGAATATTTTTCGGAATCTCCCAATTTGTAATAGCCTCAACCTTAGCTGGGTCCATATAAATGCCTTCCTTAGTTACTATATATCCCAAAAAGATCACATGATCAGTCAAGAAGTGACACTTCTTGGTATTAACATATAATTTCTGCTTCCTCAATGTCTCGAACACCCTTCTCAAATGCTACAAGTGTTGATCAATCGATGCACTATAAACCAAAATATCATCGAAATATACGACGACAAACTGGCCAATAAAAGGATGAAACACCTGATTCATCAGTCTCATAAAGGTGCTCGGTGCGTTAGATAACCCGAAAGGCATCACCATCCACTCATACAGACCATCTCGAGTTTTAAAAGCGGTCTTCCACTTATCTCCAGGATGCACCCTAATCTGATGATACCCACTCCTCAAGTCTATCTTCGAAAAGATAGTCGCTCCACACAGTTGATCAATTAAATCATCAAATCTCAGGATAGGAAAGTGATACTTAATCGTGATCTTGTTAATAGCTCTGCTATCCACGCACATTCTCTACGACCCATCTTTCTTAGGAACCAACAAAGCTTGCACTACACAAGGACTCATGCTCTCTCGAATTGCACCTTTTTCTAATTGTTCCTGCACTTGCCTCTACATCTCCTCATACTCCTTAGGATTCATTCTGTAAGCTGCCTTATTAGTAATAGCAACTCCTGGAACGAGATCTATACAATGCTGAATGTCCCTCATGGGTGGCAATCTAGGTGGCGATTCCTCTGGTACGACATTAGCAAACTCCTTAAGTATAGGCAAAACTTGAGTTGAAATTTCTGGACTATCAAAATTTTGCTCCATGACTACAATAACAAAAAGCTTTAGGGAATTCACCGCCTCCTCCTGGAATTCTGATTTAGAAAGTAGATTACTCTTCCCTTCTTTTCTCAAATTCGAAGGACCTAGAGTAATGGTCCGGCCATCCTTCTTGAAGGTGTATGTATTTTTGAATCCGTCATGCTATGTTTTCCTGTCAAACTGCCAAGGTCTTCCTAATAGAATATGACAAACATCCATTAGAACTACGTCATCCCACATTTCGTCAATATATTTCTTCCCAATTGAGAACTGCACTAAACACCTATTGCTCACTTTTACCTCATTCCCCTTCCTAAGCCATGATAGCTTATATGGTTGAGGACGTTCGACAGTTTTCAACCCTAACTTTTCTACCATAGTGCTAGATATTACATTCTTGCAACTTCCCCATCAATTATTATACTACACACCTTTTCCCCACTAGTGCACTTAATATGAAAAGATATTATGCCTGAGCCATGATTCATCATCTACCTCAACAATGTTTAAAACCCGACGCACAACTAAAGACTCAACAGAATTGGCATAGATAATGTCCTCCGGATCTGGATCCGCATCTACTTGCTCTCCATCATATTCATCATAAGTTGGGTCTTCATCAAAAGTTGGATGATCTACAAGTGTCACAAATTGTTGGTTCAGACAATCAGCAGCAAAATGCTCGAGTCCTTGATACTTAAAACATCGCTTGCCTGCAGCTCCTCCCCTGCTGGATTTCGCACTACCCTACTCTTCTTTTGTTGTAGATTTTGAACCAGCGCCCTTAACTGCTGCCAGGACTAAAGAACTCCCTACTTTCCCCGGAACTCTTTATTTGACCACTTGGAACTGTTGCCTGACCACTTAGAACCGCTGCTAGACCACTTGGACTTACTACTCTTTCTTTAAACTGCCCATCCACCTTTAGGGCTAGTCTGTACACATCCTCATACGTCCAATACTACTGTAATTGGACAACATCAGAGATCTCATATCGCAGCCCTACCATATATCGTGCAATCGTCTGCTCGTCTTCCTCCGTCACATCACAACGCATCCGTAAGCGATCAAATTCTTCTGTAAATTCTTCAACTGTTTTATTACCTTACTTGACGTTATGATACTCAATAAACGCCTCTTGCCTATAATGGGTAAGCAAAAAATTTTTCTGCAATAACTTTTTCATCTTCTCCCAGCGATCCACCTTCGGCTTCCCCTCTCTAGCGCGTTGCTTTTTCATGTGTTCCCATCAAATTGAAGCATGTTTTCACAGCCTAATAGCTACTAACTTCACTTTTTGCCCCTCAGTTAGGTCTTTAAGATCAAAAATCTGTTCTACCGTATGCAACCAATCAATAAACTCATCAGGATGAGTCTTACCATTAAATTCAGGAATCTCGATCTTAATCCCGAAATTTTGAGAAGAGCATTGATTTACAGGTCGTACTCCTCAATTTCGCCCCTGGTTTAGAACCCTGAAAGGGTTTACGTCCTCCTCTTCATCATCGGATGGATCCTCAAATTCTGCTTCTTCTTTAGATTGAATACCCAATCTCGCCTCCGTAAGTTGTCACTTCAAATCCTGGATTCGTCTTCTCTGTTTTTCAATTTCTACGTCTTACAGATCTCTTAAACGCGGTTGGTCGTCTGCTTCAGGAACGCCTCCATGCCCTCGGCCACCACGAGCCCGCCGTCCATGACCGCAATTCTTTTCAGCCATTGATTCAAGCAACTTGGCTCTAATATCAATTGATGCCAAAACGCGATAGAAATTAGGCTAAACAGAAGAATCGAAATGATAATGAGGAATAAACTGTTCTCTTAATTGATTAACTATCAAAATATCCAAAGTCTACTTAAAGGAAACCTTAAAACAAGCTTATATATCCTCAAACCTAGCCCTACTAGGATTAGTAAACATCAAAACGTAAAATTACAAAACTACCCTTTACTAAATTCACCCATAAAAAATACTAAAAAAAAGAAAAACCCATCTAAACGACCCTAAATCGCGAAAATCTATTGTTAGTCATGGCCAACAATAATGAGTATTGATCAACACGCCATTTCGCTTCAGCCGACCAAATTTAAGCTCAATCCGACATTTTTGACTTCAAGTCCACTGGTTCGTTCAGTTGCATAACGGGTTTACCGGTCCCCTAGGTGCATCACTTCCCTTCCATGCAGTGTAGTGCATGTAATGCAACATTATAATGTCATTTTCATGAACAAGTGTGACTTTTAAACTCATATTACTAGACCAAAGCAATCACATTTCAAGAATCAGTCGGATCTATATTGAATTCCATTGAAAGGCACAAGTTCCAATACAATTATTACGATTAATTCTATCCATCACATCCCCAAATGATTTCCATACGAAATATTTCTCCATTTTCGCATTGTAGATTGAAATGGGGTCTCATAAACCAACATATAATTAAGTGGAAGCTTATTTGGCCATTCCTATGCAGCATGGACAAGGGACTTCGACTATCTTGCCAAACCAAACGAGAAGACAGACAAACAGTCCTTAAGCATCTCATTAATTCACAACGAACAAATCATCAAATCGATCTTCTCATAATGGTGTAAACTGCGCCCAAAGGGGGAAAAACTAGCAGACAACAAATTCATGGAGTTCGTCTACAACAATAGACTTGTTAACAG
This sequence comes from Syzygium syzygioides, assembly GCA_031216285.1. Taxonomy (NCBI): domain Eukaryota; kingdom Viridiplantae; phylum Streptophyta; class Magnoliopsida; order Myrtales; family Myrtaceae; genus Syzygium; species Syzygium syzygioides. Next base: position 36,486,714 of record CM062243.1, read on the forward strand.
GTTGTAATGACTGATACAAAGATGGCGAACGTTTCCCAACTGTATGCTGGGCTATGCAATCAAAATCCCCGCCCTCCGATGTGCCTCCCGCAAAATGCTGAATTAGGATATAGCTGAATCTCCATATACATCATGTTTGTAAACATTTCTTTTGCATATAAACTGCAAGATACTCAATGACGATGAAATTGAAATATGTGCACGTACAAAATAAAACGCAGTGTTCTCCGCTCAGGCTCTCTCTTGACAAGCATTCATGCTCTTAATCTTGAGCGTGAAGTTGTCTCGCCCATCTCATGGTTCAAAATAGGTATAAGACGAACATGCTTGCAGTTGCATTCATGTTAAATATGAAATTACCTAACTTTATTAGAAGAGACCGTTTAAGAACTTGACAATTTGTAAAAACCCATGTTACCATGTGTCTTAAAAGAGTAGATAGGCAAAGAAAATGATATTAAAGTTAGGGGGAGCTCCCTTCAGTCCAATACACGACAGCAACGACCGAACTCAGCTCCTGCTCCGTTGGATCAGGAACACATCGGATGCTCCCGCAAGTTCGGATAAGCTCTTGAACCAACGTTTCAGCAGCTGGGTATTTCAGTTCGTAAACTGCCCTGGAATGGACTGGAGAGAGCTTCTTCTAATTTTTCCGCCATCTTCCTATTGCATATTATGAACTGTCACAGACTCTCAAAAGTACAGACTTCACTCTTCTTGATCCCTCTTCTTTCTGTCAACCTGTAAAAAAGATATAGAAAGAGAACACGAGTCAAGAAAACAGTCAAAACAACCAAACCCTACTTCGTTACTCCACAAATCTTCGTGGTAGAACATCATGCGTAGGGTTTTAACACTGTCCCACAGCGAGTTGAAGAAAGAACAGAAAACAGACGTGTGTAGCAACATCATCTACGAAAGCACACATGTAGGAATGAAAGAACAAATCAACTGATAAGCTTGTAAAAGGTTAGGTCCGAGGAAGAAGGTGAATGAGCGAGGCTTTAAATAATAATAATAATAAAAGTAGAAGAGGGAAAGACGAAAGAGGCACCTGCAAATGCAAATCCAAATCTATGATTCTAATCATATGCTGTTTGAATGTTACCGACACACAAGAGTACGTGCACGTTGGTCCAGTCTCTTCTACATCCAATCATACAGCTGTATGCCTCAGTTTTTCCCTATTTTCAATCATGCAGCGATGCTCTCTACTGATCCCATCTTTCTTTCCATACGAACGAAACTGCCATGTGTCCCCACGCGTGACTGCTTCTTCTACTTGGTTCAATCCATTTCGATCTTAAGAGGCCAAGCAGGATGATCTTTTACTCAATCACTCAGACCATTTTATGATCCAAGTCGCATTGATGGCGAACATGTATTTTATTGGGTTTCAAGGCATTAACTCTCTATGTATTAGGATAAAAGTATTCTATATATTGCTAATATTATTGACATGATGTAACCGAATAATCATATTATCCGCGTGATATGCATCTCAATCAACTTTTACATTTGAATGTAAAAAATCTTCCTTTTTGTTTGTATGTATCTCTACGTGTCAATGTGAAAAGCTGTAACAGTCAGACGATATACTTCTCCCGTGTCAAATGAAAGCTCACGCAAGATATTTAATTGTATGGTAACAATGTATTTGCATATAATAAAATGAATCATGATTTAAGATTTTCATTAAACTTTTCATACAATTTCATGAATCTCTCACGTATCAAATTTAGATGTGAGTTTTTTTTTTTTTTGCCTACAATCATTTAAATCAATTTCCAAAATAATTGAATCTTCCTACAAGTCTTTCCAACTTTTAATTTATCATGAACTTTCAAAATGTTTATTTTGACTTTAATGATTAATACAGCAGTGGATGGTGTCGCCAGCCCTGGGCAAACGCCGGAACATGAAAAAGAACAGAAAGATGGAGAATTGATTGGAGCCATTGCATGAATCCAATAATGAGCTCAAGAAGGTGACTTTTAAAATGTAAAATTACCACTTAAATCTAGAGGATTCCAATTGGTCTGCGTATGCACGCGGTCAGTAACAAAGGAGTTGATTGACAAGTCAAATGGACAACCAATTTCGAACCCTCGTTGCTTCCATGTTTACTAGTTCTTCTCCAAAAATTTTCGTTCCTCTTCATCTCCTTCCTGGTCCGAATCCGAAGATTGATCAAAGCGAAGTGATACGATGATGCACGCTTGAGGAAGAAGCTATATATGGTCTTATGGACATGGAACTGGAGGAATATATTTTTTAACTTTTGCAGAGATTATTTATCAGCAAGAAGCCTGCTGCGGACATTTGATGTTTTGGGCGATGATGAGTTGGAGCGCTAGCGATCACCGCATTTTATTGTACTGGGAATCTTTCGAATCATTGTCTCTACCGCAACTATGCCTAGTCATTTTAGTTCCCAACCAGCGCAAGAATCAAGCTCTGCAACCACCTGATTTTCATCCATGTTTTAGGAGGAGCGTCATGATTGTACGACTTGTCTTGTGGCTGATCATGAGTCCAATATACAGTTCCATTTCCTTAAAAAGCGGACAATCCTCAGCCGCCGTGTGCACTAACCAACGATTCCAAGGGATCAGAGCACAAGATAACGATTAGGGCTGTAGAACTAGACCGGCTCTACCTGAGAATTGGATTGAACTACACGAAAATTGAAAACCGCTTATAATAGGACAAGTCTCAAGTTTAAGTTTGGAATCTATCCATCTTGAAACCGATCATCCCTAATATCGATAACTAATGTCTGCCAAGAATGATGTTGTGAATGAATTAAGGATGGACGGCTCGAACAAAAATGAGTTAGTGTAAATAGAGTGCCAATACTTTTCGGGTGAACATCAAATCGGCTGATACAAAAGCTGCGCTCAAACATAAATCATAGAGGCTGGTTGAGTTGAGCAAGCTGACTCAATTTTGACACGTGCACCATCGACATATATTCAAATTCGCTAATTTCATGCTGTGAGTAGATTATATCCTTAAGGTGTGCAAAATTACAATTCACATTCCTAAATCAGGCATTCCGACGACATTTAACCATCCGATTTCATCGTTGCTAGAGGCACCTTACCTTTCTCGAGTGCAGTCCGTACGGTAATAACGGGCTTAATTACAATGCAAAACGCAACTTACATTTGCAGACGCCTTATTTTCTTTGACATTGCACCTTTCATATCAGCAGAAAAAAAATAGAGCAACGACTAAATTAAATAGATCCGCTGGCAACAAATTCCAACCAAGCACGCTAAGTAGCATATATAATAGCATCTTCTGGATCGAATATTTACATACACGGCCGTCTCTCTTTGCCTTGAATATCTCTATGAATCGGACTCGAATTATTTGCTTTTTTTTGGGCCAATTGCAAATCAGACTCAATCTCGAAAGGCAAGAACGAGTAAATCCGTAGAAGCAAAACTTGGACAAATCAAAGAGGTTTGAGCTTTTCATGGGGCCATATGGCCCAAATCAGATCCAAGCCTTGGAGATAATAAGGAGAAAATTGTCCAAAAAAGTCATAAATTTATTGCACTTTTGCCAATTCAGTCATAAACCTTTCAAATTTGTCAATTGAATCATAAACCTTTTAACTTATTACCAATTAAGTCCATCCAGCCAATTTTGGCCAGAAATCGCAGACGTGGAAGCCGGGTGGTCACGTGGCACTGACGTTGACATTTTAAAATAATATTTTAACAATTTTCTAAAATTTTTATGGGTTTTTTTCTTCTTTTTTGTCCTTTTTTCTGTCCTTTTTTTTGGTTTTGGAATTAGGGCCAACAAGGATGCCCTATCGACCCTCGCCAGCCACAAGCGAGGCCCAGCTGACCCTCGTTGGCTCTCAACGAGGGTTGTAACGCCCTCACCGGCCAAAGCGAGGGTGCATGAGCCCTAGTCCAAATCCGGCGAGGGTCGCAATGCCCTCCCCCAAAGCTAGCAAAGGCCGGCCGGTCCTCACCTGTGGCTGGCGAGAATCGGCCAACCACCCTCGCTGGCCCTAGTTTCAAAATCTAAAATAAAAAAATTGAGAAAAGGAAAAAAAAGAAAAAAAATAAAAAAATTCATAAAATTGTTAAAATATTATTTAAAAAATATCCACGTTAGCGCGACGTGGCCAGCCGGCATCCACATCTACAATTTACAGCCAAAATTGGACAGATAGATTCAATTGAGAAGAAATGAAAATGTTTATAACTTAATTGATAAAAATGTAATAGATTTATAACTTTTTGAACAATTTTCTTAATATAAAAGACTTCAGCAAGATATAAAAGGCCCCGGAGGATCCCTAATCCATATCATGTTACAAATCTCCCACCCTCATCTTGCACATACTTCATCTTCGAAATACATATCTCAATCTTCGATTGTAATTATTTAGGTCCCATTTGGTTCCATTTCGTTTCTTAATACTCAACTTGTTCTTTCGTCCATCTGTTTGAAAAGTTCTTCAATCAAAAGCGACGTTTGTCATGCTGAATGAGAAATGTTTATCGAACATCGTTTTCATTTAGCAACGTTTGCTATGCGTAAAATGTCCGGTACCTTTCATTCATAAGCTATACGTCTTGACATAAATTTCAAACTACCCTCTCAATGATAGGATCCATCGAGAGAGGCGCCCCCACAGTTTTAATGTGACCGACCGACGAAACCCTATTTTAAGATACAATTCCCTTGCGGGTAATGTCCGAACACAGCAAAAGAAAAGCAGAAAACAGATGACCAAACAGCACCAGATCAACACCAAGCCCCACGTGTTTTGTACCGCAAAGAGGAGGCACGTGCTTCTCCGTCGTCACACCATTGCAATTGCTTTGCCTTGCTTTGCCAGTTTGGCTTTGGATGGCGATTCCGGCGAACGCTCGGATTCGGGCATTCAGGGGATCTCGACGGCACATGTGTGGTTTGCATGGCGTTTCCCATTGCATACGTCGTTCCTTTGCGTATGACCGACGGGGCGCGTGGAGTTAGTAGACATGAAAGTCGTCGAAGGTCCCTTTCGTTCAAATAATCCATGAGCAACATAGAGGGCAAAATTCAAGTCAAATCAGATGAGGCCAAGAGAAACAACAACGTAACGTTAGGGTTTGGCCCTTTACTTGGAGCGTTGACCCTGATGGAGACCTCTTCTTTTAATCCTATACGTAGCGATCGTGATCGCTTCCCCTTGCGCATTTAGAGATAAGATTGCTTGTCGTTATAATTATTGCCCTTTTTGCCAAGCAAGTTTCTGTATGCTTACCCTGCAATTTTTTGTAGAAAAAAATGCGAGATAGACCCTTGGATCATGCCTTGCCACGTTGTTTCTTTTGTAAGAATATGGACTTGAGTACCAAAATCTATGGAGTTGCCTTAAACTAGACCTTGGGTTTGCCTTAAACTAGGCTAGATTAGTGAATGCATTTAAGATGCCAAAAAAGAAGGGAAAAACAAGTTTTGTTTTTTCTTTTTGGCTATTAGTCAAGTCTGCTCAAGTGACAAGTGAGTAATTATGATATAAAAGTTATTGTTAATGAGTGCCCTCTAGACACTCGTTAGGCATATTTGATAAATAAATAGTTTCATTTCTAAAGTGTAAGTTACATAAAACGAGAGAACAATGGTGCATTGACAATTGCATACTTTCTTTGTTTTGTTGCTGAACAAATCCCTTCAAGAGGGACTTCTCGACAAGATCTAAATTGTATATTTGTTTGTGATGGGTAAAAGTCTATTTTTTCTCCTCAAACTTTTAATCTGTTTAATTAAGTCCTTTAATTTGCGTAACTTTCCTAATTGAATTTGCCATGCTCCACACCCAATTAGTTGGCTCTTATCATGTTCTTAAACTTGATCAACTTTTCTCTTTATGTTTGTCCCCCTTCAAATCCAATTGATTGGACCTGATTGTTTGTCAAAGCTGGCAAGATTTAACGTGAAAAGCTCCTTTAACTAAAAACTCCGAAGATGATCACAGTCAAATCTTGAATGAAAAGATTTCTCTACATGAACATTACAGAGCCTTTCAAATCTAACTTTTCCCAGCTCCAACAGACTTTTTAGCTTTAATTACTCGGATTTAGATGCAGAGGGGCTTGATTAGAAAACTTGTGCAGATCCAAGAACTTGACCAAAAAAATGCATAAATTCAAATGCTGAAAATAGACTTTGACCTTAGTGATATTGTTTTATACACTTGATTATGCAATACCCCCACTTAATCAATGCTTTTAATTGCGATAGCCACTGGCTATATGTATATATATGGCATTAGCGCTTTATCAATAGACAGAAAAATTATGTTAAATTATGTTTTTCCATTATGAATGTTACTTATGTTGAATTGTTATTTTACTATATATAAAGCAGTTTGACGTACTTGCAAGTACTTCTATCTAAAGCCCTCTCATAATATGCTATATCGTTTTACAAATCTATCTCCTATATTAGTCTTAATACACCTAATATCATTCCTTTGCGCGGTCACCACTTACTGATAGATATTTGTCCAAAATTTGTCAGTGGTAGCACTACTAACCGCTAAACTGATAGTTGACGTGCTGCTAAACAAATGAGTTACGGCCAACATTTACCAACTACGACACTTGTTAAATAAACAGGCGGGAGAAGTTATAAGTTTCGATATACTGAATGAGTCATCATACATATAATCAATTCGATAAAATATTTAACTATTAAATCACGCTTTCATCGACAGTTTTAGTTTTTTGAATAGTTGATAGTGATCCCACAAAATATTACATGAGATCAAAGCTCAGGTTACTAACAAGTCTGGACCCAACAGTCGCACAGGAAAATACGAAGTGTTGCTGCTTCGACGAGGGCCCAATGTATGCGTGAGGGGGAGATTGTCACGATCATCCCGCGTCGGTTGCGGAATAGCTATTGATTAGTTCCCAAGCGTGATGTAAGCTAGTTTTTAGGAGATAAGAAAAGCTTCAAAACCACCCCAATACTAGTATCAGCACATGAGATGTTCAAATCTTTTTAAATCTCAATTATCGTGCAATTGAATACGTCCATTCTTAATACTGGTCAAAAAGATCCGACCACGCCTTTATCTAACAAAATCTTGCATGATACTGTACGGGAAAGCTTAATCGCTAAGAAGATTAAATCGTGAAGAAAGGGACCAAATAAAGATGAAGCCCCCCCTTTTTTTTTGTGTATGCTCTCTATCTTTATGCCTTTCCGTGGACGACCCTTTTTTCGTGTGTGAATTGGATCAATGGTGCCGACGCGACCTTTGCGTGATTCGCGCTGGCGATCCACCGTCACGACAACGCGCATTATTAACAATCCGGCACGGAGTCGCGGTGGGGAGATCGGGTGCGGTGTACGGCGCGCGCCTTTTCATGCTCCTCCCCACTGTTCCGCCAATCCGCGTGAATCCCGCGTCCCCATTTGTCCTCCCCCTCTCTCTCTCTCTGGTGTTCCCGTGCAACCGGGAGCACGTGGGTTTGGCTGCAATCGGGGCCGTCGGACTTTACTACCCTTCATCGTCGCCGTCCGACTTCCGATGCGCTTCAGAACTCGTTCCGGTTGGAATCGAAAGATGAGATTTTTTAGTGTCAACGTAACCGGACGATCTGATCTCTCTTTTCCAGCTCATTCCCAGTTAGAATCAAGATGAGATTTTTGGTGTCCGTACGCAACTGGACGGTCTGATCTCTATCTCTCTCTCTCTCGATATAGTCAACTTCTGCGGACCTATAGATCACGTGGAGTACACGGGATTTGACAAAGGGTTCGGTGCACCCGGCCGCACCAGATGTTTGTCCCCCCCGGAATTAATAAAAGTGGGAAGCTGATTAGGCGAAGCGAATCGGGGGAAAAGATGCTCCCGTTTTGCCATAAATCTCAGTGGGTGGGTGATTAACTTGTGCGATTTGGACTTTGGAAAAGCGGCATAAAGAAAGTGAGAACCAGAAGAGCCACACAGAGAGAGAAAAGCAGAAGTGGAAGACAAAATATATCAAAGTGGGGACAAGCAAAACAGCGGAAACTGATAAAAGAGAAGAAAAAAAAGCCCCGCTCTGCTTTTCACTGGCGCTTCGTTAATAATGCACACACCACAGGCACGGAGACGGAGAGAATAGAGAAGAGAGGAGAGCGTGTGTGTGCGCGCGTGTTTGTGTTCTTGCTGGTGTCATTCACACCCGCCCCCCGCCCTTTTTAACCTCTGTCGTTACTCCTCCCCATGTGACTCCACATTTCCGTCTCTCTCTCTCTCTCTCTCTCTCTCTCTCTCTCTCTCCCCTTGTCTCCTCGTCTTTGATATGCTGTGAATGGGTGAACTTTGTTTTTTAGCATTGAATTTGGCCAATCTGATTCTTGGGATGCTCTGGATGCCGGACTGATGGTCAGCTGGCTCCGTTAGCCGCTACCCAGTTCCCAAGTTCCACTTTTTTCTTCTTCCCGGGATTTTGGCGCGGGGGTGCCGAATCTTGGAAATGCTTTTCCTCCTCCTCCGGTGGCTTCGGTGATCTTGTGGCTCGCCGGGAAGGAGGAGAAGCGGCCACAGGTCATGAGGAGGTTCTTGATCGCTTTCTTGGTTCTCTCGTGGGCTTCTTGGAGCTCAACACAGGCCGGCGGCTCCGCCTCGACCCGGCATGGACTCGCCAAGGATCCGGTCAAGTTCATCTTGGGTCAGTCGCTTTGTTAGGATTTCGATGATCTTGCTGAAAACCGAGGCTTTGCGTTTTGTTTCATGTGAAGTGGTAGTTCTTGGGATGGGCTTGTCGGCGATCTTCCTTTTGTTTCGTTGCTAAGACGAGATGACGGAATCTTTTTCTTTGCGTAGAACTTTACAGTGGAGGTTATATTCCACTGAGCAGTTAAGTGCAGAAGATTCGTTTTTGGTATTGCTAGAAAGCTGGGCGTTACTTCGTTTGTAGTGCTGTACTGATTCAGTATATGATGTAGTGCATTGGCAGGCCTGAGATTCTTTGCGCTATGTTACTCGTGTTTGTTTTCTAGCAGCATAAAGTTTGTTACCAGTATTTGGAGCAATGCAGTCAGTGCTTTGTCGTCTAATAGTTTGTATCCGCAGGTCAGGGGAATTTGGGGCCATGGAAAAATGGCATCTCGGAGGACGCCCTTGCAGAAGCGCCGGGGCCAGAAACGAGTGGGCCGCGTAGCACGCTGGTGTTAGCTGGAAATAGAACAAATAGGCCTGACATTCTTTGTGGGTTTAAGCATTATCGAGACGGTTGGGACACTTCTAATCAGCATTACTGGGCTGTAAGTCTGGTTTTTAGTTCTTGTTCACAGCATTTCTTTACATACTTTCATTAAAAACATTTAGAAGCATTGAGTCTTTCAGTAGTTATTCCTCTTTGTTTCTCTCTTGTGCAAGTGGACCTAGCCAAATTATATTGTTGTTTTTCTTGGTTCCTTGAGTATGTACCAGCATACATGCATACGGCAGTTGAGTTGAAGAAATTTGATGATTAAGTCTCGTTGTTGTAGGAGTGTATTCAGTAGTCAGGTTAAAGTTTTGCATTTGACTGTTTGCCCACAAGAAACTCTACAATTCCCAGTGACTGCTTTGATATAAAAGTGGATGTCGGTCCTCTGTTTCTTCAGTAGCATGGATAGGGAAGCAAGCCTTAAATGATTGTGCATCCCTTCGTTTCATTTGGAGAATTACTTGTGTTGTGTCCCTAGATAGCCATTTCTGCTATATAAATCATAATGGTTCCTTGCCGAATTCCGTTAGTCTGGATTATAATCTGACAAGAAAGAACAATAAGATAGCGGTCTCTAGGAGTTTATGTTTCGCATACTCCTGGCATCTGCCTTGTCATGATCAAAATCAAGTTGGCATATGTATATGTACTTCAAATGTCATCTACAGCATTTTGACACATATCGATTGAATTTGTGTCATATCATTTCCAATCTGTGAGGATTTGTTGGGTTTGTTATGTTAAATGATTTTTCTACATCAAGAACAAGTTACATCTCTGTTATTTACCTGATTTTTCTGACCATCTTTCTTTGCAGTCTGTTGGATTCACAGGTGCTTTTGGTTTCATGCTTGCTATCCTATGGTTTGTTTTCTTTGGGTTGGCTCTCCTGGTGCATCATTGCTGCGGATGGCAAATGACAATAAAAGACAGGGGATCTCCCAATTCACAAAGAATATGCCTCATAATGCTCTTGCTCTTCACGTCTGCTGCCGCGTAAGAACCCAACTTCAAGCTCATATAGATCAATTGTTAATGTCAATGTATTTTCCCTTCCTATTTCCCATTATTTTTCTTAACTTTATTCTTTCTTCTTTTATCAGTTAATCTTTTCTGATTTTTGATGGTTTGTTGGAGCGAAATTCGCTTAATTGGACGAGGGGCCCTCATTTATGCATGTATAACTTGGTTGGACATACCAATCTTAGAGTAATATTGTGTTGGATATGATCATATGAGCACATTATTCACTTCTTGCCAATAAGTTTCCATCTGTCTCTAACTTTTGTAAGTTTTGTCTTCTTTAGCAAATTGCCCATGCATTGCGTGTGCATAAGAGGTAGAGGGATAGAGATTTCCGTGCGTTCCATTGATTATTCATGTGGAGATTTTGCCCATGGAAGCTCCTAAGTGACTTCTCTCTTCTTCACATTCTCTTTGAACTGTTGTTGTATCATTCGTATTTTTGTTTACTTGGCTTTCTGTGATGATGTGATTGACAGAATGGCCTCTGCCAATTTAACTAAGATATATAACACCTAAGAATTGATCTATAAGATTTCATTACCAATAGAATAGTCACGAACGTTTAAGTAAGCAACACTCTATAAAACCTTTGGATCTTCTGTTCATTTTCAAGCACTTCTTAACCCACTCTTTATCTTTGTATGTACAGGGTTGGCTGTATACTTCTATCTGTTGGACAGGATGAATTTCATGGTGAAGTTTTTAGTACTCTGAAATATGTTGTCAACCAGTCAGACTACACGGTGCAGACACTCAGAAATGTTACCGAGTATTTGTCTCTTGCGAAGAATATCAGTGTGGCCCAAGTTTTCCTTCCATCCGATGCCATGAATGATATAGACCATTTGAATCAAGATTTAAACGCTGCGGCAGATACTCTGGCAGAGAAGACAAGTGAAAACTCTGGAAAAATAAGAAGATTATTTAATGCAGTGTATGTATTGTCCTTTGCAACACTTCTAATATACTGAGTTCTTATTGGTATTTGAGGCAACAATAAGTTTCTTCGATGCATTCGTGCAGGCGCTTGACATTGATCACTGTGGCTGCTGTGATGCTTCTGTTGTCTCTCATTGGACTTTGTATGTATCTGCCACACTGCTATTATTTACAATCTCTATTTGACCAGTATGATTTTTCTCCTTGTGTTCTTACCTCAAACTGATTCATTATCTTTTCATCTTCCAGTGTTGTCTGTCCTTGGCCATCGGCATGCAATAAACTTGTAAGGCTTTTGCATTGACAATGATCTTTTTACAATCCAACAACGATTCATATTTTTGCTCAATATTTTTTTATTACTCGAGTCTAATGTGCTATCTCGTACCTTTGCAGATTTGTCATAAGTGGGTGGTTACTTGTTGCTGTTACTTTCATCCTCTGTGGAGTTTTTGTAATTTTCAACAAGTAAGATGCTGAACTCCACTGCAGGCGTCTTCATCCAGTCTCCTTTGCCTCTGTACTCAGTAAATTGAGATCTGCTTGTAGTATTCCATATAGGTGCATGCAGAATGCAGACTATGTTAGTGTATTTATTTCTCTGAGATATATATCCGCATGCTGACCTTTTTTTTTTGGTCAGATGCATGCTGACTTCACTAGTTTAGTAATTCTTATATCGTTCTTATGTTTGAGGTTTGATGTTTCTTATGTTTGAGGTTTGATGTTTGATATACTAAATTTGAACCTTAAATGGTTTCCTTTTCTTCAATTATTTACTTCTCTTTGTCCTGTCATACATTTTCTTGTGTTGTATCCTAAAACTCATTATCTTTTGCTTGCATTGCCATTATATTCACTGGCTGTGCCTTTCATGACTAAACTAATAATCAGTCCTGTTGCCTGAATTTATGCATTCTTAAGATCTTTAATGTTTTGAGAATCATGTGAATGAGAATACTGGGTATGATAGAAACATGACTGTCGCTTTTCCTCTTTGTCTCAGTGCAATCTCTGACACATGCATGGCAATGGAAGAATGGGTGGAGAATCCCCATGCTGAATCTGCTCTTAGCAACATCCTTCCTTGTGTTGACCAGAGAACCACAAATCAGACACTAGTACAGAGTAAACAAGTCATCATGGATATTGTTCATGTTGTGAATCAATTTATATATACATACGCCAATACATACCCAGCCCAGGGCAATCTCTATTACTACAATCAGTCTGGATCTATAATGCCACCTCTCTGCTCTCCATTTGACTCTGTCCTGAAAGATCGCCAATGCGGATCGCAAGAAGTGTCAATCGCAAATGCTTCTCTGGTATGATGCTCACTGGCCATTATTTTGTCCTCCTCTTTCTACGAAGATCATTTGTGGGGACACATTAGGTCCTTAGTGCTTTAGTTAAATTAAAAAAGATAATTTTTATCATTCACGAGGTCCACATCTGATGCCTTTGTCAAAAAAAGACCTGGTTTGGGTTGTTGTTGATAATTCTTTTATTCATTATCAGTGGTTAAATTTTGTCGTTTTTATTTCTAACAGATATACTTATGAGAACAATTACTTTGAGATAAGTGACACGTGCAAATGCGAGATCCAGTTATCCTGTACAAACGACGAAATACTTCTGGCCTTTTTCTTTTGTATTGTTTATGATAAATAAATCCCAAAGTATTTAGTCTTTCATGGTTTTTGTTAAAGTTTTGTACCAGTGGGTGAAAATCGCTAAAAACATCCTTTGATATTTCAATAAAGATTGGGCTTTGCTTGCCTCGTTGCTCTCAAGAACCTGCGGTAGTTTAAGAGAAACGGTCTGCCAAGCAACACCTAGTCCCTTTCCTTGTACTTCAACCGGTTGCATGATAAGTCTCGATAGAGTTTTTAACTTCTCCATTTCTTTTGAAATGTGTTCAGGTCTGGGAGAACTACACATGCCAAGTTTCTGCATCTGGTATATGCACTACACCCGGTAGAATCACCCCTGCAATTTACACGCAGTTAGTGGGGGCAGTAAATGAAAGTTATGCACTCGAGCACTATGCCCCTCCTCTACTCAGCCTTCAAAACTGCAATTTCGTGCGGGACACGTTCCAGGAGATAACCAAGACTCATTGTCCTCCGCTGGAAAGTCATCTGAGGTTGGTCAACGCCGGACTGGGCTTGATCTCTGTAGGAGTCATGCTATGCCTTGTTCTCTGGATACTCTATGCAAACCGCCCCCAAAGGGAGGAGGTGTTTGCGAAGCTATCCTTACCAATCAAAGTCTGCGGGAACTTTAAGAGTAATACCAATGACAACAGTATCATTGGCGGCAACAACAACAACAACAACAACAACAATGTCCGTCATGATACTTGGTCACCCAACACGAGTAGTGTGTTATAGATCGAATAGTAGGATCATTATAGAAGTCAGTAGTTTCCTTTTTCCGCTTTTTATAGCTCAAATGTCTTATGCGGCAGGAAGAAAACCAAGTGGGGCAAAGCTTCACTTTTGAGTTTTGAGGGGTAAAGCCTTTTCTACTGTATCCTGTTACTAGCATATGGTAATTTCATTCTTGTATTTTGTCCTCCCAAAAGAAAATGTGGCTCGTGAATGCGTAATTCGTGGCATCTACTGATTAGAGCTGCTCGTAAATATGGTCTCGCATGGTTGTGTTTTGGCACCACGAGGAATTCACCGGGTTTTTGGCTGGGAAGCAACACTCCTGTCAAGGAATGTTCTTGGGCTGTGTGATATCACCAAATGTTTAGGCTGTGGTCATTTTCAGAACAGCATGTGGCTGATAGAGAGTATAACACTGCCCGTTTATAGAGAATCTACATGCTTCAGAAAGCAAAAGCAAGTTTCTGTAAGATATAGGCTAGTAAGTAGAAGGCATAAGAAAAAACCATACGGTGTGTTCATCAATTAAGAATTTTCTCTGGGGAACAAAGAAAACTGAGGGATCATGGGCACTGAATTAAAAACCCCACTAAAGGTCAGCATCTCTATGACCCTGCAACCTGTTTTACATCGTCAAATCTCTCCAAAACCACATACACGTCCACCTAACAATGCAACAGATTGACCAGAACTCAACAACAGAATTGAGTACAGACCAGTACGAAGATCACGATCCAGACTTGAAACTGCTGCCTCGCCCATCTATTCTCTTCCGAGTGGCCACTCTTTTCAGACCCCTTGTGCGTCGCCTTGTCTGCCCTGCTCTTCGCTCCGATCATCCCGCGAACCCCATGGACAACGATCCACTCATTCACGTACAATTCCGGGTGTACAATGGCGACCTTATTAACCATGAAGGTGTCACCAGACTTCGTGACATAAACTCCATACCCTTTCTTGTACGTAGGCAGTGCAGGCCCATTACTAAACCCAGCCAGATCACTCCACAGAAGCTTACACCGAACCACGTGTTGAAGAAAGATCGAAGCGTACTCGCTGAAATTGCCTTTGTTATTCGTCATCGCCTTGTCAACTGGAGCGAACAGAGTCAGCGTAGCAGTCCGATACTCAAACCCCAGAAGCTGCATTCCGAGAATCGAACCCATCAGAGAATACCCTGAAGATCTCATCTTTCTTGAAGCCTCGTGGAACGAACTGTCGCCTGGAAAGCCTGCGCGATTCCCCGTCTTCAGCGAGGAGACGCAGCTCAGATCCGGCGTGGGGCCCTGAACGGGCGAAGGGAGCTCGAAACTCGGGTCAAAGAACCTCTCAACTCCGAAAACCGTCACGGACTTGTCAGCAAACAGAGGCGAGCGGTCGATCATGACGCTGTTGAGGGAAACGAATGGGTCGCCCGGCAGCGAAGTGACGACGAGGGAGCGGTTGCCCAGCGCGGTCGGGACGGCAGTGCCGTAGGGAAGCGAAGCGAGGAAGCGATGGGAAAGAAAGAGTGGAGCAAAGTGGAACTGGAGGACAGAGAGCGGGGGCTGGCCAGACCGGGAGAAGGCGGAGTCGCGGGGAGCGAAGATGGTCAGGGACTGAGAGCGCGGGACGACTGGCGTCTGGGAGACGAGCTCGAGGGTCAGAGCCATTGACGTGAAGCGGGCGCCGGAGAGGGTCTGGGCGGCTCGATGGAGGGAGTCGGAGTGAGGGGCGGAGGAGAGGGAGATCGGAGGGACGAGGATGACGGTGGCGGCAACAAGGAGGACGAGGAGTAGGGACGCCATTGACGGAGAGCTTGGAGAGAGGGTGGTTTTTCAAGATTGGTTGCTCTGTGGAGAGTGAAGAGCAGAGGGGCGTTTCATCAACGAGCCCGAAGATTTGGCGGGAGATTTGCACTTGCACCGTTTTGTTAGTTGGAAATAGTTCGGTTTGGCGGTTATGGTGCAATGACGAAACTGACCTCAGAGGCCGAAGTGGGTTTTTTGCACTCCCTTTTTCTAGCAAATTAGAATCCGCATCTTATAAAATCACAGTTAACATTCCCTCGACAACAATACGCACGCACTATCAAGAGACGTTGCTCGTGACATCCGCGAGAGTTTTTCTCGGAGGCTGGCAGAGCAAATAAGGATCTGTACGTTTGAAGAGATCTCCTAGCCGTGTAAAAGAATTGTGAATGTGGAACGCGGCACATGTTGAAGAAGGCAAACGAATTTCAACCTGCACATTTTGAAGCGCTGCAACAGCTGAGTCTTGCTTGCCAGGCCTTACCCAATGGAAAGGCATGACAATCCATTCAAATTCGACCAACCAAAAAGGAGAAGAAAAGGTGCCATAACCCCACTATAATATTCAATTGTATGCCTCATCTCCAATGTATGGAACTCAATAACAGTAAGACATATATAGAGGAAGGGACGAGTACACACATGCTATTGGATCATCCCTTCTTTGGACACACGCGTCTGGTCCTACGTTTTGAAAGCTTTTTCTCTTCATAAACCATAAACAAAAACCTCGTCATACTTGCTCCTTTGCCACGAGAAGCAACTAGTTCTCATTAGACAAGAAACAATCCCGCTCGATCACCAATGTACAACAACTCCGTAAAGCGCAATTACAAGACAAAATTCCGACTGAGAAATCAACAGTGATGCCGACCCGTCACCCTCTACAATACTTTCAAGAATAAGTACAATAATTAAGGCCACGGAATTGCACAATCTCATCTAAATACATGTAATTTTGTCCGACAATGTATCTGTACAATCCATATCAGACCTTCAAAAGGCAGTAACTTTGTAAGAGCCCAACTGATACGAACGTGTTCAGGGAATTCCGATTGCAGAGGTTGATTTCACCCATTGTTTTTTGCACCTCAATGTGTGGAACAACTGTCCTTCAAAAAATATGTTAATTCCAGCTTCTTCTTGGCCTGAAATGTTGTTCAAAGAAACAAAAGAGAAATAAGAAAATCTAACTCCAAACAAACAAACCCCCCAACTCTCTCTCTCTCTCTCTCTCTCTCTCTCCCTCCCAAATTCCAAAAGAAAGGGTCGGCAATCCTAGTACCCGAGAACAGTTTCGCCCTTTACCCGCTATAAGATTCTTCAATTATTTTCCCTAATCTGATCATCAGTACCTAATCAAAATCATATGTTTTTATAAGAGTGTAAATTGTGGTAATACTTCCGATTCTTCTGCCGTGAACGCCAGTAGCACGCAAGCGCTCCAAAGGCACAGCTAGCAACAGCAATTGCTAATGCAGCCCCGATAGGCACAACAATCGCATTTGTCGAGGCCGCTGAATCTTCCAGAGCTCCATTAGTTCCAGCGTTCTGAATAATATCTTTCTTCTGGTAAAGAGACACAAGTGTCTTCCCATAGTACTGCTTCAGAAATTTAAAAACCTCATCCTGGTCCCAGTCAATCTTACTAGAATCACCGTTCCTTCGACTGTCAGACCGATGACAAGATGCGCAAAGCTGCCTTGGGGGCCAAATGATCTTTGGAAACTTGGGATCGGCAGTGCCTAGAGAAGCTTCCTCTTTCATCAATCTCTCATTTACTTTGTTATGCGTACTCCACAACCAAAGTGCAAAATCATGTGTTGTCTTGAAAGGAGTAGAAACGCTGAAGAAAATATTTGCACATGGTAAATGGTAATAATACCAAAAAGGCTTAAGCACGTAATTATTAGATAGTTGTACCTTGAACATGTTGCATAGAAATGTTGGCGACATTCCTCACAGATGAAAAAGTTGTGGATAAAATCGCATATGGCTCTAAACGCAAACTGACTCTCTCCATCTTCAATGCTTACAGATAGAGAATGAAGAAGAACCCACAATCCACAGCTGCAAAAGAGCCAAATTGGCTGAATTAAAAAGGTAGATATAGACTTAATAGGAATTAGGTAAGAGAAATCCTATCAATGCTCATATTTTAGACAACAAAGGATACTTCAACTTTTCAAGATAAAAAAGGGGATGGTTTTGCGATAACCAGGGCTGGGACATCAATTACAAATGCAACTACCAGAAGTGTAGCAAAGCATTAAGGAGTCCAGAGGCACACTAATCAAAGAACTGAATTAGTGTCTTCTCAATAACTGTCCCATTTGAAAAAACCCAAATCTGGTCCATACAGCTAACTAAGCAAAAACAGGTCATTCCAAATATCACCTCTTCTGACCAAAAAAAATTATCACCTCCACTAATTGCCCTTTCTTCTCACAAACTAACCCCCTAATTGACACGATCTACGCATCTTACTGCATGGGTTGGGAATTAAATCCATCCATGTTTCACGGCAGGGCAGGGCTGCCCCAATCGAGATGGCTCACCATGCCATGGCCATATTTTGCCATACTTATATGCAGCCTGCAACTGGCCCAATTACATGTCTCCCCATAGAAAGGCCAGTTAAGAAGCCTTTTTACCAAGACAAAAAGAAATGAAATTCTTCTCGACAACTTTAAATCAAGTAAATAAGTCAAAGAAGCCCATCGCATCAATTACAGCAACAAAATGAACTCATTGCAGGCATCTACAGAAGCACATGGACTACAAACTCTGTGAAACCATAAGAGCAGAACACAGTGCGATGTGTGCATTACCTCTATACTGCACACTCACAAGAAAACAAAGTATACTGGGGAATTGTTCAAATCCACTATCAAATGTCGGTAGGAACAGCATATATATCTTCAAGAAGTTTAATTATCAGGAGTATCCTCCTTAGATGTAGTGTAACAAGAAATGACATGAGCTTCTGCCACATTATACTGAACATTCCAAAAATGATGCTTAGGTGCAAAGTGATTAGTCAGGCTTGAAATAATGGAGAACAATAATACCTAAAGCCTCTAGTATCATTCTTGCTACCACGGCAGAACATCTGCAACAAAACACAACAAATGCCAAAATTTAGCCGCTGAAATATGTAGATGATCGAATTCCAGGGAGATGGAATTGTGAAATAATTCCAGGAAAAGAGCTTCTTCTATTGTAAAGTCCAACAGTTAGTCAATACGTATGAGCAAGGTGAGAAAAGGTTGAAAATAAAAACAACAGCTTAGTTTGGCACCTAACTCTAGTGGACTGAGGCACAATACCCGATTGCTATTGTCGCAAAATTGATGACTGCTCTTCAACATCTAACTTCCCTGGTTTCACACAGGCAACCTCTAAAATGAAGTATTCAAGCATTGGCTTGGCCTGAGAGGTGATTTTCACTTATGTGTCATCTCATGTTCTCTTTTGCTGGCACTTGGGGATGTCACAAACCCATCATGTATGTTGTTTGATGCACTGCCAAAGTGTCAAATGGACAAAGGAGACTGTGGCTATTGTGAGTTTCTATGGCCGGTATCATTATAGCAACCTAGACCAGAAATCAGGTTACCAATTGGTTAATGAACCTTGTGATTTGGGTGAGCTAACGTCCTTTCCTTGGGGGTTCAACCTTTATTTGTAAACTTTTCACATTTTCTTTGTTATCTCACTGAGATTTGACAAGTCACATGAAAGCATTTAAGTTCAACATTATTCTCAAGTTAAAGGCATCACTACCACAGATTCCAAAGACAAGTTATAATACTGTCAAGCACCCTATGAAACTACAGCAGCTCTACATATTATAATTTCGTTCTTGTGCTTTGGCTGAGGACGGCAATTTCACACCAACATGTGAAAATCAGATGACCTAATAGCTTTTGGCAAGGCATAAAAGTTTGGAGTAAGAAGAACTTGATTGGTTCAAAAGATCACACTAGATAACATCTAATGCAGTTATAGAATGTTCAAGCGGCGAAACTTCTGTTACTACTTAACCATGAGAAATGGACACTAAGGATGGGCTTAAGATGATGTATAAAACTGGTTTATATGTCTTCTAGGCTACAGCACGTTGGAAATCTTTTCTGCACTCCTCAACATCACTATTAGATCTGCTATAACTGTGTTGTTTCTCTCCTTCCCCCAACTGTAGTAGTCTAACCTTAATGAATTTAAAGGCATTTCAACAAACATGAATTAGAAGTGCTGTGCTATTATGATTAAAATACATCAACACTGACCAGATACAAAAAGTTCATAAAACTCATATATAGAAATATCCAGAATTCAACAAAAGTAGAGAATGCAAATTTTAAAAGTATGAAAAATAGAATTAACAGTGTATCCACCCAATATCCACGAGGAACTTCTTTTCCGCATATCTGGAAATTATGAAAGGCTGTCTTGTCATCACCACTAGAAACTTCCTGTCTGTCAAGCGTCAGCATATCCAAGGGATAAAACTCATCAAAGTTGACAAGAACTTCTGCACTACCCTGACGACACCTAAAACAGACAGTCTAAGTCAAAAACTAGTAAGGCAGAACATTCATGGGAATAATGGTTGCAAAATGAAGAATGTGAACTAACCGCCTCGAAGGGTGATGCGCAACCAGAAGTTGCAGAAATTGTATGAGTGAAGCCCGAGTTTCCGACTTTAGCTTTTTTATATTATATATGGAGGGGACCAGAAATGAAATTGAAAATAATGTAAGTGAATGAGCAAAAAATGGAAAGACACAAGAATAGATCTCACAGAACCATATCAAAGGTAAATATATTGCACCTTGTGTTCTAAAATGATGTCGAAGGCAGTGGATGTGGCCTCCTCAACATCATATACAGCCCGTGCAATCTTCAATTAACCATTTCATGTCAATAATAGTACTGTAGAGTATATTTAGTTAGAAAAGAACTATTTGGCTCCAACGATCCCACCTGTTCAGGGTCCGAAATATTTGACGAGAGATGCTCATTTTCAAATTTCTCATCATCCAAACCGTATGAGCTGTAAATTCAGTATTGAACAATAGGAAAAAAAAATAATAAGTCAAATTTTAACTCTGCAGTACTTAATATGTGGCTCAATTCTTCGGACAGACAAGATTGCTGTCCACAAAGGTGAAAAGAAAGGTAAAGCCCACTTCACTTTGAAGATTAGACATGTCTCAACCCAAAAGTAATGTAGCTCACTGTTTGACATTTAATAAGTAGGTCCTCATACGAACTCTCAATTTTACTCCCTGACAATTGTGATTATTCAGTATACATTCCGATAAGTGATAAGTGAATCAGTATCTATTGAACAACCCAAGCACAACAAATATAAGTTAACCAAACTTAAAAAGCCTACATTATATTCCAAGCATGAAATTTTGCACATTTTTTAGCTGTCAATCTGGGAATCTAAAAATTAGAGATGACTAATTTGTTAATACTTTCCAAAACCGAAAAGAGAAACTTATCTCAGGTTGACGAAAGGAATTGAAGTGGCTAGATGCATTTGTTAGAATCTCCCAAGACTTATAAGATGATCGACGTACCACAAATAATCACTTAGTAACCAGAAAATACAAGAGATACTTCATACCTGCCTATTTGCTTATTGATCCAATTTAACAGGCGTTCTGCAGTCCGTCCATCATCAATTAAACGTAGCTCGCTTTTCTCTTGTTTAGGTTCCCAACTGGCAGCAACAAACTTGGAAGGAGGCCCCCAGAAGAGCATAGGATAATGACTCACAGAAAATTTATCACAAAGTTTGTTGTTTATCTGCTCTGCCAAACAATCAAAACGAGCCAAATAGCTGAATCATGCATTAAAGAGAATCCAGCCAAGACCACATCGGCAGGTTAATCTATAGTACAAAAACATGGATAAGTGAAACGACAAAGGGCAAGTATTTTCAATTTTCAGATAGATGGATGGTACAAAAAAGCGGTAGCCTTCAAGTAGTGCACCCTCCATCTTTATCAGTAGCTAATTTGAAAATTTTCTTTTTCCTTTTGATAAAAATTTCATTGTCTAATAGTAGCAGCCTGCACATCAGATATTCGCCAACATGATTACCTATCCAATTCGAAATTTCTATATCACTTTGCACAACCATGCCAGTACTAATCCATCATACCACAAGTCCAGACATAAATACCTTTCTAAAGGAAACCAGAGTTTTCCAGCAGTTTTTTTGTCTGTAAAGCAGAGTCTATCGAAGCAACAGTATTTGAAATCAAATGAAATGCTGATACAATAATTTTAAGTACCTTCAGTGCACAGTCTACTCTTGTCAT
This sequence comes from Syzygium syzygioides, assembly GCA_031216285.1. Taxonomy (NCBI): domain Eukaryota; kingdom Viridiplantae; phylum Streptophyta; class Magnoliopsida; order Myrtales; family Myrtaceae; genus Syzygium; species Syzygium syzygioides. The sequence goes on from CM062243.1 coordinate 36,508,436, forward strand.
TAAAACTACCCCAGGATGAACTGCATCAGGTCCGTTGAAAAGTCTAGCCACCCTCTCATATTGCGGCTACAAAATTGAATCTTAAAAAGTTATTAAGAAAAAAAGACAAAGAATTTAATATTTGAGATGTAGCGCTAGCAGATAGTACCTTGTAATTTCTACATGCAGGACACCTGCAAGATCAATAATCAACAGCAATCAGAAATTTAGTCATACATACCCAACCACCAATCCATACACCCATGCTGCCAGACAAAAAAACCTACATAAACACATGCATAAACACTCAAACTTGCTGGGCATACGCAAGAGAGTAGCTCAGAGCTGTTCTCACGGTAGAAACCTAGAATTACAATCTTGTACCCGCAATGCAAAACTGAAAATTTTGAAAATTACTAAAGCATTTGGTGCCTGTGATGCTGTTGCATAAGCAATTGTACCTATAGACCCGTAGGGTAAGGGCTGTTGTTGCCACCTCAACATGTTGGGAGAAAGTAAATCTTCACAAATTTTATGCCAAATATATCTCTAGCATAAGAATTAATCTAAGTGAGCATCCTGGTTTCCAGATTTCAAAAGACCTAGAACTTAAGCAACCACTTATTTTGCTGCTATAGATTGTCCAAAATTGTGTTTTACCATTGACCAGGCATAACAGATTCAGTTAATCAAACTAATTCAATCTCAGATGCCATATAGCCAAAACACAGAATGGCATAACAACATAGGCTAAGTGAAATCTACCTTTCCATCCACAAGCATGCAGGGTCCATGCTTGCAAAGCTCATTCTTACAGATCATTCCTTGAAAATGCAGGGTTGGTCACTAATTTCGTAAGTTGATGTTTTACTTGATTGGGCCAATCATAATCAAGCTATCAGGTGTGTTAGTATTTAGTACTATGATCAGTTGCAGCTATCTACTCTTCTAGTATTACAGGCCAACTCATGGCAAAGGGAGAGCATTGGGGGTGAAAAGCCTGCATCTCAAAATACAATGTTGTCCTTAAAATTCATATTCTAAGCAACTCATCCATAATATTTCTGATAAACCTGCAAGTCGCATGATTTTTTTCATCTCTTCTCCTTCAACTGATGCTCCTATTGGCTCCAATAATTTCCAACATGATATCCATATCCACAAACCAAAGGGTTGCATGGATCAATACTAGTAATGAGGTCATTCCGAGTCAATATTAAATTAAAATTTTCTGCAGCTTGACCATGGAGGGCTCACTGACATGCAACAAAGCAACCACAAGATACTGTTTCGCAAATGTTTGGAGGCTCAGAACAAACTGTCAAGTCTTGACAATATACCCAACCAAAATTATCATGTCCATTGATGCAAGGGCAATCAAGCCCAATGAACAAATGCAGTAATCACTACACAACATTCAGTCCTTTATCTCACCAGCCACCACAGATAGATATTTGTTAGTGAAGAGGACCGCCAGAACCTCACCGTCTAATGGTTCTTGGCAGCTTGCTGCTCTCTCTGACTTAAAATAAAGGTCAATAAATATATGAAGATGGTCATGACTTTGTTTCCCTGATGACCAGCAGAACAATATACAAAAGGGGTCAGCCCTGACTTAATTTTTGTTTACTGAACATGCTTCAGAGCTACCTCTGTGCTGGCTACTCGATAAAAATCCATCCTAAGCGAGTCAACCAGCTTTCACCCAATGACGACAAATCTTTTCCTACCGCTACCAAGTTCCTAATTCAAGTGAAAATATAAATGTTCAACACAGCCAAACGGAATCAGATATCTCTCGCACAGTCTTCAGTTGCTCACGAGCAATGGAATAACAAACGAACATGCTACTTTATTAGCTCAAACTACTACCTCGCGTCGGATGCGACACCGGTAGAGCTAACACAAGCGCGCCAACAAACCCGATCTCAAAACTACCAGAAACGAAACGCTTCTATACCACCTAACACTAACCATTTCGCCGAACGGGAAATGAATCGCGTCAAACGGCGTTTCTAACCAAATGAAACAGCGAAGCATCATCGAACACACGCACGCACAGAACTGTGCTACAACGATGCTATCGAGAGAGAGAGAGAGAGAGAGAGAGAGAGAGAGAGAGAGAGAGGGCAAGAGAAGCACTGACCAGTGGGCGAAGAACTCGACCACGGCGTAGGTAGCGGGGGTGCCCCCGAGCGCGGCGTCGAAGCTGGTGGCGTTCAACTCGACGGCGTAGTCCGGGGCGGGGCCGCCGGCGCCGACGGCCCGCAGGATCGAGCGCGATCCGCCGCCGCCTCCCGCCGCCGCCGCCGCCGTCCGGTGGGAGCTCAGTGGCGCCAGATTCGCGAACAGCAGGATCGCAGCTATCCAATACATGGTGGAAATGGATCACGCGAGAGAGAAAGAGAGAGAGAGAGAGAGAGAGGAATTTCTCCGATCCAGCTATGGCGAACGGAGCTTATAGGATCGGATTCGGGGAGGGAACGGCTCGAATTTTGGAATTAAGGTTTGGGGCGGGGGCGGATCGATGTCTTTTCGTCACAATTAACGTCGGATTTGCGGATTAGTTACGGATTTGTTCGGGGTTTTGGTCTTGGTGGGTGTCGGAAAGACATTGGTGGGGGCCACACTCCCCGCTCGGCGCGGACGAGGAAAAGTGAGCGCTTCACGGCTCACGACGTCTCGGCCTTGACCGATCTATGTCTATGTGCAGCTTCGAATTAAGGCGGGCCAAGAAGCCCACGGTTTGGCCCTGAGTTCATTGTGTTTTTTTTTTCTCTCTTTTTTAATTACCTTTTGAGATAATCGAGGGTCTGTGGCTAATCGGCTATGCACATAGTATGAGCAAATTGAGCATCTTCTTGGTTTTTTATTACGTGAAACGGCGAATTCGGAAGTTATGTGTAAGTCGTAATGGCTGCGATTACATGATTTTTTCGAGAGCTTTTTCCTTTTTGAAAGAAATATTGACCGGAATAAGAGTTCGGCTAATGGAAAAAGAAAGATAATGGAAAGGGTTGATTAGCGGGGCGATGTTCATTTATTGGTTTGATCCATGAAATTCCAAGTATAGGTCGAAATCAAAGCTCCATACCTTCCTTATCAAAGACTTCATTACTGTCGCGACCTCCCCGAAACGGCCCCAAGGCCTATGGGGCTTGGCTAATGGATTACTAGGCTGAACCTAGCTCGAGCTCTCCCAAGCCCATACCAATTCGCGACTTAAATTTAAATCACTGACATGCAAATCGATTTCATTCAGGAGTCGCCACTAATCGATTTTTGGTAGGTCGATTAGACACCTAAGTAAAGCACGGGAGAAATACTTTACTTCTACGAACTAGAGATTCAACAGGTACGGGGACTTGATTACACTAATAAACTAATTAGTGCCCTTTCGGTACATAATCTTGTTCAATTCATCACCTAACGTATTCTCGCTAATTAGGAATCTCAAAATTCCATTCCTAACTAAACTAAAGGAAGCAACAATTAATATCTAAGCCTAAACATGCATAATCAACTACATGCGAGGTTAATTTAAATGTGCAACTCAAAGTGTGTGAACCGAGCGACGTGGGATTAAATATAGCACTAATCACACAATAGGGCAAGAAAACCCAAGTCCAAGACCTAAATAAAAATCCTGATTTTTTTTTTAAAATTTTTTTTTTAAATTATTTATTTATTTTTTTTAAAAAAGTTTTTTTTGAAATTCTTTTTCCGGAAATGCTTTTTGAAATTTTTTTGGAATTTTTTTTGAAATTTTCTTTCGAAAAAATAAAATAAAGTGAAATTCGAGTTTTTCATTTTTAAAAAAAAATCACAATTTTTTTTAATTAATTAATTTAATTAAAATATTAGAATAATAAAATATTAAAATAAAAAAAAATAAAAAAAAAAACGGGTCCGGGTCGGATCTCCACATCCGACCCGGACCGAGATCGACCCGGGCGCGCCGGCCCGGGTCTTCGAGCAAACCGGGCTCACTTATTGAGCCCGGTCTAGAAATGACCTTCTTAATAAATAACAAAAGAGAGCCCAGCCCAAAACATTTTTTTTTTAAAACAAGAGCCCAGCCCATGCACGAAATGGCCCAAAACCTTTAAAAAAAACTCTAATTCTGAAAGCCTAATAAAAACCTAATGGGCCTAAAACCGAGCCCGACACCAAATTAAAAACCCTACCCGGCTGTGACCCGCGAATTCGACCCGACTGGGAACCCTACCCGGTTCCCCGACCCGATTCGCGGCCTCCGCGCCGCGCGGACACCGGCCTCCCTGAGCTCCGGCCTCGGCGGCCAAGGCTCGACTTCCACGGCTGGTCGCCGGATGCCGCGTCGGCTGCCTCCCCTTCGCCGGCCACGGGGACGCCGGTCTCTCAAGGCCCCCAGCCTTGGTGGCTAGGGGGGTTTCCGGCCCCGGCGACTGAGCCCTCGCTCGGGCGTCGGGCGACGCACCCCGACCTCCGCGGTCGGGGTTCGGTCGAACACGAACCAGTCCAGATCCCGACCTGGGGCTGGCTGTTCGTGTCCCTTATGGCCACGCCTGGACCTCGACGACGACCGGTGGAGACTAGGACCGATCGGCATCCCCAAAACCACAACCAGGACAGAGACAAAGGAGGGACTGACTCGGGCAAATTGTGAAGCAGTTGGCGTGCATGGTGAAAATGGCAGATTCGGGACTCGATCGAAGCTCAAATGCATCCGAAACTCACACACGGCGACGCGCAGACAAGCAGAACCGAGTTTGAGGCGTCACTGGCCGGAACTCGCGCAAGCCGGACGGCCGCGAGCTCCGGCCAACGACCTCCTCCCAAAACAGAGTAAGAACAAAAAAAACAAACAAGGGAGGCGGCCGTGGTCCCTACTCGACTCGGCGATGGCGTATGGAGGGCGAACGCGGTGGATCGGGCCACAACCGCGCGCCTCGCGCACCTACGAGCCGAGATCCTCGGGAGACCGACCCCGAATCAAACCCAAAAACAAAACGAAAACCCGGCTGTTGCTCGGGCTCGGGGACCTACCGTGAAAGAGGATCTGTGGCCGCGGCTTGGGCACGGCGGTCGCCGGCGAGGGACTGCTCCGTCTCAACCTCTCGCCCTCTCTCTGGCACTCTCTCCCTCTCGGGTCTCTCTCACCGTTCTCCTCTCTCTGTTTCGCTCGCTCTCTCCCCTGTTCTCTCCTCAAGCTCCCTGGAACTCTCTCTCCTTCGTTCTCTCTCCCACTCCCTCGCTCACTCTGATCTCTGTTTCTTCCTCTCCCTCGAAACTCTCTCCCCCTTGCTCTGCCCCTCTGCCTTTTTTCTGACCTCTTCGCTGAGCTTCTTGCCTTCCCCATGTCAGCCCAGAGCTGAGAAAGAGGAGATGGGCCAGCGTTGACTAATTCAACGCTGGCCTCTCTCTCTCTTTTTTTTTTAAAGACTAACTTAGCTTTTTTTTTCTTTTTTTTCTTAATTTAATTTTTGAAAATAAACATGAAAAATATGTTCTAATAGGTCCTATTAATGCAAATGCACATAATAGCTATATGCCATGCAGTTTTAATGAAAATATTTTTGGTTTAGGGATTAAAAGAATTAAGCCCTAATTTTTATGCGATAAAACCCTAAATAATTTGGGCAAAATTTAGGTGTCAACAGCTGCCCCTCTTTGAAGGGAAGTTTGAAGAAGTTACATTCAAAGACGAAAGACACTTAAATTTTGTTGGGGGGGAGGCATGGGATGGCACAATGCTTGAGGCATGGGGGTGATTATTATTGTTATTATTACTTTCACGAATACTATCCAAAAGGGGAATTCTTTTACTCGACAAGGATTTACCATGTAAGAATGGTTTCAACCAAGAAGAAAGCCACATCGTGTAAGAACGGGCCTTCGGCTAAACGAAGAGATCATACTGTGTAAGAACGAACTTTGACTGGAAGGGAAGCCATATCGTGTAAGAACAGGCTCTTGGCTCAATGAAGAGATCGTACCGTGTAAGAACGGATTTTGACCGAGAGGGAAGCCATACCGTGTAAGAACGGGCTCTTGGCTCGATGAAGAGGTCATACCGTGTAAGAACGGATTTTTGACCGAAAAAGAACGGGCTCTTGGCTCGATGAAGAGGTCATACCGTGTAAGAACGGACTTTTGACCGAAAAGGAACTCATACCGTGTAAGAACGGGCTCTTGGCTCGATGAAGAGGTCATATCATGTAAGAACGGACTTTTGACCGAAAAGGAAGCCATACCGTGTAAGAACGGGCTCTTGACTCGATGAAGAGGTCATACCGTGTAAGAACGGACTTTTGACCGAAAAGGAAGCCATACCTTGTAAGAACGGGCTCTTGGCTCGATGAAGAGGTCATATCGTGTAAGAACGGACTTTGACCGAGAGGGAAGCCATACCGTGTAAGAACGGGCTCTTGGCTCGATGAAGAGGTCATACCGTGTAAGAACGGACTTTTGACCGAAAGGGAAGCCATACCGTGTAAGAACGGGCTTTTGGCTTGATGAAGAGGTCATACCGTGTAAGAACGGACTTTTAACCGAAAGGGAAGCCATACCGTGTAAGAACGGGCTCTTGGCTCGATGAAGAGGTCATACCGTGTAAGAACGGGCTTTTGACCGAAAAGGAAGCCATACCGTGTAAGAACGGGCTCTTGGCTCCATGAAGAGGTCATACCGTGTAAGAACGGACTTTTGACCGAAAGGGAAGCCATACCGTGTAAGAACGGGCTCTTGGCTCGATGAAGAGGTCATACTGTGTAAGAACGGACTTTTGACCGAAAGGGAAGCCATACCGTGTAAGAACGGACTCTTGGCTCAATGAAGGGGTCATACCGTGTAAGAACGGACTTTTGACCGAAAGGGAAGCCATACCGTGTAAGAACGGGCTCTTGGCTCGATGAAGAGGTCGTACCTTGTAAGAACGGACTTTGACCGAAAGGGAAGCCATACCGTGTAAGAACAGACTTTTGACCGAAAGGGAAGCCATACCGTGTAAGAACGGGCTTTTGACCAAAAGGGAAGCCATACCGTGTAAGAACGGGCTCTTGGCTCGATGAAGAGGTCATACCGTGTAAGAACGGACTTTGACCGAAAGGGAAGCCATACCGTGTAAGAACGGGCTTTTGGCTCGATGAAGAGGTCATACCGTGTAAGAACGGACTTTTGACCGAAAGGGAAGCCATACCGTGTAAGAATGGGCTCTTGGCTCGATGAAGAGGTCATACCGTGTAAGAATGAACTTTTGACAGAAAAGGAAGCCATATCACGTAAGAACGGGCCTGAGACTGCATGAAGTCTTGCTATGTAAAGAAAGAAACCCTTAACTGCGAAAGCTCGCCAGATCGATGTGGTATTCCGGGCTGCGAAAGCCCACCGGGCAAGGAAAGAGGAAGACTCTGGGCTGCGAAAGCTCGCCAGGTCGATAAGGTGCTCCGGGCTGCGAAAGCCCACCGGGCAAGGAAAAATGAAGACTCTGGGCTGCGAAAGCTCGCCAGGTCGATAAGGTTCTCCGGGCTGCAGAAGCCCACCGGGCAAGGAAAGAGGAGGACTCTGGGCTGCGAAAGCTCGCCAGGTCGATAGGGTGCTCCGGGCTACAGAAGCCCACCGGGCAAGGAAAGAGGAGGACTCTGGGCTGCGAAAGCTCGACAGGTCGATAAGGTGCTCCGGGTTGCAGAAGCCCACCGAGCAAGGAAAAAGGAGGACTCTGGGCTGCGAAAGCTCGCCAGGTCGATAAGATGCTCCAGGCTACAAAAGCCCACCGGGCAAGGAAGAAGGAAGACTCTGGGCTACGAAAGCTCGCCAGGTCGATAAGGTGCTCCGGGCTGCAAAAGCCCACCGGGCAAGAAAAAATGAGGACTCTGGGCTGCGAAAGCTCGCCAGGTCGATAAGGTGCTCCGGGCTGCAAAAGCCCACCGGGCAAGGAAGAAGGAAGACTCTGGTGACATTTAGGGACTAAAACCCTGTAAACATCAGAAATTTCACTTAGGGAGTAAAACCCTATGAGCAGCTAAGATCCCGCCTAGGGACTAAAACCTTATGAACGGCAATAGGAACAATATCTTGGAGGGACGCCTAGGGACTGAAACCCTATGAACGTGTAAGATTTTGTTTAGAGACTAAAACCCAGCAAGTACGCCTAGGGACTAAAACCCTATGAACGACGAAGGTTCCGCCTAGGGGCTAAAACCCTATTGAACGGCAAATTGCACTCAAGATTTTGAGATACCTAATGTTTTTCACTCAGGATTTTAAAATGCTCAAGATTTCCACTTAAGATTTTAAATTGCACTCAAGATTTTCAGGGTTTTAAGGAAAGACCCGGAACCTTTTGAAACCGGGGTTTAAGGATGACCCGGAACCTTTTGAAATCGAGGTTTAAGGAAAGACCCGGAACCTTTTGAAATCGGGGTTTAAGGAAGGCTCGGAACCTTTTGAAATCGGGGTTTAAGGATGACCCGGAACCTTTTGAGATCGGGGTTTAAGGATGACCCGGAACCCTTTTTGAAATCGGGGTTTAAGGAAAGACCCGGAACCTTTTGAAATCGGGATTTAAGGATGACCCGAAACCTTTTGAAATCGGGGGTTTAAGGAAAGACCCGGAACCTTTTGAAATCGGCGTTTAAGGAAAGACCCGGAACCTTTTGAAATCGAGGTTTAAGGATGACCCGGAACCTTTTGAAATCGGGGTTTAAGGATGACCCGGAATCTTTTGAAATCGGGGTTTAAGGAAAGACCCGGAACCTTTTGAAATCGGGGTTTAAGGAAATACCCGGAACCTTTTGAAATTGGGGTTTAAGGATGACCCGGAACCTTTTGAAATCGAGGTTTAAGGATGACCCGGAACCTTTTTGAAAAGCGTGGTTTAAGGTTGGACCACAAACCTTTGAAAGCTTACCTAGGTGTACATACTTGTAGGTCAGATCGGATCGCTTAAAAGCTCTCTGCCAGCGAGGCTTGGAGAGATTCTAGTAATGAGCGCTCGGGGTTCCTTGTCCGAGAGTTTGATAGACCGCCTATTGTGTTCTTCCTGGCAGGGTCTTGGGAATTCATGAAGGCTTGGATGCATCTTAGCATTTTCGAGATCAACTTGAAGGTTGGTGTTTGTGAAAACGTCACCTGTCTTACAGGATTAGTAATAACAGGTACGTGTTATAACAAGTGCTCCAGTAGCGAGTGCGTACTAGGCAAGATAACATTACAATAGGCCATATCAAAATGGTATCATTAATGAAAAAGGATTGACTGCACGAGTAATTTAGGATAAACTCAATTGTTTGGAAAGCATTCAATATCTTTCAATATTGCAAAATTGCCTTAATGCATGGAGGATGTCATTAATCATCAAACTCCCTTAGGAGAAAGTCTTTTATCAAAGTGATGTTAACTTCCGAAGGGAGCCTATTAAGCATGCCAAACAAGAATTCCTTAGTCTGAAAGGACTTCTCACATACTCTCAAAAGGGCTGTTTGATCCCATCCATTAATGTGGGAAGTAAACATGATCTCTCTATATACCTCACACCATTAGTGTCGAAGGCTTCGAGAATCATTCGCAATAAGTACGCATTGACCGATCCAAGAGGTCTTTTAAATGACTGTAATGTGGGTTTAGTCATGATTTCAACAACGGATAAGCATCATCGGTTAAGGAATGAAATAATTTTCAATCAGCATCTCCATCAGGTTTACAAGTCAAGAAACCTTAAGTTAAGATAAGACAACTTTGCCCTAACTTCTTCAAGCGATGACTTGTTCGGGAATCCAAATTTTTGCTTAGACCATCATAATCCGAAGAGACTTTGGAGAAGGTTATAACATTGGTTTGGGTAAAGGCTCGAAAGGCTCATAAATTTTCAAAAGGGGCTTAGGAGTTGGTGATTATCATAGCATCATTACCATATCATCCAATCTTTTGAAGACACTCGACTTCTGAGATTCAACTCGTCTCGAAAGTGCATTGACTAATCGTTTTAATGTAAGAGCTTTGCTCCTTTCTCTAATGACTTTTGCTTTGCAATGATTTTTTTGCAAGCATTTTGCTTTTGACATTCCCCCTTTTTTTCATGAGAATTTTTTCTCTTGATGCAACTTTTTTTGCTCTCTTTTTTCTTTTTTTTTTGCGATGGGCATTGGCCTTGCTTTTACCAGGCACACTGCTTTTTCATGCCCCATAGTTTTCATTTGACTTTTGCTCTTTTCATTTTTTCGAGCTTTCAAAACTTTCGAAATGTCTTTCACACTGTCTCATGAGTACCAGTTGTCTTGATAAATCACGTACTTTGCCCTAGTGTAGGGAGATAATCACCATTCGGGCTTTAGAAATGAATATTCAGGCTCAACTTGGCTAAGCAAATGGTATGAGTGTTTGGATAGAGAAATGAATGTTCTTCTTCATTTTGGGATGTTTCAAGCTTCCACAAGGATTCACCTGAAGTTACCACAAAAAGATTAATGCAAGTAAGGGCAAAGAAGTCTTTCTCATCTTTTCCTCTAAAGCATGTCAACCAAAATCTTCAAATTTGCCCCGTTGTAGGGTGGTTCTTGACAGGGGTATTTTGTAGAAATTCTCCATATGTAAAGGCTCAAAGGGGCTTGACTATAGTCACCTGTAGTGTGTAGGATAGAAGAAGGAAATGCATCCTTTCATTTTGATCCATGTACTACTTGCGAATGAATCTCTTGCTCTTAAGCAACACTAATTTTCTCTTCCACTCAACTCTTAAAGTGTTTGTGGGACGTGTTTGGGAATGGCTTGCCTTTCCTCATTCTAAGTATTTCTCACTTGGCATTATTGACATCTCCCTTTCATTTTGTTGAGATCATCATGAATTGATCAATCTCCACAGGGAATTTTGATTCATAATGAATGATCCGTCAAGCAAACAAACAATTTTGAGATAATGATGATATTCAAAATTTCTGTGAAATGTTTTTTTTTTTGTGAGGAAATTTCTGTGAAAAGTTTGATTTTACCATTTTCACTTTTGTGCTCTCTGAAAGCATCAAAAAACTTTCTTCTTAATGAAAACTCTTCATTTGATTTCCATTTGAATTTCGGAAGAAGGGCACTTACCTGGGGCATGGTGACTTGCTAACCTTGTAAGGAATAGGAAAGAATGTGTTAGTTAAAGACCCTTTAATGATTGAAAAATTGGGAACGATACAACATTATCCCCCGTTTGCATTTGTCCTTCAGGTCTTTAATGCTTCCTATCAAAGGAAAAAGAATCATGTCAAAAACTGTATTAAAATAGACAACTGGAAACGATACGATTTACCCTTCATTTGAATTTGCCTTCTTGGGTGTTTGGCAACTCCCTTCATCCGCTTTCTTCCACCTTGGCTTTTCCAATGCCATCGAATTCACTAAGTCCCAATGAACGTTAGAGACTGAAGGAAAGGGATACTCCCTACTTCGACGTTTGAGGGCATTGCTTCATGGATGCTTTCCTTTTTCATTGTAGCAAAATGGATGATTCGTCTTCATCGTGCTTTCCTGGAAGAAGGTGTTGTCGCCTTGATCGAACACATTGTTTTGTCTGCAAAATGAGAGGCGGGGCGAGTCATTTCCATTCTTAGTTGGAATAATTCAGGAATGATATACACCCTTTTGTTTTGGGGATAGTTCAATTCTGGGCTAAGTCGTCCTTTTCGTGAAATCTCGTCGCTTGAGCTTTTCCTTTGCAACTTCGTCCTCAGAGTCGCTTGATATTCCCTCTTAAGTATTTGGGGGCACCGTTCACAAGCTCGATTATACTGAAGCTACTTGCCCCAGCTAGATGACACTTGCCCCAGCCAGATGGCTTTCTCTTCCGGAGACTTCAGTATGTTCAATACTCCTTCATGCCTTCTTACATACACTTGTTTGATTTTCATTGTTCTTTGCTCGGGTCTTCCACTTTTGATAATTTTGACTATTTGTGCCCCCGACTATTTTCACATGTCCTTAGTTTGATGGACAAAAGTTCTTCAAATGCACTATTTTGCCCCATTATGACGCAACCTTTCACTTGTCACCATGGGATGGACGGTTTGGCCTCGTCATGTCTTTCTAACTGGAAGCATCATTACTATGGTCAAACACATTCTTTCGCCCCTTTACCTGTTTTGACAAAAATGAATGAACAAGTCAATTGTTGTACAAGAAGTTCTAACTGGAACGATTACAGATTTACCATTTCACGGTGTCGTTTTGCCAATTAACTTGCGAAATAGGTCAGGTGAAGAGATGCAAGTTTATGCCAGTCTTTTTGAAACTCGTTTTCGAATTTTTTTTTTTAAAAAGAAAAGGTAAGGTAAGAAAGTCCAAACCAACACGTTAGTCTAAAACACTTCAAGTGCTTTTAAAGAAAGATGACTCCTATGGAACCAAACCTTATTACTAAAAAATGAGTATTACACGATTTACAAAGCGTTCGATTGGGTCCGCAATCGAAACCCCAAACACAAAACACAATTCCTAATATGGATAATAACAAGGATAAAGTACAAGAAATTATTGCATAGAAGAGTGTAATGAACACAATTCTCATCCTAGTTTTAAATTCATTTTTTCTCTTTTTTTTTTTTGCATGATCAAGCGAGTGAATGCCAAGGAGCGGTCGTCATGTATAACCGGCGAGAGAATGACAATGTTAGTACGTGAATGAAAAAAATGATCTTTCACTGATGCCGCCTCTTATGAAGAAAGCGAGGCGACGATACATACCCCCATGGTTCCTATTTGTGGGCATTTAGTATTTCACCAAGATTTCATCGTAAGTGGAGACATCCTTAAAAGATCAAATCGCGGCTATCAATCGAGCGCCCTTTTTATTCCAAAAGTTTCATCGCAAAATGCGGCATCAATTTTGAAGGACTGACTTGTGATTTTACTTTTGCAAAAATGAGATGATTTTTATTTTTTTAAAAAAATTAATACACAAAAGTGATTTGAATTTTGATTCCAAAATGTGAACAAAAAAGAATTTTATTGAAAATGCGAATTCAATTTTATGCCCCAAGATGCAATCCTGACTTGAAAGAATTTCTGCACAAAAAATGCAATTTTAAGCTTATAACTGAAAGTTTAGACAAAATCATCTGTTTTGGTGGGGCTAAATCACAGGTGCTTGAGATTTATGCTCAAGGTTCACTGTTAAAAAGGATTGTCTAAAATTTTCCATTATAAGCTCAAATCACCTAGGACACTTGATTGATTTCCGTGAATTTCAAAAATGAAAATTTCAATTCAAAGTGAGCTAATAATGAGAGAAATCATACTTACAGTGAGTGATGATCGTTTTTTCTTTTTCTTTCTCTAAAAAAATGCAAAGACACGCATATGCACTTGTGAGGTTCGTTTTTTTATCTAGACAGTTTAACAAAGTGAAGCTAAGAGGGTGATCTGACCGTCGCAGTCTCGCGTTGGTGTCAGGTCCTCTTAACTCCGGCTCAGTCGAAAGAGATATCCTATTGTCATGCAGTCTCGCGGACAAGAATAAACACTTACGACACCAGGAAAGAATTTTCAGGGAAAAGAAAGGCAACCTCTACATCGCGGTCTCGCGTTCGAGGTTGTATCTTTCTTAACACCATCCTAAAGCATCCTATCACGGCCCGGGTCTGGCAGTATGGTTGTGTGTGTCATAGTATAGTGCTAAAACATCTAACGCATGCACAACAATTTATAAGCAAACAATACTTCAAGCGCCCGAAAAAATAAACATTTATTCCCCAAATCTCAAACCTGCAAAATAAGGGGTCAGTGCCAACAACATTCACGTTAGGGATGTATTCGAACAAGATAAATGCCTAAGTCCACAGAACTCCCCAGCGGAGTCGCCAAGCTGTCGCGACCTCCCCGAAACGGCCCCAAGGCCTATGGGGCTTGGCTAATGGATTACTAGGCTGAACCTAGCTCGAGCTCTCCCAAGCCCATACCAATTCGCGACTTAAATTTAAATCACTGACATGCAAATCGATTTCATTCAGGAGTCGCCACTAATCGATTTTTGGTAGGTTGATTAGACACCTAAGTAAAGCACGGGAGAAAAGCTTCACTTCTACGAACCAGAGATTCAACAGGTACGGGGACTTGATTACACTAATAAACTAATTAGTGCCCTTTCGGTACCTAATCTTGTTCAATTCATCACCTAACGTATTCTCGCTAATTAGGAATCTCAAAATTCCATTCCTAACTAAACTAAAGGAAGCAACAATTAATATCTAAGCCTAAACATGCATAATCAACTACATGCGAGGTTAATTTAAATGTGCAACTCAAAGTGTGTGAACCGAGCGACGTGGGATTAAATATAGCACTAATCACACAATAGGGCAAGAAAACCCAAGTCCAAGACCTAAATAAAAAATCCTGATTTTTTTTTTAAAATTTTTTTTTAAAATTATTTATTTATTTTTTAAAAAAAAGTTTTTTTTTGAAATTCTTTTTCCGGAAATGCTTTTTGAAATTTTTTTGGAATTTTTTTTGAAATTTTCTTTCGAAAAAATAAAATAAAGTGAAATTCGAGTTTTTCATTTTTTTTTTAAAAAAATCACAATTTTTTTTAATTAATTAATTTAATTAAAATATTAGAATAATAAAATATTAAAATAAAAAAAACGAGTCCGGGTCGGATCTCCACATCCGACCCGAACCGAGATCGACCCGGGCGCGCCGGCCCGGGTCTTCGAGCAAACCGGGCTCACTTATTGAGCCCGGTCTAGAAATGACCTTCTTAATAAATAACAAAAGAGAGCCCAGCCCAAAACATTTTTTTTTTAAAACAAGAGCCCAGCCCATGCACGAAATGGCCCAAAACCTTTAAAAAAAACTCTAATTCTGAAAGCCTAATAAAAACCTAATGGGCCTAAAACCGAGCTCGACACCAAATTAAAAACCCTACTCGGCTGTGACCCGCGAATTCGACCCGACTGGGAACCCTACCCGGTTCCCCGACCCGATTCGCGGCCTCCGTGCCGCGCGGACACCGGCCTCCCTGAGCTCCGGCCTCGGCGGCCGAGGCTCGACTTCCACGACTGGTCGCCGGATGCCGCGTCGGCTGCCTCCCCTTCGCCGGCCACGGGGACGCCGGTCTCTCAAGGCCCCCAGCCTTGGTGGCTAGGGGGCTTTTCGGCCCCGGCGACCGAGCCCTCGCTCGGCCGTCGGGCGACGCACCCCGACCTCCGCGGTCGGGGTTCGTTCGAACACGAACCAGTCCAGATCCCGACCTGGGGCTGGCTGTTCGTGTCCCTTATGGCCACGCCTGGACCTCGACGACGACCGGTGAAGCACCAGGACCGATCGGCATCCCCAAAACCACAACCAGGACAGAGACAAAGGAGGGAGTGACTCGGGCAAATTGTGAAGCAGTTGGCGTGCATGGTGAAAATGGCAGATTCGGGACTCGATCGAAGCTCAAATGCATCCGAAACTCACACACGGCGACGCGCAGACAAGCAGAACCGAGTTTGAGGCGTCACTGGCCGGAACTCGCGCAAGCCGGACGGCCGCGAGCTCCGGCCAGCGACCTCCTCCCAAAACAGAGTAAGAACAAAAAAAACAAACAAGGGAGGCGGCCGTGGTCCCTACTCGACTCGGCGATGGCGTATGGAGGGCGAACGCGGTGGATCGGGCCACAACCGCGCGCCTCGCGCACCTACGAGCCGAGATCCTCGGGAGACCGACCCCGAATCAAACCCAAAAACAAAACGAAAACCCGGCTGTTGCTCGGGCTTGGGGACCTACCGTGAAAGAGGATCTGTGGCCGCGGCTTGGGCACGGCGGTCGCCGGCGAGGGACTGCTCCGTCTCAACCTCTCGCCCTCTCTCTGGCACTCTCTCCTTCTCGGGTCTCTCTCACCGTTCTCCTCTCTCTGTTTCGCTCGCTCTCTCCCCAGTTCTCTCCTCAAGCTCCCTGGAACTCTCTCTCCTTCGTTCTCTCTCCCACTCCCTCGCTCACTCTGATCTCTGTTTCTTCCTCTCCCTCGGAACTCTCTCCCCCGTGCTCTGCCCCTCTGCCTTTTTTCTGACCTCTTCGCTGAGCTTCTTGCCTTCCCCATGTCAGCCCAGAGCTGAGAAAGAGGAGATGAGCCAGCGTTGACTAATTCAACGCTGGCCTCTCTCTCTCTCTTTTTTTTTTTAAAGACTAACTTAGCTTTTTTTTTCTTTTTTTTCTTAATTTAATTTTTGAAAATAAACATGAAAAATATGTTCTAATAGGTCCTATTAATGCAAATGCACATAATAGCTATATGCCATGCAGTTTTAATGAAAATATTTTTGGTTTAGGGATTAAAAGAATTAAGCCCTAATTTTTATGCCATAAAACCCTAAATAATTTGGGCAAAATTTAGGTGTCAACAATTACAAAGAGTAGCGAGTGAAAATATTAAGAACACATTTGGTAACGTTTCTGTTTTTGGTAATTGCACAAAATTTCTATTCCTGTAATAGAAAAAGAACATAAATGCATTTGGTACAACAAAAAAAATTTATATTCCCAATTTTTTCATTCAAGTCTATATCTTTTATTTAACTATAAATAAAAGTTATAAGTGAAAAAAACCAATAAGCATTGTTTATTAGTTTGTCTAATCCTTTTTAACTCACATATATATATATATATATATATATATATGTATCTATCTATCTATCTATCTATCTATCTTTAGCATGCTCTTCAGAGATAAAATTTCTTAATCTTTTTATTATTCTGAATACCATATTTATCTATTTCAAAAGTTTCTTCACAACCACTATTATAAATACTATTTATTCTCATATTAAATTACCAAAAGATAAAAAAGAATGCTTACATCTTAACCATGTGTTAGTTCTTTTTATTACTTGTGACATTCCGAAATTTCCGTCAATTGGAATTATTATATAATTAAATTATATGAGGTGTGCTCGTAGTAAATTTCTCGCCCGGAACTGATTATTCCTGGGAATGCTAACCATTAGGGAAAGATTAATAAGGGAATTAAATTCGCGCGATTAAAGAAAATTCGATCGTGAATGGATTTCGACCATTAAATCGCGTAAGTGATACTTTAAGCCACTATTGACCGATCCAAGGATAGTTAGGGGTCAGTTCGCCATTGTCCTAGTAGTGGATTACGGGTGATTCCGTTGAACCACGAAACGACTTGACGAATGATTTCGAAATTATACCGAACGATCGTACCGCTCGGATCAAGTGATTGATCTTCGTGATTTTAATGACAACTGAGGTCGTCACGCACCGAACGGACTTACACGTGACTCGATTTAGGTTCAATCATGAGTCGATTTCACAAATTTCCCCAGTAAGCCGCCCGTTAGCTCGAGAAATGCTCGAGTTGCGTTCAATAGAATTTAATTATTGAAATTTTGCCCAAATTGGACACCGGAAAATTAGGAAGTCACGACGGAATGCTAGGACGACGTTGCACGCGACACGTGTGAATTTTTTATGCGCTCGAATCCTTCAGAAAAATTCAATTTTGGCAAGAGAATGAGAAAGTGACCAAAATACCCCTATAAGTTAATAAAGGGTTAGTTTTGTTGGACAAGGGCATTTTGGTCATTTTAGGCCCTAAGTTGGATTTGACATAATTACCCTTGGATATTTTTAAGTAAGATTCGATTTGGGCCATTGATTTTAAGATTAAATCGAATCTCGATCGTTAGATCAAAAAGATTAGAGGAGAGTATTTTGGTAATTTGTCAAAAAGTGGTCAAAATTGATTTTTTAAGCCTTTGACTCTCTCTCTCCTCTCTCTACCCCTCCCATTCGGCAGACCCTCTTCCCGTGAAATTTCCCCCCCTCTCAACCCTAAGCTTCCCCCTCCTCCTATCACTCTCTTTCTCCCTCACGCCCAAGCCGCGCCATCGCCGCCCAAGCCAATCGCCACCACCCGGAAGCCGTACGTCATTGCCATCACCCCCGATTAAGTGCTGCCGCTTTTCGTTTTAGCCGAGAAAGTCTAGAACGCGGGTAAGTCGCGCCTAAACCTAATTTAGGATTTCGGGTATCAACAGGCGATTTTAGGCGAAACCGGGCATAGGATAAGTGCGGAATGGCATGAATTAGAAGTGGGTTCAGTTGGCGGGCCTTAGATTTGAAACCAGAAAATTTTTATTGAAAAATTCAGAAAATGGGGATGCAAATTTACTGTTCATATACTGCGAAATACTATTCACAAGCTGTGGATAACTGTTCATGGGGCTGTGAGGGTCCAATCGAGACGTAAATTGAATTTTTGGAACCTAGAAAGTAAGGTGAGAAAGTCCCATGAAGGACCAGAATCGATTTGACATCGTTTGGTGGGATAAAAATAGCGATTTCTATGTTTAATGTGCATATGGAAATTAAACCCAAATTATGACTTCGGGTATCGACGGGTGATTTTGGGCAAAATCTGTATAAAGTTAGGTGCGAAATTGTATGAATTGGTAGTGGAAATTTTATAGCGGGCCTTAGAATTTAATTCGGACATTAATTATTGGAAATTAGAAAATAACAGTGGCTGTGATTTACTGTGCATGGAGCCGTGATAGGCCGATCGGGACACAAGTTGGATTTTTAGAACATAGAAATTATGGCGAGAAAGTCCCGTGAAGAATCGGAATTAATTTGACAGCATTTGGTTGGAAAAAAATGGGAATTATCGTGTTGGATGTATATTTAAATTTTTAGTAAATTGTGGTAATTAAATTGAGTATATTGTTGTGCAATTAAGTGACTGAATATGCTTGTTTGGTACACACGTGAGCTGAACTGAATTATTTATTGACATTGATCGTGTGAATTGCTGAGTGAGCACGTTTTATGTGTGAAATGATGTGTGCACGAACCCCGTGTATTGGGCCAGTTGCGCGTGGTAAATGTGTGTTGAGCATGGACTTGAGTAGAAGGAAAATTGCGGTGTGGCAAGTGATTGTGAAAAGTATGTGAAAGGGTGAAAGTGCGAGGTTGGGATCGGGCCGAGTATCATAAACTCGAGCAGCGATCACGTAGGTCTGATGCATTTGGCACAGACTGAGGCTTGAAAAAGCAAATGTGAGAGTCGGTCCGAGGCACAATTAGCTCGGGTGAGACCGGGATTGGACCGAGGCATCTTAAGCTCGGGTTTCAATCATGTAGGCCTGTCGCATTTTGCGCGGGCTGAGTCGGGATCGAGCCTGGGGCGCGTGATGCTCATGTTGCGATCGGGGTTTGAGGCGTGAATGAGTACGCGGGCCGGAAGTGTGGTGATGAACGATCGCAGTGTACGCGAGGCGTGCACGTGTACGCGGGTCACTGGCGAGGAATGTGGATGGAACAGGATGAGAATGGAAAAAGTGTATGACATGAAAATTTAGCATGCTTGTGATTGTATTAAAGTGCCTGTTATTTGATTATGTGGCATGTGTGTGTTTGTGTGTTTTACGAAAATGTCTAAAGGTACGTGATAGCCTAGGTTGGGTTTAGAGGTGAGCTTACTAAGAAGTGTCTCACGGTTGTATAAACCAAACCATTTCAGATCCCCCGCCTGAGCGATGAATAATCCGCCGCAACCACCAGAACGTTTTGGAGTACCTGTACATAAAGAGTTTGAGGTTGCAGAGTTCCCGATGGACGAAAATTTTACTTGGATTAAGCACACTTCTACTGTCTTCGTAGATGTAGGTTTACCTCTTTTTGAAGAATAGAAATACACTGCCTGGTTCTTCCAAGATCAGGACGGAGCTGAGTTCGGGCCCGTCAGGAGTTTTGATATTCCGTATGATCTAGTTGGAGATTGGGACCCGACTGCAGTATCCCCGATAGACGGAGAGTTGACCAGTATAGATACTAGTTTAGCTCAATCGGGATTGCATTCAGCAGCAGCTGCTTAGGGTTCATTCGGGTCGAGCATGAACTTGAACCTGAAGCACCACAGGTTGAGGGCGACCCAATGGACATAGATTTAGAAGTGATCCCCAAGGAGGAACCAGAGGAAGTGGAACCTGAGGTGGAGCCCGAAGTAGAAGTCGAGGTAGAGCCTAGTGATGAGTCCGGGGGGACGGAAGAGTCTGTAGGAGAACCGGATTACATACTCCCCTTTGAGCAGGATTTGGACCCCAATTTTGTACCAAAAATTCGTTTCGCGGATGGGTTAGCTGAGGTATATCAGAATGGGGTTCCATTAGAGTCGGGCGACATTAATCATCCGATCGAGATAGGGGTAGATTCAGAGTCTTCAGTGGATGGATCGACACAAGGGGTCTTCGACTCAGAGGACAGAGAATCGGATTCAGAATGGACGCCCAGTAAGGGGCATAAGGAGTAATATCCGGATATGGAATTGAGTTTTTGTAAGTACCATTTTTGGATGGAAAGTTGATTAAGGGCCTGTTTGGTTCGGCTTTGGGGAAATGCATTTGGGGAAATGCAAATACCTTTGGGTGAAAGCCCGTTGAGAAAATGCAAGTGGTGTTTGGTAAAAATATTTTGTAAAGTTACTTTGACCAAAGTATAGTGTTTGGTAAATTTTTTTTTACAAATGGACTTTGAAAATTATTTTATTTATTAAAAAAAACAAAACTTACTCATTGCCGGAACCGGCCACCGGAGCCGGCCACCGGCCGCCGGAGCAGGCCACCGGCCGCCGTCACCCGAGGTCAAGCGACCCTCGGCGATCTAGATCCGCCGCCGCCGGGGGTCACCCGAGGCCAGGCGACCCTCGGCGAGGTCGCCCGACCGCCTGGGGTCGCGCGACCTCAGGCGACGGCCGCCTGGGGTCGCGCGACCCAGGCGACGGCCGCTTGGGTCGCGCGACCTCAGGCGACGGCCACCTGGGGTCGCGCGACCTCAGGCGACCCCAGGCGGCCGTGCGGCCCCCGCCGAGGGTCGCCTGGCCTCCGTCGACCGCCGGCGGGGGCGGATCTGGCTCGCCGGCCCTTCTCCGTCGCCGGCCACTCCTGCCCGAAGAAGAAGACGAAGCTTCAAACCAAAAAAAAAAAAATATTGTACAGTAGCATTCGTGGAATGCTGAAAGCCCAAGGCTGGTCTAGACCAGCCTTGGGCTTTCAGCATTTGGAATGCTATCATTTGGCCAAATGCTAGGCCAAATGCTAAAACAAACACACTAGCATTTTGGGAAGGGGCTTTCGAGGCCCAAAGCCCCTTCCTAAAGCTCAACCAAACAGGCCCTAAGTCATAGGCCCTTTTTGTTACGGACCGTAGCGGTGTGGCGTGCGCTTGTATTTATGGTGGCTTGTAACCGTTGGGGTGACCTTGTAATTGTAAATATTTTAGTATAAGTTTGGCAATGAGACATAGATATGTATATGTTCTCCTAATGTTTCCCCAGTTAAAATTTTTGTCCGGGTGTTTTATGGTTTCCGTGTGCGCAATTAAATCTCTGATGGTTATTTGAGGTCGGCAACATTCCTGGGACGTCGCACTCATCGACCGGCAAGGGGCGTCACGTGCCCGTTAGGGTTCGGGGCGTGACATTACCAATAAATAAATAAAACGAGAACTCCTTCTACGAATGTGAAGAAGTCTCTAGGTTGACCTTGACAGTGCTATAATATACAACGGCTGATGTCACTCATTTTTGTCACTGAGGAAGATTATACCTTTCTTTCTCTTTATGAACTCCTTCTAGTGATGCATAGAGTTCCTTGCCACTATATATATATAAAGAACATTCAAAACTCCATATACGACATTATAATAACACTGATGATGATGCAAATTTTATTGGGCACTTGAATATGATCCATTCGCTTTATTAATCACTTAAATAGTCACAGGAACTTTGAAAATTGATTTATATAGACATGAATCCTTAATTTTCTGATAATGATTAAGTTTACGAAATCAATTTAAATTTGATTGTGACTTATATATATATATATATATATATATATATATATATATCTTGTTTTCTTCCAATAAGGTTGAACATGTATGTGAATGAGCAATCTTCATTTGCAGCAAGAAAAGCGTAGTTGAATGCCAACACTCCCAAGAGATTCTATATACTCCCAGTACTTAAATATCCCATCGACTCATGCTTTGCCAAATATTCAAAGCTTGCCAAACCTCCATTTGAAACGCTGCACATGCTTTGGATTTAAAAAATACAACGATAATAATACCCGCTAATTAACCAAATGTTGCCAAATATTTATAAGCAACATTACATAAGTTAGAAACATAAAGTCATGGAATCTCACGCATATTGTGATCCCTTGCCATTTGATGTGCAATATTTTTTCTAAGCATGTTTTATCTCAACTGCCTCCTCATGCTTCTCATATGCATTCTCCACTTGTGTAGGTCCAAATGGATGCTCCAGATCTCCATATAGGGAAAATTTCCTATCCATCCTGTCTTGGTCATGAATGTAATTATGTATAGCACAACATGCAATTACAATACATGCTTGCTTTCGAATTGTAAATGGAGGCATGTGTTTCAAAATAAAGAAGCAATTCTTTAATGCCCCAAATAACCTCTCAATGATATTTCTTAACGAAGAATGCCTATGGTTGAACAATTCTCTTGCTGTTATTGGCCATCTCTCCCTACCCCTATAACCATCCAAATGATACCATTCACATTCAAATGGCGTTAAAAATCTTGGAAGTGCTGCATAATCAGAATCTACCATGTAGTATTTTCCTATAACAAGGTATATATAAATTTGTTATGACATTCAACGCAATATAATCATACAAAAAATTACTCTTTATAAATAAAGGAAATACCAGGTGGTGATCAAGGAAATTACAGTCAAGGAGTCTCGATTGCTGCCGAGAGCACCCAACAATCATTGGCAGATCCTTCCCACCCAGCATATACGAAAGTAAATTTTATATCAAACGAACAAACAAACAAGACATTCTGGCTGGTGGTCCTTTTCCTACCTCTAAATGGGATTTGCTTTGACATAGGCATAGAAGCATTAATGTGGGTGCCATTGATAGCACCTATGTAGCCTTGTGATTTTATGAAAGTCTATTGTTATACAAGATTATCAACACGTATTTGATGGAGTAAAATCGACATGAAAATCATATCTTGAAGTAGAATTTATGGTTAGGATCCATTAGAATCTCCTCTAGGACAACATAAAAAGAAGGTGGCTTGATAACCTCTTTTGATAGTTTCATAACGACTTTCAACACTGCGATAAAATACTTGCTAATTATTTCTTCTGAACGTTGGAATCTCTCATATAAATATTTGACTGAGTTTTTGTGACCAACCAAAGATAAGAAGATCCCAACTTGTTCATCTATCCTAACATACAGACTATCTTTCAACCAACATCTTACCCTCATTAAATCACATAGGTTCACAAAAACATGTCTCTCCATTCTAAATGCTCCATATATTCTATCTGAATGTCCATAAACAATCTCTCTTACCCATTCGGGGTCTTGACAATTTGTTGTCCCTAATAGGTTCTCTCATATGTACAAACATGTCTATTGAAAAAGTGCACAGCCGTGCTATTATCATGTCATTATCAAACTTATCCAAATACTGTTCAACCGGTGCTCTCTCCCCATTAGACACACTATTTGTTCTCCCTTCCATAGTACCTATGCCATCACACAAATAAAAGAACATCAATATGGATATATGAAGAAAAAAACCAACAACAACTAATAACATAAGTCATTTCACACAATCCATGACACCCATGCCACCACACAAATACAATAGTCTCAGCATGAATATCTTTAAAAACCAAATAACAAGCAATACCATAAGTCATAGAGTAAAATGAAACATAAAGTCATAAATATCCTATGCAATCCACGGTACAATTCCCAACATCTAGTTAAGAGATTGGAGAAGTCCATTTCTTCTTTCAATTGAGGATTTGATGAAAGCCACACTCCATCTGGCACTAGCGCATGTTTGTTCCACTGCTTTGTTGTACAAATTCTACTACAGGTCAGGCATGCTAACTAGGACATCAATCATAGCATATATAGAGTAGGGGTCTATAGGTGGTGATGCGACCTGTGAATTGATAGAGCTAGTTATAGATCAACTAGCCCTAGCTTTGATCATCTCCTATATGGCTTTGCAGGTGCTAGCAACATTGAATGAGTTACTCACTCTTCTCCTCTTCATATTTAGAGTCTTATCCAACTTGTGCTTGTCATGAACCGGAATAGCTATCTTGTAAAATGTAAATACTCCCTCATCAAGGTGGTGTTCACTGATGTCTTCTGGATCACCATTTGCATCACCACCACCATTGAATACTCCTTTGTCATCATTTGACAACATCAAGTCATCAGCATTTCCTGCTGCATGCTCCTCGGTAGCATATGTATCACCAAATACAATACACAGGTTGGGATACTGAGAAAACCCATCATTTTTGAATTTTGCTCACTCACTATTATCTTGCAATTCTCACAATGACGACATACGTTAGCAATATAATCAAACATCTTAAAACTTACATCTACAATGATCACAAAAGGACCAAAAGTTAAATGATACCTTGATGAGAGGTTCCCATATGCTTGAATCATCGACAACAACTGTTATTATCCCAGCCAATTGCGAATTGTGAAAAAAGCTTCTTAAAATTACCATACTATTTTTTCAGTTTGTTTATTTTGTTCTTCAACTATACTTGGTTATATTGGAGCCCTATCTGATTATTGAATTCAGTCGTATGTTACTTCACTCTGCTTTGTTGTAAGTAGAAGAGGTGCGATTTCTCTTTTTGACCGCTTCTACCAACAAACTTATAAATAGGTTAGTTAAAGACTTGGTCCACTTTGCATTGAATACCTCTTTCTGTGATGTCATTTAACCTTGACTGGTTGAGCATCATATGAGCCATGCATTAAATCATACCATAGTCATATAGGAATTACACACAATACTACATTAAATCATAAAATAATCATAACATTATAACCACCCAATATTGGCCACCACAGCTGCCCTTAGAAAGGAATTTAAATGGAAGTGAATTTCATCAATAGGATTTCTATTATTGTTTTATTCTTGTGTGATATTTTTCTGAGTGTGCATATGTTTAAGTTTATTAAAAGTAGACAGGGCCTCACATTTTTTTTAACAAGCAAAAGTGATATATGTGACCCTATCATAGTGATATGCTGCCCATACCAGAATACAAGAGCCAGAGCAACACCTATTTCCAAATATGATATCCAAAGCCACTCCTAGGCTATAAGAAAAGTAGAGAGAAAAAGACAAGTGGTAAGCGGAAGACAGAATTTGATCTGATCTGCTTTCAGTTGCTTTACTTATTTGGTGGTAATCATGCTATGCAATGTTAGTTACCCAAAGCTTGAATTTCAAATCTTTGCTTTGAAATTCACCAATTTCATATGACAATAGTATTCACAGGAAAAAAAACAAGGACAAGCAATATTATGTACAAGTAGAACCTGGAAATACTCAAATATCTCATTTACTAAAAGGAAAGCTATTGTGATAGAGATACTTGGCAGCCAGAAAATGTAAGTGCCACATGGATACTGACAAAACATTTTTCATCTAGTGTCATGAAAGAACCCATTCTATGAATTTCTAACCCTTTAAATGTGTTAACTAGAAAAAAACGAATCCCAAATAACAATACGCAAGGATGGAGGAAAGTCATCTGCAACATGGCAACAAATTAACTAATTTATTAATTAGAACAATAAATGCCACAAAAAGTTGATACATGTATTTAGGTATTACTCGAAAACAAAATGCTAACCTTAAGACAGTGTAATTCAATACCCTCCCTATTGTAGATATTAAGGTACCTGCCAAGTTAACGAAAGATACATATGAGGATCAACCATCAAGATGTGTTACTTATACAAAAGCTGCAAAATTTGCAAAAGGTTCCTGACCGAAACTAATTAAACAACATATCGCTTCTTCCTTTTAATGGACAAGAGAACACACATTACTCTGATTATTCTAGAGCTTCACCACTGTAATATCGGCGGATTGACAACTTTAATCCATGAATCATCATTAGAATTTCCTTTGCCGCTTTTACAAGGTAATTATGAGTTCTAAAAGCAGATCATCTTAAAGCAAGAGAAGAACGAACCCCAAATTCACCACATTCACTGCACCCAGATTGGGTCGCCCTCGCCGATCTAGGCACGGGTAACCCTCGATCGACAAGATCGACGAGGACGGCCCTCGCTCGACGGCGGTGAGGGTTGCCTACGCCACAATAGGCACACAATACCAAATAGAGATGAGAATAGAAAGGTGTACCAGCGGATTTTGACTGGCCGGGGCTTCGTCACGAGTGACGAGGATGGTGGCTAGGGCTTCACCGCGAGTGACAGTATGGTGGCTAGTGCTTTGAGATGGTCTACAAACGACGGAGGATGGAAGAGGAGTTGAAGCCATGGCTTGAAAGGGAAGAAGAGGTAAGAAGTAAATTTTAGAGTTTCTCTTTCTACCTTTCTATTTCTATTTTTGTTTCTGGGAACAAAGAAGTAGATTTTTTATACTTTTTATTTCTGTTCCAAATCTATTTCCTGGCTACTTTTCTATTCCGGAAAATAGAAAAATGAACTGATGTTACCAAACGGATTTTTTTTTTTGTTTCGGGGAACAAAATAACAGAAAAATAGAGAAGTGGAAATGTTACCAAACACTACCTAAGTGTGTTGGTCCTATTAATATCTAACTAGAGACTATTCATCACATTGGTTATGTAACATTCTGAATTTTCGATCATTTTTCCGGGATTCATGAAATAAATATTTTGGCCAATGCACTTATAGTGAGATCTCACCCAGAACCGTGCATTCTCGAGATGGTAACCTTAAGGGTAAGGCCATTATGGGATTGAGTTCGCACGACCAAAGAACTCGACCTTGGTTCGACCTTCGATCATGAAGATTGACAAGGGAATATTTTGGGCCAACAGAGACCGATTTAATTTATTGATCTTGTCCGAAGAGAACTAGCAACAGACCCTCGCAATTACATGACAATCAAGGTCGCCTTGGTTCGAACAAGCTTAAATGTGACTTGACTTGATGTCGATCATGGGTAGAGAACGCGTAATCCCAATGAGCCACCCGTTAGCAAGAGATAAATTAAAGTCGCGATTGTTCGATTCTAGTCATTTCTTAGAATTCAGACCCGGGAATCGAGAATTTTGAAAGTGACAATTTTGAGCGGTCAATGACGTTTTTGGCATGGCCAACCTTGGGGCCATCCATTTTTGCAAAAAAAATAGATTTCGGTCCGAGACCGAAAAAATGACCATTTTGCCCCTAGGACCGCAAACGAATTTTGAGGACTGGATTAAGTTGGGGGATTGAGAAATATCTTGTATGGCCGAAAAAAAGAGGACAAGAATGCCTCTCTCCTCCCTTGAGTAATTACTCTTTTGCCTTTTTAATTATTGGATAAGGACAAATGTGGGCCGTTGGATTTTGGATGAGATCAAATCCTGGCCATTAGATCCGAGGAGTAGTTGAGGGGTATTTTAATAATTTCTGGTGGGGTTTTAGAGGCCAATTATTAGCGTTAGAATATAAATATCTATTTCCTCTCTCTCTCTCTCTCTCTCTCCTCACCTTTACTGATCGGCTCTCTCTCTTCCCTCTCCCTTGTGCGTGAGCCACCTTGGCCAGCTACCAGCTCACCACCGCCTGGTCGCCGCCCTCCCGCCGATCACCGTCGCCGTTTCTTCTCCTTCTCAACCAAGCATCACCACCGTCCGCCTATCTCTCTCTCCCCGTTCGCCTGTCCTGTTCAGCCCCGCCACCGCCGAGCCACCCCTGGCCGTCCTCCCTTACCCTATATGTCCCCATCGCCACCCTCAGTTGCCTGATCACCGCTCGCCAGCCACCCGTCCACGGTGGTGCAGCCGCTCGCCTGCCTGACCGCCGTTGCCATCACCGTCGCTTCTGATCCGGCTGTTCCAGCCACCATCCAGCCTTGTTGTCACTCCTTTCTAGGGTAAGTGACTTCCCCAAATGTTACCTAGGACCTCGGGTATTGTTAGACACGTTTAGGACTCGGTTCGGGTAGTTTAGGTGGCTCTTTTGGGACTAAGGTAGTGGCTGGGTGTTCGGATATTGTGGACTGAATTGCGGGATGAAAATGCAAGGTTTAGGAGACTTGGTTAGGGCTGTGATGATGTGGAACGAGTAGGATTGAATGGTAGGTTCGATTGGTAGGATTATGCCTTAAATGGAATTGTGTATGTGGTTGTGTGGCTTGTGAATGTTGGCTGGTTTGGGAATGTGTTTCGGACCGATTGTGGTTTGTCCGTGTGCCTCGTGTGTGTGGCCGTGAGGTGTGGTGGCGTAGTAGTGTGATTGTGCAATGAATTCGTGTGCTAAGCATGGGTGACCGTGTGGTGTTTATGTGGTGTTCGTGTGATGAGGATGTGTATTTGTAAAGTGTAAGTGTGACGGGGGATTATGCATGACCGTGTGTATGTGTGGCTGTGTGATACATGTGGAAGGTGTGGAACGAAGGTACAGGAATATAGGATTGGTTGGAAAAGTGGGTTCGTCCTTAAGCGTGTTCGTTTACGCGGGACGATGCCGTCCTTGACAAGGTGACGATGCTCGGCCCGATGGAATGACGATGCCTGATGAGGTCAGAAGACCGTTGGCCTGATACGTTTTACATGGGCGCAATAATGAAGGAAAGTTGAGAATGTAGGATTCCGTCCTGAGGCATGTTCGTTTACGCGGGACAATGCCGTCCCTGACGAGGTGACGATGCCTGGCCCGACGGGGTGACGATACCTGACGATGTCAGAAGACTATTGGCCTAATGCGTTTTACGCGGACGCGGTAATAATGGAAAGGTTAGGAAAGAGCTGGACTGGACTTGATGTGTAAGGATTGCGAAAGTTGATGCTTGGTGTGAGTTGGTGTGCGAGTGTGTTTGTATCGCGTGATGTAATGCTCAATTATGGGATAAAAACCGCTAGGCACGGTATGGGACGTGCTCAAGTGGGTTTTGCCTTATAATCGAGGCACGCGCGTGGCTGTGATGTATTGCTGTGGTATGTTGGATGCGCAGGGATGTACATGATGGGTTCCAGGTAGGGTCGTGTGTGATTGTTAGTATGGTTGATTGTCGTGTGTTATGCGTGTTCTGTCTAGCGGTACGTGAGAGCCTATGTGGGGTTTGGGGTTGTGCACTTATTGAGATTCGTCTCATAGTTATATAACCACCACTTTCAGACCCCCAGCCTTAGACCCAAGAGGCCCACCTCCTCTTTTTGGAGTATGAGCAGCCGTCCATGGTGCCCCGATGGAGCCACAGGCCCTACAACTGTTATAGGTGATGTCCAAGTGATCTTCCGGAGCCCGAGCTAGAGAACTCAGGAGCAGATTAGGAAAAAGGCAACCATTAGGCTTTTCCTAGGGTATTATAGGGGTTGCATAGAATAGGTCTGACCAACCACCTTAAGATAGTCAAGTCAACCTATAGTGAAGTTAAGTTAACCAGACCCCTGATCCTTTTGTTAAGTCGGTGGCTGTGAATGGTTATTTGTTATATATGTCTGTAATATGATGTTTATATATTCAGTGCAATGGTATTGTATGAAAAGGTTGTTGTTCTTGTTGTTTGACTGTTTTGATGATCTACCCCGTCGTCATCTTTTTAGTCTGGAGTTTTTTTTATATTCGCTTCCGCATGTGTCTCTGATATTTGGGGTTGGGTCAGCGATGTCCCTGGGACGTCGTAAATAATTCAACCAGAGTAGGGGGTGTCACAAGCTCGATGGTGTTCAGGGCGTGACAAGCTAGTATACTTATTTTGTGAGAAAATTACCAAAAAAGTCATGCACGCACTTTTGCTAATTTAGTCACAAACCTTTTAATTGTGTCGATTGAGTCATAATCATTTTCACGTTTTGTCAATTGAGTTCATCCAACTAATTTTGGCCAAAAATCATTAACATGGACGCCAACTGTCCTACATGACACGATCGGCGTTAACATAGGCAATTTTCAATAATATTTTAATATTTTATAATTTATTTTGTTTTTATTCTTTCCTTTTCTTTTACTTTTTATTGTTTTTTGAAGTGAGGGCCAACGACCCTCCCTGTGGCCCTTGAGGGTTGAGACGCCCTCACCGACCAAAGTGTAGGCGCACGAGCCCTCCCCAGATATGGTGAGGACCGATGCCCTTACCAGATTTGGGCCAGGCGAGGGCTTGGTAGCCCTCAACGGACCTGGTCAAGGGTTCGTGCGCCTTCACTTTGGCTAGTGAGGGCTTGGGGCCAGCCACAACGTGGGCTGTTAGCCCTCGCCTAGTGGTCGGTGAGGGTGTCCAATACTGGTGAGGGTTGCCAGCCCTCGGTCCAAAAAAACAAGTAAAGAAAAGGAAAATACCATTAAACTCAAAAAGTTATTAATATATTATTAAAAAATATCCATATCAACGTCGAACATGCCATGTAAAACGGTCAATGTCCAACAGCCTGCCCCCATTGTCAACCACATCCGCCCGTGACTCACCTCCGTCGACATCACCCCCAACAACTTGCGGATTGGACCCTTGCTCTCCAAGAACTCACTTGCAGCATAATCTCTCTCTCTCTCTCTCTCTCTCTCTCTCTCTCTCTCTCTCTCTCTCTCTCTCTCTCTCTCCATAGTCCATCTCTTCACCACCGTCGAGCCCTCATTGAGATCCGGCCATTGCCGTCAGGATCTTAGCAGCATTGAAAAGCTTAAGACACTCCCCGGGTAATTTATTTCTATAGTCTGAAGTGTAATAGGCCGTCCATTTTGACTACATTGTATGGTCTCAATCTTGCCTTTTTTTGTTTTTATATGGAATTGATGGTTTCCCTTGCTTCTCGAACACCAAAAAAATGCAACCCTCTGGAGCTAGAATTACCTAATATTTGCAGATCTCGCGGTATCAAGACATGATATCTTGACAGAGAAGGTTGAACAACTAAACATTCCAGCAATGATTAGGCAATGAGCATATATAGCGTGTTCTTTAAGATAGAGCAAGCAAATGTGAATCGACAGAGGTTTAACAAAAATCATTACAGTACAGTACTGTGATTAGTTATATTCACTCCGATATGAAAAAGAAGCACACTACATGAAGGATTCAGCACAAACTTGTTTGAGTTGGGAACATCCAGTTAACGGCCTCGTTGACTTGAACTCAGATATCTGCTCCTAGTCAATTCCCTCTTCCAGAAAATTTATCCTAGGCATTTTTCACACCATGAAACAACGAATAGTATGTACCAGTGGAATCACCACATATCCTCTTCAGACTTTTTACGCTTGAGGACCACAAAGAATGTGATGGATTCATGGCTTTCTGGCTTCAGGAAAAAGAGAGATTTTGCCACTTTCAGTGAGTACCGGTGGAACAAGTCGTCGATGATCAGTTCATCGCCAAAATGATGGAGCAATAATCCCTCAAATGCGGCTCTTAAGCCTAGGGAGCGCAATTCAGGGGTGGAAAAAGCGACTTGCATTTTGGGGTGGCTCAGGGTCTGAATCCTCTCGATGTGGAAGAATCTGTTCGACTGATCACTTGTTTCAGCTCCTTTTCTGATGGGAAATACATTGGCAAGTTGAAGCTCTCTACTTTGGCCTTGCTTATGATCCCCTGCCGCCCCAAAATTCATTTTCAAAGTGATAATAACCCTGCTTAGTTCTTGGAGCCAAATAGTGGTTTTTGCCAGCCAAATAGTGATTTTGGCCGTTTGTAATTTTTTTTATGAAATTTTCACGTGCAATGTCAATATCTCACCGCGTTTCAAACTGATGTTTAATCGTTTAATAAATAGATTTCAACTGCACAAATCCAACAAATATTAACATCATCGAAATAAAATAATTTTTTTCATCTTGGGATAGACAGCGGAAACAACCAACAATATGTCACACTACATGGGTTTCACTTGGAGATGTTATTTTTCATGAAGGTCATTACATTCTTTGTAGCATGGATTTGTAGACATGGTATTGCCACTTTCAAAATTTTACACACCAAAATGATCTACGGAACCACATGGTTACTTATTTAAGGAGATCTCCTCTGAAAAATAATTCTTGTGAATGTACTAAGTTGGAATAATTAGGACATCCAAGCTAAACACGCTACCGCTAACCTTCATGAAACAAGTATTAGTAAAGCGAAGTTTGGTATAATTAGCATTGCCAAATTTTGTTAATCATTCTGAAATGCATTATTGCAATCTCTCTAATCTTATTCTTGCATACGATCTCATGCATCAAGTGTTACCCCATGCACGCAATTACGTACCGTATTGGCCATGTCCACAAGGCAAGAACCTAGCAGCTCGAACTCTGACCCTATGGTGGTCTGAGAATCATGAACCAAATCCGGCTCACCAGGCACGACCATAAATATCAATCCTTCACTGACCATCTCCTCTGCTCTCGCACTGAGAAACGCTTCCATGTCTCTCCCGAACTGAGCGGAGTAAGCCCCAATGACGGCGGCGGGCGAGCTCACATAGTAAATTCTCTGTCCATTCCAAGCACGGGAAGACTTGTCCAATATCTCTTGCGGAACACAGGACAGCCAGTGGAGCGCGCAGGATGAGTATGCAAAGTGTAGGGATGCGGTCGGGAGGAGACGGCCATGGAATGACCCTGGGGCTGCCATGGCATAGTACTGCCGCCTCTCGGGCTGGAGGTTGGCGAAAAGCATGTTGAAGTCATTGGTGGGGAGGTCGTTGAAGATGGCTAGGAACTCGATGGTACGAAATTGAGGTTGTTTGATGGGTTTGATGAGGTCTAAGAGGCACTGTATTATGGTTTCAATGGCTTGAATGGATGTGAGTCCTGTGGAGCAACCAAAGTCTGCTATTCTGATGATGGGGTTTGGAGAGGATGAAGAGAGGTGATTGAGATCAAGGGTTGTGGGTAAAGCTTCCTTGATCATTCTCGTGGCTGCTACAGCGACTCCTTTCTGTAGAATAGGGCAATATTGGTGATTGCTTTTGCAATACTTATTTCCATATGTCCAATCAAGACTTCCAAAACACATCCATATGTTTTGTAGATAGATTGTCGATTGTCCAGCCACTCTAACAATGTACGAGATGCAATGATTCACTTAACATCTAACACATACACTGCCTCATGAAGTGATTGATAAGTGGAGGTCCACCTCATAATTAGTCACCGCTTGAGGACACCTTTTAAGGTTTGCCTTACTTGATGGATCAAGTTGAGTCTTTGCAAATGATTTTATGACAGTGATAGCGTTTGATGCAGCAGAACCAGGGGATGACATGAATATCGGAAAACACTAAATTTGCAAGCCCGAGTAGCATCTCAAAATCTAGCAAACTTGCGCGATAAGAGAGAATTCACCAAATAAAGGTTATAAATTCTGAGATAATAGTGAGTAGAAGTGGATAAATGAAGAGTGAGCCAAAGTGGATGTTAAAGAAAGGCTGAGATAGGACAATCTGATGATGAAACTTGCACGGAATTATGAGATCAAGGGAATTTTGAGGTTGGTGAACCAAATTATAATAAAATATTTAGGAAAATTTTAGTGAACCATATTATCGTACTAAAAAAATCATTTGTCTATTCCACCTAAAGTTTAAGCTAGTTATCTCGCATCCATATCTTTAGGCAGTGGAAAATAATCATCTACCCCTTGAAAGATATATTATCAAATTAGTACTATGTTGGGATGCATATAGAAGCGCTTTGTCAATGAAACCAGTTTATACACGAGTTTTCTGTTCTAGTTCTTCAGTCGATGCAACATTTAAACAAGAGTTTGTATTCTTTTCACAGCTAGTAGAATAAAGAAGAGAAACGTTAAGCGGGCTAAAACTTTTTTACGGAATTCAATCTACCGTGTGACGCTTTAAGAATTATAAAAAGTGACACGACCAAAACGATCTACAGACATTATCAATTATATTCATCTTGGATAGGAAATACCTGATAGGAGGAGTTCTGGGCAGAACTATGAGGTCCGTTCCCTCCGTTCATGGCCATTGATTCAGAGATGCTAATCGTCCTCTCATCCTCCATTCTCTCTCTCAGAACTATGAGGTCCGTTCCCTCCGTTCATGGCCATTGATTCAGAGATGCTAATCGTCCTCTCATCCTCCATTCTCTCTCTCTCTCTCTCTCTCTCTCTCTCTCTCTCTGCCTGCGCAGTTTGGGTCGTGCAATATATAGCATGCGACAGCGGTGCGGATTTGGTACGGGAACATGAAATGTCAAGGTGAAAACGTGAAACACGTGAATTAGATCTTACGATTGTAAGCAAACACTACAAAAAAAACATGAATTTTGTGACAGAAATTTACGATAGGGAATTTTTCGTCGCTAATTTGCGACGAACTTTGTGATAGATTTATTTTCCATCGCTAATTTATGCAACGAAATTTACCATTTTGCAATGAAAGTAGCAACGAATTTTTTTACCGTCGTTAATTTACGACGAATAAAAAATTCGTCACTAATTTGCGACAGATTTTGCAACGAAATTGGATTCGTCGCTAATTTGTAATTTACGATGAAAAATAACTTTCATCATATCCACCCCACCTGTTAATTTCTCTCTCTGTACTGATTACTCACATCCCCCCGCTTTTCTCCCGCCTTCTTCTTCTTTTGTTTCTCTCAATAATTTATGCGCGCAGAAATCAATCTCGGTAAAGCTTTTCTATCTGTAAGTATCGTAGCTAATTTCGTGACTAATTGGCGACGAATACGGTTCGTCAAAAACTATTCGTCGCTAGATTCGAATTGTTTTTATTGACTATTTTTTTATTTTTTTTTGTAACTTCTTGGCCGACTGCCGGTCCAGCGACCGACGAGACCTCACCAGCCATGGGCCGAGGCCGCTCGGCCTCCCCCTATGGCGGTCAAACTCGCCGTCGCCCAAATCTACGCGACGGCAAGGTCGACCGGCGGTCATGGCAAGGCCACTCGGCTTTCCCCAGATCTGGGCGAGGCCAAGCAGCCTCGGCCCATGGCCGGCGAGGTCAACCGGCGGCCTCGCCCAAGTGTGGCGATTGACCTTGCCCCATGGTCGGCGAGGCCACTCCTCCTCCCCCCATGGCCGTCGACCTCGCCGTTGCCTAGATTTGGGCGATGGCAAGGTCAACTGGCGGCCAAGGCGAGGCCGCTTAGCCTTGCCCATGGCCGGCGAGGTTGAACTCGCCGACGTCAGCTGGTCGTCAGTCGCCGGACCAGCAACTGGAGAAAAATATAAGGGGAAGAAAATTCAAAAAAATAAAAAAATTATTAAAAAATGAATATTATGTGATTTTTCTTCTTTTTAGGTAAGTGTCCAATTGAAGGTCTCGCAATCAAAGGGAACGTTGCAATTCTCATCAAATTGACCACTTTCTACTATCAAGATTTCAGTCAAATATCTCGATAAGTCTTCTTTACATGGTAATTTTTTCAATTTCAAAGTAATTGTTGCATGAAAAATAAAATTTTAATTTTCATAATTTTATGGTTTTAATTAAGAACAGCATATATGACATTTTTAATATTTTACGATATTTTTTTATTTTAATACAGACACAATGCAAAGAGACAAGACTTAGACGTATAATAAGAACTTACCTAGACGTCCAGGATTGACCGATGAGTTTCGTACTGGATTGGAACTATTTTTAAACTTTGCTAGTAGTAAATATGAGTTTATGAATGAAAATAAGTTAAGGTGTCCTTGTAAAAAGTACAGTAATGGTAAATTTAATGTGTGTGATAAAGTTAGAGAACATTTTTATATATTTGGGTTTACTCCGAATTATTATAATTGGATTTGCCATAGTGAACCATTTATATCTAATGAGGGATATCGAAGAAGTGATCAATTTTTAGTTAAGGAAGAATATAACTATTACGACAAATTGACCCCATACGAGAGGATGATGATTGATGCAGCTAGTCAGAATTTTGTTTCAGAATCGAACCATGCAAGTATTAGTTTTACTCCTACACTTGAACAAGTGGGTATTAGTTATGCATCACAATTGGAAGAGAAAGGAGTAACGGGTTTTGATGAGAATGTGTTTAATGAAACTTTTTCATCTAATCAATTCTGGAAAGTGTTGAAAGCAGCAGATGAACTTTTATGGGCAGGTTGTGACAACCACACAAAGTTATCAGTGACCGTAAAACCGTTAAATATTAAGGCAGGGCATAATATGTCTACGGATTGCTTCAACTCTTTTGTTAAAGTAATGCGGAAAATAATGTCTCGTAATAACATTATGCCAAGTGATTTTTACGATATAAAAAGGCTAGTGGATAACTTAGGTCTTCCGGTTGTAAGGATTGATATATGTAGTAGGGGTTGTATGTTATATTGGAGAGATGATGAAAATGCAGAATCTTGCAAATTCTATAGCCAACCTAGGTACAAGATAAACAGGAGGTAGAGTCATAATCAGAAGCGTAGACCATGCAAGCAAATGTTTTATCTGCCCTTAATCCCCATATTACAAAGGCTTTATACGTCTCAAGCCACTGTTGAACACATGACTTGGCATGCAAATCATGAAATAGAAGAGGGTCTAATGTGTCATCCTTTAGATGCAGAGGCATGGAAATATTTTAATAGAATATACCTTGAGTTTGCAATAGAGTCTTGAAATATCAGATTAAGTCTCTGCGCTGATGGATTTGCCTCATTTGAAAAATCAGGAAAAAGTTATTCATGTTGGCCAGTTATCTTAACGCCGTACAATCTTTCACTTGGTATATGCATGAAGACACATTATATGTTTTTGACATTGATCGTGACTGATCCGTAAAATCCGAAAAAGTTAATAGATGTTTATACGCAACCATTGATTGAAAAGTTATAATGGCTATGGGAGAAAGGTGTCCTTATATATGATGGTTCTACCGATCAAATATTTGTAATGAATGCTGCTCTTCTTTGGACAATAAATGACTTTCCAGCTTACAAAATGTTATCTGGATGGAGTACAGCTGGGATATTAGGATGTCCGATATATTTGGAGAGATCAAAGTCATTTAGATTAAAACATGGAAAGACGCCTAGCTATTTTGATTATCACAGACAATTTTTACTGATAAATCATACATTCAGAAGGAATAAAAAAGAGTTCATCAAGAATAGGACTAAAAGAACACCTCCGCCATTGAGGTTGACCGGCGATCAAATTTGGGAGCGGGTGCAGGATTTTCCAACTATTGTTCAGAACCCTCACGGCACGACTATTGCGTACGAAAGTACACATAAGTGGACAAAACGCAGTATATTTTGGGATCTACCATATTAGAAGACCCATCTTATTCATCATAATCTTGACGTCATGCACATAGAAAAGCATGTTTACGATAATGTCATAAATACTGTGATGGATGTCACGGGAAAAACAAAAGACAACTTGAATGTAAGAAAAGATATGAGAGATATTTGTGATCGGCCAACACTAAATGTGGATGCAAACAGCAGTGGACCAAAATCAAAAGCAGTTTATACATTGGATAAGGAGCAGAGGCGAGTTGTTTGTCAATGGTTGAAATCTGTGCGGTTTCCTGATGGATATGCTTCGAATCTTGGGAGATGTTTTGATTTGAATGAATGCAAGTTGATAGGTTTGAAGAGTCATAATTGTCACATATTGATGGAAAGACTATTTCCAATAGCTTTCAAGAACTTTGTAGGGGGCGTTATTACAGAATTAAGCAATTTCCTGCATGATATTTGCTCGACAGTGTTAAAAGTATCACACATGGAGAAACTAGAGAGAGATATTCCAATTATTCTTCATAACTTAGGAAGGATATTTCTTCCATCATTTTTTGATTCGATGGAGCATCTCTTAGTTCACTTGTCTTATGAGACCAAAGTTGCAAGTTTCGTTCAATTTCGATGGATGTATCCATTTGAGAGGTAATTTTTTTAAATAAAGTTCAAATTACTTTATTTTATATTATATTCTGATAATTTTCTTTCTATTGCAACTAGATTCTTATATCATTTGAAAAAAAAAGTGAAGAATAAGGCATGTGTTAAAGCTTCAATTTGTAATGCATATATTATGAAAGAAGTAACAATATTTGCATAATACTATTTTGAGCCATACGTGTAGTGCAAGAGGCGGAAGTAGGCAGAAATGATGAGGGCCCCATTAATTCCAATTGCAAAGCATTCTCTATTTTCAATTATCTGGGTTGACCAAGCGGCGTATGTACGTTTTGTTACTTAATAGGCGAAGAATGGCATGTAGCTCATACATACATTTTACTAAACTGCCCAGAAGTCAAGCCATACTTTGAATAAGTGTAAATTTGCAAATATATGTATTGCATGTCAAATATTTGTTAATATATAAATGGTATTTTTTACTAGAATTTTCCAAACTTCAATATATGAACTACCACCAAATGAGTTTGATTGTTTGTGCGATGAACAATTTGCAGCATGATTCAAAAGATATGTAAATTGCCTATGAACCAAAACTAAGTTATTAAAATTTTGTACATCTTTTGTTAAAATATATATTATTGACTTTGCGTGTGTAACCTTAGGTTCATAGTAATCATGATGAACTTGAAGAGCAAGAATTGTTATATCATCTGTCATAG
The DNA here is from genome assembly GCA_031216285.1 of Syzygium syzygioides. Lineage (NCBI taxonomy): Eukaryota > Viridiplantae > Streptophyta > Magnoliopsida > Myrtales > Myrtaceae > Syzygium > Syzygium syzygioides. Next base: position 36,546,973 of record CM062243.1, read on the forward strand.
GATCCATAGTTAATAGTACGAAGTTGGTCAGTATATTTTATAAAATGGATATAATTTTCACGCTCAAGAATATGGAATGAGAAAAGCCACAATGAATAGTGGTGTATCTGTTCGATCATCCAATGGTGGCAGTTCAAAAGATGATTTTTATGGCTTGTTGGATGAAATCATAGAGATGGAGTACCCTGGACCATTAATGATGTGGGTTGTGTTATTTAAGTGTAAGTGGTTCGACCCCGTTAAAAGAATGAAAGTGCATGCGAAGTTTAATTTGATTGAAATAAATCATAAGAAAATGTATATGAAATATGAACCATTTGTCTTGGCACAACAAACAATTCAAGTATATTATGCATCATATCCTAGTTTGAAACGTGATAAAACTGATTGGTGGGCTGTATGTAAAATCAAAGCATGGAGAAAAATCGAGGAACACTGAAAGGATAAAGCCTATCAACAAAAGAAAGTTTGTAACACGGTTGAAACTGAGGAATATAACATTCAAACTTTACGAGATCCATGTGGAACAATGATAGATGTGGATCCAACTGAAATTTGCGAATTAAATGTACAAGATGGTTCAAAATCTGATTTTGAGACAGATGATGAAGATGATGTTCATGAAGAAGATCAAGATCAAGATCAAGATCAAGACGAGGACGAAGATACAAATTAAGACGAAGACAAAGACGAACATAAAGATTAAAATTTTTGTGACAAAACACTAATAATGTGTAATTATTATTGCGATATGTATTATTTTGATTGTCATAATTATTATTATTGTTCTTGTTATTATTGTTATTGTTATTATCGTTATTGTTATTATCATTATTGTTGTTGTTATTATTGTTGTTGTCGATTATTCTTATTAATATAATTGATTGTCGGAAAACTTATCGCTAAAGGACGACAAGTTAAATATTATTCGTGCGATGACATTTGCGATATTCTACTTTCCATTGGATTTGGATCGTTGCTAATTTCGTCGCTCATTTTACGACAACAACTTATTTGCGGCTACTATTCATCGAAGAATTAGCGACAGAAGTGAAATTCATGGCAATTTTTCGAATCCGTCGTAAATTTGCGCCGGATTCGAAAATATCCTTTATTTTTGAAATTCGAAATAAATCCATCGAAAATTTGCAACAGAAAAATAATTCCTTCGCAAATTTACGAAGAAAAAAGAAAAACCATCGCAAATTTACGACGGAAAAAAATCCATCGCAAATTTCCGACAGATAATAATACCGTTGCAAATTTGCGACGAAAAAAAAATCTATCCCAAATTTGCGACGGAAAAATTTGCGATAGAAAAAAAAAATCTATCACAAATTTGCGACGGAAAAAAAAATCCGTCGCAAGTTTATGACAGATTCGAAAATGTCCTTTATTTTTTGAATCCGTCGCAAATTTGCGACGTACTTATTTTTCCGTCGCAAAATCCGTCGTAAATTTGCAACGGATTTTTTTTCCGTCGCAACTATATTCGCGCACGTTTCAAATTTTTGCGCCCGACTCTTTCTCTCTCTCTCTCTCTCCCCTGCCCATGCACGTGCCCCCCGGTCACGTCCACTCTTCTTTTTTTTTCCTCTTTCTCTTCTTCTTCCTCTTCTTCTTCTTCTTCTTCTTCTTCTTCCCGTTGTCGTCACCTTCTCCACCTGGACCAGACTGCCAGCTCGCCATTTCCGTCGTCGCTTGCGTGTCCGGCAGCTCGCAGCCGCAACTATCGTCACTCCGCCCGTGTGCTCGCCTCTCGCTTGGTCGAGCTCGCCACCACCCAGCTCGCCCACGTACCTCGCTCGAGCTCGTAGCCATTGCCGTCGCCGCCCAGCAGCCTCCCAACGCTGTCCAGCTCGGCCTCGCCCGAGCTCGTAGCCGTCGCTGTTGCCGTCCGACGCCGTCTCCGCCCAGCTCCACTATCATTTGCCCAACAGTGGCCGAGCATCGTGCTGAGCGCCTGGCCAACTAGCCACCGCTTGGGCCCGCGCCTGCACCGAGCCCGCCACTAGCTGACCGGCTAAAATATTATTATTGTTTAGTTTTTTTTGGTCTTAAACCAAGTAAGCGATTCCCTAAACCCTACCTAGTATAATGAGTATTCATCGGACTTGTTTGAGGATTGTTTAGTGTCGGATTGGTTAGTTAAGTTAAGGGCCGATTTTAGGATTGCATGTGGCTTTGATCAATGTTCGCTTGGTTAATTTGTCGATTATGTCGCCGATTAAGCGTTCAATGACGATCGTGTGGTTGATTAGGGTGCACATGGAATGCATTCCGGAACAAAATGACGATCATGTGGTTGATTATGCGTTTTTTCAGAAAATGCATAAAAATTGAAAAATTCTACAAAAATTCATAAAAATTTCTAGAAAATAAAAAAAGTCAGATTTTGGGAAAATATGAAATTTGGTGAATTTTTTTAAATAAAAAAATAAAAATTTGAAAACTTCACAAAATTGCTTAAAATAACTATGGCCACCCACTTTGAGCGAATTTAAATTTTTTTAGGTGCCCAAAAAAAGAAAAATAATAAAAAAATCAAAATTTTCAAAACTTTAGAAAATGGCTTAAAATATCTATGACCACCCACTTTGAGCGAAATTAAAATTTTTTTAGGTGCACAAAAAAATAATAATAAAAATTTCAAAACTTCACAGAATGACTTTAAATACCTGTGGTCATCCATTTTAAGTGAAATTTAAATTTTTTTAGGTGCCCAAAAATAATTTAAAAAATCAAAAATTTCAAAATTTCACAGAATGGCTTATAATACATATGGCCACCCACTTTGAGTGAACTTTAAATTTTTTTAGGTGCTTAAAAAAGTTAAAATATAAAAAATTTCAAAACTTCACAAAATGGCTTAAAATACCTATGGTCACCAATTTTGAGTGAAATTTAAATTCTTTTAGGTGCCCAAAAAAATTAAAAAATAAAATAAAAATTTTCAAAACTTCACAAAATGGCTTAGAATACCTGTGGGCACCCACTTTGATGCTGAAACGCGATAGAAACTAGGCTAAACAGAAGAATTGAAACGATAACGAGAAATAAACTGTTTTCTCAATCGATTAACAATTGATAAGTTTCAAAACATCCAAAAATTATTGCCTCTCAAAACCCTAAAAACGAGTTTATAAAGGGTGTTAACCCTAATGACAAAAAAAATGCAAAAATACAAAAATACCCTTAATTAGAAAATTACTAAAATAATTAAAAAAAACAATCTAAACAACCTCGAATCGTGAAAATCCATCGTTAATTGTAGACAAAGGCTACGAGTATTGATCAGCACGCCGTTTTGCTTCAACCGACAAAATTTGAGCTCGATCTGACATTATTGACTTCAAGCCCGCTGATTCGTCCAGTCACGTAACGGGTCCGCCGGTCTCCTAGGTGCATCATCCTCCCCTGCTAGAGAAAGATTCGTCCTCGAATCTGCTTCGTCTTCATTGTCGTCAATCTCTTTAGGATCTTCTTCTTCTTTAGTGTAGTAAGGTGACAAATCTGTTACATTAAAAGTTCCAAAAATATTGTGCTCACCCGGCAACCCAGGTGACAACTCTTCCGATACGACATCAGCAAACTCCTCAAGCAAGGGCAGAACTTGGGTAGGAATTTCGGGACTGTCAGAATTTCGCTCCATCACCACAATGGCAAAAAGCTCAAGAGCGTTCACTGCCTCTTCTTGAAATTTTGATTTGGAAAGCAAATTACTTTTCGCTTCTTTTCTCAATTCTGAAGGACCTAGGGTAATGGTTCGGCTATCCTTCTTAAAGGTATAAGTATTTCTGAAACCATCATGTTGTGTCTTTCTGTCAAACTGTCACGGCCTCGCCAATAAAATATGGCAAGCATCTATTAGGACTATATCACACCATATCTCATCGATGTAATTTTTTCCAATTGAAAATTGTACAAAACACCTTTTGCTTACCTTCACCTCGTTCTCTTTTTTAAGTCACGACAGCTTGTATGGTTGAGGATGATCTTCTGTTTTTAACCCCAACTTTTTCACCATAGTCGTGGACATCACATTCTCGCAACTCTCACCATCTATTATCATACTGCATGCTTTTCCTCTACTAGTGCACTTAATATAAAAAATATTATGTCTAAGCCATGATTCATCATTCGCTACAGCAACATTTAATATTCTTCTAACAACTAAAGACTCACCAAAATCAGCTTAGATAATCCCTTCCTGTTTCGCATCCGCATCCTCTTCTTCGCCTTCAGATTCATCATAAACTTAACTTTCATAAAAAACTGGATTATCAATAAACGTCACAATTTGTCAATTTAGATAATTAGTAGCAAAATGCCCAAATCCCTGACACTTGAAACATCGCTTGGCTGCAATTCCTCCCTTGCTAGTTTCAGCATTACTCTACCCCTCATTGGATGCAAGTTTAGAATTCGCATCCTTAACTACAACTGGTGTCGAATTTGCTGCAGATGTTCCAGCTTTTCCTTGGGATTCTTTATCTGACCACTTGAAACTGCTGCATAACCACTTAGAATTTATGTTCTTTCTTTTAAACTGTCCCTCCACCTTTAGGGCTAATCTGCACACATCTTCATATGTCCAACACTGCTGTAATTGGACAATACCAAAGATCTCATATCGCAGCCCTGCTAGATATCGTGTAATCATCTGCTCATCTTCTTCTGCCATATCACAACGCATCCGCAAAGCGATCAAATTCTTCCGCAAATTCCTCAACTGTTTTATCACCTTGCTTGACATTATAATACTCGATAAACGCCTCTTGCTTATAATGGATAGGCAAAATTTTTTTTTATAATAACTTTTCCATTTTCTCCCACCGATCCACCTTCGGCTTCTCCTCTCTAGCGCATTGCTTTTTCACATGTTTCCACCAAATCGAAGCATGTTTTCGCAGCCTAATAGTCATTAACTTTACTTTTTGCCCCTCAGTTAGGTCTTTAAGATCAAAAATCTATTTTACCGTATGCTACCAATCAATAAACTCATCGGGATGAGCCTTACTATTAAACTCAAGAATCTCGATCTTCATGCCGAAAATTTGCAAAGAGCTCTAATTTCCAGGTTGTACTTCTCAATTCCGTCCCTGGTTCAGAACCCCTAAAGGGTTTGTGTCCTCCTCTTCATCATCGGATGGATCCTCAGATTCTGCTTCTTCTTCGAATTGAACGCCTAACCTTGCCTCCGCAAGTTGTTGCTCCAGATCCTAGATTCGTCTTCTCTGTTATTCAATTTTTCCATCTCGCAGATCTCTTAGACACGGTTGATCGTTTGCTTCAAGAATGCCTCCACACCCCCGACCACCACGAGCCCACCGTCTGCGACCGCGATTTTGTTCAGCCATTGATTAAAGCAGCCTGTGCTTTGATACCAATTGATACTAAAACGCGATAAAAATTAGGCCAAATAGAAGAATCGAAACGATAACGAGAAATAAACTATTCTCTCAATCGATTAACAATCGATAAGTTTTCAAAGCATCCAAAAACTACTATCTCTCAAAACCCTAAAAACGATATTATAAAGGGTGTTAACCCTAATGATAGAAAAAACATAAAAATGCAAAAATAACCTTAATTCGAAAATTAGTAAAATAATTGAAAAAAACCATCTAAACAATCCCAAATCGCGAAAATTCATTGTTAGTCGTAACCAAAGGCTACGGTCCCCTAGGTGCATCACACTTTGAGTGAAATTTAAATTTTTTTAGGTGCCCAAAAAAAATTAAAAATTTCAAAACTTCACAGAATGGCTTAAAATACATGTGGCCACCCTTTTTGAGTTAAATTTAAATTTTTTTAGGTGCCCAAAAAAGTTAAAAAAATTAAAAAAATTCAAAAATTTTCAAAACTTCACAAAATGGCTTATAATACCTGTGGTCACCCACTTTGAGTAAAATTTTAATTTTTTTAGGTTGCTAAAAAAATTTTAAAAATAAAAAATAAAAAATTTTAAGAATGGCTTAGAATACTTGTGGCCACCTATGTTTAGGCAGAAAATTTTTTTTTAGGTGCCCAAAACAAAATTAAAAATTTCAAAACTTTACGGAATGACTTATAATACCTGTGGCCACCCACTTTGAGTAAAATTTAAATTTTTTAAGTGAAAAAAAAAATCAACAAATCAAAACAGAGTTCTGTTCCAGAAATCAATTTTGCGAGCAGAATTAGTCATGCTTTACCAAATAAATTTTTCCTTCAGCAGTATATTTCTAGCAAGAATGTGAAAAATTAATTTCTGACAACAATTTGATTTCTGGAGCAGAATGGTTATCATTCGCACCCTTAGTTGTTTAATGCCAATCGTATGGTTAATTAGTTTAATCGTGTGGTTGATTTGCTTAATTGTGGCTGATTGGTTAACTATGACCCTATCGTATGGGTTGATTGATGATCGTGTGGCCAAGAACGAAGATCATGTGGCTGAAATTGATGTTTCATGGTTGATATTGTACTTTATGAATGATCGTGTGATTTGAAAGTGGATTGTGTGGTTAATTATGGCTATTGTCGGCTTAGCATGGCATATCGTGCTCATATATTGATGTTTGATATCAAAATGAGTGCGATTCATAGTATATTTGTTCGTCAAAAATTGCACTACATAAACACTCGGTATTGGCTAATTAAGAGGAAACATTTTTTGCTTCTGAAACAAAATGATAAGCTTCGTCATGCATGTTATTTTGTGTTCGTAATACGTTGTCATATTTTTTTACATATTTATCTAACCTTCCTACTTGTCAGTATAAACGCGAAGCTCATATGCATAGAAGACCAGCCCCTTCCTCGTCCTCATCCCTATCCCTTTCCTCTTCCCCTGCCTTTTCATCTAACCTTCAACCACTGTATACTGATAGATAATATGGACATGTTGGCCCTTCCTCCAATTCTCAAGAATATGTTAGGGGACTTGGACACATGCGAACTGAATCTCCTTCAGTTCCATCTCCTTTAGATCCATCTCCTTCCGTTCCACCTTATTATTCAGCGCAACAATCGAATAATGAGGGAAACACAGGTGAAGAAGATAACCGATTCATGATATACACATTTGGAGATTCGTAAGTACTTCATTTTTTTTAAGTATATGTAATATTTATGGTTTTAGATATGGATGTCAACTGAATTGTCGATATTGCACAATATCCGTATGTTTGTTGATTCACGGATACTACGTTTGTTGTGAGGGAACTGAATAAAATGATAAAAAATTATTGGATGGGGTAGTATATTAATTATAGAAGTGCTCTACAAGAAGCGAAAGATTTGTGATGGAATGAGGTTAAGGTAAGTTTTAGATATTCTATTTTCTCACCAACTAAGTTTGATATAGTATATTGATGGTCAAGAATGATGTAAAGGGACCAGAACAACTCCTTAGTCTTAGGTACTAAAGGGACCAGATATTTTTCCTGAGATGAACTTTACAAAATCAAGTGAGAAGAATTTTTCAGAACAAAATCAATGATCACATATGAAATGTGATGAATAGAGCAAAGATCAAGCAAGTGAAGTCAGCTTTCATTGCAGCTGACAATTGGATGGAAATTAACAGAATTTGGAAAACTAAAAAGAATCAGAAAATCAGTGAGCAAAATAAAAAGAATCGATCTTCTAGTTCTAGTGAAGGGTTTGCCACATATGCTAGGGGTTTTATCAATATTGGGGAGCATCGAAAACGAATGGTAAGTCTGTTAAATAAGTTATAAGTTAATTTAATTCAATTACTTATGTTTACATTTTGTAAGCGCATGAATTGAGGATGGAACCGACATTTGCAGCTACATTTGAACACACATTTCAAAAAAAAGATAAAACATAGGCTAGCGATTGAGCAAAAGTTATTAATGTATGTAAGGTTATATTTTGGACTTTATGGAAACTAGAATAAAAACCGTGAATGCTTTTAATATTTATGGTAGTTATATACATGAACTTATTTTTATTTTTATTTATATTGTTAACATAGGAAAAATATGATGAATTTTTAATGAACAATGCTAGTGGTGGTGATGGTGTTGCTGCGTTTGAGCCATCAGTTGACAGTACGGCATTATGGGTGGAGAAAACAGGTGGGATGAAAACAAGGAAAACTATTTGAGATGGGAACCTTGTCAAGGGTATACATGACGAATCACGGTGCAACTTCATCATCCAATGCGGCTGTTTGGAGGAGGACACGACATGATGAGCAATTGACCCAAGAATTGAACCAACTAAAAAATATACTTGTAGAGAAGGACGAAGAAATAAATGACTTGAAATAACAAATGCAAATCATTATGCGACACCTCAACCTCAATTACGATGAGGTTTCTCCTGTACCTCCCGCCAATCCAATAGGCGATGGGCACAATGATGAGCGACACAATGATGCTGAGATTGCTGATGATGATGATGATTTTCTCGGTCCTTTCTAGTTAAAATTCTAAAATCAGGCGTAAGCTTGCTTCACAATCTTTTGTGCACATAAGTGTAGTTTCAACCAGTATGTTCTTGCCCTACAATTACTTTTTGAGCACAACTTTCTTATAACTAGGTTCTTTGTTTGCGAAAAACTGAAAATTTAGAGATCCCAGGATGACATGCTTGTTACAAAAAATCATTATATTTGAACATTGTAGAAATACATGCCTTAATTGACTTTGAGTCCTCTCTTCCTGGGAATTGGTGTTGGTAATTCACCTCTCTAAGTCATTAAACTATTAAATGCTGTTTGGATAAAGATCTAATTTTTCCTAGGTGATAGAAATACGGTTTACAAGGGTAAAAAAACTACAGTGGATGTCAAAGTTGACTCATATTCATATATAAGAACACTGATGTTCGTCCTGAAACGTTTTTTGTTAACCCTCTTACTTGTTTTTTTATACCTAGTTCCACATCCATGCATAAACGATTCTTTTATATTCTGGATTGAGTGAATATATTTATTTATGTATCCACATTTCATCAAGTGTCGACAAAAGTAATTGCTTTTGGTGTCCTGCCCAGTACCAAAGCTTTTGTCGATTTTTCATTTTTGAAGCAGAATCTATGGTTGTCCTGCCTCCTATGAATGTTTTGAATGTATTATAAGATTGGATATCAAATAGTATCATGTCAGACTTTGCAACTTTGCATATATCATTATTTTTTGCGGACTAGCATCTTTCCTTCGGTTATATTTTTCAATTATATTATGGCATTGTATCTGGTTTGTTCATTTTTTGTTTCTGAAGTGGAATCTATGGTTGTCTCGTGTCCTTTGATTGTTTTGAACGTATTACATGATGTTCATTAATGCGTAACTATTGCTATGGACAAGATTTGATGGCCCAAATGGTGTAAAATTTGCGACGAATTTTGTGACGAATATTTAGAGACGAATTTTGCGACCATTACAGTTTATAGCTAATTTGCGACGAATAAGTAGCGACGAATCAAGTTCGTGGCTAATTTGCGATGAATAAATTTTGTAACGAATTTTGTGACGAATTTTACGGCTAATAAAGTTCTTGGCTAATTTGCGACGAATTCTTTGTGATGAATTTTGCGATGAATAAAGTTGGTGGCTAATTTGCAGTGAATTTTACGACGAATTATTTGCGACGAATTTTGCTACGGATAAAGTTCGTGACTAATTTGCAACGAATTTTGCAACGAAATGTGCGACTAAATTTGTGACGAATTTTGCGATAAATTTTCCGACGAATTTTGCGACGAAATTTCCGATGAATTTTGCGACGAATAAAGTTTGTGGTTAATTTGCAACGAATTTTTTTTATTGCAATTTAACGTCGGAAATTGAAATTTTCCGTCGCAAAATTTTGCAACGCCGTATTAGCGACGGAATTTTTTCCGTCGCAAATTCGATTAGCGAAAGATTTTGCCTAATTTTTCGTCGCAAAATTCGTCGCTAATCCCTTATTTTTTTGTAGTGAAAGAAGAGGTTACCAAGAATACAATTCTTTATATACTGTAATACTAATTAATTACCAAGTAAAGATCAGGCTAGCTATGCACAAAACAAAAGCACTTGCAGCAATTTAGTTGACCAACTATATTTCTATTTACGTCATTAAAGTTACATTGCAATAGAACCCTAAGATTAAAATTGCTCATGACCATGAGCTGGTCTTAGGGAAAAGTGCCAAAAAAGTCCTAAACCTTTTGTATTGATGCTGATTGAGTCTTAAAATTTTTATTTTTGTATCAATATAGTCCTTCCAGCTAATTTTGGTTGGATTTTGTTGACCTGGAAGCCAGCTGTCGAGGTTGACGTGTACAAATTTTAATAATATTTTAATATTTTTTGAGTTTTTACTTAGTTTTTTTCTTTTTTTCTCCCTCCCCTCCCTCTTTCCGGTGATCGGTCAGAGGCCAGAGGCCACCTTGTCGGCCTTTGGCGAGCCACACCGGCCACTGGTGACACTTGCCCTCGCCAGCGATGGTGAAGGTGAGCCTTGCCATGGTTGGGCAAGGCTCTCCTGGCCTTCGCCAGAGGTGGCGAGGTCACAGCCTTCGCCCTCGTGGCCTTTGGCGAGGGATGGAGCCTCGCCATGGCTGGGCAAGGCTCACCTGACCCTCGCTAGAGGCGGCGAGATCACGGCCTTCGCCCTTGTGGCCGGCCAACGAGGTTGGAGGAAGAGAGAGGGGAGGGAAAAAAAAGAAAAAAAATATTAAAAATTTAAAAATATTAAAATATTATTAAAATTTGCATACGTCAATGCCGGCGGCCGACCGGCATCCACGTCAACAAAATCGGGCCAAAATTAGCTGGAATGATTGAATTGGCACAAACAAAAGGTTTAGGATACAATTGACATAAAAAAAAAGTTTAGGGCTCAATCGGCACAAATACAAAAGGTTTAGGACTTTCTTGACACTTATCCCACCAATCTTAAGAGTCCTTTTGAGATCGATAACTTTGGTTAATCACGTGCGAGAAGTTAAACATATTGATTTACTTAATGATCGAGGAGATATGTAAATAGTTTAAATGCACGGCATTTTGTCTATAGGCGGCCGTCCGTCTTACAGCCACCCGAAGAGCAACTACATGATCACAAGTAGGAATTCTACAACGATAAATAGAATCCTCATAAAAGTACCACTAGATCGAGTACCGATTATTTCGTATCTGGTCAAAGTCTTAACCAAAAGAATCATTAATTTGAGGACATTTTGAGTTTACTTTTGGAGGCGGATTTGGTATGGGGACATCAAAAGCCAAGGTAAGAACGTGAAACGTGCATCAGATCTTACCATATTTAGCAAGTGAGGTTACAAACTCAGAAGTAAAGCTCAAGCTAGCCATGCACCAAAATACTTAACATCATTTTAGTAATCAAATGTATATCCAAAAGAAAGTCAGGTTTTTGCTCTTCATAAAATTGTTTGATCTTTAAATAACGACTCCACATAACAAGGGCTGATCATCATTAATATCGATCAGATTTGACCATTGCCAAGTCACGTAACCAGGACAAGTCCTCAGTAAAGTGAAATTGAACAGGAGGTGTGTATTAGTGTATCCTATAATCACTAAAAGCCATCCAATTCTTAAGAATAAAGTCAAACAGCATTTTGTTCACTGATATCAACTGCGTTTGGGAGTGGCTTTCCCAAAGTCCTGTGGATCTCTAAAGGACCTTGGGGAGATTTGGGGAAACGCAATGTATTTCCAATTTAAGTATCTTGGCCCAACGCAGGTTTATAGCAGTTTTGGGCTTTAGCATTTTCGAAATGTTGATACATTTTTTATTTTTCCAATTTTACTCTCGCTAAATTTTTGAAATTCTAAAAATGCCTTTCTCTAAGCAGAAATAACCTTTTTCTCCACATCAACAAAAAAATTAGGTTTTGACAAGCTATTTGCTCTGGATATTATAGTTTAATCTATAAAGGACTCTGTAAAAGGATAATCGCCATCCATCTCAACCGGAATTGACTATTCCCAAGTCACATAACGCGGACAAGTCTTCGTTGAAGTGAAATACGAGAATTAGAAGAGCAGAAGGTATCCATACCGCCAATAAGCGTATTTCATAATCACTAGGGCCACCGGCCATCCAATTCTTAGGAATATAGCTAAAAGGATTTTGCGTACGAAATTCGAAGGATTAAATTTGCTTTCTTTTGCTCAATGTTAGAATTGATTTCGTAGCAATGAAGAAAAGGCCCAAAACTCCGGTTCAAACCAATGATACAATCCCACTACCTCCATTGCATCTAATTCCGCAAAAGAAAGTGAAACATATAATTGCAAATGACAAACTTGATGAACCATATGCTAGAGAGAGAGAGAGAGAGAGAGAGAGAGAGAGAGAGAGAGAGAGACTTAATTAAAAGATAAAAGTCTTTATTTAATTTCAAACCTGATCCACCACTCGTACATCTTACTTCAGATCATCTCATCAACAAGCTCTCTCATTTCTTACCTTTGGAGGTCTCATGGAGACCAGCAAAGTAACCCTGTGGGTTAGCCTCGAACGATTCCCTTGAAATATGCACCGCACCTCCAGTTCCAGGCGCAACCATTGTTCCTCCGCTGCCACCACCTACTTTTGCAGCCCCGCCACCACTGCCTGCGCCTGTTGGTCCAACTCCGCCACCACCACTGCCCTTTTCATGACCTTTGCTGCCGCCCTTAGCACCACCGCCTGCTTGGCCGTCCATGCCTTCGACCGGTTATCGACTGGCTAATTGTGATCTCCTGTGGAATCTGATGAGAGACTGTATGCGAATGAGTGAAGAGGCCGAGCGCATGAGCCGCTATTTATAGAGCCGCGGTTGATAATTTCGGGATTGTGATTGCTTTGTTTGTTGGGTCATCCTCGAAGATTCAACCGTCATAAATGCTCAACGCATTCGTGCATAGAGGATATGAATAGGTATTAACAGGAACAGAGAACAGAAAAACGGAAGTGATTAACTACGTACGCATGTTACCGAGTCATGAGAATCTGCTCAACAACATTAATCAAGCAACCATCTGTGGGGTTATCCGCGAGACTTTAAGAGTGTCATTTAGAACGAGCTCGAAGAACGCGAGGCGACGTTCAAATTACCGACCATTTGTTCCCTTTCCATGCATGCGTACTTGCTTAGCCAACATAGTTCGCCAGACCATGGATCGGCCGGAGTTAGTGTCTCTGAAAAAATACCTAAGTTCCATGCAGGACAAAAGACGAGGATCGACGAGAAAGAAACGTCAGGGAAGATGACGATGTCCTCGTCGAAGAAGATATGGGGCAGTTAGTGGATGGAGTCGTGGGCGAGAATATGTGGTGTTGTAGAAGATGAGTTTGATTGGGACAATAGTCTTTTAATCGTTTCATTCGGAATCTCGCCAACTGCATAAAAATATGACATTTCCGAAAAATAACCCCATCTTATATTGTTCATATCAATATATCTTGCTTTGTACACATGTCCACATTCATTCTAGATAAAGGGTTTTTCATGGAAGCAGTATGCTTGTTATTGAGATTTGGCTCCATATGTTTTGCATGGAAACTCGTTGGTTTAATTGTTATTATAGTCTAGTTATACGACTATAATAATTTATGAAACAATCAATCACAATAGTATGTTCGATACTTAATAAATTACATAATTATAGAATCACAGTTATAATGATTGGCATAATTTGTCAAATACAAACTATTTTCTTAGTTAAATAATTCAATAAGGAAAATAAAAATGGTTTAGCAGTTGGTTGTTATTTCACAATAGTTATATGTTAGGAAATTTATAAAAAGAAAACGAGCTGGTCCGACCCATTTTGAACCTGGACATGCTCAAGCCCAAAGGCCCATATCAGAAAAATTAAATGAGCCCAAAATCCCGACGTGGGTCTATTCCAGTCCCCTTTTCCGATTACTAGCCATGGCCTTTCCTTGAAAGCATCATGAGGACGGAAACTAAGGCTCCATTTATTTTTTGCTAAAAATGTTTTTTGGGGAAACATGTTTCGGTATTTGGTTCACTTGGGAAAATGAGTCAATGAAAAATATTTTTCTAGTCAACGAAAAACCCATGCTTAAATTCAGGAAAATAATTTTTATAAAATCACAAATTATTTTTCAAAATATGACTAGATATCAGCACTTAGACCTGCAACTTTACGTTTGAGCACGAAAATCCCAATGCTGATTTTTGGGTCCCCGACATCCAGGACTAGGTCTCTAGCGCCCGGGCCTCGATCCATCGATGCCAAGCCTAGGACTCTAGTACCCATGCCTAAATCCACGATAGTTGTGCCCAAGTCAATTGAGGCTAAGCCCAGGCCCCCAGCTCTCGCGCTCGGGTCCATTGAGGTAGGGCCAAAAAACTCAGTGCATGTGCCTAATGCCACAGCACCCAAGCCCGAGATCCCAGTACTCGAGCACGGATCCCCAACACTCGGGCCTGTGTCCACAAATGCCATGCCCAGATTCATCGAGGCTAGGTCCAAGAGCACGGTGCCCACACTCAGGTCTATCAAGGCCACACTTGGGATGCAGGTGCCCTTGCATTGACTCCCAGTGCTCGGATCGAGGCCTATCAAAGCCATACACAGGACTCTAGTGCACCGGGTTTTCCAGTTGCCTACGCACAAATTACTAGTTGTTGTGAAACACACTTATCGGCGGTATCGATGCCTACACTTTAACGAAGACTTGTCCTTGTTATTTGACTTGGCAATAGTTAAACCTGGTCGAGCTTAATGATGGTTTTCTATGTAGTGTTGTTCTTTAAAGAATAAATAATAATATGAAGACCAAATAACAAGGACAAGTCTTCGTCAAATTACTATAGTTGAAATGATTTTGTGAAGGATAATCGAAGAATAAATTTACTTACTTTTGGTTAAAATATAGAATTGATTTCGTAGGAGTGAAGACGATACCCAAAAACTCAGGTTCAAACCGATAATGCAATCCCATTACCTACTACACTACATTGCATCTCGTTCCGCACAAGAAAGTGAAACATATAATTGCAAATAGCAAAAGCTTGATCAACCATATACTAGAGAGAGAGAGAGACAGAGAGACAGAGAGAGAGAGAGAGAGAAGAGAGAGAGAGAGAGAGAGAGAGAGAGAGAGACTTAATTAAAACATAAAGGTCTTTATTTATTTAATTTCAACTTGATCCACCACTCCTATATCTTAGTTCAGATCAATTCATCAACAAGCTCTCTCATTTCTTTCCCTTGGAGCTGTCGTGGAGACCAGCAAAGTAAACCCGCGGGTTGCTCTCGAACGATTCCCTCGAAATATGCACTGCACCCCCAGTTCCCGGCGCAACCATTGTTCCTCCGCTGCCGCCACCTGCTTTTGCAGCCCCGTCTGCATCTGTTGGTCCTCCTCCGCCAACACCACTGCCCTTTCCGGCCCCTCCGCCGCCGCCCTTAGCGCCACCGCCCTTAGCGCCACCGCCTACTTGGCCGTCCATGCCCGTCTGGGTATCTGACTAGCTAGTTGTGATCTTCTGTCGAATCTGAAGAGAGACTATATGCGAATGAGTGAAGAGGCCAAGCGCATAAGCCGCTATTTATAGAGCGGCGGTTGATAATTTCGTGATGGTGATTTCTTTGTTTGTTGGTCATCCTCGAAGATTCAACCTTCATAAAAGCTCTACGCATGCGTGCATAGAGGATAGGGATAAGAGGATTTACAGGAACAGAAAAGAAAAAACGAGAGTGATTAACTACGTACGCATGTTACCGAGTCATGAGAATCTGCTAAACAAAGATTAATTAAGCAACCATCTGTGTGGGGTTATCCACGAGACTTTAAGAGTGTCATTTTTAATAAACTCGAAGAAGTATGCTTGGAAAAATAGCGTGTCTTATATTGTTCATATCGATATATCTTGCTTTGTACACATGCCCACGTTCATTCAAGACAAAAGGTTTTTCTTGTAAGCAGTATGCTTGTTATTGAGGTTTGGCATGATATATCTTGCCTCGAAACCCGTCGGTTTTATTCTTATCCTCTAATATAAAGTACACCCGCTTTCTCGATTTGGTTCTTCAACTTTTGCGAAATAGAATTTGAGAGGTCATTATCCAGCTACCCACTAAACTCGCTCTTCATGCGGAATTTTATTATAGTCGTGTAATATGACTTATAGTAATCTATGTTATGAAACAATCGACCGCAACAGTATATTCGATACTTGATCAATTACATTACTGTAGAATCATAGTTACAGCGATTCGCATACCGCTTGTGAGGTCCGAGCCTAAACTTTTTCAGTCCCCTTTTCAGATTACTAGCCATGGCCCTTGAAAGCATCACGAGGATGGAAACTAAACAGCAAATGTCATTTATTTACATTGTTTCTCATTTTAAAATCTTTCAAAAAAAAAATTTCCACTAAATATCTCTCTCACGCGCACATGCACACACGTACAGGCGCACGGCAAGGTAATGGCAGTTTCATGGAGGCAGCGATCGATCCGAAAAGGTACATGGCCTATCTGATTCTCACCAGTCTCTCTATAGAAAAACTAGCATCCTTATAATGTGTATAAATCTAAATACGTATAGTAAAGTAGAGAAATTCGTCCTTTTAGGTTAACCGGTTTGGTGATGGAAAGATAAGATTTTGACAGCCGATATACATAATAATATTTGCCAAGTCACTAGAAGGTGTTTTAATTTCGTTATTAAGAAATTTTAATCGTATGCCAACATAGGCAAGTGTCACGGGCCGATAGTTTGGGAACGACCCGTGCGGCGACTTAGGCTTCCTTGGATCGTTGGAATGCCTAGGCCAAGCCTTTTTCCGATCGCTCACTCACTCGGACACCCGGATCGTAGAGAGAGAATCTAGAGAGAGAAGCTCTGGAAGAGAAATGAACTGCTTCTTGTTGTTTTTGGATGTTTCAAATGAGAAGGAGGACACCTCTTTATATAGTAGAGGGCCTCGGATTACAACCATTGATCGATTTCTAGATGAGTGGCCGAGATCGTATCGTTCTCGTCGACCACCTACCGACATTTATTCCGAGAGCTACCAACTACCGGCATTTATGCCGAGAACTCTCTAGAACCCTGGCACAATTACCGTCTCGCCCGTCCTTGGGAAGATTCCGGAAACTTGTTGGATTTTGAACGGGTCTTCATTGATGTGTCACGGTCCTTGGTGTTGGAAACCTCTTGACCGTGACATTCTCCCCCACTCATTCGAGCGACGTCCTCGACGCTCTTGGCTTGGGGTTTATTTGTTGGCTTTTTGGAGCGCCTTCGACTCTTCCGAGATTTCTTCAGCTTCTCAGTTTGTCGGGCATTTGGCTCCTTTGATTTGTCTTTCTCCATGTTGGTCGGCAGGTTTGTTACCTCCGGGAATAGAACATGGATCGGCATGTTGTGTTGAAGAGGATGATCCACCTTCGGCTTTGGCTTGTTGCAAAGTTCGGGCACGGACTTCTCAACTCTTGGTTCTTTGTTTATTCTTCGGATTGAATTGATAACCTTCACGGTCCCAAGTCGCATCTCGCGTTTCTCCTTTTCTTGCTTCGGCTCTTCATCCTCTTCTACGGCAAGGATAGCATTGATCCTACTCTTCTTTGGGCACTTTTGTGTCCAATGAGGACCGTTGCAAATGAAGCACGGAGACGGTGGTGGAGTATCAAACTTACTCTTGTATTCCCCTTGGGGTTGCTTCCACTTGGAATCGCTTGACTTGGACGATCCTTCTCCCCATGTCTTCTCACGTCCACCATGATCTCTTCGGCCACGGTTGGGACTACTGTCCGAGTCTCTTCGACCACGAGCAGCTTGGTCTTCTTCATCATGGTGGCGATCCGATCTCCACCCGCTTCCTCTTGTTTTTGGGGCTTCCTTGGTGAAGTCGGCGAAAGACTCGGCCGCGACCAGTGCTCGCGAAAGGCTTTTGATGTCCCTTCGTTTGAGCTCGAGTAGTGCCCACGGCTTCAATCCATCCATGAACGCCCCGAGAGCCTCCTCTTCCCCAAGATTGGGAATTTGGAGTTTGAGTTCGGTGAATTCCTTCACGTACTCTCGGATCGTACCTCGTTGCTCAAGGCGATGGAGCTTGCTACGGGCTTCTTGTTTAGCATACTCGAGGAAGAAATAATCCCGAAATTCCTCGACAAATCCATCACAAGTAGTGATGGGGTCGGCGCCTTGTTTTGTCCCTTCACATCTATTTCGCCACCAAAGCATGGCGTTATCGACTAAGAACATGGAAGCGGTTCGTACCTTGGCCAAATCTTCTTGGATTCCAATGGCGTCGAAGTACTGTCCCATGCTCCATAGGAAGTTGTCTACCTCTTTGGCAGACCGGTTGCCTTTGAATTCTTTCGGCTTCGGCACCTCTAGCTTGTGTGCCGCATGGATGGGCAAAGCACCATTCGCGATGCTTGCTTTACATAGGATGAGCTCGGTCTTGAGCTCTTGCACCTCCATCTTCAAGGCTTCGACTTCGGTCTTGGAGGAGTTGCCTTCTTTGAGCTCCACGACTTCAAGCTTTAGGGCCTCGATGGATGCTTCGAGGACTTCATCCCTATCGAACAAAGGGGCCGTCGTGCGATTGACGACGTTTGTGAATTCATGGCGGAGAGTTTCTTCACCCTCGTCGATCCGCCTTTTAACTTCGTCGAGTTCTTCGATGAACTCCAACATTGTTGTTCTCATTCTCGTGAGCTTCTCATCGATCGCGGCTATGGCGTTCGATGAAGCATCTCTTTTCTTGGATTTTCCACGAGTCTTTGGTTGGGCATCCGGCTCATTGGGAACCGGTTCTTTAAGAGCCCTTTCATCCACAACAACCGAAGCGAGTTGTTCGTTCGACATTCTCTTGACCAGTTGGTGTGCTCCTCGATCTCCTTGGATGGACTCTCTACTTACTCTGATACCACTTGTCACGGGCCGATAGTTTGGGAACGACCCGTGCGGCGACTTAGGCTTCCTTGGGTCGTTGGAATGCCTAGGCCAAGCCTTTTTCCGATCGCTCACTCACTCGGACACCCGGATCGTAGAGAGAGAATCTAGAGAGAGAAGCTCTGGAAGAGAAATGAACTGCTTCTTGTTGTTTTTGGATGTTTCAAATGAGAAGGAGGACACCCCTTTATATAGTAGAGGGCCTCGGATTACAACCATTGATCGATTTCTAGATGAGTGGCCGAGATCGTATCGTTCTCGTCGACCACCTACCGACATTTATTCCGAGAGCTACCAACTACCGGCATTTATGCCGAGAACTCTCTAGAACCCTGGCACAATTACCGTCTCGCCCGTCCTTGGGAAGATTCCGGAAACTTGTTGGGTTTTGAACGGGTCTTCATTGATGTGTCACGGTCCTTGGTGTTGGAAACCTCTTGACCGTGACACAAGGATTAACAAAACACTTTTTAATTGAAGGTGATCTTTGAACGGGCTCATTTTGGACCCAGCCTTGAGGCCGGACATAATTTGTTGCCCTAACCTGCCTTTAAAGAAAAGCGAACTCTATTAGTTAAGTGTTCAAAGGGCACCTGTTGAACAATTCGAAACCGAACAGTTTGTCAACTGTTTTTTTATTCTCAATAAATCATTCTTAATAATCCTAAGAAAATCAGCTTTCTGTCAATTTTTTCCTCTTCATATTGTTCAATCTTTAAAGAAAGACACCCTATAACAAACGATAATCATCTACTAAATTCACTTGATTATGGTCAAAAGTTTAAATTAATTTCGTAAGATTTAAGATCATGACCAAAAAATCAGGTTCAATCGCTAATAGAAAGCTTGATGAAGAACCCTGTAACAGGGAGAGAGAGAGAGAGAGAGCGAGACTTGATAAAGAGATAAAGGTGTTGATTTATCATATTCAAACTTGTTACAACACCTAGATCAAGCTTTAGTCAACTGATTATCGTAATCTCTCTCATTTGTTCCCCTTGGAGCTGTCGTGGAGACCAGCGAAGTAACCCTGCGGTTTACTCTCGAACCAACCCCTCGAAATATGCTCCGAACCCCCACTTCCCGGCGCGACCATCATGCCTCCGCTGCCGCCGCCTCCTTTCCCGGCCCCGCCTCCACCTCTCGCTACCACCACCGCCCTTTCCGCCACCCCACCGCCGCCCTTGCCGCCACCGCCTCCGTCTCCTTTGCCGCCCATGTCTTCTTCTTCTGTCGGGTGATGACTAGTTAGTTGGGATCTTTTGTTGGTTCTAAAGAGAGACTATATGCGAATGAGTGAAGAGGCCTAGCGCATGAGCCGCTATTTATAGAGCCGCGGTTAGTAATTTCGTGACTGTGATTTCTGTGTTTGTTGGGTCATCCTCGAAGATTCAACCGTCATGAAAGCTCTACGCATGCGCGCATGGAGGATAGGAATAAGAGGTTTTACAGGAGCAGAGAACAGAAAAACGGGAGTAATTAACTACGTACGCATGTTACCGAGTCATGAGAATCTTCTAAACAACATCAATTAAGCAACCATTTGTGTGGGGTTATCCGCGAGACTTTAAGAGTGTCATTTAGAACGAGCTCGAAGAACGCGAGATGACGTTCAAATTACCAGCCATTTGTTTCCCTTTCATGCATGCCTACTTGCTTAGCCAACAGGGTTCGCTCGTCCGTGGATCTGCTGTAGTTAATATATCTGAACAGATACCTAATCTCATGCAGGACAGCAGAGGAGCGTCAACGAGAATGAAATGTCAGGGGAGATGATGATGATGATGCTGTCGTCCGAGAACAAATGCGGTGATGCAGAAGATGAGTCTCTTGATTCATTTCATTCATAAATGCAGCAGCTTCGTAGAACATTACGTTATGTGAAAAATAGCACGTCTTCCAAAATGTTCATATCGATGTATCTTGCTCTGTATACATGGCCTCATTCATCCGAGATGACTGGTTTTTCTTTTAAGCAGTATGCTTATTATCGAGATTTGGCGTGGTATATCTTGCATTGAAACTCGTCGGCTTACTTTTTATCCTCTATGTAACGAACGTCACTTTTTCAATTTGATTCTTCAACTTTTCCGCAATAGAATTTTGAAAGATCATATATCCAACTAGCCACTGAACTCGCTTTTCATGCATAATTTTATTGATAGTTGTGCAATATGACTGTAATAATTTATCATTTTAATAGTCTATAACAACAGTATATTAGGTACATAATCGACTTGTTTATTGTAGAATGACGGTTATAATGATTCGCATAACTTGTCAAATACAAACTATTTTCTCAGTTAAAATAACTTACAAGGAATATAAAAACATTTTTAGAAGGTTTAGTAGTTTGCTTAGCATTTCACATTAGGTATATATCAAGAAACACCAACGAATAAAGACAACTTCATTGAGAGCAAAGATTTTCATTCTCTTTTTTCGCATGTCTCTTTGAGAACAAGAAGCGGAGCTTGAGAGCTGGAAAATACGAGCAAACCTTAATAAATGGTCGGTCAAATTTTGCGATTATGAGGTGATTTGCTTAGTAAATTCACAAGGATGCAGAAATTGGCTCATCTCGTATCTGTTCGTTCTCGATTAGATTTCAAAAATAGAATCAACTTACATGTAGATATGTATACTTACATTTTAACAAGCATGTAAATAAATTGGCGAGAATGTAACGCTTCCTATTAATGAGATATAAGTGAATATTTGTCAAGGCTACTTTGTTTGGCAGATCCGTGAATATATGATTGTGACGTTAGGGCTGAAAACTAGCCAGACCTCGAGGTGTTTTCCGGCATGACACGAAAAGACTACGCCATTCAAAGAGCGGTTCGGATCAAACTATGCCGGTCCGGTTCGGGTCCCAAACTTTTATTTTTCTTATCAGAAATGAAAAGCTACCATACTTGTTATTATATTTCTAATGTCATTACCATGTTACTGCATTCGAATCTACAAATTGCATTGGAACATATGAATATCTCGCACCTCAACTTCATGGATTATAACTTTTGATCTAGATTAAAAGTTAAACTTATAAGTTCCAAGCTCATCCAAAGCTCGAGGGGAGGCTGTTTTCGGCGTCGAAATTCACTTTTTTGACATATTTTTGGCCACTTTTCACGATTCGACCCTTATCACTTGTTGACGCTGTTGAAGAAATTTTCTAATAGATTTTGAAGTTAACAAAACTATCCATGTTAATATTGTAAGTCTGACACGTGCTTTGAAGTATTTTGATCTATGTAGATATATTCTTGATATAGTTATTTCGTGAGAATTAAACTTTCTAGACGCTCAGACTTTGCGAGGACCAGAAGGAAAATTTCAAACTTTATAGCTTTCAGAACGAGAAGTTCATACTTTACTGAAAAAGTCACTTAGATGATACATTAAGTAGATGAAGAACTCCAGACTCTATTTCTAAAAGGTTTAGACCTTACTTAAGATGCACACTGACTTAAGTTCTGAATGTGATGCAAGAACCAAAAAGTATTCAAAACGAACATAACGACTCGTGATCTGGCTTGAATTTCATAGAAGGAATGTTTTGATTGACTCAATCTTAAAAGGATATAATTGATTGACAATCAAACATTAAGGCAAGTGTATGTGTGTGTGTGTATATATATATATCTCACAACGGATAAAGCTCTTTTTATGGAAACCAAGATTCTGATTGTATGGGCGATCAAATTCAGTAGAATTCAGATTTTGTCAATCAACGGCTACTCAACCAATTTTATATAAATCTGTTCAAGTTGAAGATTGAAAGATGATCCTCTAAAGACTGTCCAACAGCTAGTTTGAAAGTGTATGAGTATAAAAAAAGATTAACAAGGAGCAAAAGGTAATGAACGAAATCAAGAATCAACAAGTCTAAAGTCTAAGCATACTCTAACTCTACTACTTGTCTTTCCTGAGCCAAACACTGAATCTTGAGGAACATTTTATGGGAGTGATTGTGTGAAATAGAGAGTTCTATCATTCACCGAGTGATATCACTCATAACTTGTAATCATTTTTTCATCACATAGTGAAATCCAGCTGATAAACTATCAGCGTGGGAGAGTGGATGTAGGCTTGCTTTAAGTCGAACCACTATAATTTCTTGTGTGTAATTTCTCTATCCTTAAACTCTTGTTCTATCTTTTATACTGCACACTAGCACATTGTCTATAAAGTCTGTTCAGAATCTAAATGCCTTTCAGATTTTAATCTTGATTATTTGTTTTCACTTTAAAAATTGATCAAAAGTTTTAGATCACCTATTTATCCCCTTTAGGTAATCCTTGCTAGTTATGTCAGACGCCGGGCCCAAAATCTAAGCCTAAACATAAAGAAGCGAATGGCCCAAATCAAGCTATAACAATACAATTAACCCATAAGGCCCACCCAACATAACGCTTAAACAAGCCCTTCGATCATGAAGGTCGTGATAATAAATTTGACCCACGAAGCCTCGTCGATAGAATGCTTCAAAGAAAAAAAAATTCATCCTCGTTCCATTAATTGATTTGGTAACAAATAAGTATAGGGTTTTGACAGCCTCTAAAGATTTCTATCCGGGTGATAGAAGAAGCAGCATAGGCCTCCCAAAAGGTAATGGAGACGTGCAAAAGTTTTCCCAGGCCAGACGGAGATTGGGCCTCGAGTGCAAAGGCGTAAGGGAGCTCGACTGTGAGCCTGATCTTGCAAATATTTTGATTCCCGCAAATGATGACGCTGTAGCTTCAATCCGACTAATTCTCACCGGTCAGTTAACAGCGTGGGCTCGAGTGACACTTCACCCCCTTAAGCCACAACTCATCCGTCGGTGCATATTGGGGTTGTTTCGGTACTTTTGGGACCCCAAATTTTTTTTCCAAAGCGTGTTCCTACTCAGTCCTAGTCAAAGCCCCAAGCAAAGCAAGTGGGGCTTCCTCCGGGTAGCGTCCGCGGACAGCCGGCCCCCGCGTGGTCTTGACCGAAGCTTCCTTTTACGGTCAACTTTGGACAACTCTCTCATGCTCATACTTTTCCGCTGTCTTCCGTTCTCGTAAAAGTCTCGGATTTCATTATCAAAGATGCTAACTAGAACCCCAAAAAGAATAAAAGATAAAGAAATATTACAAAATGGAATCTCTTCATTTTCTTGGGTTTAGACAATAAAGACAAGTTAGAATAACAGTCGCCGAACAAAACAGACAGTTGGAATGAGAAGAATCTGCAGCAAACAAGTAACCGAGTGGAATGATAATCATTTGATTAGATTAGAGTTCAATTCAACTATAACACGCGAAAACATCCTAATGTCTTTCCCTTTGCTCTTTGTGCGTACAGCCAATGCGATTCACACCACGCCCAAAAGGATAAAAGTTGAAAATTTTATATGTACACGGAGAGAGATTGATCTCCAAGTCCCACTTGAGTAAATTTCCTTCCTCTAGCTAAGCCAAAAAGTTGCGTGAGAGCAGCAGACTAAGGTAAAATTTCTCCATATGCTTCTTCACCTTGATAGTGTTAGAGATATATATTAGAGATATCGGTTATATCTCTAATATGTATCTCTAAGAGATAGAACGGCCTACTCCTTTATGGTCTCCAACGGGGGCCTCCTTGACCTGCACACGGCCAGCCTGTGCTTGTACTCCGCCAGGGGGAACCCTTCCACTTCTTCTAGCCTCGGTCTCATCTCGTCAGTGGCGGTGGCTCCCCCCTCGGGCAATTTCCGCGCCTCCCCGGCGGACTCGGGCGACACCCGGACCTTAGCCCCACCAGATATCCTCTTCGTGGCCGAGCTCGCGGCCATCAACATCACGGCCATGTCGCCGGCTGCGACCACGGAGTTCACCCTCCGCATGGGGAACATGATGTAGACGTCGCCGAGCTCCAGCTCCTCATCCGCGCCGAGTGCGGAGAACCGCCGCCCGATGTGCAGGGACCGGGAGCTCGCGAGGAAGTGGCCCGGGCACTCCAGCATGAGCTCGGCCGCGTTGACCTGCTCGCGGAACTGCTTGATCTCCCCGCCTGGGAAGATGACCCTCGCGACCCTCGAGCTGCTCTTCATGGAAGGCGGCGCGATGAACGCGCACGAAATGTAGTTCCCCATGTTCGATCACCCCTCGGAACAGGAATGGAGAGAAGACTTAAAAGAGAGACGTGCAAAGAGGGAGAAAGATGTCTGTCTGTGGTGTTTTGTGTGTATTGTGAACAGGCGAAGGGGCGTGGAATTGTGTATATATGGAGAGGAATGAGAGTAAGGGTCAACAGACACGGACCGGAAGTTTTTATATTGTGAAAGGGGGAAAATCACGACATGTGATGGGAGGTGGAGTGAAGGTTGTGGGAAGTTGACGTGCCGTTTCACGGAAGAATTGAGAAAGGCATGCGCGTTTGGCCGAAGGGTAGGGGAAACTGCAGCGAAGTTGCCTAAGTCATATGTTTTTTTTTTTTTTGTAGTTTTCCCAACGCGACACGGTACAATGTACTCTGTCCTGCGTGCACATGCTCGTAGGAAAAACTAGTAGTTCTTACCGGCATGTACAGAGGAGTTATGGGATCACGGGGACCTCACGAAGAATCACACGTGATTCCATAGATCGGAGATGAATCGGCCCTATTGCTCCGATTGCGGGCAACATATTATGTTCTGGCAAGGCGTTCGCCTGCGCTTCCCACATTGAATGCATGGGCAATTGGCGGGTATTGCATTAGTAGGAAAATGTTTTTGCATTCTACACTTACTAAACCAAGAGTTTGTACCTCTAGTTTTGTAATTTCTAGTTAGGCACCGGATTGCATTTCAAAACAATTACCCCCTCCCTCCTCGCTTTGTCAATGAGCTCCCACGACCTCGATCTGAGGTTGCCGGAAATCATCACAACCTCGCCGTGGATATCCAAGGATGGGGAGGCTGGCGGTGGATGAACCGGAGAGGTTGCGGTATTGGGGATGGGGACAGTTCTCGGAGGCGGCTTTGCGGCATCAGATCATGGCGGGTGGCGGCGGAGAGACTATGGTTTCAGGGCTATTCGGTGGGCCTAGGTCATGGGGGATTTGGGGGCATTAGGATTTACACCCCAGTTCCTCACCATTATACCGCTCGATGTATCTGTCGAAGTCAATATTTAAATATACAAAGTCTTTGTCGTAAGAATAATACCAAAAACCGATGATGTTGATCTTTAGAGCACCCAACGATTTTCCATGGCATCTCTCTTTGTCACGCATCATTTTCGCTTCTCTTTCCATGAACATTCTTGAAAGAGATGTCGTGCTTATAATTTTCAAGTTCTTATTAACGCTCAAGTTCTAGTCGGCCGGTGTGAAACCAAATACCTTAATCTTGGGCAGATTCGTCGAGTCAAAAAAAAATGTGGAGATGCAGAATAAAGTGGAGTGTAAAACCGCGGAGTTGGATGGCAAGTCCACTGACAAATTTGCTATTTGATTTTGGGCGACGTGTCGCGACGATGGCATAAAAGAATTCACGACGATGGGGACTTCGTTTGGTCTGCTTGGGTTTTGATTGGTTTTCGACCTGTTCAAGTCGTTCTTGATGTTGAATAAACTTTTGAGTTAGTCATCGGATCGGGCAGGTTAACTACTGGAACAAAGGAAAAAGAAGCCTTGTGTCGCCTTGGACATCCAAAACCTATTTGTTCGAGAAAAGTGTCAAAAAAGTCATAATCCTTTTGTATTGATACTAATTCAGTCCTAAATCTTTTTTTGGTACCAATTCAGTCCTAAACCTTGCATAAGGTTTATGACTGAATTGACACAAATACAAAAAATTTAGGACTTTTTTAATACTTTTCCCCTATTTGTTTCCATTGCACTATCGAATTATTGTTTCCATTGCAGGAGTTCGATAGTAATTATTAATGTGTAATTTGCATTTGTTATAGGGTCTTTCTGGTATTTATGTTTCTATATGTACCCGGGCTGTAAATAATCATTCTTTAATATACATATGACGCAACCTTAATTGGGGTTGACCCGCCATAAGCACTTTGTCCTTATTTTCTCTTCAACTCTGAATATCATCGGTATTTTAGGGAAAATAACAAAAAAGCCGTAAACCTATTGTACTTGTACCAATTCAGTTTACAATATTTTAATTGTGCCAATTTATTTATAAACCTTTGACGATTTGTCAGTTAGTCATTTAAACCAATTTTAGCCTAAAACCGCTAACATAGTGATCTAGTTAGTGCCAACCGTTTTACATGGAACGGCCGGCATCGACGTGAATAATTTTGTAATTTCTTAATTTCGTTAAATTTTTCTATTATTATTTTTCTTCTTTTCTTTATTTTTTTCCAACCCTAGGCTAGTGACCCTTGCCTGAATTTGGGCGAGGGCTGATGCCCTCACCTATGGTTGGTGAGGGCGAGGAGGCCGCCGCCTATGGCTAACTCGCCTGTGGTTGACAAGGGTCAGCTAGCGACCTCGCCAGCGCTAGAGTTAGAAAAAAAAATGAAAAGAAAAGAAGAAAAAAAGGAAAGAAAAAAAATAAATTCTACAAAATTTAAAAAAGTTGTCTATATCAATGATTTACAGTCAAAATTGATCGGAATGACTAAATTGGCAAATTATAAAAAGGTTTAAGACTAAATTGATAAATCGTCAAAATGCTTGAGATTAAATTGACACAATTGAAATTAGGATTAAATTGGCTCGATTGAAATATTTAGGATCAATTAGCACAAATGTAATGAGTTTAGCACTTTTTTGATAATTTTCGTACCGTATTTATTCTAGTTTTTTGTGCCCTAGATCAAAGGTCACCTTCCTTGTCCCGATAAAGATCGGTCATTCATGTCGGGACTTAGAAGATCTCTCAATAGAGATCGTACCCGCGATATTTTCAAGCGATTATTTCCTTATGCAAACGATGTGCTAAGGGGGATCCGACCCTGAGTGGAGAGAGATCCATTCGCGAATCACGACACTTTTTCATCTTTCGGAATTTCCGAGCCTTTTTGGGCCTAATTTGAATGATCACGAGGCATCTATGGTAAAGCTTTTATCCAATTTGGTATTCCAGAAACACAAGTTCCCATCCAACCGAGTGCAATGCATCATACATTCAAAGTTTATTGGGATTTTCGTTTACCAGTGCCGTTAGCTTCAAGGGATCAATTATGTCGATTCTAATGGGGACAAGTGAATGTAGACACTCTCAGCATGTCCGTGAAATACCAATCATAACATAGGAGGAACTAGCGGAAGCGATCAGTCCTAATTTTGTGCTCTGTGTGCTCACCATTGTCAGGATATCTTGAACGAAACAGAAGAGAACTCAGCACAACAATTCACCACCTTCGCTCTTTGTATAGGAGCAGGGGTCTGAGAAAATGCTGAATCAAGTCGACATTTTGAGAAGCAACTAAGGTAGATGAACGATCCGATTGCTTCGATCTTCCTTTTGCCATGGACCCATAAATATGTCGATCGTGTGTTGTTTGTCCTTCTCAAAGGTAGGATTCATTTGTTACATCAATCAAAAAGATGTATGAGCTTAGCGCAAAAAGAAGCAGCAAAACAAAACACGTTCCAAAATGTGCCAAATACAACTTTACAGTACCCATAAATACTCTCTGACATTCTACTTGTGATGGAACCTTAGAAAGGGCATGTTTTTTGGTGGTGGTCGTGCACGCAGTAGAACTGATATAGATCTACCAGTCGCAGGATTTGCTTAATATGTCAAGTCATATAACTTTTTTTTTTCAGATCAAGTCATATAACTTAAAAGTAGTAATTTCAGGGGGATCCTTGACCCCATTCACACATCTGGTTTGGAAGGGAGAACGAGAATTAGCTTCATTTATTGCTCATATATATACTGAACCAGTCCTATACAACCCAAAATCCTTAAAAAGAGCTACGTACAGAATTCACTTAATATAGCACAACTCAACGATAGTACAAAGGAAAGAATAACTTGATGATAAGTGGGCATCAAGACAGAACAGTGAACTCTAACTAGATCCGATCCTCAGGAAAAGTTCCAGGACAGGAGCAACGATAGTCAAGTAGCATATACCAAACAAGACAGAAAAGAGGAAGGCATGTCCCCAGCCAGCCTATTGTGGCCTGTAGTAGCCACTCTGGTGAGAAGGCGGGTATGGAGGCTGAACGGTGTACGGAGGCCTTGGAAGAGAACCATGTTGCTGAGCATGGGCATTGTAGTATGGCCCACGCCACCCAGGATATGCAGGTTGGCCATACTCGTGGCTGACCGGAGGAGGTTGTTGCTGTTGATGAGAGGGGTAAGGGGCACCATGTTGAGCTGGAACCTGATAAGGTGGTGGCGGCTGCGGAGCTGAGCCATACGATGGAGTATGGTAGCCATAGCCAGTCATGGAGGTCTGCTCAGTAGGCTGATAAGGAGGAGTTTGTGAATGAGGAGGAGGAGGATGAGACAGACTTTGGGGATCTGTTGAATTGGGTCTTTGAGGCTGGTGTCCAACCGCAGGATAGCTGCTGTTGTATCCACCAGCATTTTTATCCTGAAAACTCAGACTGGCCATATTTCTTTGTACGTCCTCCATCATTTCACGGCACTGGATGTTTCTTGTCATCACAAAATCGGTGCACTGCTGCTTCACGTTTGTAATTGCATCCTGTCAAATCAAAAAGGATACCAGTTCTTACAACTCGCCCAGGATGAACCAAACATTTTTTTCAGAATTAGCCCATTGAAATCAACCATTACAACCAAACAACTCTTTGATAATCGAAGAAACATCAGATAATAGCCAGAGTACATCCTCACAACAAGCTGATTAACGAATTAAATAGCACGCAATTATCACAAGACCCAAAAATGAGAATGTCTTACCTGAAGAGTAACATAGAACTTCAACCCCTCATTGATATTCTCCTTGATTTCTCGATATTTAGCTATGGCAGCTTGAATTTGCTTATAACATTTCTCGCGCGAAGCTGAAAATTGAAGGGAGCATTCACAAATATACCCAATTAATAAATTGACTTGGACAAAAAAAGAGCAGACCCCAGGCAAACATCACGAACGAACGCAATATTTATTTCTTCTTGAAATAGTAATGTAACATCTGAATCAAACAGAAAATACCATTAGCTACCATTAAACAAAAAAAGGGCCTTTAGAGAGCTGTTACAAAGGAAAAGTAAAAGATTGCACTTGAGGTAAAAGGAATAAAAATGCACACGCTCTCACAGGACTAGGTTGAAGCCTAATTCAACTTTCTCCACAAATCAGTAGATGGTCTACCATCTTAGCTTTAAAAGAAAAAAGACAAAAAAAACGAAAAAAAGAAAAAGCAAGAACTGTGAGCAGCAAGGCTGAAATAGTTGAATCTGGGACAACAAAACAAAAGTCAGACATTCTTTACCAAAAAAAAAAAAACAAAAGTCAGACATTCCATAAAGTAAGAAAAGGAGACATTGTCATTCATTCCCTCAGGCCTTTTGAGTTTCTCCTTGGAAAAGGAGTGAGATCAATTTTAGTAAACATGCAAAACCGTAAGAATCGAAGAAAACATGTTATTCCTAAAAAGGTTTACGCTTATCATTCACTAACAATGAAGATGAGCAAATGATTAATTAATTTGGAACAGCCATAACCCACCTTTGTAATCTTCAAGGTTGAAAATGGAAGAAAATTGATCATTTTGAGCCTGTGAAACAAGACATACATAATATTAAGAACAAGACAATGGAACCATTCTCACAGCAGAATAGTGGCTGGTCAACAGGAAACCTGGATTTGGAACAATAAGTGCTCTTGCGCCTCAATGTTTTGGGCAATGTCTTCACAAATAGGATTATACTTTGATATCTCCTTCTTAAAGAGGTCTTCCTGAGAGCCGGTTGATGCCATCAACTTTGGTAATATATCATCCTATGCAAGCAAATATAAAGGTAGGCTCAGTCCAGTGTGTCTAAAAGCAATAATGGCTCTGCCAGAGGGAAACTAAAGGCATGTTTGTTTTCAGGCTAACATCAGAGTAACTGCTAAATTTCAGGACACACTGTTAAGAGAAATTAATGCTTATATCTTGCTAAGGAACCAATTTATCTATACCACCGGATTTTACGCTCTCCATCACAGATCATCAGCAATCAAGATAATTATCTTTTAAACAAGAATATCCATTCAGAGAAGGAAAATAGCACTTCTTAAGCTACTATAGTCTCGTGTGCTCAATGGGAAACAGAAAAGGAAAGGAAAAAGAAAGAGGCCAAACTACTAATTGTGACAAAATGAAAGGAAGACTGCTCAAAGTTGATGAGACCTTGCACCAGAAAAATCATATTGGGTAGAATTAGGAGTTTTTAAAATTCAAAAATAAACGAAATAGTTGCACGATGCCCAATTCATAAAGGGGTTGAAAGGTGATAGACAAAATGCCGATCCAAATGAGAAGGAGAAAGGTGATGTAACCATTATTCATACAACAAGTGAGCACCTTGGAAACAATTGTACCGATTCCTCTGAGAACATAAATACCACAGGCCCAAAGACTCCAAACAATCTTACCCAGTTTGGAGACATGCACAATGTGCATAGCCTTCTTACATAAAAAAAATTAAATACGAGAAACTATTACAGCAACTGGACTTTGAAATTCCTCTTTGCTAACTGAAAGTTAAAAAGTCACATATTGATGATCCCAGAAGTATGCGTACCAAAAGAAGTCATGTCTTAACCCAAAGGATGAATATTGTGCTGATATTCAGCAATTGGAAGTTGCAGTACTATGTTGGACAAAACCAATTATTGAATAATGCGATGATTCTTTCAAAACTTCTTGTGTTAAATTACATATTGACGAATAAAGTTCCGCAGCTTCATAATCTCTAAAAAGGCATTCAATATTTTTTTTTAGTCATTATAGGTATCAGATTGATCTATTTTATGGCGAAGGTGTAAGCAAAGAACTATCTAGAAAACTAACCTTCCTTTTCATCTCCTTGAGCATGTCTTCAAGCCCTGCTCTCTGTGCTCCGAGGGTTTCCAATTGTCTCTGAAAAGAACAATCAATGAAATTATATAGTTATGACAACAAAAAACAAAAATCAAATATCATTGAGTACATCATTAAGAGATGACAGGAACAAGGAACGCAAAACATTGAGAAAAATAATCAAAGGCCCGAGTCATGCAAGAGAAACAATTACCAAGCTCTGCTTTAGGGCCCCCACAATAGCATCTTCATTCGCATCCAAAGACATTATTGGGCGAGCCAAACTTGGGAGAGCTGATTCAATCTGGAAAAAGGAAGGAGAGACCAATCACTATAAATAAAGATGAAAACAAAAAAGAGAACTACATTCGTGCAAGCTCAGAATTCAAAATATAGCTTCAATCAAAATTTTGAACACTCAGAATGTACTTGCTGCCTTCAAAGTCAATGGAAAATATCCAACGTAAATCTGGCCCATGCATATAACAAAATTCATGTCATTCAAACGGGAAAAAATGCTTTTGAGAAATGACCTAGTGAAAGATGATTTAGGTAAGTGCTACAATCACCCGTTGCCAACTGCCAAGGGGAGTGGCATTAGTCAAACTGGATATTGATGGTTAAAGGATCGTGACTAATTTTTCATTACAAACATAGCAAAAATGAGTAGCCGACTGCTGGCTGATGAAAATGGACATCAACTGATTAGAACGGACAAAGCTACCGGTTAACTAGTTGTGTGATATTGCCCAATATGTTCTCGAGAATGATACATTACTGTATTGTGTTGAGAGAACAGCTCATCCCAAGGATCATATGGCCGAACTATGACAAGAACAATTTTAGCAGGTTTTCTTCGTTAACAATTCAATTTGAAGAATTTTGCTTTCATTGAGTGAGTTTCTAAATACGCAACAAAGTCTACATATGCTATCCATATACAATTAAAAGATGCTCAATAAAATGGCTTGATCCCATTAAATAAATCACTAAAAGAGATCTCCGTAGACTGTATAAAATTTTGTGCATGCACATTTTGGGTCATAACCATGCTGGCTAGATGCATCCTCTCAAACTTTTACATAAAAAATGTAACCTAGTCAATGCAACTATGAAAGCTCTTACTGGCCGACGATCAAGAATTGACATGAGTGCCGCATGATCTTTCACTGAACGCTCAATACGGGCATCGCTTTCTGCTGCTTGCTTCAGATTACCAGCAAATCTGTTTAACCGATCTTGCAAATTCTTCGTCAGAGTGCTGGACTGAGGCCTGGTCCAGCGTGTTCCAAATTGGCCCCTAAATTGGGCATCCTCTCTTGCTTCTTTTTGCAGAAGCTCTTCGGTTTGAACCAGAAGCTCTTGATTCACTCGCCTCAGATCCCGAAGCTGCTGTAATTCAGCTTCAAGACCAGCTGGACCCCCACTGATCTGCACTGCCTCCACATCTTCTTTGAGATCTGCTGGAAGAGCGAAGTGCCCTTCTAGAGCTAGTATAGAATCCGGTAGGTCCATATCCTTGAGCTTCACACGGGTAAGTTCACTTCCTTGCTGCAACTTTTCAGCTTGAGTTCGAATAATATCATCAACCATTTCAGTGTACCTAGAAAGTGCTTTTGCACTGCTATCAGGGACAAGATTTGCAAACATCTTCTCCTTGCTGGCATCCAAAACCTCATTCATCGGCATTGGCTTGACCATAGAGAATGAAGGGAGGGGCGGCAAGGAACTAGGGGAAGGAACCCTCATAAGGTAAACTCTGTCATTTTCCTTGACGGCCCTGTCTAGGTTCCTATTAATGTTTGCCTCCAACTTGTTAATTGCATCCAAAAGCTGAGCTGGTGCACCTTTAGTCGATTTCTTGGCCTCTGATAAGGTACTAATCCCACTCTTCAGCCTTGCAATCTCCTCGGCAATTTCTTCCTTCTCGTGCAGTTCTAGACCGTATCTGTAGCATGCTTCTGCATAGAAAAAAGCCGCCTTCAGCTGCACATGGGATATCCAGCCCTTGTCAAAATGTTGGTTCAAAGGTGCCACATTCAGAGCTGCCAATGCTTCTTCATAGTACAATCCGACCTGTTTTGTATTGGAAGACGTATTATGTGCTAAGATCACTAATTTCATCAGATGAAAGCAATAATATTAGCTCAGTACAAAACCTAGATTACCATGTGCCATAATAAGCCATAAACCACCAGAAATGAAATCCAGAAGTTAGCATAGTACAATCCAAACAACAACAGTCCTAACATCAATCGTCAGTTACTTAACCCCAAAAACCACATATTCCAAGTCATCAGATTCCCGATTCTGAAAGCAAAATGCATGGGGATTCACAAGCAAAGAGAAAATTGAATCCACAAATCAATAGCAGTTTTATGTCAAATTCGGCTATTTTGACCACTTCATAACCGAGAGAATAGATCTCTCCATCGCATACAAACAATCCACTATCAGTCCGTCCATACCAAGTGCACGCTCGCCGACTCTACTAGTCATACATCCGAACAAATGAGATCGAGAGGCATTAACAAGACACCGACCTGCCGAGAGATCTTCGCGCACACTCCCGGGGTGCTCCCCTTGGCAATGGTGTTCTCAAACACGCACTCCTGCGCCTGCGCGAGCATCAGCCTCTCCAGCATCCCGGCGCACTCCACCGACACGTCCACCGTGGTGGAGCTGCCCATCGAGGCCTTGGCGGCGGCGTTGTCCCTCAGGTAAGCGAACGCCCCAGCGGCGCCGATGAACGCCTGAACCGCCTGGCGGCGCCCCTCCACCGTGGAGCGGTCGTGGGTGAGCCCGATCTGGCTGTACACGGCGCCGAGGTTGAAGAGGACGGCGGCCTTCTCGAGGTGGATGTTCTGCTGGGAGGCCTTGTGCTTCTGCTTGAAGGCGTCGTGCCAGGTGAAGGTGACGGCGTTGACGTGGTCCTTGTCGGGGGAGATGGGGAAGCGGGTCTCGACGACGCAGAGGGCGCGGAAGTAGGACTGGAGGAGGTCGCGGCGGGCGGTGGGGGAGGGCTGCTTGGCGGGGTTCTCGAGGTCGGAGCGGAGGTCTCGGAGGGCGCGGAGGTCGTCCTCCAGGTTCTGGGCCTCGCGCTCGGAGTAGTTGAAGGCGATGTAGGAGCGGACGGGGCGGTAGAGGTCCACGGCGGCGGTCTTCTTCTCGAAGATGGCGAGCATGATGTTGGTGGTGGAGGAGGAGGAGGAGGGCGGCGCCGACATCCTGCTCGATCGATCGATCGATTGCGGAGGTGACTTTGGGGGGAGGAAGGAGTGTAGAAGGCGATCGATCAGAGGAGAGATTAAGAAGAGAGAGAGAGACTGGTTTTTTTTTTTTTGGGGGCCTTGAAGGGGTCGCGACGGAGGTGGAGGAGGATGTTTTTTTTTTTATTTTTTTAACTTACTGGCGAAGGAAACACGACACGACACCGTCGGACTTGTCGGAGCGAACAGCGACGTCGTCCGGAACCGAAAACCTTACTGCTCCGTTGCGGTCTTGCATGCTGCTACCAGGATGAACGCGCCAGCGTTTGCGTTTGCGTTTCGTGTTATCATTTTTTTTCTTTTTTTTTTTGGAAATCTTCGTTGATTTTGATTTATAGTAAGATTTCGAATAATATCGGCGGATAATAATTTTAAACTTTGACATTCCAGACAATAGTAGTACATTTTTTACTCTCAAATTCTCTCTCTCTTTATTGGGTACCAAGCCTAAAGTTCAGGAGTAAATAGGACAAACCCATTGAAACAAAAACCGTCCAGACCGGACTGAATCGGGTCTAAAGGGAAACTGGATCAAACATAACCACTTGGAGCGATTGTTTTTTTTTTTTGGAAGTGTTTCACGCATGCCTCCTCTCCTCTTTCATTTGCATCGTTGTCCGCAGAGTATTATCGTCTCTCAAGCCTTCAGCGTCTTTGGCTACACCACCTGTCGAAGATCAGGACAAAAGAGGAATGCACATTCTTTCATTAAAAGAGGTCGTGCACATTGGAACTGGGAGTGATCCACATTCATGCTCTACGGAATTACAGAGCATCATCTCCTTGGTTCTCTAGGTAAGAAAGGGTTTCTGTCTTAGTTTTTCTGTTTTTTATCCAGAAATTGCTCCTTTGATTCCTAGCCGTGGCCTTCCTGTAAGATGTTTGTTGTGTCAAGTGTAATCAGTTCAGTAATCCCCGAGCGATCGGACATAACGATCCCGATCAAATTGTCGGTTAAGTTTACTTGAAATATGTTTTTTTTCAGTTGGTCCCGCAGAAGCTCTGGAGATGGTTAATATAATTGGAAAGAGAGAACCGAGGTACAATCATATTTTTGCGTGAATAGCAAAAGCTTTAGAAAGTCGTTCCCACAAAAACCGAACTAGTTCAAAAAAAACTGTTTTTTGGGGGTCTTTGGGGTCACCGGCCAAGCCGCCGCCCCCCGGTTCGATCGGACCCGGACCGGTCGAGACCGCGGACGCGTTTGACCCGATTACCCGTTTCAAGTTCTCTCTCTCTCTAAAATATATTTAGACGCTTCTGGAAACGAAACCCCTCTCTCTCTCTCTCTCTCTCTACAAGAAAGTCGAAGCAGCCCTAGTGCCGGAGGAGCTCGTGATCAGCTGCGTTCTCCGATCGCCCACCGCCTCCGCGGCTCCTCCACCGCCCGCCGCCGATCCAGGTGCGCCATCGCGTCTCTCCGATTCGCTTGCTCTCTCTCTCTCTCTCTCTCTCTCTCTCGTGCTTTCCGAGCTAGGGTTTCCGCTGTTCCGGGGTCCTTGCGTTCGTCTTGCCTTGCTTTCCGTATCCTGGAGGGGGCTTACTGCTTGTTTGTGGAAGAACTTGAAACGCGAGGGGTGAGGATTTCGGTTTGATTCGAGAGGGGAAGAGTTTCTGCTCTGGCTTTGAGGCGACCGTGCCGAGCAAAGTGGGCCAAGTTCGGGCCTTGTGGTTCGTTTGCTGATGTTAGATTAGGTTTTGTGATGTTGATGGAGCTCTTGTGACCTGACGTTTTCCTCTTCTTCTGTAATTCGCAGATCTGTTGCTCCGTCGGAGTCCTCACTGATATTCGACGTTGCTTCTTGGTACACACAAGGTAAGGAAGCCTAATCCAATTGCTCCGGTTGACTCAGGTTTATTCGTGGAATTCATGGCTCGGAAACCTCAGAGTCTTTCTTGTGTGTAGTGAAGGTGATGAATTGTGCTCATTTAGTTAGTAAGAGTAGGTTTTTGCTGCCTTTGGGCTCAGACGTAACCATTAAAGTTGTTGCTGCAAAAAGATGAGGTTGTGACCTGTTTTTCGAGCTTGACCATCTACTTGTTTTTGTACCAAGACGGTCTGCAGATAGATTGGCAAGTTTGGGAAGTAAAACGTGCAGTATTTCTTCATTTTGTTGGCAAATGAACCTTTATGCTGGAACTCTTCCTTTTTTGGAATTGATTTTTCAGTTATTTTGGAGTATCATTAGAAAGAGTTTATCGAGGGTCATCTCTAAAGAGAATTTTGAGACCTTGTTTTGTATTACTCTTTTTATCATCCCAAATTCAAGACTACGACTGATACGATGGATTGGTCTGTTGCGCCTCTCTTATCGCTTTTTTGAATTCCCCGTTATTTGTATACATTTCGATCCTTCTAAGCTAAATCTCAATTTGTGGAAAGCCTTTGATGGCTTCCTTATGAAAGAATCAATTTTTATGTGGGTATAGATGGTATCTCTTTATTGTTCGCGATATTGATCATGTTTCTTATCCCTATTTGCATTTTAGTGGTTGGTCTGTTATGAGAAATTATGGGAAAGAGTATATCACGGCATCTCTAATTCGTGAATTTCTAATGATTGCTATGTTCCACATGCTGGATCCTCTACTATTCTATGTCTTCCCGAAAGCGTGCCAATCCCTATGTCGTGCAGAGCTGATCATCTTCTATTTGCTGGAATTCAGCTTTCCTCTGCAAGGGCCTTGTGCAGTAAACCCCCTACGAGCAGTCATCTGTTATTGTAGAGTGTTTCGTATCAGTAGCTTCTAATATTTAAGAATGGCAATGCCGTGCACTCCTTGACAACGCCTGCTTCCAACTTTTTAGTCTATATCCCTAGTGATTTGTACTTTCATTCGTTTTCCTTGATCAGCCTGATCCCAATAGTCGCTCACCGGGTTGACCTTTAGAGTGATGGTTGCTTGCTGTGATAGGTTAGTGATGTATTCAGGATCAGTTGGCAATTGTGTAATGAGTGATTTGGTCATGTTGGCTTCAAAAATGTCAACTTTATCTGCATCTAGAAGTGATGGTCCGTGCCATGTGCAGGATCTATACTACATTGTTTAATAATAAAATAAGTTTGATTCCACAGATATAACACTTTATTTTTGTAGAAATAGCATTGTCATAAATGCATCTTTTACAAACTCATTATTTGTTGATAGTTCGTTTTCTTTTGTAGGTCTTTATCTTGTTATTTGGTTGGTGGGACTTTAACTTAGTAATGGTAGGAGCGACATGTATCTGTCGGCTCTGTACCTTAGCAAAATTGCCACCCCCACCCCCACCCCCAATCAATTAATAATTAGAAATAATGGACCTAATTTGATGATAGGACCTAATTCTATTGTATTATATGTAGGTTTTTTCAGTTACAGATATGCAATCTCTGAGGAATTAAGAGTCTTGTATGTAAGAATTTAGGTTACAAAGTCATCCTTCACAACCATTGGAAATTGGGAATACGGTGGATACTGGGTTCTGTGAAATTGTGGTGGATTCTGGGTATAAGCTTAGACTGAATGCTGCATATTATTGAGATAATAGGATGAATCATGAGCAAGTGTCAAACTCGGATGCTTGGCAGACAACCTCTTACGTCGTGTGTGTATTCAATAATATGCCACATTTTAATGTGTAGTAAGTACCAGTATGATGTCTTATTTGCTGTCGTACTTTGACACGAATGAATAAGATGGGAAGGAGATCTGTAGCGGAAGATTTTTTATTTCTTTCTAGCTATGGTGTGATTGAATATTGAATGCATTTAGTGTTTTCTTAGTTATTGTTGTTTCCATAATGAAGTTTGGGATTGCGCTATTCTATTGGAGGAACTAACATTGTTTTTTCTCTTTTTTGAGATGTACTTCCGGTCATCATACAAAAATGCAGGAGTTGAGCTTGTTTTTATTAGTGTATCCAAATGGACTGCAAGAAGTTCATTCAGATGGTTGAGGAGAAGAAGAAGAGAGCTCTGGAGAAGAAGGAAGCGCCTTTGAAATGGGAACAGAAGCTTGAAGCTGCTGCCAAGGCAAAGGCTGATGCTGAAGCTAAAGCAAGGAAGTTGAAGGCTGCAAAACACAGAAGGAGATCTTCGTCGGCCTCTGACAGTGGTACTGACAGTGATTCTGACTCTAAGGAGCAGAAAAAGAGGAGACGAACTCACAAGAAACATAGGAAGCGTGCCCACTCTGGCTCCAGTGATGATGAGAAGAGGAAGGAGAAGAAGTCAAGGCACAAACAAAGGAGAGGATCTTTGGGTACTAGTGATGATAGCAGTGATGAGTATGATAGTGAGTTTGAAGAAGAGAGGAGAAAGAAGCGAAGTCATAAGAGGCGCAGGCATCATGACTCGAGATCAGATTCTACTGCTGACTCTCCAAGTGAAGACAGTGATGATGAGAGGATTCGGAGGAGAAGGCGTGCAAAGCATCATAGACACAATAGGAAGGTGAAATCGAGTAGTCCAGATGATTCGAGCAATGAGGAGGATGCTGCTGTTAGGAAGAGGAGCTATACAAAGCATCACAAGAGGCAGCAGTACTCGGAGTCCAGTGATTCAGGTTCTTCAAGTGAAGTCGAAGATGGCGAAATAAGAAGGAAGAGGCATTCAAAGCACCATAAGCATCACAAACGGTCTCGCAGCCAGGACTTGGACCCATCAGATTCTGATGAGAATGGATGCAGTCGAAGGAGTCGATCTTTGGGCAAGTCATCAGACGACAACCATGACGAAGCCAGTAATCAGTCAAAGCACAAGCATGGCCAGCATCACAAACAGCGGCATGGTCACAGCAATGGCAGTACTCTCGAGTCTCAGCCTCCTGGACAAGCTATTGGGGAATCCATGGACAAACCAACTGCAGAAGATGATGTTTGTCATGATGCCCGAGCATGAAAACTCTGGGCTCCCTTGTTGCTTCATTTTGTGAGTGCGGGTGCACGCTAATAACTTGAACTCATTGGTTTACTCGATGTGGTCGGAATCTGTGTTTTCATGCAACGTTCCAAGTTCAGCTTTACTTTCTATCTAATTTCGTGGTTTAAAGTTCCCGTGGCCACCTGTGATTTCTAAGTCCTAGTTTGCAGCTTAAGCGTTCTCGTTGTTATAGCTGTAGCAATTTACAACTGTTCTTTAAAAAATTGACTCGTCCAACTTCAACGCCACGCCATAGATACATCAGTGTCGCACGGCTACGAATTGCAACAAATAAACTCATATGGTACTTATGGTCTTGCCAAATTATTTAGTACATGTTCTCAGGCAACAAACGAAGTAGGGGAACAAAAGCTCCTCTATACTTTCCTTAAAATAGTGCATCCTACAATGGAATCTAATACACGTACCACAGTTCCAGACTGTTCGTGGGCCATAAAATGGATGCGCGTAACACGTTCCCGACCAAGTCTTTTATCAAGTAGATCCATTCCAGACTTAGGCATGAGGTTCCACTTAAATGTCGCTGTTGTCCTCGGAACTCAACTTCGTCAGACCGTTGACGACTTAGACAAAATCGATCTGCAGTTTTGGTTGAGCTGCCGAGTTCCAATCAAGGTAAGAGAACAATAGCGTACCGACTGTGAAGGTGAGCGTATGTTTTAATGTCTGAAACTATAAATGTACACGGACAAGGACAGCTGCGGAATAGCCAAAGAAACAAGAGACGTTCTGCAGTTCCACCGAAGGTAGGCATTTGTTTTGAAAGCTTGCAAGCATAAAGTACCTGCTTACCCTGAAAACCAGCGTTGAACATCAGCGACAACTTGGAAGTACCTAGAGGGCGATCCTCGTTAGGACGGATTAGCAACAATTATAGTTATTGATAATTCTCTCTAGATATGTTCTTGCAATTTCAGTGGGGGGATGCTGACCTCGCACAATTTACAAAAAGATGGCTAAGTCCAGCTGGTGAATTCACTCATCACCATAGGACGCAGAGATAGTCAAAAAAATGATCTTTTGTTACTTGTAATAATCTGCTGGAAGACTGTTTTCCATGGAATTCTAACATACAGAGTATAGAGCAAAAATGTCCAAAATTGGTTTTATTATTCTATTCCTGAGCTGAAATGTTATTGATTTTCCGCAGCTGGAATGAATAAAATAAATAATAGGAACAACACGTTGACCTCATCCATTGTGATCAAAAGTTCTTCAAAATCTTCTCACTCGAAACACCATCAGCCACAAGAATCGAAGTGATTTCCTGCAAATGGTCAAAAAGAGAACTTTCAATTCAAGGATGAGTCTCATACTAGCGTTAGGAATACAATTGAAGCAGAAAAAGGTAGCGACTTTGCTCATTGAGAAATAATGCAAATTGCCACAACCAAGCAATTTACATAATGTATTTTTTTGTTATATCTCTGAATCATCACCCGCCAACTTGAATTTTCTGCCTATAATATGTAAACTGGAATAGGCAACGGGAATGGGGGAAGTTGGGACTTGTCCCGGGATATAGAGCCAGACAAACAGCTGGATTGCCCTACCACCGGATAAGACCTCCGCCAAAGGTTTTTATAAGACATGTACGACACAAGCTGTTCCATTCCATCCACCCTCGAAGCTGTTGCTCTCCCAAAACAGACACAGGACTGGAGCATTGGCCAAAAGCAGCAGACAGCAGGCAACAACTAGACTCCTCAAAATACACTAGATGAAAAGGCTCAAGCCTCTAGCACATTGCCTTTCATGTCTTAAGTCTCTCCGGGGAGTCAAATCCCACAATATCCTAATGTCCCAAAGAGTAAGTACATAAAAAGTAGCAAAATTTTAAATAGGCATTCCAGATCCTGCAAGCAGCCAATAAGGTTAAACTAAGAACTCCGGCCATATTGTTGATGCAATTCACATCAGCATCTAATTCAATATGCCCCTGCTGTATATACAATAGGTTCGAAAGTAAATCAGCAACAGCTTTCAACTCTACAAAATGCCTCTTCCACTTCAAGAAGTCCTGGTGGTAACCACTCATTACGGACGTGTTCTATTAAGGCAGCATTTGGTGAAGAAGAAAGGAACAAAGGAAAGTCGAAGCGAGTGAGCATGAAAAAAGCAATTCTTTTCCAGGTGTTTGGATAGAAGGAATGGGGATCAAAAGTCAAGAAAAAGTTCTATTGGAATTAAATATAATGGCTTTACATTTGTCAATTCACTTTCATATACTCTGGTAAAAGAAAACTAGGCTGACATTGATACACTGGTCTTCTTATAAATCAAGATTATTAGGGGTTAAGTTGGCAAAGGTTCTGAAACAATGTAGTTGAAATTGAGAACCAATATAATCTTACAAGTCGGATCATGAGAATCATGTTAACTTGGTAGAACATCATTTGCAGGGGTAAACCGGTAATTCGTGAAAATTTCTTAAAATATTGAATTTGTTAGTTGCCTCACATTGAATTACTGGTGATTGTTTTTGCTGGCAAGGTGCACTTTGTTTGGGATTTGGGCTCTACGAAGTAAGATAAGCCCATCAGGCTTTAGTGGAACATTTTTTTGCCGATGCCTACATGTATAATTTCTAAAAATCAACACAGGAAAGGGCTTTCTGTTCTTCCTACAGACAAATAGGGTTTCTAGTTTCCGTTCATACTAAAAGAAAGCTCCCTTTTCGTGCTTTCTTCTTGTTCATAAACAGTAGAGGCACCACCAACATCGGCCCTCAAAATTGCACTTTAGAATGTCAGTAACACCGGAAAGTGAAGAGATTCCGACTATTTAGAACTGCATGAACGAACTTTTTGATATATCTGTGTGTGCTTAAACTTTCTTAATCAGAGAAACTTTTCAGAAAAGCTAATATAAGTTTTCCTTCCAAAGGAATTTGAGTCTTATGGAGTAGAGTGTTGCTATTAGGATATTATAGGGATAATGAGACAAATAGTCCCTGAACTTTGGCTCAATGTGCATTTTGGTCCCTGAGCTTTTAATTTGTTAAATGTAGTCCCTGAACTTTTGATACGTGTTCAATTTAGTCCTCGAACTATATCAAAATATATAATATAGTCCCTGAACTTGAATTAATAGAAGGATTATATTGAACATTTTTATAAAGTTCAGGGACTATATTAAACATGTACCAAAAGTTCAAGGATCGCATTGAACAAATTAAAAGTTCAGGGACTACATTGAACATTGAGTTAAAGTTCAGGGACTACATTAAACAATAAAAAGTTCAGACACCAAATTGCACATTGAGTCAAAGTTAAGGAACTATTTGTATCATTTTCCCGATATTATATTCTCTTCATGAGTTCATCTGTAGATACATTTTAGCGCTACTGTCAATTTGAGAACATAATTTACATGTGAACAAATTTAAACTTTTAGGTATTATTTTACTGTTAATATTACTTCTAAAAAAGTCAATTTCAGGTGCTATAAATAGATTTACTTGTGCAAGTTTTTGACTCATCCAATTATATGCCATCAATGTTGGTATTGATTCTATGAAACATCACCACTTAGTTCGTTTAATTCTTT
Organism: Syzygium syzygioides; assembly: GCA_031216285.1. Taxonomy (NCBI): domain Eukaryota; kingdom Viridiplantae; phylum Streptophyta; class Magnoliopsida; order Myrtales; family Myrtaceae; genus Syzygium; species Syzygium syzygioides. Next base: position 36,590,568 of record CM062243.1, read on the forward strand.
GGTCTAATCATGTATACTTTTACGATCATTCTGTCTTTAGAAATTATATTTATAATTAAAAAAAATCTTAAGATCTTAAGATTCAATCTTCCAATCCAATTGTGGGAACCTCACTAATCCTAGACGAAGATGGAAATGGTATCCTTAATTAAAGTGAGAAACCGTTTAAAGTGATTAAAATGGTAAAACTGCTCCAATTGCCAGCAGTGCCAGATTACAAGGTACAGAACCTCCCAAAAACAGGTTACAATTGCACAAGTGAGAAATTCGAAGTTTTCTAGGAACTGACTTATTCAGTGCGGAATCATATTTCAACAGGGAAAAACATAAACGGGAAATAAAATTTCTTCAAGAAAAGCAAAGCTAGAGTATCTTGGTTAGGGGCTTTGTTTTCCTTCATTGAACCAGGGTAGCATCTTCTTTGTACATATAGAACTTTGACTGATACCAAAAAGTTACAGACTAAAACAGTGCAGACAACAATTGAAACACATACAGACTAAACAGTGCAGACAACAATTGAAAAACATCTCATTTTTCCTACTCCTTGCGGGAGGCTTTGCTGACTTATACTCAATTAAATGGTCATGTATTAACTTACTAATCAAAATCAACTAGTTCCATTGTAGCTTCCCATCTTTCTTGAACTGGTGGGTCACTTTCTCTAAGCAGTTTGACACATTAGTGTGAACTACAAAAACACAAGCAGTTCAACACAAGAAAACATTTTCCATTAACTCATTTTACCAATAGATATAAATAATCAAAACTAGGAACTTATCATTATAAACAAACGGAGTCTAAAAGAGTCTCATCTTCACAGCATGGAAGAAAATCCCTACTTAATTTGGCACAATGTGAATGCTTGCTTGTTTACTCCAAGTTACTTACATGATGGGGACTCTATTTGAGTTAACTAAATCCCTGCACTAAAAACTATAATGTCCATACCTAAAACTAACTAAAAGAGTAGAGTGACTATGAATTTTAACAGCTGAGGTATCATCTCCGACAAAAGAATCTTCAATCTCTCTCGCTCAACATACCAGCCAAAAAACTGCAAGAGGGATCTTACCACGCAGATACCTTTCTTTTAGACAAGTACTATGCAGTATGAACAACTGCGATGGGCATCTCCATTGCGTCAACAGAGAAAATACAAAGGAAGAATTGGGTTGACGATTTCCAAACATCGTATTTAGGCCCTCAAACCTCTTTTCTTTCAAAATTTACAAAGTAAATAGCCCATCCTTCAACTGGCCAAAAAAATAAAAATAATCCATCCTCCATGTTATTACCACAAAGAACTTATCCTATGGCAGTTGCGCAATTTGTATGCCTGAGACCTCATTGACACTGCACTAAATGCAATCTAATCCCCCGTTCAACTCCCTCATGCATCTTCCAGAACCATCAGACATCAACCTCAAATGCTTCACTTATAAGCAGAAATTTCCTCATGCACCAAACCTCGTGCTACCGCCAAGCATGATCCTTTCATCGAGGTACATCGCCATTGTATGAGAAACTTTTGTCATTGAGAGATGGAGCTAATTATGACACTAATGGTCCAGTTACCAATCAGAAAAACGTGGCATCAGCATAAACCGAAGCACAAGAAAGAAAAATGCAATGCCTTGATGAGAATCTTTAGCACGATATAACAGATAAATAGAAAAAAGTAAAAGGAATAAATTCGCCAAAAGAAAGCTACATTGTCATGCTCACCAAGATTCCAGAACAACTCACGAAGGGACAAATTGGGAAGATATGAAATAGCATCTAACCTCTGTCATCTGCTTCTGACCGCAGAGCACAGCACCCGTCGACTGAGGGCTAAAATTTCTTTTGGCTCTATTGAATGCAGCCTGTGGTGGGATAGGAAGATTCATAAACTCAGTCGAGTATGACGCACTGAATGAACGCCCAACACCCAAATAACAGTACCTGTACATAGCCAGTTTCCCCACTCCAACTATCATCTGGTTGGGATAATACTGGTACAATCTTAACACCTGACAATTCCCACTCCTTAAACCTATCCTGTGGGGAATGAAGAAAGAACTCATCTTATTATTACTTTTTGAGCACAAAAAGCAGCTGTATAAGGATAACAAAATGCCGAATTATTCAAACCTGGTAAGCCATTCTCTGAAGGTTTCTAGCACCATAATAGAGCCTAACATCGGTTCTCTTGTCAGCACCAAATCCTGACTCAATTAGAGATCGGATCGGACTGCATAAGGAAAGAGATAATATTCATGAGTAACAGACTAGGTTATAAATTTATACTTTGTACATATTTAGAGGCACAATAAATGGCAGAACAAGAACCAAAAGTCAAGGAAGGTCAAAACTTTCATAAAAAGCATGCGATAAAAAAGGTAAATAACTATCAAAACATGAAAGCTCCAAAATCCTAGGGCAGTCTCATGCTGTAATAAAGAAACTGACGTCATAAGAGGAGACACGGAGATTGACATTGTTAATCACGGCAAAACAGTTCAATTATGAAGGAGACAGAATTTTGCTTTCACTCAAATAAAAATTGCTCAAACTTCGATCACCCACTTCCAGATTGGCCATCTCTTAAATAGCAGCTAGAAATTACTTCTTTCCCTGATCGTTAACATATCAATCAATCATTCGCAATGCATCAATTATTAATCAAAACTAATCTAGCAAAGCCTCCGAGTCTATGGATATCCCGATATAGCTTTAAGATACAGAGGTTTCCATGCCATCAGCATAGCCCGCTGAGGTGATGGTTATGATCCAATTCTCAATGTTGCAGCAATCATTTACAGCTGATATACTCGAGCATCAAAAGGAGTAGCTGTCAAACAATGTATCAGAAGTATGAACTACGGCAATCACTTCCTCAAAAGTACGAGGAGACATTCACATCGCACCCCGGATTTTTCAAGAGGAAACCTAAATTTTAGTAGGACATTCTGCCAAACAACCACAACCCGAAAGACATCCGATCCATGTTTCGACCGAAATAGAATGGCATTCAGCTTAAATCAGTTCAACACCACATAACTAACGTAATTTTTCCAAAGCAAACAGAGCTACACCGCAACTCTTAGCTTTCCCATTAGGTCACTAGCAGCAAACCAATTTGCAGATTAAAGCTCAAGGTCTAGCTTGTTTTGGCACTACCACATCACTGTGACAACCGATTTCATTTTCAAATTTCTACGAGCGAACGAGAAAAGGAGTTCTTCTTACCTGATTCCAGATCCAGTGGCGAAGATGAAAACCGAAGGGTAATCCTCCGGAGGATCGATCCGGTCGATATCGAAACCCTTCCCCATGACCTGGCTCAGCTCCACCACATCCCCCCTCTTCAACCCGCACAGCGCCTCCGCCGTACTGCCGGCCACGCTCTTCACCAGGAACTCGAACTCCCCGCGCGCCGCGGCGAGCGATGGCGGCGAGGCTACGGCCAGGAACGTCGGCTTGGCGGCGTCGGGGACGCGCAGCTGCAGGTACTGCCCGGGCCGCGCGTGGGAGCCGGCGAGCTCGGGCGCGTCGGAGACGTCGATGCAGACGTGGAAGAGGGACTCGGCGGCGGGCTCGACGAGGGACAGTGGGGCGGGGGTCCAGACGGCGGTGTCCTGGCGGACGGCGGCGGCGGCGGCGACGGAGGCGAGGCGGCGGCGGCGGTGGTGGTGGGGGTGGCGGAGGTGGAGGGGGGCTAGGCGGCGGAGGATTGACATGGGGGGAGGAGGGCGGCGCCGCTAAGGCGCGCATGGGGCGCGATGGAGGGGGGAGGCGCGGGAGTGGGGAGGGTTAAGGACATGTTTGGGGAGCGTATCGTCGTATATTAAGGGAGATGGTGGTCGGTAGGGGGCGCGGGGGGGGGTCTTCGAGAGAGGCGGCGCTGAACTTGGGGGGCGGAGGCGGCGATGAGGTGGCGACGGTTAACGTGCGCGGTGGGTGTATACGATAGGGGCTCGAGGGGGAAGGGGGAGGGGGAGGGGGAGGGGGTGGGGGTGTCCACGTGGCGGCTTCTCGGGGGTCGCCTGGCAACTGGGAGGAGGAGGGATGGATATGGATAAGGAGCTTTTGCTTTCTTTGTCGGAGGATGGCGAAGGACAGCCCGAAGGCCGCCGTCTTCCAAGATTGCCGGAGTGGCAAATAATACAACAATTCATTTTTTCTTCAGATCAATAATGAGCAGGAGTATTTTAGGAAATAATAAAAGTATATATATATATATTCAAGGTTTTTCTGGTAAGTAAAAATGTCGAGAAGGGCGACCAAATATTAAGTATCCGTTTCTGAAAAAGTCAAATATTCTCTTCATGAACGCTCTACACCTGCTGCGACGGTGGCGAAATTTATTAGCGTGACAAAGTTTATTAAATGTTTGAGCGGAAGGACTAGTGGTTCTTATAGCCAATTGAAAATCAATGAGCAAGATAAAACCGATTTGTAAGATCGATTTATCAGAACCGCTACTGGCGTAAGAAATAATTTACAGTCACCTTTAGATTGTGAACACGTGGAAGAGTTTGGTCACAAAAACCAACTCCATACACACATACTGGTCATCCCACGGAGAATATGTAAGTCTAATACATACCTAACAATATAATCCTACCAATATTGTCAAATTCTACGCATAATATATTCTTCTTTAGGCTAGCCATGCGACACTTTCCTAATTGAAGATTCCTTTGCACAATTTCATTGAGAGGTCTCTATGAGTCGAATCAATGCGTTGCTAATTGATTTTGAACCTGGAGCAAAATATTCGGCAGAGAGTTTCCTTTGCTCTTCGTTCTGATTTGTTTTGGATTTAGTTCAAGCTTTTCCACAGCCCACGTCGAACCAAACCAAATCATGCCCGCTCGAAAACAAACTACCTTGTTCGAGTGTAATACGTGACTAGATTTTATGCCTAGGAAGACATGTCGGTATTCTTTAGATTGCCACGAAACCTTACACATAGCCGTTTGCCCTCTGGCACCGCTCGTTGGAAGTTAAACAAGTTTTCATGGAGCAGTACACAAGAACATGAGAGATTGATTTCACTAAGAAAGAATTCCATACGATTTCTCGCTAAATCAACTAAAGCGGCACCTCATTTCATCTTTGAGTCTTCCCAAATTAAGCAACATTTCAACATATTATGAAATGCAACTATACGACAAAACCAAATATAAGGACAGAAGTGTGTGAATATACCAAAATCTAATTGCTATCTACGATGTCCACATCAGTAAAATCCACAATGTGAACTCTCAGATTTGTGTAGAAAGGGATAACGATAAGCTCAGAAACCCCAGAATCGATAAACCGTGTCACAAGCAAAGCGTACGCTGAGGATCTCATGTTACCTCTTACATTTCCATTACCTTCCCATTGCCTCGACTGAGGCTTAGATACACTCTGTTCTCTGATATGATAACCCACCGACCGCGAGGTTTTCTAAGCCACATGTTCAGTGCATTCACTGAAGGAGGAACTATCCAACCTACGCTTACTGATGGATAATAGTAATTATTTTCTTCAGGAAAACGAGGCATACAGCGCATCATCATAGCAACATTACAGCAACATTACGCAAACTAATTTTTCCGCCTTGACAACAATTCTCACTTCCAGAAAATAGCAGCATCGTGTTCGTCATGCCAAACAGGCCAGCAGCTACCATCCACCCGAAGAAACTTACCTCACAACTCACAACACTGCTTCCACCAATGTTTCAAACACGACCATGCATCTGTATGGTACCAGTACCACAGAGAAAACCGTCAGGCACATCGTTCAGCAACAGACTCATGAAACAGGGATTTTTGCAATTAAGCATGCAATTTCTTGAAAAGCAAAATTCAAAATATACATGTCCGCCTTCTTTTTTTCACTTATTAAGTGACGTTGAGAAAAAGGTTCTGGCAGGCAGGTGTCTCATCTCAACTCCATTCCCTCTTCACACTCAAAAATATAAGTCAAACAGTAACAGGAATGCCTGATAGATCTAGTCATAGTTGAAAAAAAAGCTCCTGTTGCTGGACTCGCCAGCACCACCTAAATTATTGATTTTCGCAATAATCAAGAGTAAAGAACAAGAAAACAGAAGGCACAAGGGTGATTTCCTTAAGATGCTGACTCCTTGGCGATCTTCTCTGCCTTAGCAATCACCTCCTCGATTCCACCAACCATGTAAAATGACTGTTCTGGAAGATCATCATACTTGCCATCCAACACACCCTGTCAATACACAAAGATAATGTTACTACAACATCTACATCACATAACTGTCATTAGAATTTAGTGCTATTGTAATTAGCAGCTCCCCACTAGTGATCTTGATTATATTTTTCGAACAAGCATGTACTGTGGGTATCATGTTGGTCGATTAAATGTGCAATAGATGGGGTGAGGACAGAGATACCTGGAAGCTGTTAATGCTCTCCTTCAGTTCCACATACTTGCCGGGGGCACCCGTGAACACTTCTGCAACATGGAAAGGCTGGCTCAAGAATCGCTGAATCTTACGAGCACGGGCCACAGTCAATTTATCATCTTCACTGAGCTCATCCATTCCCAAAATAGCAATGATATCCTGAAGATTTTTGTAGTTCTGAAGCACCTTCTGTACACCACGAGCTGTATTATAGTGATCTTCACCCAAAATATGAGGAGAAAGCATGCGGGATGTTGAATCTAGCGGATCGACAGCAGGATAGATACCGAGCTCAGAAATCTGCTCAAAACGGTATTTAGATTTTTAGAGAATGATCACGAGTACCACCACAACAAGCTGAAAGTGAACAAAGGAGAATCATAAGACCTGTCGAGACAGCACGGTTGTTGCATCCAAGTGGGCAAAAGTGGTAGCAGGAGCAGGATCTGTCAAGTCATCAGCAGGCACATAGATGGCTTGGACTGATGTGATGGATCCTTTCTTTGTTGTTGTGATACGCTCCTGAAGACCTCCAAGATCTGTAGCCAAAGTTGGCTGATAACCCACAGCAGATGGGATACGTCCAAGCAGAGCAGACACCTCTGAGTTGGCCTGCAGAAAAACGATTGGAAGAATGCATAAGCATAAGCAAGTGAAACCTGCAACCAATCTGATGAATTTATCCAAGCCAAGCTTACTTGGGTAAATCGGAAAATGTTGTCAATGAAAAGAAGCACATCCTGCCCTTCAGCATCTCGGAAATGCTCGGCAACAGTCAGCCCAGTAAGACCAACACGAGCACGAGCACCAGGGGGCTCATTCATTTGACCGTACACTAGTGCACATTTGCTGTCAGCCTGCATTAAATGAAGATGAAATATAAATCATTTCAAGTACCAGAGCATAATTAATATCAATAAGGATCCATAAAGGCCAAGGAGAAGAGAAAAACTACATGTAACTAACACAACTGACCTGCTTATCACCCAGCTTAATGACACCACTCTCAATCATTTCTCTGTACAAGTCATTACCTTCACGAGTACGTTCTCCCACACCAGCAAACACAGAGAAACCACCTACAATGAACCAATAAAGAATGAATACATCTAGAACAACTGGAGGACAAGGCTAACCTACATCTTCAATGACATATACTTTCATAAGACTAACCATGAGCTTTAGCAACATTGTTAATCAGTTCCATGATAAGCACTGTTTTTCCTACACCAGCACCACCAAACAGTCCAATCTTGCCTCCTCTTTGGTATGGTGCGAGGAGGTCAACAACCTGGGAATGAGAAAAATGTAAATTAAGTTTATGGCCAGAACAAAAGATGTATCTCTACTTCTAGAGAAAGCCTTTCATGATTGTTCAAAGACGAAAAAGAAACACAAGTGAGAAAAAAATTGAGCTTGCTGCTCACAATTGCACATTTACCTTAATACCAGTGACGAGAATCTGTTGCTCAGTTGCTTGCTCAACAAATGATGGAGCTTCTCTATGGATAGGTAAAAAGTGGTCCGTCTCTGATGAGTAAAAGCAAATACAAAGATCAAATGGCTTGAAATAACAAGAGTACCACAACATTTTTAGTTCAAATCCAGTGAGCTAAGCATCTCAAAGTTCCTTACTTATATCTCCCTTCTCATCGATGGGCTCACCAATGACATTTATGATTCTGCCAAGAGTAGCTCTGCCAACAGGCACCTAGACGCAGAATCAAACCCATTTCAAAAAAAGAGTTTTGCACTGTGATAATTTTTACTCAAACAGCCACACAGCATCATCAGCCTAAGCCAATTCCTTTAAAAAGACAGAAGCATTAAAGTCTATATACACAGACAATACTACACACCGCAGAATTTAAACAAAAAACTGATATGTAGGACTATTTACAGCATCACATCAAATATAAAGTTGAAATTAGGCAGAACAAGTAGATGAAAGAAGGCAAACGATAAGAATTACATGGAAAAGTAAAAGTTGAACTTCTCATGTAATTTAGCGAACATTTGAGAAAGCAGAGGGCAACTACTCATAAAATCATTCGAAATCCAAAAGAACGAAACAGTCTCTTCCCCTACATTCCCCAAAAAGCAATACTGACAAAAAAAATTTTGATTCTGCCAGCACAGATCTACTTTCAACAATGCACTCCAAGGTTACACACTGACTCGCATCAACACCATCAAAATCATGCATTTCCATCGCTGCAACCGAATCGCAAAGGAACCACACAAGCATCCATCAACAATGAGAAATGACATCCAAAACAGTGATCTCACAGTGATGGGAGAGCCAGTGTTGAGCACGCGTTGACCCCGCACGAGACCCTCCGTCCCATCCATAGCGATGGTCCTGACCATGTTCTCCCCCAGGTGCTGAGCCACCTCCAGCACCAGCCTGATGGAGTGGTCCAGGACCTCCAGCGCCGTCAAGATCGGGGGCAGGCCCTCGTCGAACCTCACGTCCACGACGGCCCCGATGACCTGGCACACCTGCCCGACCGCGCCCGCGCCGGTGAACTCGTCCGTGATCCGGCCCTTCCCGCCCTCCTTCTTCGCGGGGGCCGGCGGGGCGGCGCCGGCGCCGGCGGTGGCGTACTCGGCGGCGCGGGTTAGGAGGTACCCGAGGGGGGAGGGGCGGTGGTGCGGGGAGTGGATCGGCGAGCTCTTGGGGCCCGGGAACGGCGATCGGCCGCCGGATCTCCGGGCGGAGGATCGGAGGAACGTGGATAAGAGCCTGCGCGAAGCCATGGCTGGGGCTTCCGAGATGAGGGAGAGTGAAACGCTAGGGTTGCAGCGGAGGCTCCGCTTGCTTTGGGTGTGTTTTAGCTGCACGGTGGGGAGGCGAACGCTGCGTGGGATCCTCTACGGCCGAGTTCCGCCAAACTAGCGTGAGACCGCGGCTCCGTGGCCTTACACGTCATCGCGGGGTCCACGTGTCGGAGCGATCGGGGGTGGAAGATCAGCGGTGCGGGAGGGCGGTGGGGCGTACGATTTCCTCCCATTTTCTGTGGCGACCGCAAAATGGGAATATTCGTATATTTTCAAAAAAAAAAAAAGTTTCTTCGTTTTCCGATTTTTACAAATTTGTGAATTCCCATTTCTATCCCAGAAAAAGTTGGATGGAATGAATAAATAAAAAAAAAAGAAAAAACGAAATGGGAAGAAGCGTGCGACTAGTGGTGGCCACGGGCCGGTTTTAGCCCGGAACCGGCCCGTTGACCGGGCCCGCGGTTCGGAACCGAAACCGGCCCGTGGCATACGGGCCCGGTTCCGGTTCCAGAAAAAAAAAAAAGATGATGAAGAAGCTGCAGTGCTGCAGGCTGCGCTGCAGCACAGCCTGCATTGCCCGCTCCCTCTCCCTCGCCCTCTCTCTCTCTCTCTCTCTCTCTCTCTCTCTCTCTCTCGCTCTGCATCAGTCCATGTGCATCTTCTCCTTCTCCTTTCTCCTTTTCCTCCTTCTTCTTCTCCTCCGCCCACCCCTGGCCCTGTCTTCCCAGATCTAACCCCCACCGCCTTCGCCGCCGTCACCCCCGCCCATGGCCGCAGCCGCCGACGCCGACGCCCACTCCTCCTTCCCCCTCGCTACCCTGCTCCTCCTCCCCTTTTCTCCTCCGCCCGCCCCCGGTCTCCCCAGATCTGACCCTCGCCGCTGCCGCCGCCGCCCCCCATGGCCGCAACTGCCGACGCCGACGCCCCCTTCTCCTCCCGGACCTCCCCTGCTCCCGACCCCGGAGGAGGAGGACCCCCCGCTCCTCCTCCCCGTCCCCGTCCCCGAGCCCGTCCCCCTCCCGGCCCCCTCCTTCTCCCCCTCGTCGCCGCCCCCGTCTCCCACTTCATCTCCTCGCCACCTTGAACCCCGCCACCGCCACCATGGCCAAGGCCACGAAGCCCGAGCGACGAACAACGGAGGACAAGACCTGTAATTTTTATTTTATAATTATTTTATTAAATTTTAAATAAGGAACCGCCCGGAACCGGAATCGGCCCGGATTCGCCGGTTCCGGTTCATTCGTGGCCACGAACCGGAACCGGCGGTTCTTGAACCGTGGCCATGTCTACGTGCGACATTACCGAAGCACAACAGTTGGTCAGAGGGTTAAACGACGTGCCCTTTTTTTGAGGCTCCGCTTTATAGCTTATGATTTTTATTTTTTTTTAAATCTGAGCTCCGTAGCTTATGGCATTGTTTTTAAATTGAGGTATTTCTACTTCATTTTACATGAAAAAGGAAAAATTCTAAATAAAGGCATAAAGTGCCATCATTTTCTCAAATAAGGACCTGAAGTAGACTTTATATAAAATAAAAATATGAAGTGGCCATGAGAATTTCAAATAAGGACCTGACTTCGCTAATCACCGGTTGGTGAAATATTCTAACCAACGAGGTCAAGGGCATTTTTTTCCAATTTTTTAATTTTAATTTAATTTTTTCTTTTTTCCTTTTCTTTCTTTTTTCTATTTTCCCTTATTGGTCTGTTGGTGACTAGCCGAACAGCCACCGGTGAAGCCTGGCAGGGTGGGTCAAGGGTCGTCCTCGTTGGCAATAGGCGAGGACGGCCTCGACTGGGCAAGGCGACCCTTGCCTTGGGCAGGGCCGCCCTCGTCAACCATGGGCGAGGGGGTCGCTTCACCTAGTTGAGGCCATTCCTCGCTTGTTACCAACAAGGCCATTCCTTGCTTGTTACTGGCGAAACTGACCCTCGCCAGATTGGGTGAGGGCAACCCTCGCCCAATCCTCACCGGTGGTCGGCAATCGGCCACCGGGGAAGAAGGGAAAACCAGAAAAAACGAAAAAAAAAGTAAGAAAAAATGAAAAAAGAAAGACAGAAAAAAAAGTTCAAAGATGAAAATGCCCTCACCACAAGAAAGTTAGGCTCTTCTTTGAAATAGATATAGCCACTTCGGGTTCTTATTTGGCACAAAATTCACTTCAAATCCTTATTTGAAATTTTCCCCATAAAAAAATAATCACTCTTCGTAATCAACACCAAGTCAATTTGGTCAAATAGAATTTGATAATGGAATCGATATCGACAAGCCATGTTATCCGATAATAATTGCATAAGGCAGTTATCGATGATTATTAAAAAGAGCTTATTGACGATTGTGGATGATGAGTATCGATGACTTTGAAATACAGCTATCAACGTATAAAGACAAGTGATTGACGAATATCTCGATTCAATAGCAATACCGATCGGTGGCGATATTGCAAAATTGGCTAAGTGTTGGACAAAGAAAAAAAAAGGAAATAAAGTGAAGATGTCGAATAAAGGTATGGATCTCTACATCATCTACTGGGAGCCGCTCCTTGTCCGAGCCCTCTCTAGCTCCGGCGATCACTCCTTGCTCCCGTCGGACCGGGTCATTACTTTTCCCCTCCTTCAAGCATAGCATCCTCGCTATGGTCCCACATACGATTGGGAGTTGGCTCTGATACCGGATGATATGAATCTGTGCGGAAGATGATTGTTCTACGAATATCTGTGAGTTACGAATTGCTGATCTCGACCCCCAATCGAACCTGTGATTGGTAATCTTGGTATGAACATGATATGTTGACGAACCTGTGTCAACCAATCCATGCTATAACACCACGAACAAGAGAATTCGCAATCTTGCTCGATAAGTTTAATTCGATCGCCACAAGAGAGCTTTGATAAGATCTAGTCCTCAAAAGAACTCAAGAAGAAAACTTTTCTATATAAAATTCAGCCTCCTCTTAGAAATATATAAGCAACCTTTATATATGGTGCTAACCCTAATCCTAACCCTACTAGGATTAAAATTACAAAAATAACCTTAATTATTAAAAATTCGTTCAAAAATGGAAAAAGGTCTAAAAGTTCATCTAGATGACTCCAAATCACTACTAAAGTAGTGAGTATTGATCAATGACCCGTTTCCAAACGTCCATCCAAATTTGAGCCAATTCAGTGTTCGTCAATTTTAAGCTCTTTAGGAATTCGCTGGACCAAGAATAATTATGTTGCTCCAATGAGCTTTAGAATCTTCAAGTTTCGAATTCAGATTATCTCCATTCCAAATATCTTGAATCATGATGTCAACAGCTTGTTTGAATTCCTTCGCTCTCACTCGAGTGATCGAGCCTAGCGGATAGAACAACGGGTCCCTAGCACCTCCTCCTCGATAGAGTTCGATGTCTGTATCATTCCCTCCCCCATGCAAAGGATTTGCCCTCAAATCAGCATCTGCATCAAAAAGAGTCAAATCAAAAACATTGAAAGTAGCATTAATATTATACTCACCTGGAAGGTCAAGCTTGTAAGCATTATCGTTGACTTTTTCCAACACCATAAATGGTCCATCCCCTCGCAGTAGCAATTTAGAGTATCGTTGTTTGGGGAAATGCTCTGTGCGCATATGAAACTAATTCCAATCGCTGGGCTCAAACACTACTTTCTTGCGCCCTTTATTGGTTTGCTTTGCATACTGCTCTGTTTTAAGCTCAATATTCAGCCGCGTCTTCTCATGCAAAGTCTTCACAAATTAAGCTTTTTTAGCACCATCTAAATCCACACGCTCAGCAACAGACAAAGGGGCTAAATCTAACGGAGTTAAGGGATTAAAACCATAGACAACCTCAAACGGTGTGAATTTAGTAGCAAAATACACGCTCCTATTATAAGCAAACTCAACATGCGGTAAACAATCTTCCCAAGACTTAATATTCTTTTTAATGATAGCACGCAACAATGTCCCTAAAGTCCTATTTAACTACTTCAGTTTGACCATCAGTTTATGGATGACAAGTAATAGAGAATAAAAGTCGTGTATCTAACTTCTTCCACATTGTCTTCCAAAAGTAGCTTAGAAATTTAATATCTCAATCAGAAACAATGGCCCTAGGCATGCCATGCAAACGCACAATCTCACGAAAGAACAATTCAGCAACATTCGATACATCATCAGATTTATTACAAGGTATAAAATGAGCCATTTTTGAAAATCGATCAACAACCATAAAAATAGAATTCTTGTCATGTTTAGACCTAGGCAATCCTAACACAAAATCCATAGAGATATCAACCCAAGGATGTGTCGGGATAGGCAAAGGTGTATACAAACCATGTGATTTAATCGTAGACTTAGCCTGCTTACATGCGATACATCTCTCGCAAACTCGTGTGACATCTCGTTTCATGTGTGGTAAAAAAAAAGTTCATGCAGCACTTCATAAGTCTTATTGATTCCAAAATGTCCCATTAAACCACCATTATGTGCCTCTCACACTAACAACTCGCGCAAAGAGTATCTAAGCAAACACAACTTATTTTCACAAAAGAGATATCCATCATGCCTATAAAAACTTTTCAAACGTAGCATACTCACAAGCTTCAAATACTCTTCCAAAATCATCATCGTCAGCGTATAAACCTTTGATATGCTTTAAATCTAGACACTTTGCTCCTAGAGTAGTTAGAATTACGTACCTTCAAGAAAGTGCATCAGCTATCACATTTTCCTTACCTTTTTTGTACTTGATTACATATGAAAAAGTCTCAATGAACTCCATCCATTTAACATTTCTTTTGTTCAACTTTTGTTGTCCCCTCGAGTACTTTAAGGTCTCGTGGTCGGTGTATATCACAAACTCCTTTGGCCACAAGTAATGTTACCAATTCAACAAAGTTCGCACCAAAGCATATATCTCCTTATCGTAAGTCGAATAATTCAATGTCGCTCCGCTTAACTTATCACTAAAATACGCTATGGGACATCCTTCTTGCATCAATACGGCTCTAATTCCTACACCAGAAGCATCGCATTCTATCTCAAAAGTAATACTGAAATTCGGTAAAGATAATAAAGGAGCATTAGTCAACTTATCATTTAACAGATTGAATGCTCTCTCTTGCTCTTTTCTCCACGTGAAATCCACGTGCTTCTTGATAATCTCGGTTAAAGGTGTAGCAATGGTGCTGAAATCTTTTACAAATCTACTATAGAAACTGGCTAAACCATAAAAGTTACGCACCTCTCCTACTGTCTTAGGTGTTGGCCATTCATGAATTGCTTTCACATTTTCTTCATCAACCTGTATTCCATCAGCACCAACAACAAAGTTTAGAAATACTAATTTGTCAGTTACAAAACAGCACTTCTTTATGTTAGCATATAATTGTTCAGCCCTTAAAACCTGCAAAACAGCTCGTACATGCTCAATATGGTCATCAAGGTTTCGACTATATATCAGGATATCATCAAAATAGACAACTACAAATCGACCAATAAAAGCACGCAGAACATGATTCATAAGTCGCATGAAAGTACTAGGTGCATTAGTTAAACCGAATGGCATGACTAACCACTCATATAATCCATACTTGGTCTTAAATGTAGTTTTCCACTTATCTTCCTCTTTCATCCTAATTTGATGATAACCACTTTTCAGATCAATTTTAGTAAATATGTAAGCTCCATGCAATTCATCTAACATGTCATCTAGCCTAGGAATAGGATATCAATACTTTACTATTATGTTATTGATTGCTTGACAATCAACACACATTCGGCACAACCCATCCTTCTTTGGCACCAATAAAATAGGAACAACACACGGGCTAAGAGATTCTCTTACATATCCTTGCTTTAGTAATTTGCTAACATGCTGCTGAAGTTCCTTTGTCTTTTTAGAATTGCTTCGATATGCGAGTTGATTAAGCAATGGTGCACCAAGACTCAAATCGATTTGATGCTCTATGCTTTTGAATCGGTGGTAAACCTCCAGAAAGTTCATTAGGAAAGACATCTTCAAATTCCTATAATAAAGACACGACAGAACTTGGCAAATTCGAGTCAAGTTCGTTAGTAGCAAATAGTGCCTCCTTCTACAAAAGTACAACTATCGGTCGGTCCAGAATCAAAGCTCTCCTCACTTCGCTCGATTTTGCATAGAAATTCTTTTCTCTCTTCTTTTCTCTCGGTTTTTACCACTTTACTCTTATTTTCCTCTCCTTTTACTTGTGTCTTAGAGTTTCCACGCAAGCCCTCAGTTTTATCACTTTTTCTCTCTCTCTCTCAGCCTCACGTTGTAGTTTCAATTGATCTTCATACACCTCAGTAGGTGTCATTGGCACTAATGTGTATGTCTTCTGATTCATCACCAATGAATATCGGTTAATGTACCCGTCATGATGTATCTTTCGATCATACTACCATGGCCTACTAAGCAAAAGATGCCCTGCTTGCATAGGTGTAACATCACACATCACCTTATCCTTATATCGCTATATCTCAAATGGAACTTGGACTTGTTTCGATACTTTTACTTCAACACTATCATTCAACCACTGCAATCTATATGATCTTGGATGCTTTGTAGTCTTCAATCCCAACTTCTCCACCATGGTACAAATTGCTACATTTGTACAACTACCTCTATCAACAATCAAACTACAATCTTACCATTCACCAAGCATCTTGTATAGAATAAGTTATCACGTTGCTCATGATGCTCCTCCTCTTTGACTTGAACACTAAGAGAACGCCTAACCACCATCAATTCACCTTTAGCTGGCATCTCAACGTCACTACAATCCTCCAATGGTGGCATGTCATCATCCTTTTCCTTCCTCTCACTTTCTGATTCAATATCATTATGTCCAGTTATGATCATTACCCTCCTATTAGGGCACTGATTTGCCATATGACCCCTGCTCAAACACTTGAAACATTTAATATCACGAGTTTTAGTGTTACGGTTTTCAGTTTTACCTGAAGCCGGATTTGAAACGATTTTGCCATCCTTCTCCCTCTCTTTCAAAGTTTCAGTCTTAATATTGTTTCCCTTCCAATTCGGTTTCTTGTCTCTCTTCCAATTAGACTTTCAATTTGAGCTTGAACCTCCACCACTCTTGTAATTTCGATCCAACTTCAATTGCCGCTCAACTTTGATGACTTTGTCCACTAATTCCTCTAATTCAACGTAGTATTGCAGCTTACTACCCTTGCTATATCTCAGCTCAAACCACACAAAAATCGTGACATTGTGGCCTCACGGTCTTCCATCACATTAGCACTGATCATAGCAATCTCCATCTCTTTATGGTATTCTTCCACACTTCTATTACCTTATGTGAGATTTTGCAACTTATGGAACAAGTCTCTGTGATAATGACTATGTATAAAGCGCCTCCTCATCACTGCTTTCATCGCATCCCACGTTTCTATTGGTCTTTTACCATTGCGTCTCCTGTTAGTCACAAGTTGATACCACCAAATTATAGCATAATCAGTGAATTCAACAGCTGTAATTTTTACCTTTTTGAGCTCCGAATATCGCTGGCAATCAAATATCATCTTCATCCATTTCTCTTATTCTAGATATGCATCAGGATCATTCTTTCCTTGAAAAGATGGAATCTTCATCTTGATGTTGCCAAGCTCATCATATTCTCGACGTCTAAATCCTCAACGTTCGTTTCTCCTCTCAAACTTGCCATCTCGATCATCTTTTGTATCGGACACATATACATCATCAAATTGCCGTTGCCATCTAGATTGTGCCCTAGGCTCCTCTCGCTGATTTTGTGGCCTCCCTTGTGGTGGCTCTCAGTCATCTTCAAGTCTCGTCTCACATCTTGCAACTTGGTTGCTAAGTGCTTCAATTTGTAAACTCAATTGCTGGATGCCTGCTAGAATCGCATCATCCTTTGATTCACAATTCCCTGGCCTGAGCTTGACATTTTTTTTAAACCTGCAAGAAAATGTTAGAGATAAAAGAAATCTCACTAGTCACTCTATCATGTTTTTCGCTCAAAGTGTTTGTCACTCCTCTCGTGTTTAACTCAATTTCAGCTTTTTCTTCCCTCAATTAAACTTACACACTCTTGCCTTTTACCTCTCGTTTCCTTCTAGCAAGTTCTTTTTTTTTTTTTCAAACTTGAATCCAATCTCACAAGCTCCTCACAACAATCGATAAACCGCCAAGCAAAATCAAATTCAGCAACATACCGCTCAACTCAACAATTCAGCAAATTTTCATGAGATTCGAATTCATATTCAATTTCTGCTACTAAAATCTTTTTTTTCTATTCGGTCCAACTATCAATGATAAAAAAATAAATGAGTCGTCCTCTTGATTTTTTTTCTTTGCTTTTTTTGGCCTCTTTTTTTTCTTTGCCTTTTTTTTGCTTTTTTTTGCCTGTTTTTTGCTTTGCATTTTTTTGCTTTTTTTTTTATGAACTCAAGTACAATATATAAAGAAAAAAATAACTAGGACCGAAAACCCTAAATCAAAATTGAAATCACAGCAAGAACAAATTCAGAACCCTAATTCAATTAATAATGAAACCCTAATTCTATAAACCCTAAATTGATGAATGAAAAGCAGTAAAAGTAGGATAACTAGACCTTATAGAATTAGCTCTGATACCAGATGTAAAGACCTCGGCCCCACCACGCTTCTGCTGCGCTACTCTTTGTGTAATATTGTCCGCTTTAGACATTAAGTCCTCACAGTTTTAAAACGTATTACACAAGGGTTAGGGGCCAAGCCTTATAAACTCACTAAGATCTCACTCCCTAACTAATGTGGGACAAGAGCAATACAATCCCCTCGTCATTCGCGAAATCTACCTGGAGCCGCTCATTGTCCGAGCCCTCTTTGGCTCCGGCGATCACTCTCTGCCCTCGTTGGACCAGGTCGTTACATTCTCCCCTCCTTCGAGCATAGCATCCTCGTTATGGTCCCACATGCGGTTGGGAGTTGGCTTTGATACCGGATGATATGAATTTGTGCGGAAGATGATCGTTCTACGAATATCTGTGAGTTACGAATTGCTGACCTCGACCCCCAATCGAACCTGTGATTGGTAATCTCGGTATAAACGTGATCTGTTGACGAACCTGTGTCAACCAATCCACGTTATAACGCCACGAACAAGAGAATTCGCGATCTTGCTCGATAAGTTTAATTTGATCGCCACAAGGGAGCCTTGATAAGATCTAGTCCTCAAAAGAACTCAATAAGAAAACTTTTCTATATAAAATTCTGCCTCCTCTTAGAAATCTATAAGCAACTTTATATAGGGTGCTAACCCTAATCCTAACCCTACTAGGATTAAAATTACAAAAATAACCTTAATTATTAAAAAATCATTCAAAAATGGAAAAAAGATCTAAAAGTTCATTTAGATGACTCCAAATCACTATTAAAGTAGTGAGTATTGATTAGCGGCTCATTTCCAAACATCCATCCAAATTTGAGCTAATTCGGTGTTTGTCAATTTTAAGCTCTTTAGGAATTCGCTAGACCAAGAATAATCATGTTGTGCCAATGAGTTTCAGAATCTTCAAGTTTCGAATTCAGATTATCTCCATTCCAAATATCTTGAATAATGATGCCAACAGCTTGTTTGAATTCCTTCGCTCTCTCTCGAGTGATCGGGCCTAGCGGATAGAACAACAGGTCCCTAGCACCTCCTCCTCGATAGGGTTCGATGTCCGCATCAGGTCAACACCCATTTCTAGTGAAACACATGCATAAATTTGTGCACATAAAGAGTAACATGTCGATGGTCAAGTTGATCAAAGATTGGACCTTTTTTAATAATTTTTTTTTCAATAAATGCCTTCATGATGCTTATTAAACAACTAAATAAGAAAATATAATAATCTTCAATGCATGGATTGTTCTCGTGATATGCACAATCAATACTTGAAAGTTGAAGTGTTTGTTTGTTTGGACTTGTAAAAGTCAAAAATCAACTTTTTTGATTTTTCACCAAAATCTAAAACAATCTTTAAATTTTAAAAATTTACAAAAACATTATATGCGGATCTACGTGTTAAATGCTTATGTATAGTAACAATGTTTTGTTCAGTATTGTAGCGCAACAAGTTATAGGGGTGTCAATGGGTCGAGTCGGATTGGGTTTTCATTATACCCAACCCGATCCGAAATAATGAATATGTGTGCTTGGACCGACCCGAAACAACACCCAAACATGATATAACCACACAATCGGGTCGGTTCGGGTCATGTTCGAGTCGGGTCGGGTACGTGTTTTGGAAAGAGGGAACACCAAATTAGATATATAGACCAAAGCTCTCAAGAATGCTCTATTGGCAATAGCTTTCGTTATGCATAGATATATAGACCAAGACACACGGGAACATGACTCAATCGCCAAATTAGTAGAAGCTAAGTAAGTCGAACAATTTATGCTATTTCGCGGATATTTGAACATTATTCGAAGAAAAGGCGTTCCGAGTTGGCACGATGCTGCCCCCTCACCACAATAAATTCAAAGAATAGTGAACAGAGAGCAAAGAAGTACACTGAGCATCTCTTCACAAGTTCGTCTTCCAATCTTCACTCAAAAGCCCAATACCGGCAGCATTGGAGTAGCTCCACTCTAAAGGAATTGCCAGAAGGCATTGCGCCGTTGTTTTTCCCTATGACCTCTTTGTTATGCACAGGAAATCAAACCAGTGACCAAGATTCTAGACATGCAACTCACATTAACTATCATAGCTGCCTCCGCAAATTTTTTTTCCCTTTGTTTCTCCCTTTTCTTCTTGTTTCTCAATGCATTCTTGCTCAACGTTCTGTTATAAAAAACCAACCAGCATTGTGAATTAGGGGCTGTATTAATCACGTAAAGGATAATGTAACAATGAACGAAACGTGTAAAGAAAAACTTACTCCGAAGGCCTCTCTCCAAGCAGCACGTAACTATCAATTTACTTTTCAAAGCATAAGTTGTAATTGATTGATGAAAATGGGTGCCTATTATCATTCTTCTGGGACCATGTTAAGATTAAGATGGAAGATCTTGGATGAGCAACAGAAAACAAACCTTGAATGCTTCTCTGCTTTAGCGGCAAGTTTTGCAGCTCATTGCTGCTTCGCTTGCTTATAAAACTCATCTGCTGACTCTTCAGATTCACTGTCCTCAAAGTCAGCACCTCCATTAGCCTCAAGATTTCCATCTTCATCACCGAGATCATCCTCTGACTTAACTCCAGCTCTAGCCAATACTTGAAGCTCATGTTTCCTCCGCCTTTCTCCGATATCATCCCTCTTTGGCAAATCATCATCACCCGATATGACCTTCCAGGAGCAAGATGAAAAGCTTCTCATTCTGTTGAGTAAGCAACCAATCATTGCATATGAACAAGTAGTAACCATCCAGATGGGTTCCTCATTCTGTTGAACAGAGGTAAGTTAAAACATGGTCATCCCACAAATAGATGTTGCCTTAAAATCACACCACAAGGTGGTGCTAGCTTAAGTCCCACTAGCAGAGCGAAGATCAGCTGCTAGAACAACAAGTACACAAAAAATTGAACTGAGAAAACTCTCGATACAATCACACACCTTTTAATTCCATTCGTCACGCAACAAAGAGGGAAAAGAGAAAAGCAAATGCCAGCAAGGTAAGAACAGGGCTTTCAACAAAGGATGGCACTTCCACTTCCAGTTGAGAAGCCAAACCAAACTCGAGAATTCAACCCGCACCAGCACAGGCAAAAGCAATGAAAATAGGGCACGACCCAAGTCGCAGAGAGCCGGAATCACCCACGAATACAAATAAGGGAGACTAGAGCAACCCAACTCACCCAGACCGAAGACCGAACGCCGGCCGAGCGCCTGAACCCAGATGAGGGAAGCCGAAGCCGAGACCAACCCAGAACCGCAAACGATCCGATACAGGGGAGGAGAAGTCGGAGGCAGAGATTTTAATGCAAAATCTCAAGGCACATGTTCGATTCGACTGACCTCTCTCTTCTTCCTTCGCTCCCTCCCTCGCAGATTCACCTTCATTGAACAGAGAACTTCTGGTCATGAACCCATGAGAATATTTCTGGAATACTGCATAACCCTACTTCGCCGACTTGGTGATGCCAGCCGCAATCAGGGTGGCGCTAGCGGCGAAGATGCCGATCGTCGCCGCCAGTTGCCTTCGCGTCGCACTACTCGGTTGCAGATCCTGAGCTCTGGAAGAAGATGATAGATCATGTCGCACTATCACGATAAACAAGGTTTGGGGTGGGCTTGGAGCAAGAAGAACAAATGGCTCTTGTTTGTTTTGGGTGGGCTTGCTTCGGACGGGTTTGGGTAGATCCAAAACAAGCTTAACCCTTGTTTG
Source organism: Syzygium syzygioides (assembly GCA_031216285.1). Classification (NCBI taxonomy): domain Eukaryota; kingdom Viridiplantae; phylum Streptophyta; class Magnoliopsida; order Myrtales; family Myrtaceae; genus Syzygium; species Syzygium syzygioides. The sequence continues at coordinate 36,612,120 of CM062243.1, forward strand.
TACTGTTATCCAAACAAGTTAAGGCCAATCCGACCCAATGCGAAAATTTCTTATTCGGGTCGGGTCGGTTCGGGTCGGGTCATGTTTGAATGGGTATTTTTGACACCCCTAGCAAGTTATATGTTTGTATTCTAGAGAGACTATTACATTACAAACCCATAGCTTAATTTCAGTATTTGGCACGTCTGGCTCTGTTCCTGTTCTTCATCAAGCTGGGCTCCTAGTGCTGTAACTTCATCCACGGCTTTCTTTGCCTGTACAGAAGGAAAAAAGTTGTAGGAGTATTAAAGAGGTACTGAATCAATCCATTTGCACAAGACAGAGCTTGGTGGGGGTTAAGTACCTCCTGATCCCAGTTGGTACGTGCAATCACTGCGATGAGTGCCATGACTTGTACTGAGAGTCCGCATATGATCCCCATCCATAGACCCTGTTTCAAGATCAATCACTTGGACATCGCCCGATGCGGAACAGATGAGTATTTAGCACAGCGCGTGCACAAACATGTAGAGAGAGATTCATACCATCCCTCCGACATGGAAACTGAACGCAAACAGCATGGCACAAGGAATTGCCACAACGTAATATGCCCCGAGGTTTATCCAAACGCAGAGGTTCTGCCATCCGCATCCTCTTGCGGACCCTGTGATTGATCACTATCATAATGTATGTGAAGGACTTGAAATGGTAATCCGACAGCAAGTGAAAAGGTTAAGACCAACAATTCCTGTGCTATTTGTAATCAGGATATTTGAGATACATACATGACACTACCCTAAAACTAGCTGGTAATAGAATGAGAATACAATTAAGAGGAGTCAAATTTAGGACCTGAAAGGACACACTGAAACACGTCCAAGAAATCCGAGAAAGCGAGAAGTGGCAAAACTCTGGCAACGTACTCGATAACTTCCTCTTCGTTGCTGTACAGCTTCCCCAAAACGTGGCATACCACAATCGTCATGATTCCAACTATTGCGCCCTCCATGATGGCAATGGCAATCATAACTCGCAATGCCAAGCAGGCACTTGCAGAGCAGCCCGCACCTAGTTCGTTCGATACTCTAGTACTGCACGAAATGAGCACGGAGAGTCTTACATATTAACATTTTTCGTTTTTGTCCAAATGTATGAGCTAGGATCAACAACAGATATTTATATTCTATCTAATTCTCGATAAATAAACAGATGATCAAACATTTGGCAGTCAATGCTGTTGTTTCCTTCCGTACCACAGCATCAAGAGTATTGTGAGACTTGTCCTCACAGAATCTGATTTATTTTACCCTCAACTGATAGTTCTGGAAATGCATCCAGGAGAAGGTAATGCCAAGCAAGATTAGTTCTCTTTATTTCTTTTTGTTTCTTATTCATAATAAGTTGCAAGCGAAGCGAATAACTCAATGAACCTGATTGCTCTGCCGAGACCAACAGAGATCATTTAGACCATCCAACAAGTGTTGAGGCTGCAAAAACAAGGACATGAAGGTAGTTCTGAACTTATCATTCCGTGAAAAAGGAAAGTCCTGGTTGTAATGCTTCTAATTGCTCAGTGATTTTCACTTCATACCTTATTGATAATACAGATGTCTCTAGTTTTGGATTTGGGAGAAGGCCCGATAGAAGAATGACCATGTCGAAGGACCAGTACTCGAAACTGCGAAAGAAAGTAAATCAAGAGACAAGTGATGTGAGTACACTAAGTCAAGGCTTTGACTCTCACCTCTGAAATTGGGACATAGATTTATAGTTAGATCAATTATCATCAAAACAATTCAAAATAACAAAACAACCTCTAGTTTTTTCTCGTCATAAATTTTGGCATTACATTAGTTAACGTAAGCATAAGTTAGTGCTCACCAAGTCATAACTGCTGAAGGAACAGCAAGCTTGATGAAGCTAACGATGTCCCGCAAGGCCTCTCTGGTGAAACTGGTCCAAGTTTTGATGCAAGCGGGAGAGAGCTTCACGTAAATCGCCAGCAGAATCACATTGTTCCAATTTGAAATCGAGTTCGCCAAAGCAGCTCCCCTGATTCCTAGTCTGAACTTAACGAATGAGGACATAACAGACGAATATGTGAAGAGAAGCAGTAATCAAAGAGCTCATCATCATTGGTAAAACGTTATTCTGCGTCTGCAAGAACCGGTTCAGACATTGGAGAAGGCCATACACAAACAGACTAGGGATCATCCAACGGTTGAAAATTCCCGCTTCCGTGGAGATCTCGACATCTTGGCCAAAAGCTATGAGAATGTCGGAGGTGTAGAGCCATATGACTGCAAGAGGGATGCTTAGGCATAGAAGCGTAAGAATAGCTCGTTGCGTGTGAACTCCAAGCATGTGAAACTGTTTGGCTCCGTAGGCTTGGCCACACAATGTCTCCAATGCACCTCCCATTCCTAACTATCATCAGGCATTTCCCTCACAACAAATTAGTTTGCCAACAAAATGAAAATCTAAGTTCACACAACCTATGAATTATGCTCAAAGAATAGTTGATCTCAGCAGATGTAGCATGTTATTTTTGCGAGCAGTGTCGTGCGTGGAAATTTAACAGCAGAGAAGCATGATATATGCTTAGAGACCAGGATAGTGAAAAATCGAGATAAGTCTCAGGAAAGTTTACCATGACTTCTTCATATTTCGCACCCGAATGTCATCTTGAGGCAACCAATCGAACTTCTTTTCAGTTCGAAAATGTTACAGTGAAAATGTGCATTGTACCTAAAAAACTGTGTTTTGATATGTCGATTTATATCATGTCTTGCTCAATTTTTGTATCTTTTGCTGAGTAATTGTCTTCTTCAGTACACATTTTCCTCAAATACTTCGTCTATTCCTGTCTTTTAACCAGCAAGACCATTATCAGAGACAATGACACACCACCACAACAACAACAACGGCAACTACTGCTATGAACTAATAGGAATATGAATGTCGCAGCATAATTAACGAGGATGAGAAAGTGATGAAATGGAGAGTATACCAGGACACTGAAGCCAGTGACTGAAGCAAATGCAGTGGCCATGGATGCACCGGAGAGATGGAGCTTCCCGAGGTGGCCCACGAACATGGTGGAGATCACCGGCACGCTCTCCTGCAACATGCTCACTCCGATCAGTGGCCCCGACAGCCATACCTGCTTCTTCATTTCTTCGATTATGATCGCACGTTTCCCGTCTCTTCGAACCAAGCTGTATGAATGTGCTCAGTCATCATCCTCAAGTTCGTGTTCGCGATCTTGGTTTCGGATTTGGATCAGAGGAGATTCAAGAAGAGCTGCTTCATCAATTTCTTGACCTCCTCCTCTTCCTCCCATATTTTCTGGGGTCTAGTCAACGACAACCTCTCTCTCTGTCTCTACCACCTCAACAGGTTTGGCTTGTCTTAAGTTGGCCTTTTGCCCTTTGAGTTATAGAAAGGATTATTCAGTTTAGGATAACATATCTTTTTAGTTATGTCCTTTTCCGCAGTGATAGTGATATGTTTTGTAGTCTGTAAATGCATCTGCGCGAGGAGAGAGGAAAGGGGGGGAGTTGATAGCACACAAGTACACCAATCCACAACGCAAGCTGAGTGAGGTTATTTATCACCTAACCATTCTTTCTTCGTTGAATATCGCAGGGAGAAGTGATCTGTAACTTTCTCAAGTATATGAAATAACTGAAGTCGCCCAAGACATCTAACTCTTATTACAGAGTTTCTAGATGTACCCGCCCTTATAATTTCGTCCGAGGACGTGTGGAACGGGATCCGCTCGAGTTACAGGACAAATGCACACGTTCAAATTACCCTCACGAAAGGCTAACGCATCAATACAAGTACAGTTTGAACGTCCTGAATTCTTTCCTGTTTTTCCTATCTCTTCTTTTCCATTTCCCCTTCGCCTCCCTCTACACCCACCGCCGGGCCACTGTCTACACCACAAGACGCCATGCTCCTTTTCATTAAGTATGCTTTCTTGGTGCCTCAATGACACTCGCTTTAAAGATGTTTTGCTCCAGGGACACCTACAGAGCTAGCGTGAAGTATATCTTTATCGTGGATGCTTGATGACTCAATTATATAATATCTACAATATGCTCTTTGAAATTTTTATCTAAGATCTACTTAACTTGAATTTTGTATAGTTTCTATCTCGGTGTTCCTAAATTAACCCATTGAATCCGTATTGATCTATTTTTATGCAATAAAATTTTAGACCAATACCCAACCCGATCCGAACCCACCTTTCTTTCTCTCGGCCCCACCCCCAAACTGAGTCATTTCTCAAGAACAACAGCCCTGTACCAGACCTAACCCAAGCTCCAACTCATAATAATTTTTTTTTCCTTAAATTATTGTGTTTGAAGAATGTGGGATTCCACAGGCCGGCTCGCCGAGTTGGTGAGGGAGCTCAAGCACTTGAGTTGTGGGCTAGGATTTGGCATGATATATGAGCAACGTGGAGAAATGAGTGAGTGCTACACTGACGAAGAAGAACAAAGAGGCTTTAGAGCAGTGAACCAGTTGGTTTTGATTCGGTTCTCAATTCTACGTGGGACAGGCACTTTATGTTTTGAGGTAAAAAAATTAAATTATTAGAATTCAATATAAAAATTACACCATTTCTATATCGGTCAAGTGATAATTTTATTTCTTGTTTATGTTGAGGACCATACTTTGATTTTTTATACATGTCAAAAAGTATTTTTTTTTAGACAAAAGAGGCTTTAGAACCAACCTCAAGGGATATGTGCATAAGCATTGAGGACTTGGTCTTATAATCATTGTTGGCCACCCACTTCAACCGCTAAAATTTCATGCACAATGACAAGGTTGGCTTAACACTCTTCCTTGAAGCTAATGATGATGAACCATCATTGTCTTTCACTTCCCCTTCCCCCTTAAACCTACGGACATCTCTCTCTCTCTTCCCTTCATTTCTTCACAAGAACACCACAAGCTACTCTCCCTCTCTACTCTCTCTCTCGGAAGCTCACTCTCATCTCCTCTCACTGCCACCTCCATCTTCAACTTTATCTTAACTTCCTCTATTCTCGCTTAAAGAACCGACCAGCAGCTAGAAGGGAAAGATTCTAGCTTTTAGATAATCAAGGCAAGGAGATGAGGCTTTGATTCTAAGCCTATCAATCTTCCTACACCCTTGGTTTTGTTGGAAATAATTTGTGGATGCATTTTTGTGACTTGCATGTGCTGTTCTTGAGTTTGTTGGGCATGTATGGGTATGACCAGACCTGGAAATTGAGTGCATGTGTGGTTCTTGACATCTAGAATGGTTGCATGTGCATTCTATGATCATTAGTAGCCTTGCATGTGTGTTTTTGATGTTCAATTTGAGTTGCACGTGAAGAAGATGGGTCTAGGTTGTTCAATGAAGGTAAGATTGGCTGTTGCATGTTGGTTTATACCTTTTGGATTGAGTTTTGTGGGATAAATATTCATGAGTATCATCAATCGAAGCTTGAATCCTTGAAGTTTGATTTTGAAACCTAGATTCGTTGTTACTATACCTCCTCAGTTTACTATTTTTATAGAAATTTTTGTGGACCAAATTTTAAGAAACTTTTTTCATCAAAGTTGCTCCCAACATCTTGACGTATAACATACTTTAAATTTATATTTTTATAAGTTGATTTGGTTTGTACGAAGGATTACTTTCTAATCGGTTTGAACCGTCCAATGTTACTATTTATGTGACCTTTACATCTTATTGATTTTCCACAGGTTTTTCTAGAATGATTATTAACAAATTGCCTTCACAAAAGTTGTTGAGAACTTCTTTCTATATAACATATAAAAATTTGGGAATTTTTAGAGTTGTTGATACCTTACAGAAAGGTCACATATTTCTTTCTGTGACCTTTACATCTTATTGATTTTCCACGCAAAAAAGTCACTATCGTGGGATCTCAAAAGTTGTCTCCGATGTGCCTACTTCACTAACTCCCACTGACTACTCCTAGCCATTGTCACCGTCATCACTACTGCCACCATTAGGGTAGGGGATCGGTCCAACCAGCCAACTGTCCTCAAGCACGAAGTAGCTCAAAGACAAACCAAAAATAGTTTGCTAGAATAGAATCCTTGTTTCTAAAAGTAAGCTCTTTCCAAAACACAAATCATCTCCAAAAATTTCCAAATTTTTATATGTTATATAGAAAGAAGTTCTCAACAACTTTTGTGAAGGAAATTTTTTAATAATTATTCTAGAAAAACCTGTGGAAAATCAATAAGATGTAAAGGTCACAGAAATAGTAACGCTGGATGGTTCAAACCCGATTAGAAAGTGATCCTTCGTACAAACGAAATTAGCTTAGAAAAATCTAGTTGTAAAGTATGTTATACTTCAAGATATTGGGAGAAACTTTGATGAAGAATGTTTCTTAAAATTTGGTCCACAAAAATCTCTACAAAATTGGAAAGAAGAAGAGGTCCAGTAGCTGCGTTTCTGGGCTTCAAGAACAAAGTTCAAGGAATTGAGACCAAATTTGATTCAACAAAACTCATACCCAACAACTTGAATAGACATGTTACACCCATTTCCATCTCTATTCAGCAACCTTTGCCCATCTATGTCACATGCAACACAAGTTCTTGACCTATAACCCACATGCAAAGCCATTAGGAGCCAGTATACCAACATGCAAGGCCATTAGGATCTCAAGCACACTCAATCCAGGTCTGAACAGGCACATGCATGCCCTTCTAACATCATGAAACCCACACGCAAGATCAAAACATCCATCCACAACAACAAATAAGAAAAACCAAGGGCATAGAGAGATGGGAAGGCTTAGAAACAAGCCCTATCTCCTTGCCTTGAACTATCTAAGGCCGAAACTCTTCCTCTTGGGTGTTGTTCACGCCTTCACAGCACCGGAATGAAAGAAAAATGGGCTGGAACAAAGCTGGAAATGGAGGTGAGGTGCGGGAGAGAGAGCGGCCGAGAAAGTGAGAGGAAACCGAGAGGGAGAGGGAGCAGCGAGACAGAGGAAAAATTTGAAGTGTGGCTTGTGGTGTCTTGCAAAAATGAAAGAGGGAGAGATTAGAGGGCAGGGCTGCCGTGGGGTTAAGGAAAAGAGAGAGTGTGATGATGATTCTACATCATGAGCCCCAAGATAGTGTCTAACAAGTCTCCTTCCTTGCATGAAATTTGATTGGCTGACGTGGATAGTAAACATGATTAAATAGACTTAATAATTCAATTTTGCATGCTGAATTTCTGCCCTCAACGGCCGGTCACACGTGGGGGTTAATTGGGGCACAATTTTGTGTCCTAATTACCCAATCCAAATACACCTAAAATCACATAACACCTATCTCAACAACCATTACAAATGATCACCAATCTTATGCATATGGTCAGACATTGATCTTTTTCAATTGTCCAATACATTCCAAAGATTTTCGTATCAAAATATGTCAAATACCTAATGATTGATATTCCGAGAGTATCTCGATAATTAACTAATCAATTCTTGGCCATCTCCAACTAGCAATTTATATAATGTTACCATAAAATTTGAGATGTCACAACTTGGCCTAGCCTCGAGGGACTCGGACCAAGCCTCCATGGACTTGGCCACAAGCATCGAGATCTCGAGCCCGAAATAAATGGACATGGGCAACATATGTAGACCTAGGCATAGGCACGAAGAATCGAGCTCGGCCTCCGTGGACTCAAGCAAGAGGTCTCGAGCCTAGCCTCCTGGGACCCAGGCCCTTCCTCTGTAGACTTAGGATCGATCGTCAAGGAACTAGGCTCCGCCACAATGGAACCCACCTAGGCTTTAGTGAATTTGACACGGAGCTAGGTAATAAAGCATGGCTGTTGACGACCCAAGCTCAATCTATGTGGACTTGGCTTTACGCAACCAGGCCTAGCCTTGACGGACTTGGGCTCACCTCAATGGGCCTAGGGCCAAGTGTTAGTGACTTAAGCTCAAGAGCTGGGTACTTAGATAGGGCCATCAAGGACCTGGGCACAGGTATCGAAGTCTCGAGCCAAGCCTCAAGGGACCTAAGCCCGACTCTCATGGACCCCGGCACAAGCACTGGGGTCTTAGCTCCAACCTTGAGGGACCTGAGCCTAGGCATTGCAAACCTAGGCCTGGCTATTGAGGAACGACCCTAACCACAATGGACTTGGGTTGAGCACTAGTGACTTCAGTGTAAAAGCCAAGTACCTGGGCACAATGTCCCAAGCCGACCACAAGGGACCCAGACAAGGCCTCTACAGACTTGGGCCCACCCGGCTCAGGTGCTAGTGACTTGGGCATGGAGTCAAGGCACAAGCACGACCTCTGTGGACTTGGACATGGGCATGAGCATTCATAGGAAATTGCTCTTTGATTAAATGGGTTGAAGTTGGTTCTTTGCAAACCTAATAGAACCCATCGTTATTTGGGTTTATGACTCATTTTGCCACCTCTATTCATAAAACATAACAATATTATGTTGATAAGAGAATTAATTAGAGACGGAACTTTTTTAATAGAACTTTGTTGAGAAAAAACCTTACTACACTTGTTAATCAACTAAATAAGAAAATATATCAATCTCCAATGCATTGACCTTCTTATGATATGAGAAGGTTAATGCTTGACTTGTAAAAGTTATCGTAACTTTTTTACTTTTCTACCAAAACAAAAACATTATTTAAATGTTAAAAATTGTAAAAAAATTATTTACAAATCTGCCTGTCAACATTTATATATCGTAAATGACTCAATCACTATAATTCTACCGTATACATAGCGAGTCATCTGTTTATTTATAGTGAGACTATTAGCAAATCTAGCTTTGTTCTTGTTCATCATCAGAATGTGCTCGTACAGCTTTAGCTCTATCCACAGCTTTCTTTGCCTGAAAGAGAAGGAAAAAGTCGAGTATAAAAGATGTACAGAATCAATCCACCTTAAGAGAGAGCTTCGGTGGGGTCAATTACCTCCCGATCCCAGTTGGTACACGCATTCACTGCAATGAGTGCTATGACTTGTACAGCGAGTCCGCATATGATCCCCATCCATAGACCCTGTTCCAAGATTAATAACTTGGACATCACCAATGTCGAACAGCCAAGCGTTTGTGCGCATAAAAGTGTAGAGAGTACCATACCATTCCTCCAAGATGGAAACCAAACGCAAACAGTATGGCACAAGGAATCGCCACAATGTAATAAGCCCCGAGGTTTATCCAAGCGCAGAGATTCTGCCATCCGCATCCTCTTGCGGACCCTGTGATCGATCATTATCATAATCTGTGTGAAGGACTTAAAATTTAATCCATACAACGTGTGAAAAGGTTGTGACAACAATTCCTATGCTATCCACAATCAGGAGATCCGAGATGTACACAGACACTATCCGAAAATGGCTACTAGAGAAAAACATATCTACTAGCTGTCGATAGGATGGAAATTCGATTAGGTGAAGTTGAATTTAGGACCTGAAAGGACACATTGAAACCCGTCCAAGAAATCCGAGAGAGCGAGAAGTGGCATCATTCTGGCGACGTATTCAATAACTTCCTCTTCGTTGCTGTACAGCTTCCCCCAAACATGGCATACCAAAATCGTCACAATTCCAACTATTGCACCTTCCGTGATGGCGATGGCAATCATAACTCGCAATGCCAAGCGTGCCCCTGCACCGCGGCCCGCACCTAATTCATTCGATACTCTCGTACTGCATCAAATAAACAGACTATCAGGAGAATCTTACATATTAACATTTTTCAGTTTGTCCAAAAGTATTAGGATCAACCCGAGATGTTTATATTTTTTCTAATTCTGGATTAAAAAAAAAAAAGATGATCAAACATGTGGCAGTCAATGCTGTTGTCTCCTTCTGTACCACAGTATCAAGACTCCTGCGAGCTTGTCCTCACAGAATCCAATCTTTTACCCTCCCCTCCTAGTCTAGGAATTTATCTTAGTGAAGGTAATGCCAAGTAAAATCAGTTCTCTTCTTTTCTTTTTATTTCTAACTCATAGTCAACTGCACAACTGAAGCAAAAGACTCAAACAAACCTGATTGCTCCGCCGAGACCGACAGAGATCATGTAGACCATCCAACAAGTGTTGAGGCTGCAAAATTGAAAGTATGAACGTAGTTATGAACTTCTCATTCCACAAAAAAGACAGTCTTGCTTATACATATTCTTTCAATTCATACCTAATTGATAACACAGACGTCTCTAGTTTCGGATTTGGCAGAAGACCCGATAGAAGAACGACCAGCTCAAAGGACCAGTACTCGAAACTACGAAAGAAGTAAATCAAGAGACAAGTGATGTGAGCAAACTAGTTCAAGGCTAGGACTCTCACTTCTGAAATAGAGGACTTAGATTAATACAGTCTGACCAACTATCATCAAAACGCTTCGAAAAAACCAAATAGCTGCTAATCTTTTCTTTTGATCATAAATTTCGGCATCACATTAGCAAACATAAGCACAAATAGGTACTCACCAAATCATAACTGCTGAGGGAACAGCAAGCTTGACGAAGCTAACAAGGTCAAGCAAGGCCTCTCTTGTAAAACCGGTCCAAGTTTTGATACAAGCTGGAGAGAGCTTCACGTAAATCGCCAGCAGAATCACATTGTTCCAATTTGAAATCGTGTTCGCCAAAGCAGCTCCTCTGATTCCTAGTCCAAACTTAAAGATGAAGACCCAACAGACGACTATGTGAAGAGAAGCAATGACCAGAGAACTCATCATCATCGGTAGAACGTTATTTTGTGTCTGCAAGAACCTGTTCAGACATTGGAGGAGGCCATATGCGAATAGACTTGGGATCATCCAATGGTTGAAAATTCCTGCTTCCCTGGAAATCTCCACGTTTTGGCCAAAAGCTATGAGAATGTCGGAGGTGTAGAGCCATATGACTGCAAGAGGGATGCTTAGGCATAGAAGCGTAAGCATAGCTCGTTGCGTGTGAACTCCAAGCATATGATACTCTTTGGCTCCATAGGCTTGGCCGCACAGTGTCTCCAATGCACTTCCCATTCCTAACTTTAATCAGACATTTTGGTCGAGACATTTTAGTTTGCAAACAAAATGAAGATCTAAGTATACACAACCTAGGAATCATGCTCAAAGTACAGTCGACCTCAGCAGATGTAACATGTCATTTCCACGTGAGGTGTCGTGCGTGGAAATTCAACACCAGAGAAGCACAATACATGTTCAGAGACAAGGATAGTGGAACCTCAGGGATAACTCAAAAAACACATTTTACCACTTGCTTCTTCAAATTCAGTACTCGAATGTGGCCTCGAGGTGACAAATTGAACTTATTTTCCTTTCCAGTTTCCTCAATGTTAAGGTAAAGATGGGTATTATTATGTTAATACATTTCCTGCCTTGCTCAATTCCCGTGTTTCGTGCTGATGTATCACCTCCTTCGGAACACATTTTCCTCAAACCATTTTGTCTAATTTCTCTCTTTCTTTCGACTAGCAAGACCACCATCATCAGAAGACAAACCCCGCGCACACACAACAATAAGAAACGAGAAGCAACAGGAACATCAATGGCGATGCACGAGAAAGCGACGGAGTAGAGAGCAGTACCAAGACGCTGAAGCCCGTGACGGAAGCGAAGGAGGTGGCCATGGACGCGCCGGAGAGGGGGAGCTCCCCGAGGTGGCCCACGAACATGACGGAGATCACCTGCACGCTGTACTGCAGCATGCTCACCCCGATCAGCGGGCCCGACAGAATCGCCTGCCGCTTCAATTCCTCGATCATGATCACGCGACGCTTGTCCCTTGGAACCGAGCCGGGTGAAGGTTTTCCGCCGCCGCCGCCATCGCCGCCGCTGCCGCCGACACGCTCGAGATCATGGCTTTGGATCAGAGGAGATTCAAGAAGGGACGCTTCATCGATTTCTTGATCTTCTCCTCCTCCTCCTCCTTCTCTTCCCCCCATTTTCCCGGGTTCCGTCGATGGGGAGCCCTCTCTCTCGAGGGAGAAAATAGTATGGTTTGCAGACGCCAGACCAGCGTTGACGTGGCGTGCGCTTATTTACTACCCAATGAGATCTTGACACGTGGATAGTGATCTGGAAAATTAAACGGAGAAATTTCTTTTTTGCCTCTTCCATCTTCAACCTCCGCTCCATCTCCACCGCCGCCCAAGCCGCCACCGCCCCACCGTGGCCGCCACGGTCCGCGGCAAATATGGAGATGCTGCAGCTCGTCTCCGGAAGACATGGGCTAGCCAAGACTCGAGATGCAGATACGGAGACGCTGCAGCTCGTCGCCGGAAGCCACGGACGAGCCGGAGGACTTGAGATGCGGAGCAGTGGGTCGGCCATGGACGGCCTCTCGTCCGCAGATCTGAGCGTCCGACTTTCTCTGCCGTCCCGGCAGCTGAGCGGCAGATTTAGGGATGCAGAGCAGTGGGCTCGCGGCCAAGGCTCCAGATCTGGTATACGCACTTTCAGCCCATGGATTGTCTGTTGAGTGGGTGGAAGGAGAGAGATCTTCAGCCATGGCTTCTCTCTCCTCACCAAATCCAGTCCCTCGCCGCCAGATCTGGAAGTGAGGCACCGGGCGGAGGAGACGGCCGAAGTGGAGAGATGCGGCGCCAGCCAGGAGCTCCGGCTCCGCCGGTGGCCGTGGCGGAAGGAGGTCAATTTTTCAATTTCAGGTGTAAATTTGTAATTGGTTAATAATAATAAGCGCGTGATGCTCGAAAACCAAATAAAATTTGGATTATATGCTACTTATTCTATCATATATTTACTGTATATCGTAGTATACATGCGGGATGGAATTCATATAATATAGAACGATGCTGACTTCATACACGTCTCTGTGCAAATATTTTATGCACAAATCACAATCAAACAAAGTGTTCGCAGTTTATAGGAGAAAAACATTAACAGTTGAAGAGACTTGATGGTGCCATCAGTTGTCAGAGGCAATAATTGCATTTTATATGCTAGCGTCTCAAGGAAAAGACAAAGGAAGAGGGATACAAAGACAAATGATGATAGACCAAAGTCTAATAAGAAAGCAGCGAGGGGTTGTCACAGATCAGCATGCGGACAAGAGCTAAACTCTCACGTGTAGCGAGACGATAAGTGTTTTCTGTCAGCATCCGAGAAGCCGTGCATGTAGCATCTTCTCCACCTCCATTGGTTTCGGTTCCGGTTCATTTCTTTTCTTGAAAAATGAGAGATGAATCACACAATACTAATTTCACTTTTTTAAGAATCGGAAAGTAATCATAGGATCCACTCCTATAATCAGATCAATTCGATTTCCAGTTTTATTCTAAATCCATGCACGTCTACTCTTATGGCGACATAAATTCGGAGAAAGTGACAAGTCAACATGAAGGCTTCGTTCGTTTGGCTGAAAATATTCTTTCGAAAAATAATTTTTGGGTTTTTTGGTGTTCGGGGGTGGAAAATATTATTCGTGAGGAAATATTTTCCTTTCTTCCCTCACAAAATAGCCTAAATTTATGAAAAATGATTTTCACTTCTTCACAAAATAGCTTAAATCTATGAAAATTTTGTCTCAAATTGATACGTCCCAATACGACACTTTCTGTCAAAACCACGAGATTCGTTCGGCGTCGTTGACTCATGGTGTCGCATCCGTCCACGTCTTCGAGAGTACAGAAAGGGACGATGCCAGCTAGATACTCTTCCGCCATCTCCCACGCGGACATTAAATGCCATCGCCCACGCCCAAATTATGGACATTAAATGCCATCTCCCACCACCTACCTCCCTATAAAATGCCATCTCCCACGCGGACATTCAGTCCCCCTCTCTCTCTCTCCCCCCAAGTCAGGCGGCGAGATCCCGATTCCCGTTGACTAGTCCTTCACGGCTCTTCCATGGATGAAGAGACGAAGCAGATGATGGAGGAGAGGCTGCTGGCGAAGAGGGAGGAGGCGGCAGAAGAAAGCAAGAGCGATGGCATCACGTGGGGAGGAGTGGGGGAGGAGGTGAAGAGGGTGGCGCGCATAGCGGCGCCGATGGTGGTGGTGACGTCGTCGCAGTACCTCCTCCAGATTATCTCCGTCATGATGGTCGGCCACCTCGGCGAGCTCTCCCTATCCAGCACCGCCATGGCCGTCTCCCTTGCCTCCGTCTCCGGCTTCAGCCTCCTCGTTCGTACTCCCTCTCTCTTCCTTTCTCCCCTTCACGTTTTTTAACTCTTTGTTTTGGATTGATTTTTACCGTGGTGCCAATTTTCTTACTGGACAAGCATTATAGTCGTCGTGACATGATCGGTGACTGCTTGTTTGAATTACACATGAGCTATCCGTTTTTATATGCATCCGTATGCTCTCAACAATGATGCACTTCAGCTAAAATTAATTTGAAATAGCAGACTCAGCCAATTCATCTTCATTGCGATTTTTTCTTTTCATTCTTTTCGAGCAAATGAACTCCACCATCTATAATGAGAATGACGGCGGCGTGTGTCAGAATCTCAATTCTCAACAATGATTCCGTGGAATTAAATGTAACCCGTTTGCTCCAAACCACACACAAGAAACAGCCGAGTACATGTCCTTAGGCATTTGTCGTGATCGACCCTTTGAAGCATCATCTGCCTATACCAGTTGAATGTGTATAACTATGTCTTTGCCGATCCTATTACCTATAGATGTTGGATTTGTGAGATGCCCGAGGGCATTATAGGCACATAACTGGTGCTGGATAATAGTCCAAGATGGCGGTTACTTAAGTATTGTCTTCATGTTGACAATGTCAATAGTTGGTCCGCTTTAAGCTGGTCACTGTTCCAAAAGTTAACGGTGATTTGACCGAAGTTGGTGAGAATTGGGAAAAAGCTCGTTCTCTCTTTGGTCAAGGACATGCTCTTTAACAGTGAAAAAGATAGGGATCTGATTCTGATGGGACAAAATCACATTAGTAAGTTTTTAAAGTGAGTGATATTCAATGTACCGACAATAATTCTTAAAATTATTTTGTCAATCAATTTAGTATTAGATTGACCCTGTGTGCTTTCTCTGTGGGTCCCTAGAGTTGTACATGTAATTGTACTGAGACGAGGTTGTGACATTCTGGGCTCTTCTGTCAGTTGAGCTACTCATGTTATTTCTTTAAAACACACTGCACATTAGTCATTTGTGTGTATGAGAGTCCAGAAAAAGCAATTGTACTATGTTAGAAAACTGATCAAGGATGATGATGGGCCTGCTTGTTGACATAAAAACTGTCCATTCCACCAATTTTGGTTGCTTTTATAAAACATATGTTCAGACTAGTCTTTGTGAACGAATTTTGATCCAAAGTGTATGGGAGACAAATATTGTTTCATTTATAGATGGCTAAACTTTTTAGTTCATGAATTTGCAACAACAGCTTGGCATGGCCAGTGCACTGGAAACTCTGTGCGGACAAGCCTACGGAGCTCAACAATACCAAAAGCTCGGAACACATACATACACCGCGATCTTCTCTCTGACCTTAGTGTGCGTCCCTCTCTCTTTCCTCTGGTTCTACTTGGGCAAACTCCTTGTGTTGATGGGCCAAGACCCGCTGATCTCACGTGAGGCGGGTAGGTTCATAGTGTGGCTCATCCCTGCGATCTTTGCATATGCGGCGCTCCAGCCACTGGTCCGTTACTTCCAGACCCAGAGCCTCACCACTCCAATGCTCATAGGCTCCTGTACCACGCTCTGCTTACATGTGCCTCTCTGTTGGGTCCTCGTGTTCAAGTCTGGGCTACATAACCTTGGAGCCGCATTGGCATTGGGAATTTCTTATTGGTTGAATGTGATCTTTCTCGGGCTGTACATGACGTTCTCTAGTGCGTGCCGGAAGACGCGTGTCCCGGTGTCAATGGAGATATTCCGAGGCATTCGGGAGTTCTTCCAATTCGCCATTCCATCAGCTGTCATGCTTTGGTAACTTATGTTCATGCCTAAGTGCTACTTCTGTGTGAATTTCTTTGTTTTCTAGTAGCAGTGCATGTGTATATGCTGTTTATATTGAATGATGACTCATGCTAGGTCTAGTAAGACTACTTTACGTATTTTGTATGCTAGCAGTAACAGATATGACGAATCGTTACATGGGTTTTGAATGTGACCCACTTGTTTCTCTTGAAGTCTACCGCATCACTTGATGTATCAATTTATTATACCGCTCAATGTACACCTAGCATTAGTCTTGCATTCCTCTTGATTGGAAAATGAACTCAACTCATCTTTTTTGTTTTACTGTTTAAGATATTTTCTGTTGATGGAGTTTCTTTCTGTGTACTCATTTGGATGGATTGTAGCCTTGAATGGTGGTCATTTGAACTGCTTATCCTGCTTTCTGGGCTTCTACCGAATCCACAGCTTGAAACTTCAGTTCTCTCTGTGTGGTATGTCCCGTCTTTCATGTTACATTTTTCACGACTTGACCAACATATGATTTTAGAGCTGTGTATTGATCTCGCGTTCTAATCTGCTTTTCTGTTTAATCTCATGAACAGTCTCTCAACGATATCAACACTTTTCACAATACCATTTGGAATCGGAGCTGCTGGAAGGTTTGTAAACCCCTCTTGTAGCTCTTGGGGCATGTTAGACTGACCCCCACAGTACACTTATAATGTTCTAACAGAACCCTAACTCTTTTTCTAACAGCACGAGAGTGTCCAACGAATTGGGAGCAGGAAATGCGCAGGCAGCTCGTGTAGCTGTCTATGCAGTGATGCTTATAGCAGTCACCGAGACAAGTATCGTGAGCGCGGTCTTATTTGCAACCCGGAAAGTCTTCGGTTACACCTTCAGCAACGAAAAGGAAGTCGTGGACTACGTTACGAAGATGGCTCCTCTTGTTTGCCTCTCTGTCATCTTAGACACCTTCCAAGGTGTCCTTGCAGGTATAACTCAACCTCTCTGTATCATTGGAGAGAACTTTGTCTGGACTTGATCTCGATAGACTCATGGAACTATGATTTAGGAACAGGGAAGCCTACACTAGATAAGTCGATCACCTCCCTGAGCGATTATAATGCAATCGGTTTTTTGTCGTGATGTTATTTTGCTCGATCAGGTATTGCGAGAGGATGTGGGTGGCAACACATTGGAGCTTATGTGAACCTGGGGGCATTCTATCTGTGTGGAATTCCAGTTGCTGCAACCTTGGCATTTTGGGTGGGATTGAGAGGAGTGGGACTTTGGATAGGGATTCAAGTGGGTGCTATTGTACAGACATCGTTGCTCTCAATCGTGACCTGTTGCTCAAATTGGGAAAAGCTGGTAATTTATTTTTTTCCTATACTACTCAAATCAACAACATACCTTACCAAAAAAAAAAACAACATGCCTTAGGGATGACTTCTTAGCAGCTATACCTTCATAAAACTAGACGAGCAGGAGTTTGGGACAGCCCTAGATCCTCTTACTTCATGGTGCAATCGTCACAAGTTATATGGTTTTTATTGGAAGTGCAATCTAAGTTTTTCCTGTCATCAGTTCTTCGATTTTTCCTTAGTGGCAACCTCTGTAGGCCGTCCCCAAGAAATTTTTCTTGCTGCCTCATAAGGACTTGATTGTAATATTCAAAAAGATTTAGGAACTAATTGCACTCAACTGGAAGATCTAGATTGGTCTTGGATATTTTCATGTTAGTTAATCGTGTTAGAAAATGTTTTAATGTAATTACGAAGTATTGTTATCACCAAACTAGTTATCAATTCATGTCAATGTGTAGGGCTGTGCCATGTCATGTTACGTCGATTGGCAGTTTCTCTTGATAATTCCTATTGTGTTCGACTCCGTGTTCACCTATGATAGTGGGAATTGCCATCAAGGAATTAAGTTGGTGCTGAACTTTCTTTTGGTGTTGCAGGCAAGCAAAGCGAGGGAGAGATTAATTGATGGAAGGTTTTCAGCCGATAATGGATCAATCATCTGAGCTCAAGCAAAGCTCCAACTGAGAAAATGATCATTGCAATTCGCAAGCTCTCCAGTTGTTTATGTTGTTGCATCAAGGCCGCACTATCTATTTTTTATTAAGTCAGTTTGCTGATGTCCTGTTTTCTAGGAGTTAATTAGTCGTGGTTTTACTAGGTTAGTCCTATTTTGTAGGAGTGTTTAGCTGCATGTTTTCTTTAACTGTTCTATTAGTTTGTTGTTGGTTTTGTGGACCAAGCAAGCTGTTAGTTAGTGGGCAACGTGTGTTTATGGATAAGCTTTGGTATGTCTTTAAGCAATTTCAATTTTCTAAATAGAATGAGAAGTTCCCTTCCAATACATTATATTTTGTTGCATAATATAGTTTTTGCTGCAAAAATACAGCTTTTGCTATCAATTCTTCTTCTGTTCTTTGAAAAACAACATTGGTATCACAGCTTTCTTGATCTTAAGGGGCTATGAGTGACTTGTGAGATTGATTGAGAGGTGTGTCTGCATCCATAGAAGCCAAAGGCAAGATAGAGGCAGGATCGAGTGGTTTTTCAGCAATGGCTCCACCAGTGTTTGATGGAGGAAATTATCAAGCCTGGGCAGTGAGAATGCGAGCCTATCTAGAGGGTTGTGATTTTTGGGAAGCTGTGGAACAAGACTATGAAGTTGGTCCCCTTCCTGACAGTCTAACCATTAATCAGATCAAGTATCACAAGGAGAGGACAACAAGGAAAGCAAAGGCAAAGTTTTGTTTATATGCTGCTGTCTCACTTGCCATTTTTAGCAGAATTATGGCTTGTGAATTAGCCAAAGCTATCTGGGACTTCCTCAAAGTTGAGTATCAAGGAGATGAGAGGATCAAAAGCATGAAGGGGCTAAATCTGATCATAGAATTTGAGAGACTGCAGATGAAGGAGTCTGAGACAATTAAGGAGTATTCTGATAAGTTGATAAGCATTGCAAATTAGGCAAGAGTTCTAGGCACTGACCTCTATGATAATAGGCTAGCAAAGAAGATTCTTGTCTCCTTGCCTGAAAGGTTTGAGGCAACCATTTGCCTCTTTGGAGAATACCAAGGATTTGTCTCAGATTAAGTTGGCAGAATTACTAAGTGCTCTACAAGCACAAGAGCAGAGGAGGTTAATGAGGTTGGAAGGAAGTAGAAAAGGAGCTTTGCAAGCCAAAGAACAGCAGAATGTAGGAGGGAAAGGCAAGAAGTTGAAAGGGAAGAAAGGGAATGACAGTAGTGGTTCAGAAGCTGCCGCAGGAGAGAACAGTGCAGGCAACTCCAAAAACAATTAGAGAAGGTATTCCTCATGTCAGCACTGTGGAAAACAGAATCATCCACACTTTAGGTGTTAGAAGAGGCCAGATGTAAGGTGCAGAAAATGTCATAAGTTTGGACACATTGAGAAGTTCTGCAAAGAGAAGGGAGATCGGCAGCAAGGTGAGACACGTGCTGCAGTCCAGCAAAAGGTAGATCAACTGTTTGTTGCCTCTTGTTTCTCCTCTAGTACTCGAAGTGACAGTTGGCTTGTTGATAGTGGTTGCACAAACCACATGACAAGTGATGAAAAGCTATTTATAGACCTTGACAAGTCATTGAAGTCAAGAGTGAGGATTGAGAATGGGGAGTACTTAGAAGTGAAACGTAAAGGGACTGTAGCAATAGAGAGTTGTGCTAGAACTAAGCTGGTTTCTGATGTGATGTATGTGCCTGAGATTGATTAGAATTTGCTGAGTGTGGGGCAGTTGGTAGAAAAGGGATTTAAGGTGATATTTGAAGAGGAGAAGTGTTTGATCTTTGACTCTAGTGGTCAGGAGCTCTTCAAGATAAAGATGCAACATAAGAGTTTAATCCTCTCAAGAAGGAGCATGTGGCATTCAAGTGTCAGGCTAGTGATTCAGAGATATGGCACAAGAGGTTGTGGCACTTTCATCACAAAGGCTTGCTATTCATGCAAAGGAATGAAATGGCAACTGGGTTACCAAGCTTGGAGGAACATATCACAAGGTGCAAGGCTTGTTTGCTAGGTAAGCAGACAAGACGTCCGTTCAAGGAATCCACTTGGAGAGCTATAGGGAAGCTACAGCTGATTCATACAGATCTCTGTGGTCCACAAGTGACTCCTTCACTAAATGGCAGCAGGTATTTCATTACTTTCATTGATGATTATACTAGCATGTGCGGGATTTACTTCATGAAGCAAAAATCAGAAGTTGTTGAGGTATTTTTGAAGTTTAAGAGATGGGTTGAGAGTCCAAGTGGCTGCAAGATTCAGGTCATCAGATCTGATAATAGAACATAATACACTTCACAGAGTTTCAACTCTTTCTATGAAAAGGCTGGAATTGAGCATCAGCTTACTGCTCCTTACTCTCCACTGCAAAATGGAGTTAGTGAGAGGAAGAATAGAACCATTATGGAGATCACTAGGTGTTTGCTACATGACAAGAATCTACCAAAAGAATTTTGGGTAGAAGCAGCAAACACAGCAGTTTTCCTATTGAATAGACTGCCTACAAGGGTGTTGGAGAAGAAGACACCCTTTGAAGCTTGGTTTGGTGTCAAGCCAATTTTAAGAAATTTGAAGGTGTTTGGCTGTCTATATTTTTCTCATATTCTGCATGTCAAGTGACAAGAGAGACAAGCTGGGAGAGAAAGCTGAACTTGGGATCTTTGTTGCCTACAGTTTAGTGTCAAAAGCCTACAAGATCTATCAACCAGAGACAGAAAAGGTGATCACTAGCAGGGATGTTCAGTTCTTGGAAGATGAACAATGGGACTAGACAGATGAGCTATAAGGCAAGCACAAGGAGGTCTCACTGGAACCTGACAAGCTAGTGGATGATGTTCCAGTTAGAGGTACCAAATCTCTGACTAATATATATCAGAGGTGCAATGTGGTTGTTTTGGAACCTGCAGGTTACGAGGAAGCTAAAAGTGATCAGAGGTGGATGAATGCAATGAATGAAGAGTTGGCTATGGTAGAAAAGAACCAGACATGGGAGCTAGTGAAGAGGCCTAAAGACAGGAAGGTGATTTGAGTAAAATGGGTTTTTAGGACCAAACTCAATCCTAATGGCTTAGTGAATAAGCACAAGGCCTGGTTGGTGGTGAAGGGATATGCATAGGTTTGAGGAGTTGATTTCTTAGAAATCTTTGCTCATGTGGCAAGACTTGATCTAGGCCTAGGTTTCAAGATTAGTCTCAGTGAATCCACTCTATATGTCAAGAAGTTAGTATCTGACTTAATGGTGGTGTCTCTTTATGTAGATGATATGCTAGCGACAGGTAGTAATAGTGCTCAAATTACTACATTTAAGCAAGAGATGATGAAGATGTTTGAAATGACTGATCTTGGTAAGATGTCGTATTTTATGGGGATGGAGGTTAGGCAGACTCAAAATGAAGTTTTTATCTGTTAGAAGAAGTACATGAAGGAGATCTTGAAGAGATTCAACATGGTGGAGTGCAAGAATATGAGTACTCCAATGGGTTAGAAGGAAAAGCTTGAAAAGAATGATGCATTAGAACCTGCAGATGAAAGAGTTTATAGAAGTTTGATTGGCTGTCTTATGTATCTCACTGCAACTAGCCTAGGCATCATGTTTACTGTAAGTGTCTTGTCTAGATTCCTTAATTATGCAAGTGAGTTGCATATGGTAGCTGCAAAGAGGGTGTTGAGGTACTTTTTTTTTTGCTCGAAAGGTACTCTTTCATATGGAATTAAGTTCTGCAGAATTCAAGAGTTTAAGTTGCAAGGGTATTCTGATAGTGATTGGGCAGGATCAGGGGATGATATGAGAAGTACTTCAGGGTATTGCTTTACATTTGGGTTGGCATGTTTTTCCTGGTGTTCAAAGAAGTAGGAAATAGTGGCTCAGTCAACTGCAGAAGCTGAGTTCATTGCAGCTACTACAACTATGAATTAAGTATTATGGATAAAGAAGCTGATGGATGATTTGCATTTGGAGCAAGAAGAAGGCATAGAAGTTTTTGTGGATAATCAATCTACCATGGCCATTTCACAGAATCCAATATTTCATGGAAGAACAAAGCATTTTAAGGTCAAGTATTACTTCTTGAGAGAAGTGCAGAAGGATGGAGAGGTGAAGCTGGTGTACTGTAGTTCAGAAAACCAAATTGTAGATATATTCACTAAGTCATTTCATGTTGGTCAATTTGAACTTCTCATGGCAAAGCTAGGAGTGTGCAGCACTTGATCCAAGAGAGTGTTGTTGTACCAAGGCTGCACTATCTATTTTCTATTAAGTTAGTTTACTGATATCCTGTTTTCTAGGAGTTACTTAGTCATGGTTTTACTAGGTCGGTCCTATTTTGTAGGAGTGTTTAGCTGAATATTTTCTTTAACTGTTCTGTTAGTTTGTTGCTGGTTTTGTGGACCAAGCAAGCTGTTAGTTAGTGGGCAACGTGTGTTTATGGATAAGCTTTGGTCTGTATTTAAGCAATTTCAGTTTTCTGAATAGAATGAGAAGTTCCCTTCCAATAAATTATGTTTTGTTGCATAATATAATTTTTGCCGCAAAAATACAGCTTTTGCTATCAATTCTTCTTCTGTTCTTTGAAAAACAACAGTTCAGTTCTTGGTTTCAGTGATGTCACATTCATAGATTGCATTAGATCACACATGGCATTTGCAGCCTTATGCAATTCACACTCAAATTCACTGAACAAGGTCGCCATTTCCGCACAAATATCTAGGCCCTAAACATCAGCCAACATTCAATAATCTCAAGCATAAGTCATATATGAATATGAACATCAGTCATTCAAACAAGAGTTTGGGGGTAATTGCATTGCCTTGCCCTAAATGAAAATGCTTATCATATCGAGTTATTAGACAGGTTGTACCTAGATTCTTGGTCATTTTTAGATACCGTTTCTTAGTTGGTGAACTAGGCGAATAAATCTAAATACGTGAGTCGAGTTATGTTGTTAGCCATTATCATTTATAGTTATCGTGTTGCAGCAGAGAGCCCTTTTTGGGATATCTTCAAATTAAGTGCTTCACCGTCTTTTTGAAAGGAAAAGAAATCGTGGGATTTATTCTAAACCTCAGCAGCATGGAACATAAATCAAGATCCAAAGCTAATAACGCTTCTTGCCTATAAGCAACCACCGACGATAAGTAGTCTTTTTTTTTTTGATAACCCAGAGAACCCATGCACGGCCGACAGCCGGGGAGTAAACCCTGGGGGCGACACGTGCTAGCCACCACACACATGCCACTGGTTAAGTCACCCTGCGGCGCCTGGGATTCGAACACTCAACCTTTTACGAGAGGAAGAGTGCGCGTTCTAGCAGCGCCACCCAAGCGGGTGGTAGTCTAGTCAGATTATTACCAAGAAACCAAAGGGCCCTCACAATGTGCGTAAGAGTCTTTCTACCTCTAGTTCATGCAGAATTCCTTTCAAGCTGAAAGTTGAAAAGGAGCCAAACTGCAAATGTTCTACTTCTACAACGAAACAAATTAGTGCCAGCAGTTATTCATAGACACGTGTCACACCAGATGTGCCGTGCTTCCTTTTGCTTTATACAAAGCCTGATTATTCAGAGGCTCGTGGAACATCCCATACATTGATTAAGTCTAGAATTTTGATCTGTGCATATAGCCCTAACTCATAGCAATTTCCACGCAATTTATAATTTAATAAGATAATAGCGGTCACTGTTCTCTTTCTTTACAATTATCTTACACTTACAGCAACGACACGTTAGAATGCTATGATACGATTTTAAGACCAGTCATGACGTTGATGTCATGTTATAAGAAAATGCCAATGGCGAATAGGTGTCGGCCCTTCTTGTCTTCTACTCGCCAATGCCATCAAGAGATCATAACATGCGGTCTCTCTCTCTGTCTCTCTCTCTGTTCATTCAGAATATGATTTGATAGATCCAATCAAATGAAATTGATTATCTGTTGGTTGGAGGTGGAGAAGATGCTACATGCATGGTTTCCCGGATGCAGCCAGAAAACATTTATTGTCTCGCCACACATGAGAGTTCAGCTCTTGTCCGCATGCTGATCTGCGACAACCCCTCGCTGTTGTCTTTTTAGGCTTTGGTCTATCATCATTTGCTTTTGTATTCCTCTTCCTTTGTCTTTTCCTTGAGATGCTAGCATATAAAATGCAATTATTGCCCCTAATAATTGAAGACATCATCAAGTCTCTTCAACTGTTAATGTTTTTCTCCTATAATCTGCGAACACTTTGTTTGATTGTGATTTGTGAATAAAAAATTTGCACAGAGACGTGTATGAAGTCGGCATCGTTCTATATTATATGAATTCCATCCCGCATCTATACTACGATACATAGTAAATATATGATAGCATAAGTAGCATATAATCCAAAATTTATTTGGAAATAAAACTTGAATAATATAGGATGGCATGGATCGTTTGCACTGCTCATATGTTGTGTAGCATGCTAAAGTAGTGTTGGCATGTCAAGTGATAAAAACCGACTTTGGTATGCAGGATTTGAAGAGAATTGCATAGTCACCACTAACAAATGATGTGGTAATTACATAAACCGACTTGTGTAGCATGGATCGTTTGTACAACAAGTCTTGAAAATCATGACACAATGTTTGAGAGTTTTGTAATTCCGATGTGCGGAGTTATGTTAATTTATGACTTTGACATGACATTTGTGGGCGCCACAATTATTCTAATCAAGTCCATAGACTTTGAATTTGTCTAATATTGTCCTTCTACTTTCACAATTTCTAATCAAATTCCTTTGACGCCAAATCCAACTGATTAGGGGTGTTACTGGGTCGGGTCGAATCGGGCTTTCATGATACCCTATCTAACCCAAAATCAATAGGGTTGCGCTTGGCCCGCCCAGACCCGGCCTAAGACCCTGTTCAGCATATACCCCAGGGTTCGAGTCGGGTCGGGGTTCAGGTTCGTCACTCAATTACGACCTTTCCAGTTTTTTCATCCTTCTTCGACTCCATGCTTCTCTAAACATCGGCTTCGTTGGGCCCCAACACCGAAATCAGCTTCGTAACCCCGAATTGCCTCGCCACCATTGCCATCGCAGGCACGGGGGGCGGCAACTCCCTCAATCCCTCCGAACTCACCATCCTAGATGAATCAAATCAAAATGCAAAAGCAAAAGGCAGAGCCTAAATCGGGCAAAGAACCGTCCCAATTGATGAAAAGAGATGTCCCAATACAGAAAAAGGTCCTCGCTTTCTCCCCTGAAGAACAACACCACCCACACCAAAAGGGAAATCCACAATCGGAGGATTCAATCGACGATCGTAGGGATGCCGAAGTCGAGGCCCAGTTGAAGGAACGGCGAGGGAGCAGGCAAGCAAAGGCGCTAACTTTCCGATCCCATCGAGAGGAGCGGCTGAAAGGAAATCGAAACCCTAATCGAATCGAATCAGATCAAATCGGGATTCACCGGAGGAAGGAGGGGGGGAAGCAGATGTCGCCATGAATTCAAGAGGAGAATGCGAAGGAGAAGAGCATCCCTGA
Source organism: Syzygium syzygioides (assembly GCA_031216285.1). Taxonomy (NCBI): domain Eukaryota; kingdom Viridiplantae; phylum Streptophyta; class Magnoliopsida; order Myrtales; family Myrtaceae; genus Syzygium; species Syzygium syzygioides. The sequence goes on from CM062243.1 coordinate 36,637,548, forward strand.
AGCCCTAGATCATGTCGTAGAAGAAGGAGTATAGAAGAGAGAGACAGAGAAGAGAGAGAAAGTGTTGATTTTTTTGAGTTGAGGAGAGAGAGGGAGATGTGTGGACTGTGGCCCATGAGTGGTTTTGTCGTGTCAATGGGTTGGGCCCAACCCAATCCAAACTTAGTAATACTCATACCTAAAAACCCTATCCAACGTAGACAACACCCAACCCCAAAATAACCCAAATTATAGGCCGGGTTGGGTCGGTGCGGGTCGGGCCGAGCCAGCATGGGCTTTTTGGACACCCCTACAACTAATGTGGTGTCTGACGTGGATAAAACTTTTCCCATGTGGACGTTAACTGTCACACCCCGAACCCTACGGCACGCGAGCATCCCTGCCATGGTCGATTTGAATGCGACGTCCTAGGACCCGTCGCCGACCCAACTCCTAACATAGAGATTAAAGCACACGCGGAAGAAGTACAACACCCGAATAGTTTTGAACCAAATAACCAAGGATAGCCACTCAGCAAACAACATGAACAATTACACTTGCGTTGATACTGGGCACTAGACACAATATTCAATTACAGCCCATGCTCAAAAATCAAAAGCAGTTCAAGGCCACTACCAACAAAAAGGGGTAAGTGGCTCGGGTTTCAGGCACTACAACTAGCAAGGAGCTCCTCCCAAAAATGCATCGGTACGCCTGCCATTCTCAAGGCTGGGGGTCTGAAAATGTGATTTTAAACAACAATGAGAATAATCTCAGTGAATAATTCCCTAAATCTAAATTAGGCTAACATGCACCTCCTGACAGGTTAATTAAACACGCTAAGCAGTGTATCATTAAATAACCATAAATTCCAAGTCCCGCGACCTAAATCGTTTATATTCCAGCCCTGCAGGTTAGGCAATTTATCAACAATAATCATGTGCAAACTACAGGTAATTAAGAAACCATCTCGGCACACAATTGCCATTATCAGGAATAAATCAAATAATTTCCGACTCGAAGGCCAACAGATATACCGACCCGAAGGCCACGACCCTAAGACCAACAATAGATAAACCGACCCGAAGGCCACGACCCGAAGGCCCGACCTGAAGGCCATAGTTTATTCCGACCCGAAGGTCATAGTTTATTCCGACCCGAAGGCCCGACCCGAATGCCACAGTTTATTCCGATCCGAAGGCCCGACCCGAAGGCCTGACCTGAAGGCCATAGTTTATTCCGACCTGAAGGCCCGATCCGAAGATCACAATTTAAACCGACTCGAAGGCCACAGATTATTCATATAAGGTACGTGCATCATATTCACACTCATGTCATCCCTCAACAATGCAGTAACGCACGCTCGTACATGTTCATGCCATGTCAATGCTTAAGATGCACACTCATAGCTGCAATAATCACACTTGGGCATTCACGCATTTCACAAAGAGCATGTAATATCACCACACCACTTGTTCAATTCGACACGCAATACGTACCATCCACATTTCTGATATACTCAACCACAAGTTAGTGCAATCATGGGAATCAGTTCAAGCACTCGTGCATAGTACACCATTCAAACATATCAGTCACATAAGCCGATCCACATAATCCCGCGTGATTAAGACTCATCAAACCACTCCGTTCTTAGCTATACTAAACATGTCATGGCATTGCCAAATCACTCCCAATTAGAGATACTTCAATCTCTAATTCAGTCTATCCATCAATTTCGCCAATTACACTACTAAACCCCAATTTAATCGCGCCCCGCCCCAGTCGGCCCTAGTGTGGACAGTCCCCACATGAGTCTTCCTAGGCCTATATATATCTTCAAAGGCTCGATTTAAACTCCCCAGAACACCAATCCAATCGGCCGCCACAAAACCAACCATTACGTGCACTAAAATTCACATTTCCAATCCAAATTTTCTCGAACTTAGGCCGTTCCGATTCAAATTTGTCCAGCCCATTTATCGCGTCTCTTGGGCTACTAATTCTCCATTAATTTATCATACTAATCCACCAAATCAACCACAATCACAACCCCTAATCACCTCCACAATCTAACCCCCAAATTGATTGCTCCTTGTCTGATTCAAACCCGATATGAACAGCCCCCACACCGGTCACTCTAGGCTACTAAATATCCTCAAAATTTTCTAGTTAACTCTCCAAAATATCATTTTGATCAATCACCATAATACCAATTAAGGCGTGCACTAGAATCCGCATTCTAGACTCGAACTTTCCCGAACTTGGGCTATTCCATTCCAAATCTGACCAGCCATCTCTCGACACTTACATAGCTGCGAAATCTCACCAAACGGTCACTATAATTCACCAAATCAGCCGCGACATCAACTCCTACCATCCTTTGCACAGTAACCTATAAATTACCCTAATTTAAACCCTATATTTGTCTAGAAATGCAAATAATTCTAATTAGGGTTTAGGGTCAAACTTACCGGGTGTCCTAAGCTTCAAACCGAGCCGAACACGCGGCGATGGCGGCTGGACAGCGGCGACGCCTTGCCGGAATAGTAACGGCAGCGGCAGTTCTGGCAAACGACGCGAGCCTAGGCGGAGAGGTAGCTGGTCGCGGCGGTTGAGAGGGAGAGAGGGAGGAGTGGGGCAGCTGGTTGGTGCTAGGCGAGGCGGTGGTGGTGGCGGGACAACACCGGCGACGGCGGAGCTCCTCTGGCGAGGGCGCGAGGAGGAGAAACAGGGGAAGGACAGAACAGGGGAGGCGTCGGGGAGAGAGAATGAGAGGGAGAAAAGGGGTTGTCGGCTGCTAGGGGGAGAGACAAGGCGGCGACGGTGACGCGGGGCCAGCTAGCGAGCTCCTCTGGCAAGCTGCGGGCACGTCGCGAGGGAGAGGAACAGGGGAAGGACAGCCGGGGCGGCGGCTGGTGGTCGGCACGACGACGGTCGAGCTGGCCAGCGACGGCGTGGCACGTGACGGCCAAGCGAGCCCAGGCGATCGGCGACGGCAGCAAGGAGAAGAAGCAGCAGCGTCGGGCGAAGGGGGAAGGAGCAAAACCAATCGAGGTTGTGGGGGAGGAAGAAGGAAGAGAAGAGAGAAGAGAGAGAAGAAGAAAGAGAAAAGAAAAAGAAGGAGAGAGAGAGAGAGAGAGAGAGAGAGAGAGAGAATAAGAAATAATTTGAACATTCAAATATTATTTGCAAACCGATACTCCAAATTCAAAATCGAAAACGATCTACTTGTCCAAAATAAGCCTCGCATATAAAAAGGGACAAAAGTCAAATTAATTAGACCAAATTATAACGAGGGAGGTCTACTAGTCCAAATTTGCACCTGGTCAAAAACTCCCCTTTTTCCATCATTCCTGACAATATCAACGTTGTCTACCATAATATTGACACCGTCCAACTTATTTCGTACTGAAACTCCAGAAAATTGACTGCCAAGTTCGAGATCTAAATAACGGTCAAATTTGATCGAGTACGATTCTAGCGAAATCTCTAATTTAAAATGATAACCGGGAGCGATCAGTTCCCGGACGAGATTTTACTATAAGCACACTGACAAATTACGCATTTTATAAATCTCAAAAATAGGCCGAAATTCGGGATGTTACGTTAACATTGGCTAAATTTATCAACATCATTTATTTACATCCGCTAAATTTTTCCACACAAGTCAATGTGGCAATCTACATATTTTACCAGCATCATATTTTGGCTTCGTCCAATAGTCATATCACCTGAATTCAATCGGATTTAGTGTCAGAATGACTTGATTAGAAAATTTGTGAAAATAGAAAAACTCCATTGGACAAATTAAAAGTATAGACTTAATTAGATAAGGAGTGATAATACTGAAGCATGGGATGATATTTTCATTTTTCCAGTAGTTTGTGCTCTCCAACACTGTAAACCCTAAATATCAATTCATTGGGAAGTGAAAACTCCTTCCGATTCCATTTTTCCATACAAAAACATCAACTATCAAAACCAATTTATCAATTTGTTGGGCGGCAAAAACCCTTGCCCTGTTTCCATTATGAAAACTATGTCCACATTGCGATCCCCCATCTGTTAAGGTATCATCCTTCAAGAAACATTCCATGAAATTTTCAGAAACAATCTCCATGGTTAAGTCAAAACACAGGCGACTAGAACCCTCATGAAACATATTTTAAAACGTCTTGATAAAAGTTTGAAATGGTAGGAGAGCACAATGCGAGCATAGAAAAGTACAGAAGACCCCAAAAACAACAGGCCCAAGGAACCTTCTTTCTGCTCTCGTTAGACCTGGAAGAACAAACGCTATGATCTCATAGAGAAAAACGGGGCTTCCTAGGTGAAGACCGCAGTATCCAGAAACCTGCAGCATGAAATGAAAGACTTAAATTGTAACAGCACGCCATTCATCATATACATTGCATTACACAATCAAGCAAATACGCCATACAGAGTTATATATCGACTCTTCTACAGTTTGTACAACTTGATAATATGAAAGAGCTCAGGCATATTGTTTTGATCTGTTGATTTAGACAACGAAGCAACAGTCAACCCAATTGGCAGGTCCATGTAATAAATGATGCAATTGTGCAAGCTGACCTAACGAACATATTCTGCTAGTGTTGTTTCTCAGTCACCAATGAACTAGTACAATTATGTTTGAAGCTGTAAATTCTGATAGGGAAAAAACCACCAAAAACCCCAAACTTTACCCCCTGTGACACATTTACCCCGAACTTTTTTTTGTGACACCAAAAACCCTAAACTTTGCTATTTGTGACACATTTACCCCAATATACTGTAACCTAGGGTATTTTGGTCTTTTTCCCTTTTTCTATTTTTTTTCTAATTTTTTTCTTTTTTCCACGCGGGCTGCCCTCGTCGGCGAGCCTCGCCGGCGTTGAGCGAGGGTGAGCCTCGCCCGACACCGGCGAGGCTCGCCCTCGCCTGGATCTGGCGAGGGCGAGCCTCGCCGGCGTCGGGCGAGGCTCGCCCTCGCTTGCCCAGGCGTCGGGCGAGGCTCGCCCTCGCTCGCCCAGGCGTCAGGCGAGCCTCGCCGGCGTCGAGCGAGCCTCGCCCTCGCCTGGGCTGGTGAGGGCGCGTCGGGCGAGGCTCGCCCTCGCCTAGGCCGGCGAGGGCGTGTCGGGCGAGGCTTGCCCTCGCCAGATCCAGGCGAGGGCGAGCCTCACCGGCGTCGGGCGAGGCGCCAGCGAGGCTCGCCCTCGCCGGATTTGGCAAGGGTGAGCCTCGCCGGAAACCTCGCCGGAGACTTCGCCGGTGAGGACAGCCCGCCGGAAAAAAGAAAAAAAAAACGGAAAAAATATAGAAAAAGGGAAAAAGACCAAAATACCCTAGGTTACAGTATATTGGGGTAAATGTGTCACAAATAGCAAAGTTTGGGGTTTTTGGTGTCACAAAAAAAAGTTCGAGGTAAATGTGTCACAGGGGATAAAGTTTGGGGTTTTTGGTGGTTTTTTTCCATTATGATATTATGGTCATGATGGATCCATGAAAACCACATTGGTGATGAAATCATATGACTTGTACAAAGGATACTAGAGAGAGAGAGAGAGGGAGAGAGAGCTTCAAAATTATGAAGAAGAATTCCCCGGGAGCCAGTTGCAGAAATCAAACACCTTGTGTTTCGACGGGAGCTTCCAGGATCCTTATTAATTCTTTTGAGAATGCAAAGCATCCCAAAATAGCAGCACTGACTGCCATAACGGACGCAAATATGCGTTATCTCGGCTCTTCAAGATGATTATATACACTCATTTCCCTTTCATCTGGAAGGAGCTCTTTATCACGATACAGACATTGTTGCCCTCAATCGTGACCAGAATCATGCACAAATTGGGGAAAGCCGGTGAATTATTTTTGTTCTTCACTACTCAAATCAGAATCATGCATTGTGGATGACTTCTTAGCAGCTATACCTACATAATCTTTTCCCTTCTTTGGGTTTGGGCATCGTTCTTTCCCATGTAGCCCGAACTAGATGACGAGGAGCTTGGGACAGCCCTAGATTCTCTTTCTATTTAGGAGGCAATTCTCTTTCTATTCATGGTGCAATCATCACAAGTTATTTGGGTTTTTATGGGAAGTGCAATCGAGGTTTTCTTGTCATCAAATCTTCAATTTTTCCTCAGTGACATCCTCCATAGGCTGTTGTCTGGGAAATACTCTTGCTGCCTTGTAAGAACTCGATTGCAACTATTCAAGAAGATTTAGAAATTAACTGAAGTCGATTGAAAGATTTTGATTAGTGGTGGGTATTTCCATATTAGTTATTCGTGTTGTTAGAAAATGGGTTAATGTAATTATAAAGTATTGTTCATTATAAAAGGTGTTGATTCGTGTCGATGTGTTAAGTCAGTGTCATGTCATGTCACGTTGATTGCGAGTTATTCTTCTTGAGTTTGAGTCCATGTTCTCCCTTTCATACAATTATTTGAGTTCAAACAGAGCTCCAACAGAAAAATGATCATCACAATTCACAAGCTCTCGAGTTTTTCAGTTCTTGATTCAATGATATCACCTGTATTGATTGCATTAGATTACATGAGCAATCTGTTAACGCATGCAATTTTCTCTCAAATTTACTAAACAAGGTCACCATATCCCCACAATGATCCAACCTCTTAAACATCAACCCACATTCGATAATCCCAAGTATAATTCCTTAAGCCTTATACGAACGTCGGTCATTTGAATTGACATACTAAAAGATTCCATTTACTCCCTTCAAATCTGAGTTTGAAATTATAGTGTTTTCGGTCATCATTCCATCCCATTCCCTTCTATTCCGTAACTTATTTAGTTATAATGCATCTTCCCTTAATATAAGTATTGACAGGCGATAAGTAGTCTTAGCTAGATTATCACCCAAGAAACCAAAGGACCCTCACAACGTGCTCAAGCTTCCTTCATCCTTCTTTGTATATGCAGGGTCCCTCTCGCACTGAAAGTGAGAAGGAGGGCGAACTGCAAGAGCTCTGCTTCTCCTATCAGGCTCTATACAGCCAAACCAACTGGTCCCAGGAATTCTTCTTTTCACTTATTGGCCGACATTCGTCGTACCTGATACGGCGGCACCCCTTTTTCGTTTATATAATTCGGGGACATGAGTGCAAAGGCCCGGCTATCCGGAAGCTCGTGGAACATCTCATTTACGGATTACGTTTAGATCTTTCACCTTTTGCAGATAGTTCTTTGAAGTGCCTCTCTTATCCTGAAGCACACCATAATCCTCGTATCAGGGAGGCAATGCCGATGGCGAGCAGGTGTCGTATGCTAGTTTGCTACCACCCCTCGCTGCTGTTTCATTAGGATTTGTTTTTGTCCCTCTTCCTTTGTCTTTTTCTTCGAACGTTAATATATTTCTTCTACAATCTGCAAACATTTTGTTTGAATGTGGATAAAATATCTGCACGCGCGACATGTCTATCGAATCCTCATCGTTCTTCGAAGTTAATTGTCCATGTCTACGATTTGACACTAGTGCCTTCCTATCGCTTTAGGGAAATTTTTTTGCTTCTTTTTTGGTAAATGGATATTAAATAAGGATGTGTTTATTTCACGAAAAATTTAAGAGTTTAAAAATATTTACCAAAAATAATTTGTCATATCACCCAGAAAATAAGTTTACAAAAAATATTTTCATTTATTTTTGTGAACGATACAAGCAATTATTTTTCAAAAAATATTTTCCTGGTCTTGAGTTTTGCAAATTTTAATTTTATTATTTATTATGAAATGATTATTTAAAGTAACATATATCAATCAAGATATGCACAATCAAGAGAAGATTTTTGCACAATCTTGAGAGAAATAAACCAACAATAATATCCTAATTATCTCTATTATAAAAAATATTCTAAAGAATTATCCCAATTATCTTTTACATCCCCTCAAACTCGAGTGAAAAAAAAATTCTGAAAACGCTTGGACTAGATTTGGTTTGCCAATGTCAAGCAGCCATGGGCTGGCTTTGTTGACTAAAATGGTAACAGGATGAATGCAACCGATGAGGCTAGCTTCATAATAATAAGTGGTCGATATGGCTGCCTTTGTTTTCAAAACTGTTATTGAACGACGCGGCCTTTGCGCTATAAACTATGCAACAACTCCAGCCATGGGAATATCCTAATTATCTCTAATATGAAAAAAATATCTTAGAGAATCATCCTAATTATTTCTAACAAGCTATGTTCTTTTAGAATAACCATAAAAGTCACAAATATATCTAAGACTAATTCTCTTGGTCTTCAAGTTTTGAAAAGAAATCCTTACTTGCCGAAATTTTGAACGCGTGGTGGTGTAGTAATTACATAATCCGAAATTTCTCCTTAATAGTGAAAAAGAAAACTTTGCACAACAAGCCTTGAAAATCATGAAACAATGTTCAAGAGCTCGTAATTGCGATGTGCCTAGTTGCGTTAATGTATGACGTAGGCATGATGTCATATTATGGGCGCCGCTGACGCGATGAAACCATTCGTAGTGTCATTAGGTAAAGTCAAGACCCCATCATGCAAAGCTCTACTTTGGCCAAAAGAAAATCGTGGGAGCTGTTGAAACATGAATGTCTCTAGCTGAGCGCTTGAGATATAGAACAAAGAGAGAGAGAGAGAGAGAGAGAGAGAGAGAGAGAGAGAGAGAGAGAGAGAGAGAGAGAGAGAGAGAGAGAGAGAGAGAGAGAGAGAGAGAGAGAGAGAGAGAGAGAGAGAGAGAGAGAGAGAGAGAGAGAGAGAGAGAGAGGGGAGAGGCACGCGACACATTGGCATATGGAGGAGAGCGAGAGTCTGATAGCGAGCAGCGGTGGAGACCGAGGCGGCGGCGCCGATGACGTTTCCGGCTCGAGCTCGGGGTGGAAGACATTGAAGGAGGAGACGAAGAGGATGGGGTACATAGCTGGGCCGATGGTAGCAGTCAACCTGTCGCAGTACTTCCTGCTGATCGTATCGATGATGATGGTGGGGCACCTCGGCGAGCTCTCTCTCGCCAGCACCGCCATCGCCATCTCCTTCTGCGTCGTCACCGGCTTCAGTCCCCTCGTACACCTCTCTCTCTCTCTCTCTCTATCTCACACACACCCACACTGTACATATCTGAAATCAATATGCACGCTTATGGTCGAGCTTACAGAACAGAATCCATCGTTTTTGTTCACCAACTTTGTATGCTTATATGCCTTCGATGCTTTTATTTCTGCTGTGACTGGCTGAGCCATGTCGCGTGTGACATTCCGATTTTCGACCCATTTTTGGGATTTATGAAACGTGTAATTCGTCAGTGTGCTTATAGTAAAATCTCGACCGAGAACTGATCACTCTCGGTTATTTTAAATTTTTAAATTAGAGATTTCGCTAGAAACGCACTCGATCGAATTTAGCCGTTAATTAGAGCCCGAACTTTGGTGTCGAATTTCTCGGAATTCCGGAATGAATTTAATTGAACGGTGTCGATATTATTGTTGCCAACGTCGATATTGCCAAGAAAATGTGAAAAGTGAATTTTTGACCGGGTACGAATTTGAACTGGTAGACCACCCTTGCAGTGTGTTTTTATTAACACAATTTTACCCAAATCCTAAAATTATTAATTAGGATTTTTTTTGAGACCGTCGTATCGTTTTCGGATTTAAACTGTGTCTGTTGGATCGCGATTATTGCGATTTGATTTTGCTTCTCTCTCTCTCTCCCTTTTCCCCTTTCCCGCTGACCCCTCCCCCCTACGTCTGACCTCCCCCTCACCTACCCCACCAACTCCTTCTCTCTCCTCTCCCTCTTTCTTTTCTTTTTTCTTTTTCTTTCTTCTTTTCTTCTTCTCCCTCGTTGCTTCCGCCCGTGCACCTTCCGCTTCTGGCTTCTGTTTTTGCTGGTCACCGCCGACGCCCCTCGCCGGACCAGCTCCGCTCGACGCCGCCCTCAGTCACCGCTCGCTGCTCCGTCGCCGCGCCTCACCCCCAGCTGCTTCCTTTTTCCTCTCCCCCCTTGGCACCGCGTCGTCTGGCTTCTGTTGCCCGCGACCGCCCCTCGCCGGACCGACCACGCCGGCTTGCCCGTCCATTCAGCCAGCTCAACCTCCGTCGTCGTTGCCGCCCCTGGCCGCCCGGAGCCTCTCGTCGCCGGTTCGCCCAAGCAGCGCGCGAGTCGCGTCACTCGCCGGACGCCCGCCGCCGCTCGCCACCGCCGTCCCGAGCGTCGCCGCCGCCGTCCCGGCTACCGGGACACCGCCACCAGCCGCCAGCTCCTCCCGGAACAGCCCAGGTCGCGCCGAACCAGCCAACACAGCGGCTGTCCTTCGCCGTTCGCCGTTGTCCGCCGGCCGCCGAGTCCGAACCGGAGCCACCGCGGACCGCCCTCGCCGCCGCCGTCGTTCCCGCGTCGTCGCCGGCGTTAACCGAGTAAGTTAACCCCTAATCCCTCGTTTAGGGTGCTAAACTTGCTTAGGGTAGTTTAGATTAGGCTTAATTAAGGTTTAGACTAAGTTAATGTTAGATTATTAGTTAATTTTTGGCGATAGGTTATCGTTTGTGTGATAAGTTGTGGTGATGTGGTGATAAGCTATCTATTATATTATTTTGGTTGATTATTTTATTAAATAGAAATATTTTCGGAATTAAATATCATTTTATTATTTTCGGAATTAAATATTATTATTTTATTATTAAATAATTAATTTCCGAAAATTAAATATTATTATTTTCGGAAAATTTTCTAACGTCAATTATGATGCCAATATTAGTTTTTGCCGTATAAATTGACGTATTTAGAAAATGATTTGAATGATTTTTGATTAGATGAAATGTTTTGACATTTTGGAAAGATAAATTATTTTGGGATATTATTAATTAATTAATTCCGAATTTAATTTATTGTTATTTTGGAAAATTTATAATTTCAATTATAATTCTAGTTTGAACATCGGCGTATATGCCGTGAATTGTCGTATTAAATTGTTTACGTGACAATATGTTTTGATTGAAAATTTTCAAGAAGGTTTACGAGTTTTTGGCATTAAATTATTTTATTCTGTTATGCCAAGTAATGTTAGTGACATTCGGGTTTGACATCGAAGCATGCAAAATTGATTGATTATTGTAAGTGTGACCATGTGATGTTGTATGGCATTAATATGAGCACTATTCATGAACGTATGGGCTAATTGAGAAGATAATAATTGGCCGGAATGCTTGTGTGCTCGTGTGGTCACACGTCGGAGCCGTCTTGCTGTAGATCGCTTGACGATGCCTGATTTATCGGGGTCTTGCTGTAGATCGCTTGACAATACTCGATTTATCGGATGCCTGGGGATAATCTGGAGTGCCGATACCCCGGTTGCCTTGTTGCGGCCCGAGGCCGGACTTGATGCTCCTTACGGGATACCATCTTACTGTAGATCGTTTGATGTTGCCGTATTGGAATGCCGTCTTACTATAGATCGTTTGACGTAGCCGTGCCCGACGGAGCGGGACGGAGCCCGGTTATACCGGTAGACTGCCATCTTGCTGCAGATCGCTTGATGTGTAGTGGCCCCGAGGGGGCGTAATAATTGAAATACGTGTGATGCATAGTGCTTAATTATGAGGTAAAAACTGCTAGGCATGGTATGGGACGTGCCCAAGCGGGTTTTGCCTTATAATCGAGACACGCGCGACTGTGTTGCATTAATGCATGGAAAATCTCGCTAAATGCTTCGAGTATGTGACATATGCATTTCATCAACGTGTGTATCAAGGCGAGGTAAGGATGCCTGTGGTTGTTTAATAATGTGCTGTTGCCTGATTAGGGACCCCCGTGCGAGTAGGCCTCCTAAGCGGGACTTAGGCGTTAATTTATTGAGACATTCGTCTCATTGTTGTTGTTAACCCCCTTTTTCAGGCCCTTAGCGTGTTGGCGCACCCAGTTTGGTTCGGGGTGTTTGGAAGCTATTTTTTTGGAGTTCGATCGGTTGATGAAGTAGATTAACCCTGGCCCTTGTCTTTTGCTGGCTTTTTGTGAAAATGCCCGAAGTGGGCTTGTAAACTTGTTTCCAGGGATTAATCAAGTGAATATTAAAAATGGCTTCTGTTATGTCTAGTTTTCCTTTGCTATCCCTATTTGTTGTTTGTCCAGGGATCCTTGTATTCGTTTCCGCATGCGTAATTAAAAGATAAAATGAAGGGTCGACGACGAGTCCTGAGACGTTGCATCTCAACGACCATAGCGGGATGTCGCGCGCCCTTGGGGTTCGGGGCGTGACATCGCGTGTTGATTTTCGATGCAGTTCGGAATGTCGAGCGCCCTCGAAACTCTTTGTGGACAACCATATGGAGCTGAGCAATACCAAAAGTTCAGCATCCATATCCACACCGGTATTTTCTGTCTTGTCTTAGTCTGTGTCCCCTTATCGCTAGTGTGGATCTTCATGGGAAAGCTACTGGTCCTCATGGGTCAAGACCTCGAGATCTCCCTCGAGGCCAGTAAATTCGCCACCTGCCTCATTCCCGCACTCTTTGGTTACGGAACTCTCCAACCTCTGGTCCGGTACTTTCAGACCCAGGGCCTTGTTTTCCCTCTGCTCGTGAGCTCTCTCGTGACGCTAGTTTTCCACATAGCGCTCTGCCGGACTCTGGTGTTCAACACTAGCTTCTGTAATCTTGGGGCAGCGATGGCCATAGGCCTGTCGTATTGGTTGAATGCGATTCTGCTTGCATTGTACATGAAGTATTCCCCCCATTGCGCTAAGATGAAGACCCGTGTGAGGATCTCCATGAAGCTGTTCCGTGGGATGAGAGAGTTCTTCAGCTTCGCTGTCCCTGCTGTCATGATTTGGTGGGTACTCTCTTGCTTGTCTTAGCTTTAAGTTTTCCTGTTAAATTGTGAATCTCCGAGACGTTATACCAAATGATGCATTATCGTCCTAATGATTTCAGCCTTAAGGGGTGGTCGTTCGAGTTTCTGATAATGATTTCAGCATTATCGTCCTAATGATTTTCGCTAACGTTGTGTAAAATGTTATTGCAGTTGGGAGTTATAAGGTGATGAGTGATTATTGACTCCTTCTTTTGCAGGTTTGGGGTTTGGGAATAAATGTTTATTTTTTTTCGAACTCTTGAAACGTTGTTTGTTCATTAACTGTTATGCATGCTTTAAATTTTTTAGCATTACACTGTTACATACACAATCATGCTGCCGAATCTGGGCCGCGATAGAATATTTTAGGATAGTGTTAAGAAAGATATAATCTCGAATGCAAGATTGCGATGTAGAGGTTGCCTTTCTTTTCCCAAAAAATTCCCTCTTGATGTCATAAGTGTTTATCTTTGTCTGCAAGACCACATGGCTAGGATATTCCTTTCGACTGAGCCGAAGTTATGAGAACCTGGCACCAACGTGAGACTACGACGGTCAGATCACCCTCTTAGCTTCACTTTATTAAGCTGTCTAAAGTAGGAATCAACTGCACGTTACACTCGCATGTTTATGTGATTGAAAGTTTGTTATCCACTGTAAGTATGGTTTCTCACTTTACTTGTTAACTTTTGGTTGAAACTTTTATTTTTGAAATTCGTGAAAATCAAGCGAATGCCTTAGCTGATCTAAGCTTATAATTGAAAATTTTGGGCAATCACTCTTGACACTAAGCCTTGAGCATAAATCTCAAACACTTTTGATTTGGCCCTACCAAAATATATGATTTTGTCTAAACTTTCAGTTATAGACTTAAAATCACACTTTTGTGCAAAAATTATTTCAAGTCAAGATTGTATTTTGGGGCATAAAATTGAAATCACATTTTCAATAAAATTCTTTCTTGTTCACATTTTGGAATCAAAATTCAAATCACTTTTTGTGTATTGATTTCTTAAAATAGGAATCACCTCTTTTTTTAATAGTAAAATCACAAATCAGTCTTTCAAAATTGATTGCAAATATTTGCATATGAAACTTTTGGAATATAATGGGCATTCGACTAATGGCCGCAATTTGATCTTTTAATGATGTCTCATCTTACGACGAAATCTTGGCAAAATACCAAAACCTCGCAAATAGGGACCATGGGGTTATATGTGATGTTCACTCCTCGATATTCTCATGCTTGGGCATGCCAAGAAGTGGACTTAGAAGCTAGGACGAGAATTATTTATTGCATTCCTCTATGCAAGAATTTTTTGTACCATGTCCTTGTTTTCATTCTCATTGGGACCATGTTTTCTGATTTAGGTTTTTGTTGTGAGCCCAACTGAATGTTTTTGTAAATCATGCAACTCAAATTCAAGTTCATAAGCAGCTTTTGCCTTTGGGTCCAATTGGAGATACTGCAAGCTATCCATATGGGTTGAATTTTCATGGAAGCCTAGGAGGATGGTAAATTGTGATCGTTCCAATAAAATCAATTCATTCCGAAACTGATTTGTTCATGCATTTTCTCGCAAACAGGTGAGAATGGACAATTTCGAAAATTGGTGTTTATCTCCCTTGGAAGACAGAGAAATTGAACTACCGCCAGATGTTGTGCACAAAATTCAAGCCAAAGATTGGTGGAGCCGTCCCAAGTTCATGGATGAATGGCCGTGAAAATTCTTTAGATCCAGCGATTGATGAATGGAGTGTTCATGGAGTTCACATCCTCTGGGGGTTCGTGACTTGAGTATCAAATATTCCATAACAAATCGGAAGGGGCTGCCTCATTGTTAGACTCGATGTCTTAATCCGTGACAAGCGATTGATGGTTCTGAATCATTTCTGATCATTTGCTGCCTAGCACAATAGATAGATACATTTGAGTTGGATTAGGGAGCGAATCCCACGATTCATTGCTAAAGGATGTAGGCGATGTAATCTGGATGTTACAGAGATACTCGCGAACAATTATCTAATTAGCGGACCTATGGATGTTAGGAACACAGCCGCTGACAATTTTGTTGAGATTGCAGTAAAAGGAAGGGAATTGGCTGCTATCGCAACTCTTGTGTATGCCCCTATCCCCATGCACAATTGCTTGAGCACAGGCTGTGCGAAAGGACAGAGTACTTCCTCACAATGCCCATTAGAGAACCTTCAACTTAGTTTGCAACATTTTTCAGCTCGGTGAAGCACCCATGTAGGGGCATATTTAGAGCAAAGTGTGAATTGCAATCCTCCTGAAAGTGAATGATCGGGGAGATGACGATGGACTCGATGATGTCCCACGAAGTTCGGAGTCGGATCATTCACGCCTTTCTTTGTCACAATGAGTCACATTTTGGAGGATAGAGGACCTTCCTGAATATTTTCCAAAAGTCTTTGGACACGAGGCAGTAGGGGTCATGGAGAGTCTTGGAGAAAATGTCGACGAGGATATCGTAAATGCACTGGATGCACTAGTGAAGTACTCAGTGGGACAGAGTATCTTTTTGGAGGAATCATAGTGCCCCAAGCAGTCATTTCTCGTGTTAGCACTCCAGAACTTGGCGATTACTTTGTCTCCCATTTCAAATGATTCACTTCCTAGTAGAACTATGTCTTCCTTCATTGTCACCAAAATCAATGCCTGGAAGAGGAGATTCGCCCCAAATGCGAAAGCAAGAGATTGAGTTGTATAGAGTAAAGGTTGGGTGGTCGCAACCTCTCGTGGGGACCTTTTTCTTCCTTAGCCATTGCTTTGGCCAATTTCTTGAATTCTTGGCTATTGGCTTCTAATTTTTTGGGGGAGGCATTCAAGCATTTATATGTTCTAGCCACCAAAGCTCACTGGATTTAGACAATTAATGTTTACTTGTTATCCTCTTCTCAAGGGCACTATAAAGGAGAGCGAACATTACTTGTAAACGACTCCTTGGAATCTGCCAGAGCATTCTGTTGTGGGATACGTCCCTGTTTGTGACCCTCGATGTTGGACTCAAGTTACCAACTTTGTACATAAAGGGAAACCACAGTCGGCGTACGGTGTGAAGAATGACCAGTTCAATTCAAGAACCGTTGACAATAAATGAAGGGTTGGAGCTTGTTCATACGCATTATCCCATACGATGTTAGCCGTTTTTATCTCAAGAAATGCACAAGGTTTTCAGTATGACCAATGTAAGAGCCAATATGCTAGAGGCCATATCTCATCATTAAATGGAAGGTTGACCAAGGCGACAGGCAGTGTTATTCGAACCTTCTTTATGGGATTAATTTGGAAATGGTCGGAAGATCTCTCCCAATGTTCTCAGCATTTTGAGTGACAATGTACAAGTCACTCAAAATTGGGAAGGTGGCTTGCTAGTGGATTTGATGGAAAGAGAAATTTGATAATCCTATCCCGGTGCCTCCAGAGGTTCGGTGTGACATCTTTTATCTTTTGTAATATAAGCCATGAAGAAAGTGAATGCAAAGTTGGTATTGTGGCTTTCTTTGGTTTGATCACCGCGGCTACTATTGTCGTATATTCACAGCA
This sequence comes from Syzygium syzygioides, assembly GCA_031216285.1. Classification (NCBI taxonomy): domain Eukaryota; kingdom Viridiplantae; phylum Streptophyta; class Magnoliopsida; order Myrtales; family Myrtaceae; genus Syzygium; species Syzygium syzygioides. The sequence goes on from CM062243.1 coordinate 36,653,928, forward strand.
GTGCTCTTATTGAGATAGGGAGGCTTTTATGCCCCTCGCGACAGGAGATTGAAGCAGTCATCATCAAGCTTAAGACGCTCTTCCTTGAATTGCCGCTTTTTTCATTTTGCATGCAATAGTCATGTTTATATACTCGAAACAAGCAAAGGCGATAGTTGAAATCAGAAGGCGAGCAGACTAACCTGAAAGCACAATTGGGGACGCAAGCAAAGTTAACTTTGAACATGTCCACGAGAAGTAGAGAATCAAGCACTCTCCGTCTATGAAATGCAAAAGGGAGTATTCGTTCCAAGTTGAAGCATCTCATTTATAAACTGACGTGGTCATTTGTTCTTGCAGGAAATAGTGAAACGTGAAAATCACAAAAAGGCAACATATCGACAAGACAAGGTCATATGATCTCCCGGCTTTGAAAAAAGGGTGTATTTCGTTCCTCAATTTAATTCACTTAAACGTAGAAATAACACGTCTCTTCCCTATGTGTAGGAAATTTCTAATTGGAGAGAGTGATTGCAAAAATGACCAAGAAGTGCGAAGCGCTAGAGTCACTCTATTTTGAAAAGAAGTGGGGCTCAAATAGAACACCGCTGACCAAACATGATGGGGCAGCATATATCAAAAAGGGGTGTATCTGATGATGAAGACGATGACTCTCACCGACCAATCATGACAAGACATCTGAGTTAGGATAAAAGGATGTATCGTTCCTAAATTAAGTTCAACAGAGAGTGGAGATAACATGTTTCATTTCCTTTCTCGCAGGGTGATAAATGGGGCAAGTTACTCAAAGGGTAGTAACCCTCACCCATGATGCATGATAAAATGGAGTCATTTGATTCAACATAAAAAGGGTGTATCGTTCCTGAGTTAACCCAATTTAACTTTGGAATGGAAATAACATGTGTTATCTCTTGTAGACAAAGGCGCACATTGACCGTGAGAGCGACACCTCCTACAAGAGAAACATGAAGCATGAAAAACCTAAAGAACAAATGCAAGTGAAGGGTAATGATGTATCGTTTTCAATTTTTCAATCTATAAAGATTCATGCACTAATACATTCTTTCTTATTCTTTACAGAGTTACCAAGTTGCCATGCCGCAAGTAAGTACCATTCTTTCAAAATTCAAATGGAAATCAAATGGAGAATTTTCATTACAAAGAAAAAGTTTTTGATGTTTTTTGTGAAAATAAGCACAAAAGTGGAATTGAGGAAAAGAGAGCACAAAGGTAGAAACTGTGAAAGCAAACTTCTCAAAAAATTTTGAATTTCATCTTTATCCAAAAATTGTCTTAACGCTTGGTGGATTATTCATTTTGAATCGAAATTCCCCGTGGAGCTTAATCAATTCCTAGTGATCTCAACAAAATGAAAGGGAGAGGTTATCCATGTCAAGTGAGAAATACTTAAAATGAGAAAAGGCAAACCATTTCCAAACACGTCCCGTAAACACTATGAGAGTTGAGTAGAAGAAAAAATCGTTGTTGTTTAAGGACAAGGGATTCATTCGCCAGCAGTACATGGACTGAAATGAAAAGAGACATTTTCTTTTTATATCCTATACACTACAGGTGATTATAGTCAAGTCCCTTTGAGCCTACACATGTGAAAAATTTCTACAAAATATCCCTATCAAGAACCACCCCACGATTGGGCAAATTTGGATGTTTTGGTTGATATTCTTTAGAGGAAAAGATGAGAAAGATTTCTTTGCTCTCACTCGCATCAATCTTTTTGTGATAACTCCAGGTGAATCCTCATGGAAGCTTGAATCATCCCGAAATAAAAAGAGCATTCATTTCTTTATCTAAACGCTCATACCTTTTGTTCAGCCGAGTTGAGCATAAATATTTATTTCTAAAGCCTTAGTAGTGATTGTCTTCCCACACTGAGTCAAGGCACATGATTTGCTAAAATAATTGGTGCTTATGCGACAACGTGCCCAAAAAAAAATTCTCAAAAGTCCTTAGAGCTCAAAATGTTCAAATGAGCAAGAGTCAAATGAAAGCTAGGGTATGAAAAATCAATGTGCTTGATAAAAGCAAGGCCAATGTTCATAAAAAAAAAAAAAGAGAGAGAGAAAAGCTACATCAAGAGAAAGGATCTCATGTAAAAAAAAAAAAGATGTCAAAAGAAAAATATTGGCAAGAAAAGAAAAATCATTACAAATACAAAAGCCATTAGAGAAAGGAGCGAAGCTCTTATGTTGAAATGATTAGTTAATGGACTTTCGAGACGAATTGAATTTCAAACTTTGAATGGCTTCGAAAAAATTGGATGATACGGTAATGATGCCATAATAATCACCAACTCTTAAATCCCTTTGTGAATTTTTTAGCCTTTCGAGCCTTTACCCAAATCAATGTTACAATCTTCTCCAAAGTCTCTTTTGATTGGGATGGTTCAAGCAGAAATTTGGATGTCCAAAGAAGCTACCGTTTGAAGAAGTGGGGGCAAGGTTATCTTATCTCGTCTTAAGGTTCTTAACTTGTAAACCCGGCAGAGATGTTGATCGACGATTATTTCATTTCTTGGCCGGTAATGCTTATCTATTGTTGAAACCACGATCAAACTCACATTACATTCCTTTAAAAGACCTCTTAGATTGATTGATGTGTACTTATTGCAAATGATTCTCGAAGCCTTCGATACTGGTAGTATGAGATATACGGAGAGATCATGTTTTCTTCCCACATTAATGGATGGGATCAAACTGCCTTCTCGAGAGTATGTGATAAGACATTTTCGATTAAGGAGCTTTTGTTTGGCATATTTAATGAATCCTTTTCACGAGTCAAGATCATTTTGACAAAAACTTTTCTCCTAAGGAAAAAAATGATTGATGATACTTTCAAGCACATTGGCAATTTTGTGATATTGAATGATGCAAAATATTTTTCAAACAATCGAAACTAGCTTGAATTGCTCTTGCAATCAATACTTTCTCATTGATGATACCATTTTGATATTGCCTCTCATGACGTTATCTTGCCTGGTACGCATTCGCTACTAGAGCACTTGTTATAACAATTCCGTTAGATGTGTGGATGCCTCCTGGGAATTTCCTCAATATTTGATAGATATGGTAAGCTTTCGTAGCCTGGAGCACTCCATCGACTTGGCGAGCTTTTGCAGCCCTGAGTCTTTTTTCTCGCATAGTGAGTTTTTGCAGCTCGGAGCACCCCAATGACCTACCTAGAGTTTCTTTCTTTACATGACAGGTCTCTCCCCGTGAAACCATGATTTCAAAAGGTTTCGGGTTTTTCCTTAAATCCTGATTTCAAAGGTTTTAGGTCTTTTCTGAAACCCTAATTTCACAAGGTTCCGGGTCTCTCTTAAAGCCCGATTTCAAAATGTTCCCTGTCTTCCCTTAAATCCCGATTTCAAAAGATTCCGGGTCTTCATTTAAACCCAGATTTCAAAAGGTTCTGGGTCTCCCTTAAACCCCGATTTCAAAAGGTTTCGGATTTTTCCTTAAACTCTGATTTCAAAGATTATGAGTCTTTCCTGAAACCCCAATTTCAAAATATTCGGAATCTTATCTTAAATCTTGATTTTAAAAGGTTCTGAGTCTTTCCTAAAATCTTGATTTCACAAGGTTCCGAGTCCTCCCTTAAACCCCGATTTCAAAAGGTTCTGGTCTTCTCTTAAACCCCAATTTCAAAAGGTTTTGGGTCTTTCCTAAAATCCTAATTTCAAAAGGTTCTAGGTATTCCCTTAAACCCCGATTTCAAAAGGTTCTAGCTCTTTCCTGAAATCCTGATTTCAAAATGTTTTGAATCTTTCCTTAAACCTCGATTTCAAAAGGTTCTGGGTCTTTCATGAAACCCCAATTTCAAAAGATTCTAGGCTTTCCATCAAGGTGTTGTTCTTATTGCCGTTCATAGGGTTTTAGCCCCTAGGCCGAATATTCAATATTCATAGGGTTTTAACCCCTAAGTGTTCCTTCAAGGTGTTATTCCTATTGTCACTCATAGGGGTTTAGCCCACAGGTAGGATCTTAGCTATTCATAAAGTTTTAGTCCTTAGGTGGAATCCTCAATGTTCATAGGATTGTAGTCCCTAAGCATTCCCTCAATAAGATATTCATATTGCTGGTCATATGGTTTTAATCCCTAGGCGGAGTCTTTGACATTCATAGGGTTTTAATCCCTAGACGAAGCCTTTGATGTTCATAGGGTTTTAATCCCTAAGTGTACTTTCTGGATTTTAGTCCCTTTGCCGTTCATAGGATTTTATCCCTAGGCGTTCCTTCAAAGTGTTATTTTTATTGCCGTTTATAGGGTTCTAGTCCCTAGGCGGGATCTATTGCCGTTCATAGAATTTTGATTCCTAGGCGGAGCCTTTGATGTTCATAGGGTTTTAGTCCCTAGACGTACTTTTTGGGTTTTAGTCCCTTTACCGTTCATAGGATTTTAGTCTCTAGACAGAATTTTTGACATTCATAGAGTTTTAGTCCATAGACGTTCCTTCAAGGTGTTATTCCAATTGATGTTCATAGGGTTTTAGTCCCTAAGCGTGCTTTCAGGGTTTTTTTCCCTTCACTTTAGCCGTTCATAGGGTTTTAGTCGCTAAACAAAGTTTTCGATGTTCATAGGGTTTTAATCCCTAGGCGTCCTTTTAGTTTTATTTAGTACAAAAAAAATCAAAACTAAAAAATATAAAAAAAATCAAAATCAAAATTTATAAATAAGTAAATCATCTCTCACTCCATAGGCCACTGCATCATCCCATATCCTTCTCGAGCAAAATATAGGTGCCTTTTTGTCTTCGAATGGAACTTCGTTGAAGTTCTCTTCGAAGAGGGGTTGACATCTAAATTTTGCCTAGTTATTTAGGATTTAACTGCATAAAAAATTAGAAATTAATTTTTAACCTCTGAATAAAAATATTTTCATTAAAATTTACATTAATAGAATTTAATGAAACATATTTTCCTTTTATTTTATTTTTTTATAGAAAATCATTATAAAAATTTTTAAAAAAAGAAAAAAATAGGAGAGAGAAGACAAAAGAGGGTCCCCTTTGGGCACACTTACGAAAAAGAAGAAAAAGGGGAAAGGACACAAGAAAGTAGTCTGCATATTTCATTAAAAAGAAAAGCTGCAAGAAGAGACAAAATAGGGCAGAGCTTTCTTGTTCTCTCGGTCAACACACGTCCAGAGCAGAGAGCAAAAAAGGAAGCGAGAACAAGAGGATAGAGGGGAAGAGAGTTTGGGAGTGAATCGGAAAAGGGATAGCTTTTCGTGTTCGCTCGCCGTCCGTCTGAGTTGCCGTCGGCCCCCATCGAGTCTCCGACAGCCGTGATTCATCCCGGTCAACCCCGAACCAGGTGGGCTCTCTTCATCTTCCGCTGTTTTGAGTCCCCGTCCCCTGCCTTTTGGGTGCCGGGCACACCAAATCTATTCGGTGACCGCCCGGCCCCCACCAAAGGAGGATAATGCTTGTTATACGTTCAAAGAAGTGTTCTTAAACGTTGTATGTCGACGAGAACCCATGAATCGTGTCAAAATCAGCCCAGAAAATCCATCTCTCAGTCCCCTCCCACGTATTTGTTAAAATGCCTCAAAGAAGCCCTTCAAGCTTCAAACGTCGGATCCGTGTGTGCCATTATTCAACGTTCTTTTGCAAACCGTGACCACTTTGTTGCAAAATGTGATTGTGCAAAGCACCACACAGCACGTTTGAGCCATATATCACCTTGAATCTTGGCCTGAAGTTTTCGTTTGAACTCGCGTACCACTCGTTTGATAAAATGCCTGAGTGAAGGCCCAAACTAAAAAGAAATATGAAATCAGTGCATAGAATCTTCGATATATGTTTTGTTCGTTTAAGATTGATGTTTGGTCTCTGACTTCTTGATTTCGTGTGATTTTATAGCATGTTAACTCCGGTACGAGTCGGCCATGTGTGCATTCCCGACCTGCTGGAAAGCTCTTCGTCGCCGGATCGAGGTTAGAGGCTGTTGCCGGATCCATGCCCGCGGTTAGAGGCTGTTGCAGTCAGTTTCCCATTTTTGTTTTGTGTGATTATGTACGTGTAGATTTAGAGCTTTAGATCTATTTGAGATTCGGAGAAAAGGGGGTAAGTCGACACCAACGTTTGGTCGCTCGCGTAATTTTTCATAGCCAGAGTTAGTTTATGGTTCGGTGGAGGCAGCAGCCAGCGGTGAGAGTGTGGGCCCAATGGCGGCCACCAGCGTTGGCGACGCGTGCCGACAGTCGGGGGTGAAGAGGTGGTCACGGCGTGGTTTCGACTGGATGCGTGGGGTAGGCCTTGGTGAAGAACAGTATGAAGAAGCTCTGGGTAGAAGGCACGAAGGGGGAAAGGAAGACTAGAAAGGACAAAAGAGAAAAAAGAAAAAGAAACAAAAAAAGGAAAGAAAAAAAAAAGAAACGAGAGAAAATAGGAAAAGAAATCGGAAAAGAAATAGGAAAAAGATCCCGAGCGGGTCATAGAGAGTCGGGTCAGGTGTCGGATGGATCGGGTCAAGGGACCCGGTCCGGAATCTTTATTTTATTAATAAAAATTTAAAAAATATTTTAAAATTTTAAAAAATTGGAAAATTTTTAGTAGTAAAAAAAATTAAAAAATCTGAAAAACATTAAAAATGCAGAAAATTCAAAATTTTTTTAAAAAATAAATAATTTAAAAAAATTTAAGAAATTTCGAAATTTAAAAACGTTATTTGAGATTTGGAATTAGTTTTTCTTGCCCTTTTGTGTGATTGGTATCTTGTTTGATTATATGTTGCTTGATTCACACACTTTGAAATGCTCGTTTAATTTAACTTCTCATGTGATTGATTATGTATATTGGGTTCATATATTGATTATTGCTTTTCTTAACTTGGTTAGGGATGGAATTTTGAGATTCCCAATTGATGTGAACATGTTAGGCAGTGATTGAATAAGGTTAGGTATCGAAAGGGCACTAGTTGATCAATTAGTGTAATTAAGTCCCCGTATCCATTGAGTCTCTGGTTCGTAGAAGTGAAGCATTTCTCCCGTGCTTTACTTGGGTGTTTGATCAACTCACAAAAAATTGATTAGTGGCGACTTCTAGATAAAATTGATTCGCGTGTTAATAACTCAAAATCTATGTCACGAATTAATATGGGTTTGGGAGAGCTCGAACTAGGTTTAAACTTAGTAATTTATTAACCAAACCCCTTAGGCGGTAAGCGCCGGTTTGGAGAGGTCGCGACAATATTTTATCTAATTATGGATAATAAAAAAAAAAAAACAAGATGATCCAACATGTGGCAGTCAATGCATTTGTCCCCTTCTGTACCACAGTATCAAGACTCCTGCGAGCTTGTCCTCACAAAATCCAATCTTTTACCCTCCCCTCCTAGTCTAGGAATTTATCTTAGTGAAGGTAATGCCAAGCAAAATTAGTTCTCTTCTTTTCTTTTTATTTCTAACTCATAGTAAACTGCACAACTGAAGCAAATGACTCAAACAAACCTGATTGCTCCGCCGAGACCGACAGAGATCATGTAGACCATCCAACAAGTGTTGAGGCTGCAAAATTGAAGGTATGAACGTAGTTCTAAACTTCTCATTCCACGAAAAAAGACAGTCCTGCTTATACAAATTCTTTCAATTCATACCTAATTGATGACACAGACATCTCTAGTTTCGGATTTGGCAGAAGACCCGATAGAAAAACGACCAGCTCAAAGGACCAGTACTCGAAACTGCGAAAGAAAGTAAATCAAGAGACAAGTGATGTGAGCAAACTAGTTTAAGGCTAGGACTCTCACTTCTGAAACAGGGGACTTAGATTAATACAGTCTGACCAACTATCATCAAAACGCTTCGAAAAAACCAACTAGCTACTAATCTTTTCTTTTGATCATAAATTTTGGCATTGCATTAGCAAACATAAGCACAAATAGGTACTCACCAAATCATAACTGCTGGAGGAACAGCAAGCTTGACGAAGCTAACAAAGTCAAGCAAGGCCTCTCTTGTGAAACCAGTCCAAGTTTTGATACAAGCTGGAGAGAGCTTCACGTAAATCGCCAGCAAAATCACATTGCTCCAATTCGAAATCGTGCTCGCCAAAGTAGCTCCTTTGATTCCTAGTCCAAACTTAAAGATGAAGACCCAACAGACAACTATGTGAAGAGAAGCAATAACCAGAGTGCTCATCATCATCGGTAGAATGTTATTTTGCATCTGCAAGAACCTGTTCAAACATTGGAGGAGGCCATACGCGAATAGACTTGGGATTATCCAACGGTTGAAAATTCCCGCTTCCCTCGAAATCTCCACGTTTTGATCAAAAGCTATGGAATGTCGGAGGTGTAGAGTCATATGACTGCAAGAGGAATGCTTAGGCATAGAAGCGTAAGCATAGCTCGTTGCATGTGAACTCCAAGCATATGATACTCTTTGGCTCCATAGGCTTGGCCACACAGTGTCTCCAATGCACTTATGATTCCTAACTTTCATCAGACATTTTGGTCGAGACATTTCACTTTGCAAACAAAATGAAGATCAAAGTATGCACAACCTAGGAATCGTGCTCAAAGCACAGTTGACCTCAGCAGATGTAACATGTCATTTCACCGCTCGTGGAAATTCAACACCAGAGAAGCACAATACATGTTCAGAGACAAGGATAGTGAAACCTCGGAGATAACTCAAAAAACACATTTTACCACTTGCTTCTTCAAATTCAGTACCCGAATGTGGCCTCGAGGCGACAAATTGAACTTATTTTCCTTTCCAGTTTCCTCAATGTTAAGGTAAAGATGGGTATTATTGTGTTAATGCATTTCCTGCCTCATCAATTCCCGTGTTTCGTGCTGATGTATCACCTCCTGCAGAACACATTTTCCTCAAACCATTTTGTCAAATTTCTCTTTCTTTCGACTAGCAAGACCAACATCATCAAAAGACAAACCTCATGCACACACAACAATAAGAAACGAGAAGCAACAGGAACATCAATGGCGATGCACAAGAAAGCGACGGAGTAGAGAGCGGTACCAAGACGCTAAAGCCCGTGACGGAAGCGAAGGAGGTGGCCATGGACACGCCGGAGAGGGGGAGCTCCCCGAGGTGGCCCACGAACATGACAGAGATCACCTGCACGCTGTACTGCAGCATGCTCGCCCCGATCAGCGGCCCCAACGGCCGCGCCTGCCGCTTCAATTCCTCGATCATGATCACGCGACGCTCGTCCCTTGGAACCAAGCCGGGTGAAGGTTTTCCGCTGCCGCCGCCGTCATGCTCGAGATCATGGCTTTGGATCAGAGGAGATTCAAGAAGGGACGCTTTATCGATTTCTTGATCTCCTCCTCCTCCTCCTCCTCCTCCCATTTTCCCGAGTTCCGTCAATGGGGAGCCCTCTCGAGGGAGAAAATAGTATGGTTTGCAAGTGCCAGATCAGCGTTGACGTGGCGTGCGCTTATTTTCTGATTTCCAATGAGATATTAACACATGGACATTGATCTGGAAAAATTAAAAAGAGAAATTTCTCTTTTTCCTCTTCCATCTTCAACCTCCGCTCCATCTCCACCGCCCAAGCTGCCACGGTCCGCGACAAATATGGAGATGCTGCAGCTCATCACCGGAGGACATGGGCGAGCCAAGACTCGAGATGCAGATATGCAAGCCGAATATTTCCTCCCTCCACCTAATCTCTACCACCTCAACCGTTTATCATTACTTCTAACAAAAAAAAAACGGTTTGTCATTGTTAAGGTGGTAGAACCAGAAGATGAGAAGCAAATGCTTGTTATCTTTGGTAAAATTAAAAACGAGCATTTAAAACATGGATCCGATTCATCGGTTCTTGATTCATTTCTTTCTTTGGAAATGGGAAATGAATCGCACAATACTAATTTCACTTTTTTAAGAATCGGAAAGTAATCGCAAGATCCGATCTAATAATCAGATCAATTTGATTTCCGGTAGATATGGCCACGGTTCAAGAATCGGCGGTTCCGGTTCGTGGTCATGCATGAACCAGCAGTTCCGGTTCGGAACGGGCGGTTCTAGGCTGATTCTGATTTGAGGGGGGAGGAGGAGGGGGCATCGGCATCGGCATCAGTGGCTGCGTGCATGGGCGAGGACGACGGCAGCAGGGGTCAAATCTGGGAAGACGAGGGGTGGACGGAGGAGAAAAGGGGAGGACAGAAGGAGGCGCAGGGGAGAGGGGGGAAGGAGGGATTTGGAGGAGGACTGGAGGAGGTGGGCATGGGTGGGGTTGGAACGTGGGGCTGCAGGTTCCCGCTGCTTGTTGTCGGCGGCATTGACGAGGATCTCGTTGAAGATCTTGTAGAGGCCAGGGACATAGGCGACAGGGTGGTGGACCACCTCGTCAACCTCATAGACCCACAGCGACTGGGTGTGCTTCTCGATAGAGCCGATGTAGGTGTCGAGGCAGAGGAGCATGTGCTCGAGCTAGGACTTCTTCTTGTAGGTCTCGTCCAAGATCCCGGCCTTGCGCGACCAGTGGCGGCAGTGTTGGCAATGTTGCTAGTCTGCAAGGGGAGCGCGTGGGCCATGGGTTGCAGCGGCAGCAGAGAAGGGGAAGATTTTGGAGAGGAGGAATCTCTGCAGCGAACCTGCAGCAGTAGTTTTTTTTTTTGGAACTGGAACCGGGCTCGTAGGCCACGGGCCGATTCTGGTTCCGAACCACAGGCATAGTCAACAGGCCAGTCCTGGATTTGACCTAGGCCTATTCCAAGCCTGTTCTGGGCCAAAATAGCTCGTGGCCATGTCTAGTTTCCGGTTGTATTCCAAATCCATGCACACCTATACGGCGACACGAAGTCTTCCCTCAAATTGATACGTCCCAATACGACACTTCCTGTCAAAACCACGAGATACGTTCGGCGTCGTTGACTCATGGTGTTGCATCTAGTCATGGCCACGGTTCGGAACCGGCAGTTCCGGTTCGTGGCCAAGTATGAATTGGCCGATTCCGGGCCGGTTCCGATTTCGGTTCAGGTTCAGAATCGATCGGTTCGGAACCGGTTCCAGGCTGGTTCATAATTTTTCTTTTCCGTTTTTTTTTCTTTTCCTTTTCCTTTTCTTTTTTTTTCTTTTCTTCGTCCGCCAGTCATAGCCGGGGCCGGCGGAAGTCGCCGGCCTCAGGCGTCGGCGAGGGCCGCCCTCGCCGGCGTCGGGCGAGGGCCGCCCTCGCCGGCGTCGGGCGAGGCCGGCCTCGCCAGATCAGACGAGGGCTCGATCTCGCCAACAACTGGCGAGGTCGAACCCTCGCCAGATCTGGCGAAGCTCGACCTTGCCAACAACTAGTGAGGCCGGCGAGGCTCGACCTCGCCGACGTCGAGCAAGGCTAACCTCAATTGCAACTGGCGAGGCCGGCCTCACCCGATGCCGGCGAGGTTGAACCCTCGCCAGATCTGGTGACTCTATGCTGCAACTTTTTTTTTGTGGAACCGGCTCGGAACCAGTGGTTCTGGGCTGGTTCCAAAATTTCTGGAATCGGAACCGGGCCCATAGGGCAGAGGCCTATTCCGGTTCCAAACCGCGGGCCCAGTCAACGGACCGAGTTTGGATTTGACCAGGCCGATTTCAGGCCGAAACCGGCCCGTGGCCATGACTAGTTGCATCCGTCCACGTCTTCGAGAGTACAGAAAAGGACGATGCCAGCTAGATACTCTTCCGCCATGTCCCACGCGGACATTAAATGCCATCTCCCACGCGCAAATTATGGGCATTAAATGCCATCTCTCCCCGCCTACATACCTATAAAATGCCATCTCCCACGCGGACATCCGGTCCCCCTCTCGCTCTCTCCCCCGAAGTCTTCATATTAGCAGAAGCGGAAGGCAGGCGGCGGAGAGATCCCGATTCCCGTTTACTAGTCCTTCTCGGCTCTTCCATGGATCAAGAAACGAAGCAGATGATGGAGGAGAGGCTGCTGGTGAAGAGGGAGGAGGCGGCAGAAGAAAGCAAGAGCGATGGCATCACGTGGGGAGGATTGGGGGAGGAGATGAAGAGGGTGGGGCGCATAGCGGCGCCGATGGTGGCGGTGACGTCGTCGCAGTACCTCCTCCAGAATATCTCTGTCATGATGGTCGGCCACCTCGGCGAGCTCTCCCTCTCCAGCACCGCCATGGCCGTCTCCCTCGCCTTCGTCTCCGGCTTCAGCCTCCTCGTTCGTACTCCCTCTCTCTTCCTTTCTCCCCTTCACGTTTTTTAACTATTTGTTTTGGATTGATTTTTACCGTGGTGCCAATTTTCTTACTGAACGAGCATTGTAGTCATCGTGACATGATCGGTGACTGCTTGTTTGAATTACACATGAGCTATCCGTTTTCATATGCTTCCGTATGCTCTCAACAATGATGCACTTCAGTTAAAATTAATTTGAATTAGCAGACTCAGCCAATTCATCTTCATTGCGGTTTTTTCCTTTCATTCTTTTCGAGCAAATGAACCCCACCATCTATAATGAGAATAGCGGCGGCGTGTGTGTCAGAATCTCAATTCTCAACAATGATTCCGTGGAATTAAATGTAACCCGTTTGCTCCAAACCACACACGAGAAACAGCCGAGTACATGTCCTTAGGCATTTGTCGTGATCGACCCTTTGAAGCATCGTCTGCCTATACCAGTTGAATGTGTATAATTATGTCTTTGCCGATCCTATTACCTATAGATGTTGGATTTGTGAGATTCCCGAGGGCATTACAGGCACATAACTGGTGCTGAATAATAGTCCAAGATGGCGGTTACTTGAGTATTGTCTTCTTGTTGACAATGTCAATAGTTGGTCCGCTTTAAGCTGGTCACTGTTCCAAAAGTTAACGGTGATTTGACCCAAGTTGGTGAGATTTGGGAAAAAGCTCGTTCTCTCTTTGGTCAAGGACATGCTCTTTAACAGTGAAAAAGATAGGGATCTGATTCTGATGGGACAAAATCACATTATTAAGTTTTTAAAGTGAGCGGTATTCAATGTACCGACAATAATTCTTAAAATTATTTTATCAATCAATTGAGTATTAGTATGACCCTATGTGCTTTCTCTGTGGGTTCCTAGAGTTGTACATGTAACAGTACTGAGACGAGGTTGTTGTATTCTGGGCTCCTGTCAGTTGAGCTGCTCATGTTATTTCTATAAAACACACTGCACATAGTCATTTGTGTGTATGAGAGTCCAGAAAAAGCAATTGTACCATGTTAGAAAACTGATCGAGGATGATGATGGGCCTGCTTGTTGACATAAAAACTGTCCATTCCACCAATTTTGGTTGCTTTTATAAAACATATGTTCAGGCTAGTCTTTATGAACGAATTTTGATCCTAAGTGTATGGGAGACAAATATTGTTTCATTTATAGATGGCTAAACTTTTTAGTTCATGAATTTGCAACAACAGCTTGGCATGGCCAGTGCACTGGAAACTCTGTGCGGACAAGCCTACGGAGCTCAACAATACCAAAAGCTCGGAACACATACATACACCGCGATCTTCTCTCTGACCTTAGTGTGCGTCCCTCTCTCTTTCCTCTGGTTCTACATGGGCAAACTCCTTGTGTTGATGGGCCAAGACCCGCTGATCTCACGTGAGGCGGGTAGGTTCATAGTGTGGCTCATCCCTGCAATCTTTGCATACGCGGCGCTCCAGCCACTGGTCCGTTACTTCCAGACCCAGAGCCTCACCACTCCAATGCTCATAGGCTCCTGTGCCACGCTCTGCTTACATGTGCCTCTCTGTTGGGTCCTCGTGTTCAAGTCCGGGCTACATAACCTTGGAGCCGCATTGGCATTGGGAATTTCTTATTGGTTGAATGTGATCTTTCTCTGGCTGTACATGACATTCTCTAGCGCGTGCCGGAAGACACGTGTCCCGGTGTCAATGGAGATATTCCGAGGCATTCGGGAGTTCTTCCAATTCGCTGTTCCATCAGCTGTCATGCTTTGGTAACTTATGTTCATGCCTAAGTGCTACTTCTGTGTGAATTTCTTTGTTTTCTAGTAGCAGTGCATGTGTATATGCTGTTTATATTGAGTGATGACTCATCCTAGGTCTAGTAAGACTACTTTACGTATTTTGTATGCTAGCAGTAACAGATATGACGGATGGTTACATGGGTTTTGAATGTGACCCACTTGCTTCTCTTGAAGTCTACCGCATCACTTGATGTATCAATTTATTATACCGCTCAATGTACACCTAGCATTAGTCTTGCATTCCTCTTGATTGGAAAATGAACTCAACTCATCTTTTTTGTTTTACTGTTTAAGATATTTTCTGTTGATGGAGTTTCTTTCTGTGTACTCATTTGGATGGATTGTAGCCTTGAATGGTGGTCATTTGAACTGCTCATCCTGCTTTCTGGGCTTCTACCGAATCCACAGCTTGAAACTTCAGTTCTCTCTGTGTGGTATGTCCCGTCTTTCATGTTACATTTTTCACGACTTGACCAACATATGATTTTAGAGCTGTGTATTGATCTCGCATTCTAATCTGCTTTTCTGTTTAATCTCATGAACAGTCTCTCAACGGTATCAACACTTTTCACAATACCATTTGGAGTTGGAGCTGCTGGAAGGTTTGTAAACCCCCCTTGTAGCCTCTTGGGGCATGTTAGACTGACCCCCATAGTACACTTATAATGTTCTAACAGAACCCTAACTCTTTTTCGCTGTCTTTCTTCAATAACAGCACGAGAGTGTCCAATGAATTGGGAGCAGGAAATGCGCAGGCAGCTCGTGTAGCTGTCTATGCAGTGATGCTTATAGCAGTCACCGAGACAAGTATCGTGAGTGCGGTCTTATTTGCAACCCGGAAAGTCTTCGGTTACACCTTCAGCAATGAAAAGGAAGTTGTGGACTACGTTACGAAGATGGCTCCTCTTGTTTGCCTCTCTGTCATCTTAGACACCTTTCAAGGTGTCCTTGCAGGTATAACTCAACCTCTCTGTATCATTGGAGAGAACTTTGTCTGGACTTGATCTCGATAGACTCATGGAACTATGATTTAGGAACAGGGAAGCCTACACTAGATAAGTCGATCACCTCCTGAGCGATTATAATGCAATCGGTTTTTTGTCGTGATGTTGTTTTGCTCGATCAGGTATTGCGAGAGGATGTGGGTGGCAACACATTGGAGCTTATGTGAACCTGGGGGCATTCTATCTGTGTGGAATTCCAGTTGCTGCAACCTTGGCATTTTGGGTGGGATTGAGAGGAGTGGGACTTTGGATAGGGATTCAAGTGGGTGCTATTGTACAGACATCGTTGCTCTCAATCGTGACCTTTTGCTCAAATTGGGAAAAGCTGGTAATTTATTTTTTTCCTATACTACTCAAATCAACAACATACCTTACCAAAAAAAAACAACATGCCTTAGGGATGACTTCTTAGCAGCTATACCTTCATAAAACTAGACGAGCAGGAGTTTGGGACAGCCCTAGATCCTCTTTCTTCATGGTGCAATCGTCACAAGTTATATGGCTTTTTATTGGAAGTGCAATCTAAGTTTTTCCTGTCATCAATTCTTCGATTTTTCCGTAGTGGCAACCTCTGTAGGCCGTCCCCTAGAAATTTTTCTTGCTGCCTCATAAGGACTTGATTGTAATATTCAAAAAGATTTAGGAACTAATTGCACTCAATTGGAAGATCTAGATTGGTCTTGGATATTTTCATGTTAGTTAATCGTGTTAGAAAATGTTTTAATGTAATTACGAAGTATTGTTATCACCGAACTAGGTATCAATTCACGTCAATGTGTAGAGCTGTGCCATGTCATGTTACGTCGATTGGCAGTTTCTCTTGATAATTCCTGTTGTATTCGACTCCGTGTTCACCTATGATAGTGGGAATTGCCATCAAGGAATTAAGTTGGTGTTGAACTTTCTTTTGGTGTTGCAGGCAAGCAAAGCGAGGGAGAGATTATTTGATGGAAGCTTTTCAGCCGATAATGGATCGATCATCTGAGCTCAAGCAAAGCTCCAACTAAGAAAATGATCATTGCAATTCACAAGCTCTCCAATTGTTTATGTTGTATCAAGGCTGCACTATCTATTTTCTATAAAGTCAGTTTGCTAATGTCCTGTTTTCTAGGAGTTAATTAGTCGTGGTTTTACTAGGTCAGTCCTATTTTGTAGGAGTGTTTAGCTACATGTTTTCTTTAATTGTTCTGTTAGTTTGTTGCTAGTTTTGTGGATCAAGCAAGCTGTTAGTTAGTGGGTAACGTGTGTTTGTGGATAAGCTTTGGTATGTATTTAAGCAATTTCAGTTTTCTGAATAGAATGAGAAGTTCCCTTCCAATACATTCTGTTTTGTTGCATAATATAGTTTTTTCTGCAAAAATACAGCTTTTGCTATCAATTCTTCTCCTGTTCTTTGAAAAACAACATTGGTATCAGAGCTTTCTTGATCTTAAGGGTCTGTGAGTGACTTGTGAGATTGATTGAGAGGTGTGTCTGCATCCATAGAAGCCGGAGGCAAGATGGAGGCAGGATGGAGTGATTTTTCAGCAATGGCTCCACCAGTGTTTGATGGAGGAAATTATCAAGTCTGGCTAGTGAGAATGTGAGCCTCTCTATAGGGTTGTGATTTTTGGGAAGCTGTGGAACAAGATTATGAAGTTGGTCCCCTTCCTGACAATCCAACCATTAATTAGATCAAGTATCACAAGGAGAGGACAACAAGGAAAGCAAAGGCAAAGTTTTGTTTTTATGTTGCTGTCTCACTTGCCATTTTCAGCAGAATTATGGCTTGTGAATCAGCCAAAGCTATCTGGGACTTCCTCAAAGTTGAGTATCAAGGAGATGAGAGGATCAAAAGCATTAAAGGGCTAAATCTGATCACAGAATTTGAGAGATTGTAGATGAAGGAGTCTGAGACAATTAAGGAGTATTCTGATAAGTTGATAAGCATTGCAAATCAGGCAAGAGTTCTAGGCACTGACCTCTATGATAATAGGCTAGTGCAGAAGATTCTTGTCTCCTTGCTTGAAACGTTTGAGGCAACTATTGCCTCTTTGGAGAATACCAAGGATTTGTCTCGGATCAAGTTGGCAGAATTGCTAAGTGCTCTACAAGCACAAGACCAGAGGAGGTTAATGAGGTTGGAAGGAAGTACAGAAGGAGCTTTGCAGGCCAAAGAACAGCAGAATGTAGGAGGGAAAGCCAAAAAATGGAAAGGGAAGAAAGGGAATGACAGTAGTGATTCAAAAGCTACTGCAGGAGAGAACAGTGCAGGCAACTCCAAAAACAATTGGAGAAGGTATTCCTCATGTCAGCACTGTGGAAAACACAATCATCCACACTTTAGGTGTTGGAAGAGGCCAGATGTATGGTGCAAAAAATGTCATAAGCTTGAACATATTGAGAAGTTCTGCAAAGAGAAGGGAGATCAGCAGCAAGGTGATGCACATGCTGCATTCCAGCAAAAGTTAGATCAACTGTTTGTTGCTTCTTGTTTCTCCTCTAGTACTCGATGTGACAGTTGGCTTGTTGATAGTGGTTGCACAAACCACATGACAAGTGATGAAAAGCTATTTATAGACCTTGACAAGTCATTGAAGTCAAGAGTGAGGATTAGGAATGGGGAGTACTTAGAAGTGAAAGGTAAAGGGACTGTAGCAATAAAGAATTGTGCTGGAACTAAGCTGGTTTCTAATGTGATGTATGTGCCTGAGTTTGATCAGAATTTGTTTAGTGTGGGGCAGTTGGTAGAAAAGGGATTTAAGGTGATATTTGAAGAGGAGAAGTGTTTGATCTTTGACTCCAGTAGTCAGGAGCTCTTCAAGATAAAGATGCAACATAAGAGTTTAATCCTCTCGAGAAGAAGCAGGTGGCATTCAAGTGTCAGGCTAGTGATTTAAAGATATGACACAAGAGGTTAGGGCACTTTCATCACAAAGGCTTGCTGTTCATGAAGAGGAATGAAATGGTAACTTGGTTACCAAGCCTGGAGGAGCAGATCACAAGGTGCAAGGCTTGTTTGCTAGGCAAGCAGACAAGACTACCCTTCAAGGAATCCACTTGGAGAGCTATATAGAAGCTGCAGCTGATTCATACAGATCTCTGTGGTCCACAAGTGATTTCTTCACTAAATGGCAATAGGTATTTCATTATTTTCATTGATGATTATACTAGAATGTGCAGGATTTACTTCATGAAGCAAAAGTCAGAAGTTGCTGAGGTATTTTTGAAGTTTAAAAGATGGGTTGAGAATCAAAGTGGCTGCAAGATTCAGGTCATCAAATCTGATAATGGAACAGAATACACTATCTATTTTCTATAAAGTCAGTTTGCTGATGTCCTATTTTCTAGGAGTTAATTAGTCGTGGTTTTACTAGGTCAGTCCTATTTTGTAGGAGTGTTTAGTTGCATGTTTTCTTTAACTATTATGTTAGTTTGTTACTGGTTTTGTGGACCAAGCAAGCTGTTAGTTAGTGAGCAACGTGTGTTTATGGATAAGCTTTGGTCTGTATTCAAGCAATTTCAGTTTTCTAAATAGAATGAAAAGTTCCGTTCCAATACATTCTGTTTTGTTGCATAATATAGTTTTTGCTGCAAAAATACAGCTTTTGCTATCAATTCTTCTTCTATTCTTTGAAAAACAACATTGGTATTAGAGCTTTCTTGATATTAAGAGGCTGTGAGTGACTTGTGAGATTGATTGAGAGGTGTGTCTGCATCCATAGAAGCCGAAGGCAATATGGAGGCAGGATTGAGTGGTTTTTCAGCAATGGCCCCACCAGTTTTTGATGGAGAAAATTATCAAGCCTAGCTAGTGAAAATGCGAGGCTATATAGAGGGTTGTGATTTTTGGGAAACTGTGGAACAAGATTATGAAGTTGGTCCCCTTCCTAACAATCCAACAATTAATCAGATCAAGTATCACAAGGAGAGAACAACAAAGAAAGCAAAGGCAAAGTTTTGTTTATATGCTGCTGTCTCACTTGCCATTTTCAGCAGAATTATGACTTGTGAATCAGCCAAAGCTATTTGGGACTTCCTCAAAGTTGAGTATCAAGGAGATGAGAGGATCAAAAGCATGAAGGGGCTAAATTTGATCATAGAATTTGAGAGACTACATATGAAGGGGTCAGAGACAATTAAGGAGTATTCTGATAAGTTGATAAGCATTGCAAATCAGGAAAGAGTTCTAGGTACTGACCTCTATGATAATAGGCTAGTGCAGAAGATTCTTGTCTCCTTGCCTAAAAAGTTTGAGGCAACCATTGCCTCTTTGGAGAATACCAAGGATTTGTCTCAGATCAAGTTGGCAGAATTGCTAAGTGCTCTGCAAGCACAAGAGTAGAGAAGGTTAATGAGGTTGGAAGGAAGTACATAAGGAGCTTTGCAGGTCAAAGAACAATAGACTGTAGGAGGGAAAGGCAAGAAGTGGAAAAGGAAGAAAGGGAATGGCAGTAGTGGTTCAGAAGCTGTTGTAGGAGACAACAGTTCAGGCAACTCCAAAAACAATTGGAGAAGGTATTCCTCATGTCAGCACTATGGAAAACAAAATCATCCACAGTTTGGGTGTTGGAAGAGGCCAGATGTAAGGTGCAGCAAATGTCACAAGCTTGGACACATTGAGAAGTTCTGCAAAGAGAAGGGAGATTAGCAGCAATGTGAGGCACATGCTACGGTCCAGCAAGAGGTAGATCAACTGTTTGTTGCCTCTTGTTTCTCTTCTAGGACTCCATGTGACAGTATAGTGGTTGCACAAACCACATGACAAGTGATGAAAAGCTATTTATAGACCTTGACAAGTCATTGAAGTCAAGAGTGAGGATTGGGAATAGGGAGTCCTTAAAAGTGAAAGGTAAATGGACTATAGCAATAAAGAGTAGTGCTGGAACTAAGCTGGTTTCTGATGTGATGTATGTGCCTGAGATTGATCAGAATTTGCTGAGTGTGGGGCAATTGGTAGAAAAGGGATTTAAGGTGATATTTGAAGAGGGAAAGTGTTTGATCTTTGACTCTAGTGGTCAGGAGCTATTCAAGATAAAGATGCAACATAAGAGTTTAATCCTTTCAAAAAGGAGCAAGTGGCATTTAAGTGTCAAGCTAGTGATTCAGAGATATGGCACAAGAGGTTAGGGCACTTTCATCACAAAGGCTTGCTATTCATGAAGAGGAATGAAATGGCAACTTGGTTACCAAGCCTGGAGGAGCAGATCACAAGGTGCAAGGCTTGTTTGCTAGGCAAGCAAATAAGACTTCCCTTCAAGGAATCCACTTAGAGAGTCACGGAGAGGTTGCAGTTGATTCATACAGATCTCTGTGGTCCACAAGTGACTCCTTCACTAAATGGCAACAGGTATTTCATTATTTTCATTGATGATTATACTAGGATGTGCTGGATTTACTTCATGAAGCAAAAGTCAGAAGTTGCTAAGGTATTTTTGAAGTTTAAGGGATGGGTTGAGAATCAAAGTGGCTACAAGATTCAGGTCATCAGATCTGATAATGGAATAGAATACACTTCGCACAGGTTCAACTCTTTCTATGAAGAGGCTGGAATTGAGCATCAGCTTAGTGCTCCTTACTCTCCACGGCAAAATGGAGTTAGTGAGAGGAAGAATAGAACCATTATGGAGATGACTAGGTGTCTACTGCATGACAAGAATCTACCAAAAGAATTTTGGGCAGAAGCAGCAAACACGGCAGTTTTCCTGCTGAATAGACTGTCTACAAGGGTATTGGAGAAGAAGACACCCTTTGAAGCTTGGTTTGGTATCAAGCCAATTCTAAGAAATTTGAAGGTGTTTGGCTGTCTGTATTTTTCTCATATTCCGCAGGTCAAGAGAGACAAGCTGGGAGAGAAAGCTGAACTTGGGATCTTTGTTGGCTACAGTTTAGTGTCAAAAGCCTATGGGATCTATCAACCAAAGGTGATCACTAGCAGGGATGTTCAGTTCCATGAGCAATGGGACTAGACAGGTGAGCCACAAGGCAAGCACAAGGAGGTTTCACTAGAACCTGACAAGTTGGTGGATGATGTTCTAGTTAGAGGTACCAAATCTCTAATTGACATATATATCAGAGGTGCGGTGTGGCTGTTTTAGAACCTACAGGTTATGAGGAAGCCAAAAGCGATCAGAGGTGGATATATGCAATGAATGAAGAGTTGGCTATGATAGAAAAGAACCAAACATGGGAACGTGTGGAGAGGCCTCAAGACAAGAAGGTGATTGGAGTAAAATGGGTTTTCAGGACCAAACTCAATCCTGATGGCTCAGTGAATAAGCATACGGCCAGGTTGGTGGTGAAGGGATATGCACAGGCTTAGTGAGTTGATTTTTCAGAAACCTTTGCTCCTGTGGCAAGACTTGATACAATTAGAATGACTCTTGCTTTGGGAACTCAACAAGGATGGAAGGTGTATTAGTTAGATGTGAAATCTACATTTTTGAATGGAGAGTTGCAGGAGGAGATTTATGTTGAGCAACCAAAAGGCTTTGTCACAACAGGCCAGGAGGAGAAAGTTTATTTGCTAAGAAAGGCTCTCTATGGCTTGCGGCAAGCTCCCAAAGCATGGTACAGTAAGATGGATGAGCACTTGCTAGGCCTGGGTTTCAAGAAAAGTCTCAGTGAATCCACTCTATATGTCAAGAAGTTAGTATCTAACTTAGTGGTGGTGTCTCTTTATGTGGATGATATGCTGGTAATAGTGAGTAATAGTGCTCAAATTACTGCATTTAAGCAAGAGATGATGAAGATGTTTGAAATGACTGATCTTGGTGAGATGTCGTATTTTCTGGGGATGGAGGTTAGGCAAACTCAAAATGAAGTTTTTATCTGTTAGAAGAAGTACATGAAGGAGATCTTGAAGAGATTCAACATGGACGAGTGCAAGAGCGTGAATACTCCAATGGGTCAAAAGGAAAAGCTTCAAAAGAAGGATGGATTAGAACCTGCTGATGAAAGAGTTTATAGAAGTTTGATTGGCTATCTTGTGTATCTCACTGCAACTAGGCGAAACATCATGTTTACTGTAAGTGTCTTGTCTAGATTCTTTAATTGTGCAAGTGAGTTGCATATGGTAGGTGCAAAGAGGGTGTTGAGGTACTTTTTTTTTTACTTAAAAGGTACTCTTTCATATAGAATTAACTTCTGCAGAATTCAGGAGTTTAAGTTGCAAGGGTATTCTGATAGTGACTGGACAGGACCAGCGGATGATATGAGAAGTACTTCAGGGTATTGCTTTACATTTGGGTCAGCCTATTTTTCCTAGTGTTCAAAGAAGCAGGAAATAGTGGCTCAATCAACTGTAGAAGCTAAGTTCATTGCAGCTACTGCAGCTGTGAATTAAGCATTATGGATAAAGAAGTTGATGGATGATTTGCATTTGGAGCAAGAAGAAGACATAGAATTATTTGTGGATAATCAAGCTACTATGGCCATTTCACAAAATCCAGTATTTCATGGAAGAACAAAGCATTTTAAGGTCAAGTATTACTTCTTGAGAGAAGTGCAGAAGGATGGAGAGGTGAAGCTGGTGTATTGTAGTTCAGAAAACCAAATTGCAGATATATTCACTAAGTCATTTCATGTTGGTCAATTTGAACTTCTCATGGCAAAGCTCAGAGTGTGCAGCACTTGATCCAGGAGGAGAGTGTTGTTGTACCAAGGTTGCACTATCTATTTTCTATTAACTCAGTTTGCTGATGTAATGTTTTCTAGGAGTTAATTAGTCGTGGTTTTACTAGCTCAATCCTATTTTGTAGGAGTGATTAGCTGCATGTTTTCTTTAACTGTTCTGTTAGTTTGTTGCTGGTTTTGTGGACCAAGTATGCTGTTGGTTAGTGGGCAACGTGTGTTTATGGATAAGCTTTGGTCTGTATTTAAGCAATTTCAATTTTCTGAATAGAATGAGAAGTTCCCTTCCAATACATTCTGTTTTGTTGCATAATATATTTTTTGCTGCAAAAATACAGCTTTTGCTGTCAATTCTTCTTATGTTCTTTGGAAAAACAACAGTTTAGTTCTTGATTTCAGTGATGTCACATTCATAGATTGCATTAGATCACACATGGCATCTGCAGCCGTATGCAATTCACACTCAGATTCACTGAACAAGGTCACCATTTTCGCGCAAATATCCAGCCCCTGAACATGAGCCAACATTCAATAATCTCAAGCATAAGTCATATATGAACATGAACATCAGTCATTCAAACAAGAGTTTGGGGGTAATTTCATTGCCTTGCCCTAAATGAAAATGCTTATCATATCGAGTTATTAGACTAGTTGTACCTAGATTCTTGGTCATTTTTAGATACCGTTTCTTAGTTGATGAACTAGACGAATAAATCTAAATACGTGAGTCGAGTTATGTTGTTAGCCATTATCATTTATAGTTATCGTGTTGCAGCAGAGAGCCCTCTTCGGGACATCTTCAAATTAAGTGCTTCACCGTCTTTCTGAAAGGACAAGAAATCGCGGGATTTATTCTAAACCTCAACAGCACGGAACATAAATCAAGATCCAAAGCTAATAACGCTTCTTGCCTATAAGTAGCCACCGACGATAAGTAGTCTAGCCAGATTATCACCAAGAAGCCAAAGGGCCCTCACAATGTGCGCAAGTTTCTTTCTACATTCTTGTTCATGCAGAATCTCTTTCAAGCTGAAAGTCGAAAAGGAGCCAAACTGCAAATGTTCTGCTTCTACAACGAAACAAATTAGTGCCAGCAGTTTTTCTTGACATATTCATAGACACGTGTCACACCAGATGTGCCGAACTTCCTTTTGCTTTATACAAAGCCTGATTATTCGGAGGCTTGTGGAACATCCCATACATTGATTAAGTCTAGACTTTTAGTCTATGCATATAGCCCTGACTCATATCAATTTGCACGCAATTTATAATTTAATAAGATAATGGTGGTCACTATTCTCTTTCTTTACAATTATCTTACACTTATAGCGATGACACGTTAGAATGCTATGATACGATTTTATGACCAGTCATGATGTTGATGTCATGTTATAAGAAAATGCCAATGGCAAATAGGTGTCGGCCCTTCTTGTCTTCTACTCGCCAATGCCATCGAGAGATCATAACATGCGGGGTCTCTCTCTCTCTCTTTCTCTCTCTGTTCATTCAGAGTATGATTTGATGGATCCAATCAAATATAATTGATTATCTGTTGGTTGGAGGTGGAGAAGATGCTACATGCACGGCTTCCCGGATACTAACAGAAAACATTTATCGTCTCGCCATACGCGAGAGTTCAGCTCTTGTCCGCATGCTGATATGTGACAACCCCTCGCTGCTGTCTTTTTAGGCTTTGGTCTATCATCATTTGTTTTTGTATTCCTCTTCCTCTGTCTTTTCCTTGAGATGCTAGCATATAAAATGCAATTATTGCCACTGATAATTGAAGACACCATCAAGTCTCTTCAACTGTTAATGTTTTTCTCCTATAATCTGCGAACACTTTGTTTGATTGTGATTTGTGAATAAAATATTTGCACAGAGACGTGTATGAAGTCGGCATCGTTCTATATTATATGAATTCCATCCCGCATCTATACTACGATATACAGTAAATATATATTAGCATAAGTAGCTTATAATCCAAAATTTATTTGGAAATAAATCTTGAATAATATAGCATGGCATGGATCATTTGCACTGCTGATATGTTGTGTAGCATGCTGAAGTAGTGTTGGCATGTCAAGTGATATAACCAACTTGGTATGCAGGATTTGAAGAGAATTGCTTAGTCACCACTAACAAATGATGCAGTAATTACATAATCCGAAATTTCTTTTATTAATAAAATTCGAAAATTTTGCACAACAAATCTTTAAAATCATGACACAATGTTTGAGAGTTTTGTAATTTCGATGTGCGGAGTTATGTTAATTTATGACTTTGACATGACATTTGTGGGTGCCACAATTATTCTAATCAAGTCCATAGACTTTGAATTTGTCTAATATTGTCCTTCTACTTTCAGAATTTCTAATCAAATTCCTTCAATGCCAAATCCAACTGATTAGGGGTATCAATGAGTCGGGTTGAGTCAAGCTTTCATGATACCCTACCTAACCCAAAATCAATAGGGTTGCGCTTCGCCCACCCAAACCCAGCCCAAGACCCTGTTCAGCATATACCCCAAGGTTCGAGTCGGGTTGGGGTTCAGGTTCGTCACTCAATTACGACCTTTCCAGTTTTTTCATCCTTCTCCAACTCCATGCTTCTCTAAACATCAGCTTCGTTGGGCCCCAACACCGAAATCGGCTTCGAAATCACGAATTGCCTCGCCGCCATCTCCATCACCGGCATGGGGGGCGGTGACTCCCTCAATCCCTGCGAACTCACCATTCGAGACGAATCAAATCAAAATGCAAAAGCAAAAGGCAGAGCTTAAATTAGGCAAAGAACCGTCCCAATCGACGAAAAGAGATGTCCCAAAATAGAAAAAGGTCCCCCCCCTTTTCTCCCCTGAAGAACAACACCACCCACACCAAAAGGGAAATCCACAACCGCTGGATTCAATCGACGATCGTAGGGATGCCGGAGCCGAGGCTCGATCGGAGCAACGGCGAGGGAGCAGACGAGCAAAGGCGCTAACTTTCAGATCCCATCAGGAGGAGCGGATGAAAGGAAATCGAAACCCTAATTGAATCGAATCGGATCAAACCGGGATGCACCAGAGGAATGAGGGGGGGGGGGAAGCGGATCTCGCCACGAATTCAAGAGGAGAATGCGAAGGAGAAGAGCATCCCCGAAGCCCTAGATCATGTCGTAGAAGAAGGAGATACAGAAGAGAGAGAAAGAGAAGAGAGAGAAAGTGTTGATTTTTCTGAGTTGAGGAGAGAGAGGGAGACGTGTGAACTATGGCCCATGGGTGGTTTTGTCGTGTCAATGGGTCGGGCCCAACCCTATCCAAACTTAGTAATACTCATACCGAAAAACCCTATTCAACATAGACAACACCCAACCCCAAAATAACTCAAATTATAGGGCTGGGTCAGGCTAGGCCGGCATGGGCTTTTTGGACACCCCTACAACTGATGTGGCGTCTGATGTGGATAAAACTTTTCCCATGTGGACATTAACATCGGCTAAATTTATTAACATCATTTATCTACATCCGCTAAATTTTTCCACACAAGTCAATGAGGCAATTTGCATATTTTACCAGCATCATATTTTGGCTTCGTCCAATAGTCATATCACCTGAATTCGGTCGGATTTAGTGTCAGAATGACTTGATTAGAAAATTTGTGAAAATAGAAAAACTCGATTGGACAAATTAAAAGTATAGAAACTTGATTAGATAAGGCATGATAATAGATAAGCACGGGATGATATTTTCATTTTTCCAGTAGTTTGTGCTCTCCAACACTGTAAACCCTAAATATCAATTCATTGGGCAGTGAAAACTCCTTCCGATTCCATTTTTCCATGCAAAAACATCAACTATCAAAACCAATTTATCAATTTGTTGGGCGGCAAAAACCCTTGCCCTGTTTCCATTATGAAAACTATGTCCACATTGCGATTCCCCATCTGTTAAGGTATCATCCTCCAAGAAACATTCCATGAAATTTTCAGAAACAATCTCCATGGTTTGAAATGGTAGAACCCTCATGAAACATATTTTAAAACGTCTTGATAAAAGTTTGAAATGGTAGGAGAGCACAATGCGAGCATAGAAAAGTACAGAAGACCCCAAAAACAACCCGCCCAAGGAACCTTCTTTCTGCTCTCGTTAGACCTGGAAGAACAAACGCTGATCTCATAGAGAAAAACGGGGCTTCCTAGGAGAAGACCGCAGTATCCAGAAACCTGCAGTATGAAATGAAAGACTTAAATTGTAACAGCACGCCATTCATCATATACATTGCATCACACAATCAAGCAAATACGCCATACAGTTATATATCGACTCTTCTACAGTTTGTACAACTTGATAATATGAAAGAGCTCAGGCATATTGTTTTGATCTGTTGATTCAGACAACGAAGCAACAGGAGTCAACCCAATTGGCAGGCCCATGTAATAAATGATGCAATTGTGCAAGCGGACCTAACGAACATATTCTGCTAGTGTTGTTTTCTCAGTCACCGATGAACTAGTACAATTATGTTTGAAGCTGTAAATTCTGATATTATGGTCATGATGGACCCATGAAAACCACATTGGTGATGAAATCACATGACTTGTACAAAGGATACTAGAGAGAGAGAGAGAGAGAGAGAGAGAGAGAGAGAGCTTCAAAGTTATAAAGAAGAATTCCCCGGGAGCCAGTTGCAGAAATCGAACACCTTGTGTTTTCACGGGAGCTTCCAGGATCCTTATTAATTCTTTTGAGAATGCAAAGCATCCCAAAATAGCAGCACTGACTGCCATAACGGACGCAAATATTCGTTGTCTCGGCTCTTCAAGATGATTATATACACTCATTTCCCTGTCATCTGGAAGGAGCTCTTTATCACGATACAGACATTGTTGCCCTCAATCGTGACCAGAATCATGCACAAATTGGGGAAAGCGGGTGAATTATTTTTTTTCTTCACTACTCAAATCAGAATCATGCGTTGTGGTTGACTTCTTAGCAGCTATACCTACATAATCTTTTCCCTTCTTTGGGTTTGGGCATGGTTCTTGCCCATGTAGCCCGAAACTAGATGACGAGGAGCTTGGGACAGCCCTAGAATCTCTTTCTATTTAGGAGGCAATTCTCTTTCTATTCATGGTGCAATCATCACAAGTTATTTGGGTTTTTATGGGAAGTGCAATCGAGTTTTTCTTGTCGTCAAATCTTCAATTTTTCCTCAGCGACATCCTCCATAGGCTGTTGTCTAGGAAATACTCTTGCAGCCCTGTAAGAATTCGGTTGCAACTATTCAAGAAGATTTAGAAATTAACTGAAGTCGATTGAAAGATTTTGATCAGTGGTGGGTATTTCCATATTAGTTATTCGTGTTGTTAGAAAATTGGTGTCATGTCATGTCACGTTGATTGTGAGTTATTCTTCTTGTGTTTGAGTCCATGTTCTCCCTTTCATACAATTATTTGAGTTCAAGCAGAGCTCCAACAGAAAAATGATCATCGCAATTCACAAGCTATCGAGTTTTTCAGTTCTTGATTCAGTGATATCACCTGTATTGATTGCATTAGATTACACAAGGCATCTGTAGATGCATGCAATTTTCTCTCAAATTTACTAAACAATGTAACCATATCCGCACAATGATCCAACCTCTTAAACATCAACCCACATTCGATAATCCCAAGTATAATTCTTTAAGCCATATACGAATGTCAGTCATTCAAATTGACATATTACAAGATTCCATTTACTCCCTTGAAATCTGAGTTTGAAATTATAGTGTTTTCTGTCATTATTCCATCCCATTCCATTCTATTCCGTAACTTATTTAGTTATAATGCATCTTCCCTTAATATAAGTATTGACAGGCGATAAGTAGTCTTAGCTAGATTATCACCCGAGAAACCAAAGGACCCTCACAACGTGCTCAAGCCTCCTTCGTCCTTCTTTGTTTATGCAGGGTCCCTTTCGCACTGAAAGTGAGAAGGAGGGCGAACTGCAAGAGCTCTGCTTCTCCTATCAGGCTCTGTACAGCCAAACCAACTGGTCCCAGGAATTCTTCTTTTCACTTATTGGCTGACATGCGTCGTACCCGATACGGCAGCACCCCTTTTTCGTTTATATAATTCGGAGACATGAGTGCAAAGACCCGGCTCTCCGGAAGCTCGTGGAACATCTCATTTACGGATTAAGTTTAGATCTTTCACCTTTTGCAGATATATAGTTCTTAGAAGTGCCTATCTTATCCTGAAGCACACCGTAATCCTCGTATCAGGGAGGCAATGCCGATGGCGAGCAGGTGTCGTATGCTAGTTTGCTACCACCCCTCGCTGCTGTTTCATTAGGATTTGTTTTTGTCCCTCTTCCTTTGTCTTTTTCTTCTAACTTTAATATATTTCTTCTGCAGTCTGCAAACACTTTGTTTGAATGTGGATAAAATATTTGCACACGCGACGTGTCTATCGAATCCTCATCGTTCTTCGAAGTTAATTGTCCATGTCTACGATTTGACACTAGTGCCTTCCTATCGCTTTAGGGAGATTTTTTTCTTCTTTTTTGGTAAATGGATATTAAATAAGGATGCTTTTATTTCACGAAAAATTTAAGAGTTTGAAAATATTTACCAAAAACAATTTGTCGTATCACCCAGAAAATAAGCTTACAAAAAATATTTTTATTTATTTTTATAAACGATACAAGTAATTATTTTTCAAAAAATATTTTCTTGATCTTGAGTTTTGCAAATTTTAATTTTATTATTTATTATGAAATGATTATTTAATGTAACATATATCAATCAAGATATGCACAATCAAGAGAAGATTTTCGCACAATCTCGAGAGAAATAAACCAACAAAAATATCCTAATTATCTCTATTATAAAAAATATTCTAAAGAATTATCCTAATTATCTTTAGCATCCCCTCAAACTCAAGTATAAAAAAAATTCTGAAAACGCTTGGACTAGATTTGGTTCGCCGATGTCAAGCAACCATGGGCTGGCTTTGTTGACTAAAACGGTAACAGGATGAACACAACCAATGGGGCTAGCTTCATAATATTAAGTGGTCGATATGGCTGGGTTTGTTTTCAAAATTGTTATTGAATGACTCGGCCTTTGCGCCATAAACTATGCAACAACTCCAGCTATGGGAATATCCTGCTAATTATCTCCAATTTGGAAAAATATCTTAGAGAATCATCCTAATTATTTCTAACAAGTTATGTTCTTTTAGAATAACCATAAGAGTCACATATATATCTAAGACTATCAAAGTTTCTAATTCTCTTGGTCTTCAAGTTTTGAAAAGAATTCCTTACTTGCCGAAATTTTGAACGCGTGATGGTGTAGTAATTACATAATCCGAAATTTCTCCTTATAGTGAAAAAGAAAACTTTGCACAACAAGCCTTGAAAATCATGAAACAATGTTCAAGAGCTCGTAATTGCGATGTGCCTAGTTGCGTTAATATATGACGTAGGCATGATGTCATATTATGGGCGCCGCTGACGCGATGAAACCATTCATAGTGTCATCAGGTAAAGCCAAGACCCCATCATGCAAAGCTCTTCTTTGGCCAAAAGAAAGCTGTTGAAACATGAATGTCTCTAGCTGAGCTCTTGAGATATAGAACATAGACAGCGAGAGAGAGAGAGAGAGAGAGAGAGAGAGAAAAGGGGAGAGGCACGCGACACATTGGCATATGGAGGAGAGCGAAAGTCTGATAGCGAGCAGTGGTGGAGACCGAGGCGGCGGCGCCGATGACGTTTCCGGCTCGAGCTCGGGGTGGAAGACATTGAAGGAGGAGACGAAGAGGATGGGGTACATAGCTGGGCCGATGGTAGCAGTCAACCTGTCGCAGTACTTCCTGCTGATCGTATCGGTGATGATGGTGGGGCACCTCGGCGAGCTCTCTCTCGCCAGCACCGCCATCGCCATCTCCTTCTGCGTCGTCACCGGCTTCAGTCCCCTCGTACACCTCTCTCTCTCTCTCTCTCTCTATCTCACACACACCCACACTGTACATATCTGAAATCAATATGCACGCTTATGGTCGAGCTTACAGAACAGAATCCATCGTTTTTGTTCACCAACTTTGTATGCTTATATGCCTTCGATGCTTTTATTTCTGCTGTGACTGGCTGAGCCATGTCGCGTGTTGATTTTCGATGCAGTTCGGAATGTCGAGCGCCCTCGAAACTCTTTGTGGACAAGCATATGGAGCTGAGCAATACCAAAAGTTCAGCATCCATATCCACACCGGTATTTTCTGTCTCGTCTTAGTCTGTGTCCCCTTATCGCTAGTGTGGATCTTCATGGGAAAGCTACTGGTTCTCATGGGTCAAGACCTCGAGATCTCCCTCGAGGCCGGTAAATTCGCCACCTGCCTCATTCCCGCGCTCTTTGGTTACGGAACTCTCCAACCTCTGGTCCGGTACTTTCAGACCCAGAGCCTTGTTTTCCCTCTGCTCGTGAGCTCTCTCGTGACGCTAGTTTTCCACATAGCGCTCTGCTGGACTCTGGTGTTCAACTCTAGCTTCCGTAATCTTGGGGCAGCGATGGCCATAGGCCTGTCCTATTGGTTGAATGCGATTCTGCTTGCATTGTACATGAAGTATTCCCCCCATTGCGCTAAGATGAAGACCCGTGTGAGGATCTCCATGGAGCTGTTCCGAGGGATGGGAGAGTTCTTCAGCTTCGCTGTCCCTTCTGCTGTCATGATTTGGTGGGTACTCTCTTGCTTGTCTTAGCTTTAAGTTTTCCTGTTAAATTGTGAGTCTCCGAGACGTTATACCAAATGATGCATTATCGTCCTAATGATTTCAGCCTTGAGTGGTGGTCGTTTGAGTTTCTGATAATGCTCTCTGGGCTTCTCCCCAACCCGAAGCTCGAAACGTCAGTCCTATCTGTGTGGTATGACTTTAGGCTTTCGCATGCGAATTCTTTCTGGTTTTGCCTGCATGCTCAAAACTTTTAACATCTTTCTTCCAAAGGGAAAAAAAATTGTAGAGCTGATTGATTTTCAATTTCTCTATCCTCGGCAGCTTGGCAGTGATGTCAACACTCTTTACGATCCCAGATGGACTTGGGGCAGCAGTAAGGTATGCAACCAGAAACTCGCACGTACATGTTACCCATATATGAACATATGCCTCATCGTTATCATCCAATTTTCTTCAATTTTCTGCTAAAAAACACAAGTATTTGATTGTAGCACACGGGTTTCAAATGAACTAGGCGCAGGGAATCCACTGGCGGCTCGCCACACCGTTAACGTTGCCATGCTCATTACGGTGTTGGAGGTTGCCGTGGTAAGCACAATCCTGTTCACCACCCGCTGCTCGTTTGGCTACATATTCAGCGACGAGGAAGAGGTGGTCCATTATGTCAAATCCATGGCTCCTCTTCTGTGCCTGTCTGTCATACTAGACAACTTACAAGGGGTCCTTTCAGGTTTGTTCCTCAGAACATGGGATCAAAATAAGAGTTAGCGGCAATCTTACTCCTGAGAATTTGGAAACCCCAATTGATTTCTTCTTTTTTCTTTTCTGGTTCTATCCCAGGTGTGGCCAGAGGATGTGGTTGGCAGGACATTGGAGCGTACATCAACCTTGGGGCATATTACCTTTGTGGGATTCCTATTGCTGCAATGTTGAGTTTCTATGCACACTTGAGAGGAAAGGGGCTTTGGATCGGAATTCAGATCGGTTCTTTTATTCAGACGGTTCTGCTAATTATTGTCACAACCTGCACGGATTGGGACAAGCAGGTACTTGCTTGCTCCTAGCTCAAATCTTGTGAAAAGAAACCAAAAGGAATACGCATTCCAGTGCAGCAATGCTGCTCTGTTATCAATTATTAGGAGTCAATGAGGATTGAAGAGGATTCATCATCTTGAAATCATCGTGTCAACTCTTAAGTTAAACCAAGATTCTCAGCTTCCAGCCATGAGTCTTCTTAACGATTCAAATAGGCCGGAACTAGATGTGCGTGATTTCGTCAGACAGTTTTTTATTGAGATATTAACAACCACTGTGTTTCTTGTTTCTCCATTTCCTGATACTGCAGGCAGACCGGGCAAGGAACAGAATATTTCATGGAAGATCTCAGACTAACAATGCCCTGGAGTGAGCAAGCAAAGAGTTCTTAGGAAGAAACTCATGCTCAAATCAATTCTTTTCCGTAAGTTTGTGGCTGAAGTTTTGCCGATAGAAAGTGATGACTGCTTTGCATTGAATGAGAACGTACCATTTAGACCACCGCACGATGTGAAGATACTTTCAAAGTAATAAGCAACCTCTGTATTGTCTCCCCCTTGTCAGCACAACCAGTTTCCTTTTTACTTTCTTTTCTTTTATGCTCTGCTTCTTTTAGGCTAAGAACAAAGCAGTTTCTATTGACAGCATAGCATTTGCATCAATAACAGAAGTTTGCTGCTTTCCGTGAAAGTGGTCAACTGTAAAGTACAATATTGCTGCCTTTGCTAAGGCTCCTTTAGGGAAATGCAAAGGACATTAGGTTAAAGGGCTTTTTCAAAATGCAAATAGTGCTCAGTAAAGTATAAGCAAAATTGGTTTAAACGCTGTATGGAAAAATCTACGCTCGTAAAAGATTTGTTAAAAAAAAAAAACAGAAAAAAATCTCACGCTTTCACCGGTGGTCAAATTTGACCTCACAGGCGACGGCCGTGTGAAGAGGGCATTTCTGCAATTTCAAAAGTTTGGAGAGGCCAAAGTTGAAAGAAAAAAATACATTAACATCTAAAGCCCAAAGTTTCGACAGACCTGTCTTGGAAATGAAAAGCATTTCCCTAAGCTTTCCAAAAAAATTTGTGAAACGGCTGGACTTTTGTCCAAGGCCCTTTAGAGACCCAAAGGCCCTCGGAGGCATCATTCAATGCTTTCACAAATAAATGGATATGGAAGGATACAGGTCATGCACCAATGATCTCAATTTGCTCCTCAGACCCTTTCTTTGCATCCACAGTAAGAAACCTATTTATAGAAAAGTCAACACGCTAAGAAGTTCGCATGGCCTTCAATGAGTTAGTCGATGTCCTGAGCAAATTACAAATGGGTGAAGACAAACTTACACCAACAACAGCTCAACTGATTGTGCAAAATGTTGAGAAATCTTACTGATCGAAAAATTGAAGACGTGTTAAAGGACGAAGCTTGGCAGACTGCATAGAAGCTTTGGTGTTTACGTTAGCAACAAATTCTTGTGATAAGCGATGGAAGCCTTTTTAACAGGAGTAAAGAGACTGAAGAGCAAATGTATTAAAAATGCTCCTCTATAAACGAGGAACAGTATCCCACTATCACTAGTGTAAGAATACAAAACCCTCGGACACGAAGACCGATCAGTAAATTTGTACATAAATGCTTCACTACCAACTATTTTCAAGTACATCCTTTGGGGTAGTCGCAGATGCCATGCACTCTCTGACCGTACACACCAGTAAAGTTGTGAGCACATAAAGTTCACCGCCCTGTGAGCTTAACTGCCCATGCGCCACCCAAGTAGAGTCCGAGAAGAGGTCCTGCCAGCAGCATTTGAGTAAGAGGATCTGTTGATGGTGTTAATACAGCAGCAGCTACGACTGCACCTACAACTACATATCTCCAAATGGACAGCATTTGGTCTCCGGTTACTAGACCGACTTGTCCTAGAAGGAGCTGTATTACTGGAACCTGAAGGACAAGTAAAATTATCAGGAGTTGAACAAAGTTGTAGAAAAGACTTGAGTAAAGTAGAACTGGAACCACAAATTTTGCTCTTCAGTCAAATGAAGTCATACGTGCCTTTCATGATAAATATCTCGTCATTGACAGGAAAGACTCCACGAACTATTTCTAGTATCAATTTTGCTTTACTATTCAGCTTTCAAGGAATCCACGTACACTGGTAGAGGTTAGGGTTGATGTCTAAATTTGCATTCTCTAGCACACAATACCACAATTATTGACTAATCTTATCAATTGAACAGGGAGATGGAGAACGATGAAGGATGAAACTCAAGTAGAGCTGTTTTCTAATAATTTCTTATATCAATCACATTGAACAAAATTATTGCTAGAAACCCTTGGCCAAAAAACGAAGAAAAATTCTACTTTTCATTGATGATAATTCACGCTCTTTCTGATCAAGTCTCTAGACTTGTAATTTGTCTAATATAGTCGTGTTACTTTTACAAACTTTCTAATCAATTCCCTTCGACGTTATCCGGCTAAATCAAACTGCTGTAGCCCTCTGTTGTGGATAAAACTTTTCCAATGTGATGTCCATGCGGGCGTCCACATTGGCTAAATTTTATACGCATCATACTCTGACGTTGTCTACATCAGCTAAATTTTTCTAAACGTTCATGCGAGCATCCGCATGTTTTAAGTGTATCATATTTTGGCATCGTTCGACAATCATGTCAACTAAATTTGATCGGATTTAGTATTAGATGGACTTGACTAGAAAAAACATGAAAGTAGAACTTGATTAGACAAAGCGTGAAAATTCAAGGATATAAAAGTAGAACTTTTCCAAAAAAAACAGAAGACCTATTGCTAGAAGCACGGGATGATATTTTCATCCACCCAGTATTTCATTCTCTCCAACATTCGAGGAAGCCCATGCATAAACATCACAAATCCTAATTATCAATTCATTGGGCAGTAAAAACTCCTTCCTAATCCATCTTTCCCATCCAAAAACATCAACTGTTAAACCCTAATTATCATTTCATTGGGCAGCAAAAACCCCTTGTTTCCAATTTGCAAACTATGTCCACATTGTCATCCCGCATCCATTATCTTCCTCCTTAAAGCAACAGTTTTGTTTCATCAAATTTTGAAAAAATTTCTCAAAAGATCATTAGAAATCTCCATGGGTAACTCAACACTCAGACGTGTAAAAGTCCCCATGAAACAAATTTTAGAGAGACAAAAGAAAGCAACCAACTCATATCATGTATGAACTTGCAAACTAAAATTTTACCTGAAAAGATAGTCCAGTGCTTAACATGAGCACTAGCACAAACTCAAAGTATTGATCAATGGACCACAGTGACTCGACGGCCCCTTCCGCATAACTCACAAAGAAATTCAAGGCTGCTGGAGTGAGAATTAGGTAGGAGAACACAATGCCCGCATAGAAAAGTACGGAAGACCCTAAAACAATAGGCCCAAGGAACCTTCTTTCTGATCTCGTTAAACCTGGAAGAACAAACGCTATGATCTCATAGAGAATAACAGGGCTTCCTAGGAGAAGACCGCAGTATCCAGAAACCTGCAGTATGAAATAAAATACTTAAATCGTAACAGCACACCATTCATCATATACAGATCACCCAACCATGGTTTGATCAAGGCATAAAAAAATGCGAATTGCATCACACAATCAAACAAATAAGCCATACATGCTAAATATCGACTCTTCTACCATTTATGCAACTTGATAATATGAAAGAGCTCAGGCATATATTGTTTTGTTAGAAGCTGCCAACTCAGGTCCCACAATCTGTTGAGTTAGACAATGAAGCAACAGGAGTCCACCCCCTTGGCAGGTTCACGTAATAAATAATGTCGTTGTGCAAACAGATCTAACAAAAACAATCTGCTTACAAATGAACTAGTACGACTATGTCTGAAGCTATAAATTCTGATATTCTAGTCATGATGGATCCATGAAATCCACATTAGTGATGGAATCACTTGACTTGTACAAAAGATACATGGATAATGGCTCACCCATGTGTGAGAGAGAGAGAGAAAGAGAGACCTTCAAAGTTGTAAAGAAGAATTCGCCAGGAGCCAGTTGCAAAAATCTAACACCTTGTGTTTTAACGGGAGCTTCCAAAATCACTACTAACTCTTTTGAGAAAGCAAAGCATCCCAAAATAGCAGCACCAACTGCCATAACAGACACAAACATTCGTTGTCTCAGCTCTTCAAGATGATCAAATATACTCATTTCCTTGTCATCTGGGAGGAGCTCTTTATCAGGATACAGAAGATCATAAAGGGGACTTCTTCCATCATCTTGGTTGAAGGACTCAATGGTCTCTTGCCTCAAGGTATCTACCTCACCTGCATCATTCACTAACGCGATGTTAGCTTACAATTTTACTGCAGATGTAACTTAGGCAAGTGCATTATTTCCATGACTCAAACATATGACTTCGACAACAAATAAACGGCAATTGAATATTTGAATAGCAGAAAAATAGTAAAGATTTAGCCTGCATATACAGGCTGCAACTAAGAAGAAATGTGTTTTCAGTGACAGACAATGCAGATGGAAAGTGTAAATTGGTAGCTGCATGGCTGCAACAGCGTAAGTCTTTTTCCAGTGTTAGGTTTGATTGAACAGAGGTGAATTTATGCAACAGAAAGAAAAAATAAAAAAGAAAGATGTGTTTTTTTTTTTTTTTGGTAAGGTAAGGAAAAGGAAAGATGTGTTTGACACAGCTAAAAGCTAAAATCACTTCAAATCAAACATACTCATCTATGTTGCATATACACATCACAAAGGAATGAAAAGACATGGCAACCACAAACAGACAATAGGATAACAGAGTGATTGCCAGCAAAGTGGGAAGCACTCAGTATACAAAGAATGCAATGTGTTTTAGTGTCAGGTAATACATAAGAAGAACCTCTCGTGCTGGTGCCCTAAAGGACAACGCAATTTCACCAAAAACATAGCACATAAATAAGTGTTTCAGGAACAACCTCCAGAGCCGGTGCCCCATACGACAACACCATTTGACCAAACATATATCACAGAAATCAAATCTGATCACCCTCCGGGTTGATACTAAAATCTATTTGAGTCCCCAATTATTACAAGAGGTACTTAAGCTTGAATAATCTTAACCTGGAAGAGATTGTGTAATTACGGGACAAGCAAGAACTAGATCATCAGACATAGAAGCGCCAAAGTTCCAAGTGACATGAAAATTGCATTTGCAGACATCAACCCAAATCCACCATTGCCTTCACTCAACTTCTTGTACATACGAAAATCACACTTTGGAACTAGATAACTCTATGCCCAATCAGGATACTTCCCAATTAATACTCATCAACAAGAACCCACAAATCCAATACCGATTCCCAATTCACTACCTCCTCCTATCCAAGAACATCCAATCCTTCAACGGCCCGAAAAAAGAGTCCAATTCACCAAGTTGCAAACACATCAACGGGGACCAAGTAAAAAAAACAAACAAAGCAACCGAATTCAGCACTTTCACCGGGTCTATCTTCCACGGCCGAGCCAACGCTGCCGCTCGTGCCCAACTCGGGCTGCTTATTCCCGCCATCACCCTCCTCAAAGGCAAAGCAAACGGCTTCACCGATACCCTTGCGACCCCTCAAGCTGCTCAAGTCCAATCTCGACCTCGTTCTTCTAGAGCCACCGAAGTAAAGCGGGCTCACGCCGCCGCTTCTTCTCGTGGAAGCAAGAGGGCTGAAGTAGTGGTTGCTGAGGTGCATATGAGGGAAGAGAGCAGCGCTCGTGCTCCCCATCTTCCCCGAATTCTGATTTCAGAGCAGGAAGCGCAGCTCTCTTTCTGTCTCTCTCTCTCTCTCTATCTCTTGCGCGACGAAGAAGAAGAAGGAGAAGAAGAAGAAAAGAAAAAATTCGGAAGGCTGCGTGTTGGAACGATTGGCTGAGAAAGAGGTTTGGACAAAATCCTACGATTGTAATCGAAGTTCGATTGTTAGTAGGAAAAAAATCGGACGCAACTCTGACGTGGGGGTTAGTTTTTGGCTCTTTCTCTTCTTTTGTCTGTTTTCCTTCCTTTCTTATCTTTTAAGTCAATTTAACACGGGGTATTCTCTCGAGAGAAGAAAGAAAAACTTTTTTTTTCAATTGGGGACTAGATGTGCCCGTGTTAAAATGAGGAACAAAGTCCTGTCAACTCGCCAGGTAAATACACCTGAGTAGACGAGGCCCTAGTTGAAAGCATATGCTTCTCTTGCTTTGGTGAGGTACCATTGATAACCATTATCAAGGATTCAGGGCAAGCTCCTGATTACCGAGGCATACTCTTATTATTCGACAACATTTTTCTCTTGAGCATACATATTGATTCAATGTCCACATTGTTACCTTTGTTGGCTAATGTTGTTACCATAAATGGAGATAATGATGAAAATATTCTTTGATGATAACTCTGTTTTTCATAGGACAAAACTCCATAGTACACAGCCTATTTGATCTTAGGCTATTTCTCTATGTATTGTTTTCGCAATTAATTAGAGTCCCGTGGACGATACTGGATATCACTTAATTAATCTTAACTTATTTCTGGCATTCATTATTTTCCTCACTAGTGGTAATTTGATTGTTACATATCATTATCTACCTTGTGTTTACGAGATGTAATTTCCATTTTGTCGGCGTAAGTTGTATAGGTCCTGTGGTTCGTAATATTCCACAAAAATATAGTAATTTGCCTAAGTCAATAATAAATTTCTTTTCCTATTGTTTGTAAATTACCTATGAGTCTTACTTTCCTTTAGTGAACGTGATTGTCTTCACTATAGTAGTTTATCGGTGAAATATGATTTCGTAACTTTTATTTAGAGGGTGTAATTTCTCTTTGGTGGTCGTAAGTTCTCTTGGTACTGTGATTTGTAATTTTCCCCAAAAGTAAAGATCAAGCCAAGTTGGTAGTAAATTTCTTTTGCGTTATTGTTCAGCAAGTAGATAATTGATTGGAACTTTCCTTTACACTTTGCAAAGTTTTGCAACCCAATGTGCAAATAATTTCCCATTTTTATGGTAACTTTTCGTGATGGGATGTAAGTTCGGTCACCTTCGCATCTAAATCGATAAATAAACTGTCTTTAGAACTTTTTGGATAATTTTCCCTCTAAAGTTCTGATAAGCCATCTTCTTGACAATGGCCTAGCAATTTTTGGCATTCATTTAATTGGAAATAGATCATAACTCGTGTACCACTTTCTTCTTCCATATTGACATAGTCAACAACAATGTCATTGGTCAACACAATCCAATGAACACCTTCAATGGAAGAGCTCTTATAAGCACTGAAACCTACTGAGAGGTTTTGCTTCAGTTGATGACCATCCAAAAGATGGTGCAAGATAAGACGTCTGACGCACATTCTAAATCAGTACTGCGAATGTCGCAAAAACATGGAAGCAACTCTCCGACCATAACAGCTAAAAGAAAAAGAAACATCGCCCCTTTAACGAGAACAATGCAAACTCACTACTCTCTAGAAGGACTCCGATTCTCCCTGACCTAGCAAAACAAGCATTTACAATTCTTCAAGATGTTAACAGTATGTACATCAGTACAAGGAAGAAAAAGAAATCAAAGAATCAATGCCCGATATATCCTAAGTCAAAGCCTCTTTCTTAGCATGCTTCTATGTAGCTGCCACGACCAAACAATCAGAAATGCTACGATGCCTGAACCAACCGAAGACCAGAAGACTACCAACCACCGAGGCATCGGGTTTGGATACAAACCTTGCAAAATTCAGCAGAACCAAGTCATTACTGACGAAAATTTCAACTACCATCAACGCCAATGAGTTAGCCATCAAAAGAATTTACCATGTCCAAACTTGATGCATATGAGAAGTTCCACAATACATATTGCAAGCGAAAGCCAAACTAGAGCCCCAACCTTTTTCACTTTTTTCCTGAATATTTAAAAAACAATCATGTTAATGAACTACTAATAGTTTGAACTGCAATTCTAAACATTGCCAGAGAATATCCCATTTGTGTGCATGCATGCGCGCGCGCGCGCGTGTGAGAGAGAGAGAGAGAGAGAGAGAGAGAGAGAGAGAGAGAGACCTGTCCTGGAGATATGAATTGTATTCACGGATTGTGGGGATTGCAATGAGCCACCATAGGATCAACCTATACACTATGACCGGGTTCCTAGGAGGGACCCACAGACAAAACTTGAGAAAGAATGTGTTCAGCTCCACCGTCAAGAAGACTACACAAAGACTAAGGACTTGAATGAAACGCCATGGACCAAGCAGGGGGTGCCACTCGTCTTTGTCCCACTGAGCTGGGGTGAATTGTCCCAATGTCCGTTTAACCTGAAAAGCAAAGTTCAGCACACCATTAAGAGCATGAAAGTGGCATGTAGAGACACATTAAATTAACAAGGTATAAAGTTTTAAAAGTTCAGAGACATAGTGTCGCAAGATCCAATCTAAGCTGCTGTGTACGAGTCATTTTTGCCAAAGCTAAGAGCACAAGAGCACTTCCTCCAAAAGAAACAAGCAACCAGATGCCATGTGATACACTGCTTACTATGGGTGAAACTGAGTCGTGCTTATTTTGTTTTCGGTTATTTTCTTGGGTTTTGATTTTGGAGACATTAAGTTTGGAAGTGTAGCTGATTTTAAAAATAATGCTAACTTTCCATCCTTAGACTTGGGAGTCAAAGGTAAACTACTTTACCAAAGAAAAATCGAATGGAAAATGAAGCCACATGAGTAATCCACTCACACGACCGTCCCTCCCTCCCTCTCACCTACACACACACGCATCGACATGCATATAATATATACGTGGATTGCATGAAGAAAAGTTTCATTTATGGAACTGTAAAATCCAATGTAAAAAATCTTGAGATGCGTCCTTTTATCATGCTTATCACTTTTATCCTTGAATTGCAAAATGGTAGTCAATATCGATTTACAAAAATGAGAAAAAAATTACAATGTCCAAGCTGTAAATTACACCGTCAAGTTCAGGACCATACCTTCCCTATGACATTAGGCTGTCGACTTATACCAACCCATTCATATGTTTTCCCATCAAAATACCTGACAGTATGCATTCCGGCCCAAATACCTGAAAGTTGAAACAGAAAACTAGTCACCAAATGCTTAACCAAGAATCAAACAGCTCTTTCGCCCGGTTAATCTGTCAATTGCAACAAAGTCAAGACATGACATCGCCATAGACCCATTAGCAATTTGACCGATATAATTCATGAAGCATGTTAGGTTCATGCAGCAAGGCAATGACAGTCTCTGTAACACAAATGATACAGGAGCTACACAATCATACAAAAAAGCCTGTACATTTGTGACAAAGCTCATTAAATTATCCAAACAGACAAATCCTATCAGATAAAATCAAGAAAATAGGTATAACCGTTTTTACAAGACCAATTTATACAACATGACATGCATAAATAAAGTAATAATTAAAGTATAATGATCCAATGGAGAAAATTAAAAGAAAACGTAAGAAAGGGAAGGAAAAAACAGACCAAACCAGTTGCATATTAATATATCCAGAATAATGCTGTCCCACCAGCACTCATTGAAGTTCGGTAACATGTGACGAAATGTGAGCTGAAACCAAAGAGCAAAGCAACTTAATTGATGAAAACAAAGGTCCCACTATAAGTTGAACAGGAAACATTCCACAACTCTAGACAAACACAAGAGGGTTCATCCACATGCTTGCATGCACATAAGCATACACTTGAGGCCAAAAGCACAAACCTCCATGAACTCAAATCCAACTGAAAGCACCCACAGAAGTGGCTGATTGCGAATCAATATCGCTTTTCCCCACCAGCCAAAGATGTGGGCAAGCACAAATTCGTCAAACAGTGTATCCTGGAAAGGGAATGGCATTAAGGAAAACAATCAGATAGACTTTCCATAAGATGAGACTTAAAGCAAGGGAAGATAAAAAGACCATTCAGGAAGAAATCATACATAAACATTCTTAAACCTGCTCGTAGGATTTTCTGGCAGATAAATCCTGCAGTCAGCTCCATATGATCGTTCAGGAAGTTCTGCAAAGTCGAACAGATTTCACTTGGTCTTAAATCCAACTAACCATATTAACATAAGAAACTGAATTTTTCATACTATACTGCATCAACACAGGAACACTCAAAATGCCCAACAACTAATGCATCATGAAAGTAGGTCTAAATGGAATCTTTACCGACACCCAGATCAGGATGGAGAAACATCATGAATTGTCGAGCATCATCACGCTTCTGGAACATATTGCAATATGATGTCAGTTAAACACCATTGGTTAAGGCAGATATAAGTAGCAAACAAGGTCTTTTAAGACTTCAGAGTACCAAGCATGTATATCCTAGTCAGAATGTCAGATATAACATTAAAAAGTTTATCGAAAATTGAGAAAGTGTATTCAGACAATCATCAGCTGAAGTGGATATTTCAGCAGAACACTTGGTTGGGACGAGTTGAAGATCCTTAAAGTTTTCCTAAATATTTGTCTCAATGAATAAAATCACAAATCCCCATCCCCCTCCCCCAAAACAAAATAAAGAATAAACACTCGGTGAAACAGAAGAAAAAAAAAAAGAACAAGGGAGACTTAGCCAAAAGAAACAGAAAAAAAAAACGAGAGAAAAAAACGAAGGCAGCCTTGTCCAGAGAGAGTAGTTATGAGAATGGCTGGCTACACGGGAACCAACCTGAAAAAGCAAGAATGTGAGCACAACAAGGTAAACAACAGCCATCCCATGGACTAGGCGCCAGATTGCAGGATGAGGCCTAATAAGAACCCTGCATAATGCAGCAGACAGGAGAAAGTTAGACAGACCCCAAATATTGCAGCAGAAAGAGAAAGTTGGATAAAACAACAAACAGAAATTGAATATTAGAAGAACGAAAGTAACTTAATCTGACCATGAGCCATTAGAAGATCAGAATGTGCTAGAAACCAAACTAGAACTGGTAAACCAAAGGCATTAACAATTATCATAAGTCATGACTACCACACAATTCCATTCTCCATTTTTAAAACCGTCATTCAAAAAAATTTCACAATATCACTATAATCTGGATATGTCACATATCAAAAATCCCTAAGCTCATTGCATGAGGTGTAACAACAGACGGTTTGCAAGGGTAAATACAAGAACAACTAAAAATTGCTAATCCCACTAAGTGGAGATGGCCAACTTTGCAAGAATGATCATGCCATCACACATCCCCTCATCATGCCATCACACAATCCCCTTCTCTATTTAAATTAATGGAAATACAGAATTCGCTGATATTACTGCATTTAATCAACAAGTCGACATGCAACCATTTAAGCAATGTGGCGAGCTACAGACTCACAATCACAACCATACAAAGGAATTGTAGTTGGTACTCTATCTGCTTCCTCCTTCCATTCTTGTCCATTCCCTCATTCATTCTTTTTAGTCCCTCCATTTTAGTTCTAAATAAGAGAATAACATAAGGT
This sequence comes from Syzygium syzygioides, assembly GCA_031216285.1. Taxonomy (NCBI): domain Eukaryota; kingdom Viridiplantae; phylum Streptophyta; class Magnoliopsida; order Myrtales; family Myrtaceae; genus Syzygium; species Syzygium syzygioides. The sequence continues at coordinate 36,697,713 of CM062243.1, forward strand.
TTTGATCTATTTCATTCTCCAGATGTCAGGATATTCAACATAGACTAATTTGCTACACCTGTAAGTAAAGTATGTGCACGAAAGGAGAAAGACAAACGGATGGTTAGATGCAAGTTAATAACATATGGACTTACGTGGAAGGGGCTTGCAGCAAGCAATAAGCTAGAAACACTGCAATCATGGCCCACACACCCCTGCAAGAAACAACCAAAGTAAGGGCATCAAAAAGGTAATTCTTGATGGGCGAAGTACATGAAATGCAACATGAAGCATTCGAGGTAAAACATGATAACGCACCTTTTCACGGATGTAACAAGATCACCAGATTCACTGCCTTCTGGATCAAGAGCTCCACTTGCCCATCTGGACAGAAGATATTTGAATTTTGGAAATTAACCAATAGCTCAAGTATAGTTTAATTTACATCACTAAACTTTCAGTAGCAAATTCCATTTGCTCAAGAAAGGTCAATAAATCATATGGTCCTGTGAGTTAAAGAAAGACCGTCAAATCTTTCTTCCAGTTCATAAGATAGGTGAAGTTATGCACAGCTTAGAAATTAATCAGGTCTGACAATGCCACCATGAGGACAAAAGAAACAGATTGCAGATAACACCCACTTGTTTTTCTTTTTTGGCCATAGTTAACATTCACTTCAATATTAATAAAAAACAGAAACACATCAAAGGATAGATGAAGAGAGTTCCTTCAATGTTTGCTATACGCAAAAATCTTAACGTAAGCTTGCATATCATCTGAACTATGGTTGCCAATCAGTATATCCTTACATCAAAAAACATGCACCAATTAGTAAGAGGGATATGGTCCGTGGCTTGTATGCCCACGCGGTCCAAGGATCTAATTCATCAACAGCGGTTGCATTGCCTTCACCATTTGCATGCAAAAGATTATTCTGTCTCTTTTGTCTTCTATGATCATGAGGCTCCATAGCTCATAAGACACAACTTAGTAACTGCAAATCATGGAAGACAATAAAAACATGACGTCGTTTAAAAATAAAATCAGATAAGAAACTGCTAGTTCCAAGAGAATAAAGATAATAATAAACTACCAAAAAAACCACCCAAGAAAAGCTTGGTAATTAAATTAAAGTAAAGAAAAAAGAACACTGTTCTTCCAACAACTAATTAGAGCCAATTATAGCAAATGTAACATCCTTAAAAATTAGTGCTGTCCAGAAGCAACAAAAGCATTCATCATATTAACATCTGCCTGTAGTAAAAAATCAGTCTATGCTTAAATTAGTCCTGACACCATCTTAACACGCAAAAAGCCGACCACCGTGCGCCCCCCCTCCCCCCTTCTCTCTCTTACCCCAGAAAAAATAAAAGGCATAGCAAAAACTATCACTTCTAAGGTTTTCCCAACACAAGATAAAAGTAGTGACTTTCAGACTTTGAGGAATGTACTGCAACATGCAGATTACAATTCTTAGTTCCATCAAGTACTCATCCCAATATGTGGTAATCTTTCCAGAGCATCTCCGCCCCAAAAAAACATCTGCAGGTAATAAAGAACATGGGATGTCTGATCTTTGAATCCAGCTCATTCCACAAACTGTTATGGACCCCTACAGGTTGCCCCAGATAATACACTTACATTCAGCATCACTCCAATGATATGAGTACCCATTGAAATAAAGTTCCCGACATTGAAGCATTCTATGTGCTGCTATAGCTACAAGTAACCACAATACCATTAAAAAAAGGTCCTCAACTTTCCAACAAAGCAATTGTACCTTGCTTGCTTGACCCAGACTTTGCATTTTGTATCTACCTAAGTTTCAGCAAGTTAATTAAGAAGTCTATGCTGAACATCTCATCTCAAAACCTTTAAAAGCATAAATTCTGGGAAGCATTTGCTATATTCGCTACAACTTCAATATGTCGTGTCTTTATCCTTCAAGTGAAAAAAAACTAATAAATTGAAATGCAAATCAATATTGACTAGTAAATACAAAAACAGAACCAATTTCACTTTAAAAAAAAAAAAGTTGGCATTCTATAATCTGATTTCCGAAAATTGAGATACACCAGGAATTTCACCAAAGTTATTTGCTTATTCATTTATCTTTCGATTAACCAAGAAAAAAAAAATTTCGCTTGGGCTAATACATAGGAATCACAGTCCCATAAAAAAGGGATGTTTTTTGTACAATTCATCCCTTCAAGATAAAACCTGGAAAGGCATCTGCCCGCTGTGCAACTACCAAACACCACCAACCATTTCGAAATGAGAAAATTACTTTGAAATGGTTTACCGTTACCAGAAAAGAATATGGAACACCTTTGATAATTGGGATCTACAGGTATTCCTTAAAGACCAAAAACAACATGTAAATGCAAATTGGCCGGCCACACTCTCACTTATACAATAACTCCGAGCGAGAATAATCCACAAGAATCAGAAAAGAAGAGGAGAGCAATGGGTATCAACATGCACACGAAAGAGATGACCTTTTCGAGTCGGAAAAGGTAAAAAACTGAAACACGTGGAGGATTAAGCTTAATAGAGAAGCAATAACGAGGGAAAGAAACGAACAGAGATGCCAGAAGATTTTAGTATCTGCGTGTCTTTCACTCGGTGATTCGAGGAAAAAAAATAAAAACGAAAGTTGCGAGAACATAGAACAACGACAACGACAACGCAACACAGCACAGCGCAAGAGAAAGAGAGAGGTGAAAAACGGAAAAACACGAAGAGGGTCCATAAAAACGATGACCCAAAAGGGGAAGTAGGTAGAGAGATACTGAGGCAAGACTTACGTAGAGATAAGATAGAGAAAGAGAGAGGGAGAAGGGACGGGCTGACAGAGGATCCCCGGCCGTACGATCACAGACGAGAAGATCTGGGCCGTCGGATCGCGGGGACGACGCGAAGGGGAACCGCCGCCGCCGCCGCCATGACGGGTCGATCGATCCTCGAGGAGGTCGGTCCCTTCGTGCGCTCGCCCCCGCGCGCGCGCGCGAGAGAGATTAATGGGCGGCGAAGTATTCAATGCATCAGAGGGAGTGCGAGTTTGACGAGAGGAGCAGCTGCAAAAGAAAACTAGAAGATGATGGGCACACCCTTTTCGCTCTGCATCGAGGAAATTATATATATATCTGAATCTGAGGCAGAGGGAAGGGGAAAGCTTTAGCAAAATCTCGATGATGACGATGATGACAGAGATCAAAAAGGTTGAGAGAGAGAGAGAGAGAGAGAGAGAAACAGAGAGCGAGGCTCGACTCCTGTATGTCTCTCAGCAGCAACCGCGGCTAAAAAGGGTCGTGCGAGAGGAGAGAGGCGATCTCGTTAACGATTCCCATTAATTGATTTTCGCATTCATGCTTGCGGCATTTTTAAAAAAAGGTCCTTTCCTTCTTTTTGGAGAGAGAGAGACAGAGAGAGAGGAGAGAGGAGAGAGAGTACGACGGTCAAAGGAGAGATCTTTTTGAAGGGCGTTTCTGAAGGGAGGGACGGACCACAGGGACTGCTCCGAGGGAGCTGTCCCGGTCGGGTTCCGAGAATGCCCTCCCGCTGGTGGCGTAATCACGGCATCATTCCGGGATGATTCGCTCCCTCTTTTATGCTCCTCTGGGTCGATTTCGTGATGATTACTTAGCTCTTATCCGGTTCTGATTTCCTTATGATTATCCAATTGCTGTCATGGACCTCAGATTGCTGCCGATCGATCCGTGCGCAATCACTTTCCTTCCCGTCTCTTGCTTTTGCCATTGACCAAAATTTTCCCATTACGACAGTTTACATTGTAGCCCAATTTGGGTTTATATTTGACTCGCGCCTTGTCTGTCTATGATCGAACTCAGAAGTAAGGCCGGCCGGGGTGTTCGGGCACTATTTGAGCCCGAGAAAACTAGGGATGATCCGGGTTTTCGGGCCTCGTGCTTTTTTTTCTTACTAGCATTTCATTGGTCTCAAATCAGACTTGACACATTCCAGTTGTATGCCCTCACCTTTTCTAAAGACGGGGAGAGAAAGTAATCAATTCTGCGGACGTGTATACCTGTGTACTTGGTCGTATGTGTATAGATAGGGTCCAGACCGAGTCAATCCGAGCAACAGGTGTGTACTCTTTTAATTGCAGTCGGTTCAAACATGAAAACGAAATGTCAAACGCCCCACCGTACGAACCCCCGTGTAATAAAGCGAGCAAAGTACATCATCCAGAGGAGCAGGAGGTGCAAAGTTGCTGCCGCAGCTGCTGCTGCTTCTTGGTGAATATAAAAGCAGCTCATGAACAAACACCACAGTATAATGCAAAGGAGGGGAAGGGGGGGCTATGAGGTATTAAATGGAGACGGGGCATGGGTCGTTGGAAGGGGGGAATAAATGTGGTAAGATCCAGCTAAGGGAATGATGCTGGGAGTTTGTTGCATGTCGAAATCGAATCCTTTCTCCTTTCCTTTCTCTCTTCTGCGCCTTTCACAAGGGGTCTGCAGCATCTCCTTTCTCTGGGTACAGCTCACGAAAGGGTTTCGATACAAGAACAACTTTTTGTCTTGTCAACTTTTTTCTTTGGTTCCTTTTCGTTTCGACCAAAGAAAAAAAATTCTCCTTTTTCGTGTGCGCAAAAAGAATCCTAAATAGTTAGCTTTTTTGTTCCGTGGATCGAAAAATTGCATGCATTATTTCATCGGGGCAATCGTTCCTGAGTTTCGCCCCGACGCATAATATCATATTAGAACTAGTTCACTCAACGTGTTCCTTAAACTATTCCTTAAAAATTCGATATAATCGTTTTGTTTGATTTGATGACATAATAGGACACTCAATGCCGAGTTGGACTATTGAAATGATGGGTCAGTCCGCTACAAGATCATGTATGTGACAATGAATTCAATTTCTTTTATCCATGTTCTTTTGAATTAGCAGATTTTTATTTTTATCGTCTATTCTTAAAACTTAACAAATTGAACAGCGTGTTAGCAAATTATGTTAACTTGAAATGATGAAATGGACTATATTGAATATTTAGTAATAATTCAAAGATCATATTGAATAAGCATTATACATTAAATTAAAATTTAGTTACTATTAATGTTATTTGTCTTTTTACTGAGAGAACAGGAGTGAGATTCTGAAATCCGAAAAGTGGTCAAGGTTGTCTAAAGATTTTGATAGATTACCTTTTGACTTCTAGGAAGCTGATTTAGTCAGGATCTTGCTAATTAAAAGTAGGTTTGGACTATAATGGGGCTCATCACGTCTCTTGAGATTGTCTTTTCAAGTTCGAGCATAAAACTTCAAGTAAAAACAAGAGCCCACTCACATTCTCCAAATTTCTTCGATTAAACATCTTCATCTTTTAGAGAATAGGCTTGACACGCCACGCTAAAAGTGATGATAGCAAAGTAGATCGGATTTTCCGGAAAAAAAGGTTTTCGTAGATTTTTGGTGTTTGCTACATGGAAAATGAATGGTCAACTCAACTTGAACTATTTTTGGTCAAGAGAATCCCCCGCACCACAAAGTGGAAATTCACTTTCTAAGGCTCTCTTTCACGAAAAAAAGCTCTCTCGAAAAATATTTCCTCGATTTTCGACATTTAGATCGCTTAAGAAAATGAGTTAACAGAAAATTTTTTCATAATAATCGGAAAACTCATACTTAAATTAGGAAAAATATTTTTTTTCCTTTTGAAAATTGGAAATTATTTTCTAAAATATGACTAAATATCGACAATTGAATTAAAGACTTCGGCACTTGTGGACAGCAATGACAACACCCTTGTCAGGGTACTCGATAGCAAGCTCAAGTCTAGAGGTCGAACCCAATTCTATAGAGATCAGGCCTGAGACATTGGTCCCCATGCCCAAGCACTCAACTCTTGCGCTGAAGTCAATGGTGCCTAAGCCTAGGCCCATCAAGGCCAAGCCATGTTCCTCAGTGTCCGAGCACGGGTCCACAAAGGCTAGGCCTTGGTCCTTCGATGTTGGGCTCAAGACCTTGGTGCCCATGCCCGGTGACATGCCTCCTTCAACAAGTCACCGATGCCTAGGCTTGAGCCCACGAGGCAAGGCCCAAGACACTGTTGCTTGTTCCTGAGTCCTTAATGGCCATGCGCAAAACCCCAAAATCCGTGCCCAATCCCCAGCCACCATGCTTGGGTACTCAACTCTTGAGTCCATCGAGTTTGGAACCGATTCCTCAATAGCCAAGCCTGGGTCCATACAAGCTGGACCCAGATCCCTTAAGGCTATGCCTAAGGCTCCAGGTACTTGGCTCCTATGCCCATGCGACCAACACCTAGTCCTGGGTCCATTAAGGTTGGGCCTAGGTCCACGGAGGCTAGGCCCAAGACCCATGTGCCAGGTGCTCAAGTCCCCAACAACCATGTTCAAGTACCTTGATCACACGCCTAAGTTAGTGGCACTTGGGCCCGAGTTCATACAAGCTAGGCTAAGGACCACAGTTTTGGCACTCAAGCCCAGGTCCATCAAGGCTAGGCTCAAGTCTACATAGGCCTCGCTCAAGACCTTAATACCCATGCTCGGGTCCTCGACGCTATGCCTAGGTAACCAGCTCCAATGACTAAGTCACTACCGCCCAAACCTGGGTCAATCGAGGCTAGCAGGGGTCCATGGAGGCCGAGCCCAAGACCATGGTGCTTGTGCCTAGGTCCTCGACTGCCATGCAGCTCTCGCACCCATCAATAGTGCCTAGGCTTAGGACCCTAGTTTGGCACCTTGGTCTATGAAGGCCATGGCCCAAGTCCACATAGTCCAAGCTCAGGACTCTAGTGCTCATGTCCAGGTCGCGATGACAATGCTCGAGTACCCAACTCTCCCACTCAAATCATCGGCGCCCAAGCCTGGGTCCATAGAAGCCAAGCTAGAGACCCTAGCGCCTTAACCAAGCCTTCGGTGGCCATGCCTAATTACTTGGCTCTCATGACCAAATCCTTCATGCTTGAAGCTAGGTTCACAGAGGTTGAGCCCCATCCACAAAGGCCATGCTCGAGACCCCAATGCCCATGCGACAACATAGCCAGGTCATTGGCTCTCGCACCCAAGTCAACATCGCTCGGGCTCGAGTCCCTTAAGGCTTGGCCAAGTCCTCAATGTCCGTGCTAGGGTCCTCAATGGCTATCCCATGTATTTCAGCTCTTGTGTAGGCACCATCGCCCATGGTTGGGTCCACGGAGGTTAGGCTCGGGTCTCCGTTGCCTATGCTGAAGGCCCCATCGGCCATGCTCGAGACCATAATACTTGTGCCTTGATACCTTGCTCCCACGCCCCAGTCACTAGTGCAAGCTTTGTTCTTTGACGACCGAGCCCCAGTCCACAAAGGCAAGGCCCATGTCCCTTAAGGCCAAACCCAAGACTCTTGTGTCTGTGCCTGGGTCTCCAGTGACCATGCTTGGGTATCTGACTCCTACACCCAAGTCATCGGCACCCAGACTTGAGTTCATCAAGGCCAAGCATGGGTCCCCAATGCCTGGCTCAAATTCCTAGTGGTTGGGAAGAGAAACCCCCACTCCTGCTACCGGGATCTCAATAGTTGGATATCTCTTATATCACACGAATACTATATATTATGTCTCTTAAGAAAAATAAAATCAATTTTTCCTTTCTAAACGAAAGAAATAATTTCTAGTTTATTTTCAGATTTCAATCAAACACCTAAAAATAATGACATTTTCTTGAAATTCTTTTTTTTGAAATTTTAAAATTTTACGAAATAAACGGAGGCTAAAGAGGAAAGCGTTTTCCTTATGATGAGATACTATGCGAAACTTCAATCTGGCCGAGGACAGGAGCTACAGCTCTTCCTGTCTCTCTTGTAGCTTTTGAAGACTCACAACATAATTTCACTAGAAAACACATACAACTCTTTGTGTACAACGGGAAATATCTTCTCAATAAACCGTACCTAATATCCAACAAATGCTTCCTTCTTATTTCGAGGTACGTCACCAAACAGTGAAAAAATGAGAAATTTTTCACGAAACAAAGGCACCCTAAATTAAATACCGGAAGAGTTCATAATAACATCGATGCGGAACAATTTAGAAAACAGCGAATCAATCTGACCAATTGGAGATGAATACACATCACCTCCAGCTGTAAGAGTGGGGAACACAGATATGGTCACATAATCAATGTCGTCGTATGCGAACAACGATCGCAATCCGATCTTGCAAGCCCTAATGCTCCGGTTGAAAGAGGAGAAGGAAGAAGATCGAAACATGTGGGGTCATGGCTCCAAAACCCTAGCAATCTCGGCCCCCACAACTACGAATATAAAAAAAGAGATTTAAAGAAAAATGTACATATGATCGGGGAAAACAAACAAAACCTTCCAAACAAATGTATTGTCGTTCTGACACTCGCTCCACTTGCTCCACATCGTGCGTAGTTTCCAACATCTAGGTCCCCCCCATTTCTTAATTTGACGTCGTTTTCATCTTTCACATCGGTTAATGTGGTGAGAGTCTTCCGAGTTATAAGGTGGAACCATCTCTAAAAGTGATTTTATCAACCACAAGAGAATCGTGGAGGAAGAGTACCTAGAACTGAGGCACCATTTATTTGAAAGAAAACTGTTTTTGAGAACTATTTTTTGACTTTATGGTGTTCTTATGACGAAAAATTAATCGATTTATAGAATAACGTTTTCAATGGACTGAAAACAACAGATTTAAATTGGTGGAAGACAACTTCCTCTTCTAACAAGAAGGAAAATATTTTCCCTAAATCGCCAAACTAATAAAAACTAACTTAAGGATAAGTGCAATTTAGTCCTAAACTTGAGTCCTAAAACTTTCAAAAAGGTACAATCCATTACACATTTTTGAAAGTTTAGAACTTAATTGTACTTTTTAAAAATTGCAGAACCCAAACGTACCTTTGTGATAAATATAATAATTTGATTTCACTTTCTAAAAATTTTATGATTCAATTACATTTTAAGGAAAAGTTTTAAGACTTTCTATATACTTATTAATTTTCTTTATCATGAAATTTTTAATGAAATAAACGTACTCTAAGTGATTATATAATCATCAACGAAAAAAAAACACTCTTAGAGAAAGAGTGCCTACCACTAAAATCAGACCTAAATGTCCAGCTGAACTGTTTGACTTCTTATCAAAAGTTCCTTTTTGTGTATCAAACACGTTCTAGGTTATAGTGTCACGGGTCAAAACTCTCGTGCACCGGCATTAGGTACGTTCCACCAAACTTTTTCGAACGTTTGCGGATCTCTAAAGTACGTTTACGTTTCCTAGAGCATTTTTCTGTGATTCTTTAGGCTTGAAGTCGCCATAGCAAAGCTCACGACCCAAAGCAAGTACCCGCTAATTTTGACTTTGCACCATTTTTGAAATGCTGGGTGACGGCGTTAATGAATCGTTGAGTTCCTATCTTACCATCACAAATCTCATTGTTCTTACCATTTCGTCCCCCATAGTCCTAACATGCCGTGACCACCAGGGTGCAATAGAAGAGAGAGCTAGGTGCAAGAGGAGAGAGAGCTAGTTGGTAAGCCGATGCTCGCTGCCGCCGCTGACTATGACTGCGAAGTCAATGGAGATGTTGTAGCGACGTAAGTCGATTTGATCGAGGTGCATGGGCTATAGAGATATATATATATATATATATATATATATATATATATATATATGGTGGCACCAGCATTCATTTGGTGAAAGCGGGGTGGCATGAGACTCCAGGTGAGCTACACATCACCGTGGTCTCATCACAGGATCGCCGATCGATCCTTGATAGGCATTTGGCCTCAATTGCCCTCAAAGCTTCTTTTGTGATTTTCTCCTTCTTCATGTTTTTTTTTCACTTTAAAGTTTTAATTCTAATCAAATGCTCAAATATCTGTTACCACGATAATACGGTAAAAATATCTTGAGCCTGGGACTTTTCACTCAATTCAAAATCTCAAAAGTTAAAAGCATTCCCAAACACACCCTTAGTCCATCTTTCTCGAGTCAAACATGCATGTCCATTTTGCTCTATCTCGCTATCGATTAATCATGCTATCATGTTTTTCTGGGAGAGTTTTTTTTTTCTGAAACTGTAAATTTTTCTTATTACATGAAATAACAGAGAGAAACTTTGCCGAGAATTGACATTCACATTTCAAAACTGCATAAAATAATTAGGAACATGATAAGTCTTATTCAATATTTCCTAGCCCATCCTAAATTACTTAAAAATGGCGAATCCAATCCATGGCCCGACACCCCGGCAGCCCTACAGCTTGACGACGAAAGCGCATCTTCACATGGTTTTGGGGTCAAAGGGTCTTCCCGAAACGCACCGTATTTGTTTCCATCGTTCCCCTATTTTGATTAGTCAAATTTCTCGGAAAACTTGGCAAAATGCTTTAAGTGAGTGTATTAAATTTACCGTGATAATAACAACTTGTTTTGGGCCATAAAAAAATAAATAATTAATAATTAAAAATACCCGTGAACTCACTCCTTCAAGAATTTAGTCTAGCCAACGATGCTTGACCCTGCCCTCATTGGTCGAGAGGGCAAGCCTCACGAATGTTGTTGGCAAGGTTGAGCCTCACCTAGCAACAATGAGGTCGAGCCTCCCCCAGCAACAGACAAGGCTGACCTCGCCCAACGATGGCGAGGTTAATCATGCTGACCCTCATCTCTAGTCGGTTGTTGGACCTCGACGACTAGCTAAAGGAAAAAGGAAAGAAAAAAAGTAGAAAGAAAAGAACAAAAATTATTAAAATATTATTTAAAAATGTCCATGTGCACCAGCAGCGCCATGTGGGATGGACGGCCGACGTTTATGTTAATGATTTTTGATCAAATTTGATTGGACAGACTGAATTTGCATAAATACGTAAGATTTATGACTCAATCAGCAAAAAAAAAATAATTAAATAGACGTTTTTGGTAATTCTCGAAGCATTTTGCTCATAACAAAATTGAATCTGTTGCGACACGCTAAATAAAAAAGAGAATGTTGGAATCAGCATCACTGCTTTTTCTATACTTTTTCATGGCGATCGAGGGCGTGATTCAAGGTATATAAATAAGGGTTAATACCACGAAAAACCTTAAACTGGTACACATATGACAATTTTACCCCGAACCATTTTTTTGACCACAAAAAACCCTAAACTGGTACATTTGTGACAAATTTACTCCGAACTATTTTTTTGATCACAAAAAACCCCAAACTGGTACACTTGTGACAATTTTACCCCGAACTATTTTTTTGACTATCAAAAACCTCACAATGGTACATCTGTGATAATTTTACCCTCGAACTAATTTTTTGACCACTAAAAACCCTAAACTGGTATATTTGTGACAAATTTACCCTTTGTTAGTGTCCGTTAAATTATATTAATATTGCAAAAAATCTCAAATTGATAAACTTGTGACAAACAAAGGGGTAAAACCCAAAATCGGTACACATGTCAATTACCACGTGCCATTAAATTTAGCAATTTGATAGTAAAATTTAACGGAAACTAATGAAGGGTAAATTTGTCACAGGTGTACCAATTTGGGGTTTTTGGTGGCCAAAAAATTAATTCGGGGGTAAATTGTCACAGGTACACCAGTGTGGGGTTTTTGATGGTCAAAAAAATAGTTCAGGGTAAAATTGTCACAGATGTACCAGTTTAGGGTTTTTTGGGGTAAAAAAATAGTTTGGGATAAATTTATCACAGATGTACCAGTTTGGGATATTTCATGGTATTAACCCTATAAATAAAACCAATATGTATGCGGAGGACACATGTGAGAAAGATTCCTACTGTTTGATGACAACGTGACACGATAACACGAGAGTGCGTAGAGCTCTTGACCTCGAAATCAGTTTGGCAATGAAGACAATTTCGTTGACACTAATCTCTCGTTCAAAAATAATCATTTTGGTTACTCTAAGCACCAAGCAGTATAAAAATATCAATTACTATGAGTTCTGTAGAAGCTACAAATCTCTAGTGGCATTCGATGTGGTCCCGTACATTAATTTGCTTCGTTATAATAGGACTAGCATAAGCAATAGTTACTCAAGTTGTCATGGCTGGACTCCCTTGAATGGACCGATCAGATTGCATATTTGCAAATAGCAAAGAAAAAAGAAAAGAGGGGATTTATTTTGTATATTATATGATAGTATTGATTATTGTTGTGTTGGAGATTGGTTGGGTTAGATTCGGGGAACACATGAAAATTGGTAAAAAGCTGCCTTAGAAGACAAAACACGCCGCGAGAAAGTTTAGTCTAAGGTTATGAGAGTCAGAGACCACCTCTAGAGCTTGGTCTCTATGAGATTAAAGAATTCAACGGCTTGGATTTGAGTCATGTGATCTGGCCAAGATATAACTTCTGCTGATTGACAGGCCATGCATGATCTGTCCATACCATTTTCACGTGTCTGTGCTCTCAAACTGTCAAAGTGAAGTAATCACTTGATTCACTTCACTGATAAATAGGTTAGTAATGGACAAACTGAAGCCACAATTCACCCTTCCAAGCAGAAAGATGATGAGAAATGAAATTGAGATGATTGTCATATTAGAGAATAAGTTATACTCGTTTCGAAACTGAGGTGATTCAATCACATGCGACCTATGACGGGAGGATTATCATTTTGAAAAGGGTTGGGCCATTTCCCCAGTAGGCTATGAATGGTGAGCTTTTTGGGCCTATTATGTTTTTTTTTAACAGAATTGGGCCTATTATGTTAAACTTGTACTAAAATTGGGGAAGGGGAAGCAGCCGCGCGCACTTTCTTTTCTCAAAATTAGAAACTCGATACACAAAATTGGAATTTTTCTATCCGCATTTACAAAATCAGTTTTCAATAGAAGTATTTACATCATCTCCATATATTCTAATAGTAAAAATACCGTCGCAAATATTTCTCCAAGAAAGAATGTGAAAAGGGAGACAAAAAACAACAAAAATTTGGAACATAAAATTGAGGGTCTATAGGAAGAACTTCCAATTCCGCAGCGAAATGTGTCAAACACTCGCTAAAACTTGAGTGATAAAGGTAATAACATGGCAATAGACATGACCTTATTGATCGACATACTGTATCTGTCCACACAAATAATCCAGCACATTGAAAGTATCCTATGAATGCTTACAAAATCATTTAGAAAACAAGTCTTTCTAAACCTTTTTATAGATCCATACTCTTATGTCTTTCTTTCACTATTGCATCCCTCTCCTAATTAACGTTCAGGAACTACTCCCCTTCTCACGGGTATTATTGGGAAGTATGAGGTGTTAAGGCAAGGACCCAAATGAAGGAACCGAAACACTCCTGAATCCTCATTTAACAGAAAAATAAATGAAAAACAGACAACAAAACACTTCGACTGAAGTGCGGTCCCATCGTACCGAAGTTGCTCCGAATTTGGGGGCTTAGTATGTGTAGCCTTTTACAAACATCCCTTTCTTTGCTTCCTCGCCTTCACCATCGGCAGAGTACCTTCCAAGTTGAGCCAACGAGTTTGCTTTGGCACGCACCAACAGTGCCTTTTGGCCAGCTTCGACATTCTCAGGACGTCCTTGCCATGTCTTCAGCACAGAATTCTGCAGCGCACGTGCATATGAGAAGGAAACGTGCCAGGGGTTGGGGCTCTGGTTCATCGCGTTAAGGTTCAGGGTGGCTTCAACTTCAGATTGTCCTCCTGACAGAAACTGGTAACACAGAGAAAAGATGCCCATTATCGAACAGGTTCTAACGAAATTGATGCTCTCATAACAATGCAAGTACCTGAGATCATGCTAACCTCTCCAACAAACACGATTAGCATCATCTATTCATAAGAATCCCTCTGACATCAGTACATCTATAGTAGTCGAACCTAGATGCCCAAACTTACCTCAGTTTCATAAATTGGTGCCTATTTCAGCACAAACATACTATATGCATCATTTACCACAAGAACATCAACGAGAAAAGCCATTCAACATTAGAATAAGAATGAACGACAACATGCGACCAGCTCGCTAAATTGTTAGGCTTATATGTACTACACTAGGCTACAAAGACGTATAAATGTTAAAATGCACATACCATGATCCCTGGAACAGCAGGAGGAACTCTCCTTCTCAACATTGTAAGAGTGTACTTGGCAATTGTGTCAGGAGAAGCCTTCTCCTTATGCTCAGCTCCAGGAGTTACCATGCTGGGTTTAAGCAGGATACCCTCAAACATAACATTGTTCTCAGCCAAATAGAAAAAGACCTCGGACCAAACCTTCTCTGCCACTTCAAGAGTCCTCTCAATAGGGTGGTCTCCATCAAGAAGAATCTCAGGTTCAACAATAGGCACAAGGCCATTATCCTGCACATTAGATAATACATAACAACTAAGGGACACCAGATATGAAAGCAGCGCATTCTATTTAAACCTTTGAGACAGATGCTTACTGAATCGGAAAATTCTAGCCTATCTGAAAATTTAAGTAAAATAATAATCTATAATAGTAGTTTACTCTATTTTTAAGTAGAAGGCATCAACCCCCCCCCCCCAAAAAAAAAAAAAAAAAGAAAAAAAGGATTTTCAACGACTATCTAAAGCTGACAAGTCATGCAGGCAAAAATTTGGACATACTGTTGAACTGTCAGTCAGTTCACATTTCAGATCCAAAATAAAAACAGTGATCAAGAAGTACTTTATTTAGTCCTTACACCAAAAACAGTTTGTCTTAAGTTGATGAGTTACCTGAGAAATGGCAGCATATCGTGCAAGTCCCCATGCAGCTTCTTTTATTGCAAGAGCAGAGGGACCACAAGGAATGCTAACCACTGTCCTCCTGCATAATAATTTAAGAATTAAAGGGTAATCAGCGCAAGAGTAAAGCATTCAAGTGGATTCAGCAATGGCAAACAGATTAGTTATAAGTCATGTAATAAGATCTTTCACAGAGAGAAATTAGAGAAAGGCTGAAAGTAACATCTTAATGAACAAATTGGAGCACAAGCTGACTCACCATTTGGCAAAACGAGCACCTTGCTTGTAGTATTCAGCGGACCTTGAAGCCAATCCATCCAAGCCTTGGCACCAGGATTCATTATTGGATCCAGGAAGAGGAACCAAACCCTTTGGACAAAGAGAGTATACTAATAATAAGCACATTAACGACAGTTTCTAGTTGAAGCACACACAATCAGGAAGGACCCCTCAAAGCAAACCTTGTCAACTTTAATGCCTGGAACAATTTTCTCCTCACGCAAGCAGTCCACAAATTTCTTCCCATCGGTTGTTGATTGGTAAAGTGTCTCCTCAAACAAAATGGCACCAGAGATGTATTCACCCAGGCCGGGTGTGGTCAACAAAAGTTGTCTATAAGCTTGACGATTGACCTCAGTATTGTCCAACCCGATGGATGCTAACCTTTTCCCACAGGTTGCATTGGATTCATCAATGGCAAGGATACCACGACCAGGAGATGCAATGGATTTCTGTGCATAATGAACCAAGAAAAAGCTCAGCGGACTGGTAGAATATGTTTAGAAGCATTTACTTTCAATAAAATCCCACTGTGAGTGAATGATGTTTCAACTCTTAACTTGGGGAAAGAATTACCTGACAGGGGTCTCTCTCTCTCTCTCTCTCTCTCTCTCTCTCTCTCTCTCTCTGCAAGCGCACACATATGCAAGCACTTGGTGCATAGTACACACGCAAATATACTACGTAGACTAACAACAGTTTCAACCAGAAACGAAAAGGACTAACAACAGTTGTATTTTATTGCAAGATCAGATATAGGGAAAAAAATTTGGGCTTGTCATAATGCACTACGACTCCTCCGACATAAGGAAATATCCAGATGGCAAAAATATGAAGCTGTTATGCATTGCCAAAAGACAATAGCCATAGCAAAACTCAATCTCATAATTCCAAAAGCACGGGCACAAGATAGGATCGCATGAGAGGACATTTTGGATAAGAAGCTTATGAAATTTAAAATTATAAAGGCACACCTCCTCAGGGGGAGGACAGAAGGAATTTCAAACACTCCATGGAGTTGGCTGTTTTGGGGCAAAGCAACTTCAGTGGGAGAAATCCAGCATAAACTGAATTAAGAGGTAAAGCGGTGATACGTCAAATGAAATGTAAAATGAGTCTCCATTGATTGGGGCCCCAAAGACTGAAAGGAAAATAAGGACACACTATGTTCATCCATTCTATGTGAGCACCGGCGCAACATTAGTTCTCATTATCGGTCACCAGGAGAGTTTCCTTGGGATCGCGGTAACAGCTAGGCCAGGAAGGATCATCTCCGATCTGAACAACGTCGAAGGCAGGTCACGTTTTACTTTCATGAATCCAAACAACCCGAACGAAGGAGGTTCACCCCCGCCCATTTGCGACAAAGCTGACACCCCAAAAGAATGGAGATATTCAACGAGAGATCAACGATCAATAGCTATCTCCTGGCCCAACGGTAGTCAATTCAACGTGCACTCCCGTCCCAACGGAACTTCAAGCAATCATTGACCCCCCCGGGAACACTCCGCCGGTCAACGATCAAAACCCAGTAAGATTCAAGCGCTCAACAAAGGATCAAACAAGCTATCAAGAGCTCTCAAAACCTCATAGTCCAAGATCCCAAACCAAAAACCCCACATGCAAACAGCGACCGCCAAACCGATCAATCGTCCAAAAACGCAAACAGCCGATTGCAGCAAGCGAGGGAGCGAGAGAGACAGAGAGGGGAACTGACGGCGGTGTGGACGAGCTCGTCGGAGTAAGCGCCGGCGCGGATCGGGAGGGAGACGCGGCGGGCGGGGGACGATCCGGGGCGGCGCTGGGCGGCGAAGGACTGCTGCCCGATCCACTGGGAGGAGGAGGCGTTGAGCTTGACGAAGCTTGCGCAGGCCATCTTCCCCTTCTCTTCGCACGCGCGCACACGCAGAGGAATTCGAGCAAGAGAGAGAGAGAGAGAGCGACTGCGGAGGAAGTGAGGTTGGTGAGGAATACGAAGGCGTGCTTATAATGTAAAGGGAGGGAGGGGGAGAGAAGACGAGTTTTGTTGTTGTTGTTGTTGATGTTGTTGTTGTTGTGAGTGGGTGTACGTGCGATGCCTTCTCGTGGAGTCCGCAGGCTGCGAAAGGGACGGCCTCGCGTGCGGAGCTTTACCAAACTGTCGTCGCCGTGTGCCTCTTCTCTCTCGTTTACTTTTGGCTCTTCTCGTCCCTTTGTGCATTTTACCTTAACATGTCCGAACCTATAACCTCGACCTAATCATCCTTGTCCCTCCTCCTTCCTTCACTTGCTCTTCAACTCCCCCCCGGTCCTAACTCCAGAGGTGATCGATGGACGGACCCGCTCAGATCGAGACGGGGCCCTTCGATCGCCAGGCCTGCCTTCCCTTGAGAAACGCATTTCGACTGTGCAGGCTAGGCGAGCCGGATTCACCCAATCGAGGAGGGTTTTTCTAACTATGGACACTTATCCAGGCCCGCTCAAAAGTGCATTTGGGCCCTTTTATCAGGAGCCGGCAGAGCCCTTGATTAGGTTTAGCTCGGAGCAACTTGTATAGTTTTTTTTATAGGATTAATAGGTTTATTGATTACAATTTGAAAATTTGATTTTTCGAATGATGTGCTTGATTGTTGTTATTAGTTGAATTCAATATAATCAGCTTGACCCAACGAGGTGAGATTAATCAAAAACCGTTTTCGATGCTTTGACTTCGTGTTAAGGTTACGAATGATAACCATTCTGTTTCTATTTTTCTATTTCAGAAACAGATTTGGAACAAAAATCCATTTGGTCATGTAATTTCATTTTTCTATTTCTGGAACAAATTTTGATTTCATAAATAAGTTTGAAACAGAAATAATAAGTTAAAATTTTTTAATTTTCTATTTCTAAAACAAAAATGAGAAATTAAAATTCTTTTCATCGTTCGTCCTCACTTCTAGTCGGTCGCCCACCTATTGCCCATCGTCGCCCACTTGCCAGCCGCTGCCTCCCGCCATTCATCGTCTCCCGCCGCTGACTACCGCTCGCCATCCATCGGCCACTGTCTTCCACCGCCAGCTGCCCTCCTCTCACCGCCACCCGCCTCCCACCACCGGCCACCATCTCTCTCCGCCAGCCGCCTCCTCTCACCTCTTGCTGCCGGCCACTGTCTCCCACCATTGGCCGCCCTCCTCACATTGCCGTCTCGCGCAGCCGACCGCCGTTCATCAACCACCGTCTCCTGCCACCAACCGCCCTCCTTTCGTCGCCACCGCCTGCTCGCCTCCCGCAGTCCACCGCCGTCCATCAACCACCGTATCTTGCCTCTCGCAGCCAACCGTCGTCCATTGGCCACTGTCTCCCACAGCCGATCGCTGTCCATCGACCACCGTCTCCCGCCGCCCACCTCTTGCAGCCGACCGCTGTCCATCAGCCAACGTCTCCCTCCACCGATCGCCCTCCTCTCACCGCCGCCCGTCTTCCACCACTGTCCACCGTCCACCGTCCACCATCTCCCACCGTCGGCCACCCTTCTTCCGCCTCCCACCATAGGCCACCGCCCCCCATCTACCGGCCATCGCTTCCGTCTCTGGTAGCCCTCCTCCCATTGTCGACCGCCTCCCGCCACTGGCCACAGTGGGCCGTTGCCCACCTTCTACCAGCCATCGTCTCCCGCCACCGATCGGCCTCCTCTTGCCATTGCCCTCCTCCCATTGCCAGTCGCCATCCTCCGCACTAGCCATGTCGTCGTTTGCCACCCGCCATTCGCTACCATCGTCTGCCGCAGCTGCCGTCCACTTGCCTACCATTTAAGAGGAAGACATTTTTTGTTGTTATCAAACAATTTCTTGTTTTGGGAGCAGAAATTTGTATCGTTATCAAACGTGTTTTTTTTTATCATAAATTGATTTCTGAAATAAAATGGTTGTCATTCACGGCCTAAATGGCTAGAAAAAAACTATTTAAGAGCGCTTGCAGCATGACACATTGCTAAATAAACCAATTTCTTATACCAAGGTCTTTGTAATATATTCACGTTTCCACTTCCTTTTCTAACCCAAATTTTGAACGTAGAAAGTGAGATGTGTGTTTTACTGGGAAAACAGCAGCCATCGCAAGAGACCAGGAAGCAAACATCCTTTGCATCATCGACGACCTGAGAATCAGACCGGTTGTTGTCACATTTGGACCTCAATTGCACGCCTGAATTTCTTGTCAACGTGGTAAGGCTCATCATCATACATGTCAAACAATTTTCTCCTATTTTGCTTTTGCTTTGAGATCTTTTCTGTTTTTATCAAATTGAAAAAAAAACAAATAATAATAAATCAATTCGCGACGATATACAAAAAATTATCATGAATACACAGTGAAAACGGAATCATGAACAAGGGGGAGTTAGTCGAACTCAAACTATGTCCCTTGACTGCGTAGCTTCTAAATGAAACCACAATCTTCTAAAATGGCTCATCATATTTGAAATAATGCAATCCAATGCTCTGTTTGTTTCGTGAAAATCAATAATTTCAAAAAAAAAATTTCAAAAAATGATCGCTTTTATCCCTTGAAATAATTAACCAATAAAAACTATTTCTATTATCGATGATAATTTATATCTAAATTAACCGGTCTATATTGCGGCAAATTAAAGAAAAATCTAAGGTGAATTGATAAAAAAAAAATTATGAAAACAATGGAAGTACCCTCCTCTATCAAAAATGACCACGCAGAAGCAATTAGAGCATAATTGGCCAACTTGAAACTAAACCAAATAACTTACATACTGCAAAATAGTATAATAAACACAGAGTATGATATATTTAATATTAAACACAGATTAACTTTCAAAGAGTGGAGGGTGGTAAATTGATAACGCTTCGTATTTATTTTAATTTTCTTGAAAGTTCATGGGCCTACATGTCGCACAAATTCAAAGCAAAATAATATTCACGCGGTTTGAGAAGAACTGTGAAAATACAAAATCTTATTGAAGACTTTCAATTTACATCAAGAAACATATTCTGGAGGCTCTATCTCCTGATTTCGTAACCTCTCATTTGTCAATAATTATTACCATTGCTATTTATTTAAATACTTATTAGCCCTAATTAATTACTGTTAGGATCCACTCATTAGAAAAATCTCACGTTGGGAATTCGTATGGTGTAGAGCGGTTAATATATCCTAGTTGGCTCATAACTCATTAACTTAAACTTTTAAGTGAATATCAGTGTCTAATTGGATATGTTAACGGGCTTGAACTTGGCTCTCTCTTGGTGATCTCCCCAAGTGAAAGGTATGGCTTCTAATGCATCCTTCCTAACAATTACAATATCAATTGATTCTAAAAAAGATTCAACATTTATGGTTCGCTTTTATATATGATTATAGATATATAGGATGTTAGTAATGTCTTTCAAAATAATTAATTTTCTAAAAACCAACTTGTTTACGGATTTTTTTTTTGGTCGAAGAAATACTTGCTTCATTCATCACTTTAAGTGATAGCACTATTACATGAAAATGGGGCCTCATAACATATTAGATCCCATAGGATTTTCGAGGGATTAGAGGTCCAATTATAAGAGAGCTCGTTTCGTCTGTGGCCTTTAGAGACCCAATCCGCTATTTGATTTGCTTATCTTGGACAGTGGGCCAATTGTAAGCTTTTGAAGTGGCCCATGATTAATGCTCCAAAACCCACATATATATACACAAACATCAAGTAGCTTACAACTTGCTTAACTTAATTGCACCATGAATATTAGATGTCATTATGTAGTCATGAAATCATCTTTTGTATTCATTACCATATTTACATAACTACGCAGAACTATTGTCAAAAAGGTATGAAATCTTTATTCTTGATGGAGCTGTAGGTGTTCTTCTTCCTTTTGATCAAGAAGACGTTGATTTGGATATATTAACTCAATCTTTAACTTATACTCTTGCATACAAGTTACAATTTTTTATTGGGATTGGTATGAACTTGTGGATGATACAAGCTTTTTTAATTTATTTAATTGCCCGTGATTGCTTGAATAATATATAGTCCATTAACTGGATTTACCGCGAATATTGGACTCAAAGTTTTAGCCTTTTAGGGTTACCGGTTTCATCAATCAAGCATTTCATGGATGGATCTCAACTTCAAGAAATAGGTCCTAGGCATTTGTGTCGTGGCAATAAAGTGATTTTTCATTTATTCAGAGTTTGTTACCAAATCTTGTTACATTGTGCAGGTTCCCATCGCTTGCTTATGGCTTTATGACCTCATAGTTTGAGCTTTAGGGTTTGACTTTTAACATGGTGTTGAAATTTAAGTTTCGATCCATGTCACCCATTTCAGTTTATTTCACATGTAGGCTTATCATCTGCAATTCATGTGCATTCGTAGGAGATGTTAAATTTTAATCCACATCACGTGCTTACGGGGTTGGAGTCTATGATGACCTTATCCGCACGTACCATCTTTCGCTTTAATGACTTTAAGCTTTCGGCATTGGATTTTTTTAACATTTTCAAATGGGAAATGACATTGCAGTGAGAATGAATGGAGCACTTGTTCATCATCAGCGTCAGTATCCTGATAGAAGTGTCTTTTGAGACTGGAAGTTGCAAAAAGGAAATGGATATTGTTACAGATAAAATTATCAAAAAAGTCCTAAACATATTGCACTTTTATCAATTCAATCTTAAATATTTTAAGTTTGTCAATTCAGTCCTAAATCTTTTTACTTCTTTCCAATTCAGTCCATTTGGCCGGCCGGCACTGACGTGACAATTTTTAAATATTTTTTTCAAATTTTTTAATATGTTTTCCCTTTTTTTTTTTTGCCTTTTCCCTCTGTCCAGTCCAGTGACCGGCTAGAGATGTGGGCCGGTGAGGTCGACCTCGCCGACCACCGGCGAGGGTGAGCCTCGCCCGCCGCTGCGAGGCCGGCCTCACTGTCGTTGGGTTTTGTGACGGCAAGGCCGACCTTGCTGTCACATGGCTGGGCGAGTCTCAACCTAGCTGAATTTGGGTGAGGTCAGCCTCGCCATGGCTAGGCGAGTCTCGACCTCGCCAAATTTGGGCGACGTCGAGCCTCGCCCAACCGAGGTTGGCCTCGCGACCTAGCCTAGCCATGGCGAGGCCGGCCTTGCAGCGGCGGGCAAGGCTCGCCCTCGCCGGTGGCCGATAGGGATGAGCTTCGCCAGAGGCCAGCAAGGTCGACCTCACCAGCCCGTGCCTCTGGCCCATCGTCGGATTAGCCAGAGAGAAAAGGAAAAAAAAAAGAGAAAAAAATATTAAAAATTTCAAAAAAAAATATTTAAAAATTGCCACATTAACACCGACTGGCCAAATGGACTGAATTGGTAAGAAGTGAAAAGGTTTAAGACTGAATTGGCAAACTTAAAAGGTTTAAGATTGAATTGGTAAAAGTGCAATAAATTTAGGACCTTTTTGATAATTTTCCCTGTAATTATGGAAAAGCTAACTTCAAGTCAGAACTGTCAAATGCATTGTTCTGTGAAGGACAGCTGAAGTGTGTACTTGGTCTTGGAGATATATATTGAAGTTAACATTTTCAGAGTGAACAATCGCTGCGTCCTTTTCCTCTGATGGAAGCAAGTGATCGCTTCGGGCTTCATCTATTTCTCATCCACGATCAGAGGAGGTCGCAAGATGCATCCTCTGAGACAGTTGATCAGATGGACAAGCATGATCACCAGAAGCCTGACGTTCCGGAGTTCTGCATTGATGCTGGTTCGGTTGGAAACATTGTTACGTTTATCAATCATAGCTGCGAGCCTAATCTATATGTCCAATGGATTTTAAGTTCCAACCAAGACATTAAGCTGGCTTAGGGTGGTGCTATACGCAGCTGACAGCGTACCACCATTGCAGGTGATTCTAGTCTCTTTCTTGTGATGAGAGATAGAGTCGGACCGACCAAATAGAGTGTATCAAACATTTGCGAGTATAACGTTAAATTCGAAGTGGACACCAAAATTTAAAAGTTTGTTATAGGGAAAATCACCAAAACAGTCCTAAATATATTGCAATTGTACCAATTCAATTCTAAACTTTTTTTATGCCAATTCCGATCTAAACTTTTTGCATTTGTGCAAATTCGGTCTATCCAGCCAATTTTTCCAACCAGCGCTGACGTAAACGCTAGCCAACCAATACTGATGTGACAATTTTTAATTTTTTTATGTTTTAGAAATTTTTGTTTATTTATTTATTTATTTATTCTTTTCTTTTAGTTTTCCCTTTCTTTTTTTTTTCTTGCCCTTCATTTTCAATCTCTGGCTAGCAAGATCAACCCCATCGGCCATTGGTGATGGCGACAACGAGCCTCGTCATAGTTGGGCGAGGCTCGACCTTGCTAGATCTGGCGAGGCTTGTCCTTGCCCAGCCACTGATGCCTGCAAGTTCAAGCCTCACTGTCGCTCGTTGCCGATGGTTGGGCGAGACAAGGCCGACGAGGTCAATCAACCAAAGGTTGAAAATGAAGGGAAAGAAAAAAAACAGAAAGAAGAAATTGAAAAAAATATTTAAAAATTGTCACGTTAGCTTTAGCCAGCCGGTTAGCGTCCACGTCAGCACCCAAGGTGGACGTTGACCGGTGGGCCAAAATTGGCAGAATTGGCACACATGCAAAAGGTTTATAACCAAATTGGAGAAAAAAAAAAGGTTTATGACTAAATTGGCATAATTACAATAGGTTTAAGACTATTTTAGTAATTTTCTTGTTTGTTTTATGTACAATATAGATTGATTTAGTCTTGGACTCTTGAAGGGAAGCAAGCTAGTCAAGTTGTGGTTATAGATTGCCTCTAACCAACCTATAATCATGTGTCACGGTCGAGAGGTTTTTATGCATCAAAGACCGTGCAACATCGAAGGATGCTCGTCAAACCCTAATAAAGCTTTCAGAACATTCCCAAGAACGGGCAATACGTTAATCGTGCCATGTTCTAGAGAATTCTTGATATAAATGCCAATAGTTGGCGGACGAAGAGATGCAATATTGGCCACTAGTTCGATAGTCAATCAATGAATATAATATGAGGCTCTCTACTATATAAAGGGGTGTGCTACTTCTCATTTGTATCTATCCAACAATTAAATCAATAGAAAGCATTCTATCCCATAACTTCTTCTCATTTTTATCTATCCAACAATTCAATCAATAGAAAGCATTCTCTCCGAGTGAGCGGCTTGGCTTAGGCGCTCTAATGATCCAAGGAAGTCTAAGTCACCGCACAGGTCGTTTCCAAACTATCAACCTTGACACATGCATCAACTATAGGAAGAAAAAATCTAACTTGCAACGGCATGATAATGGTCAATCAGTGCACGAATTACTCCTCTTTCCAAAATTTCTGGAGAACTAAAATTTAGTTCTCAAAATTGATAATCAGATATTTGCACATTATTTCATTCGGTAAGAACTTAAAAAATCTTTTCATCACACGCATCCGGGTACTCTTTGTTGGATATGTTTGTTTGTAAAACAAACACTTAAGGTATTTTCCTTGTCTCACATAGGAAAGAAAGGAATGCTTTGGTCACTTTATCAGTGTAAAGTGGATTATACTATTTTGAAATAAGAAAATGGCCTAGTGGGCTAGACCCCACTATACCCGCGTGCGGGTGCGCGTTTTTGACGCGTTTATTAGACGCACTTAGCACTTTGCGCGCCGTGGACCAAAATTAACCTTAATCAACAATTCATTAATTTTTTTTTATTTTCGAAATGAATTTTTAATTAATTTATTTTACTCCTTTTAGCTTGTGACTGTTCGGACATAGTTTTCATTTGTGACTGTTCGGAAAAAATCGTCCGTTTTAGGACACGAAAAGGTGTGTCCGAATTGCAAGTTCCGAATGCGAATGGTCATGTTCGAACGACGGTTATCACAAACGAAGAGTCATGTCCGAAATTTATTTTTCGGACATGAACAGGTGTGTCCGATTGTTTCACTTGTTATATATATATATGAAAGAAAAACACAGCCTTTGATCCGGTTTTTTGTTTTTTTAGAGAGTTTAAGGAGATTTTCTGGAATTGCTATCCAAAAAATCTCACGTGACTTTGTTGTATCCTGAAGGGAATTTGCCAGAAACCTATAGCAACTTTGTGGGGCAAATTGATCCTAAAAGAAAGTGATTACACGCCTCAAAGTCCGATTAAATTTCGACTCTATTTCTTCCCCGTACAATATTTTCCCAACACTCTTTCTCTTATACCTCGAAAGATTAGCGTACGTTTGCGTGCGACAATTCTAGTTCTAATTCTAGTGCCAGAGATATATTGCTGCTTACATGCCACGACTCGAATCATGCGATAACTATCGTTTATGTGCGATATTACTAAGTACTATACTCCAGCAATAAAGTTACGATACAAAAAAAACAATAATAATGATTTCCTACCTTAATTACTTTTTATGTTAGTGGGTACAATTTTGCTGCGCTTGACAAAATCAACAAAGCGACCAACCTCCCTTTGAAGGGCCAAGCTGCGAAACAGATATGATATACCGCGAATCTCGATGGAATCTTAACAAAATTTAACCCTAACATTCATCTGAAACAGAAAAAAACGAAATTAGATAATTAAAAAAATATCTCCCTCAATCAAATCGCAATTTTTTTGGGATTTTATACAACAATAGACGTAATCTTGAAATCTTTTTTTTAAAGGATATTTTCTTGAAATAGAATACCACAATGGGATTTTATATCTATGAGCCCAATAATTCATAAGGTTAACATTAGTAAGAAATAAACATGGAGGAATATTTTTTCCACGAGAATTACTAGTAACAAGATGAATTAAATACAGTTTCCTCGTTTAGAAAATTTATAGGCACTAAAAAGGTGAAGAATCCAGCAACCAGCACCACTTAAGAATATCCAAAATCATGCTTATAAGTTTCCTGAATCGAAAAAGAGAAATCAACTATAAGTATCTTCAAGTTCTTGGCCA
Organism: Syzygium syzygioides; assembly: GCA_031216285.1. Lineage (NCBI taxonomy): Eukaryota > Viridiplantae > Streptophyta > Magnoliopsida > Myrtales > Myrtaceae > Syzygium > Syzygium syzygioides. The sequence continues at coordinate 36,723,649 of CM062243.1, forward strand.
AATTGACGCAGTACACAGAGGGGATGGGGGGCGCAGAAAGCAAAGAAGAAAGGCTGAAGAAGGTGGAGAAGGCGATACGATCAACCGAGAAGAAGATAGAGCAGGCAAGTCACAAACTCATCAGGGACTTGCACGATGGTAGCGGGCGACCAATCGACAAGAGAGATCGGGAAAGATATCTCCGGCTATCTGCTTTGAGAGCCAAGCGGGATGAGCTGTATAAAGAGAGCAGCAGAATACATTTGGAAGAACAGCAGATTCCTGGTGTGGGGTATGAGAAGGGCAGCTCTAGTGTCATGAGTCAAATTAGGTCAAATACCAGAAAATAGTGGTAGTTGCGGCACATATGAACATTGGAAATTCTCCAGCAAGATTCTAGAATTCTCATGTGACTTCTTCTTTTTCTATTGCTATACTTACAGCCATGTTTATAAATGATTCCCGACGTGCCCGGCGTTTTCAGTACGATGGTGTTCTATTGTGTCGTCGGGAAAGTACTCTTCTTCGAACTCCTTCGTTTTTAATGCGTGTAGGCAGTTGATAGATCGGGTCATTACGTACTGACCATACCAGATGAAGTTTATAGCATAGGCTGTAGTGTGTCTACACTGTAAAATTCTTGCACACAATCACCTTTTGAATCCGAAGTATTCAAGAAATTCTGTCGAATATCTGTTGTAGAGTAGACAAGACATGTACTCTCTTTTTGAGCTAATGCCCGCATCTCCGATCACCAAAAACCTTAAATTAAACACCTTCTTGTGCATTGAGAGAGAGAGCTACTTCCACATTGACATATTAACATCTAATTCCAAGTAAATTGTGCCCGAACATCAAGTTATAATTTAACGTTACTAAAGTCAAACTTTAAGCATCAAATACAAGGCTAAGTGGAGAGACTAAGCTAAAACTAAATTGATCAGCTTCACAGTTTCTTACGAGTTGAGCCAAGTCCGAGTGAGATAATTTAACACTTTTCAATTCTCTTGCTCATGCAGCATTAATCGTACTTAGATGACTTACTCATTTCGTTCTCTCTATTGACTTCACTTGCTCAACGTTGAAATAGTCACACTATCTCTGGTCCGATGTCATTCCAAACTTATGATTTCTTTTCCTTGTACAAAATGCAAATAATATGTCAAGTTAAATATGAGTAATTGATGTGGGGACCTTGTGTGCTAGGACATCCTTTTTTCAGGTCGATTTGTAAACTTTTGAAGTTAATCAAATGAGGTACAAAAGCTTAGAAGAATCCCCTAGCATTACACAAATACTAATTATGCAAGAAGATGGAGGAAGGAAGCCTCCACATAGTAGGCAATAAAACATTTGCTTGAGAAGACGTATAATGTTGGTAGAGTGACGCCCTACCTCTTACAACTTTCCAAATCCCAGCCAATAGAAGATGAGGCTAAATTGACTTGTTTTGCGTTCCATAATTGCTAATAGAGATAGTTTGAGGAGTCTCGCATTCAAGTTATTGCCCTTGGTGGCCTTCATCACATGTTAGAAGTTCTAAATTCCAACCTCATACACAATGCCTAATTCCATTTTGTGACAAAATATTGCGCCATATATTACTTGTCCAGGTGCACTCAAAGAATAAGTGATTTTTGTCTTCTATACCGGTCATACAAAAGTTATAATTAGTATCAACTGAAGACAACCATCATGATATGACTACTGATGTCGATTAGGGGTGAGCGGTTCCTGATCTGGTCTGGTCTAACCCAAGAATCGAGAACCGGTCCGGTTCTCGATTCTTGTGTTGGACCAATTCCTACTTTCTAGGATTGAGGACCGGTTCCCGATTCTTGGGTTGGACCAATTCCCAGTTTCTAGAATCGAGGACTAGATCGACTAGTCTTTGGACGATGGTCCGATTCGATCTGGTCTCATTCGGTTCCAATGAGATTAATATTAAATATTATTTATAAACTAGGAATCGATTGCTCCGTTCTTTCCTTTGTAGTTCTAATTTGATCCCATAAGGCCATGGAAAAAATTACAAAAATATATAATATATGACAAAATTGAACAATCAGTTTCAATGGGAATGTTAAATATTTTTCATATATATATTAAATATTATATAAATGAAAAAAATTAGAAAAATATATATTTATCGGCCTGGTCTGGTCTGGTTCTCACCTTAGAACCGGGAATTGGACCGCCCGAAAATCGATTCCGCTTTTAGGAACTGGAAACCGGACCGATTTTCCAAAAAATCGGACCCAACCGATGGGTTCGGTCCAGTCCCGGTTTTGGCGGTCCATCTTGCTCACCCCTAATATTGGTAGCTTATCTCTACAAACAAGCCAACCGATAAAATTATGATTGCCAATATCATAGGTCCAAATCAATTTATATTAGTCCACAACAAATCCCTCCAATCTAAATTCCATCTCTTCACAACAGTATGTTTGGCTAGAGATGATAGTTGTTAGAGCAAGTCTTGGTTTGAGTTTTTATCACCAACTCCAAGCCATATTACCCTTTCTGTCAAGTTGCATAATGGGAGTATCTCTACATTTAATCTGATGAACCACATCTCCATAAGGATGAGGACAGATGATTGATGAGGCTCTAAAGCATGCGGCCCAACAATACTTTGTTTTAAAGTTTCAGAGCGAGCAGGCCTATTCCTCCCTCCTTTTTTAATGGGGAGAATTATCAAAACAGTTCTAAACATATTTGAATTATTTCAATTCAATACTAAATTTTTTGTATTTGCGCCAATTCAGTTCATCCGGCCAATTTTTACCAGTCGTCACTAACATGAACGCCGACCATTCTACGTAGTTGGCGTTGACATAGACCATTTTTAATAATTTTATGAATTCTTTCTTTCCTTTTTTCCTTTTTTTTTTCATTTTCTTTCATTTTCTTTTTTTTCGTCCCTTCATCTTCAACCTCTAGCTGGTTGCTAGAATCAACTACCAACTAGACGCTTGGGTCGACGAGGTCAACCCTATCGGCTACTAGCGAGGTCACCCTCACCTAGCCCAGCCCAGCCCAGCCACTAGCAAGGCCAAAGCTAGTGTCTAGGTGAAGGTGAGCCTTGCTAGTGGTCGGCAGAGCCGACCTCGCTAGCTAGAGGTTGAAGATGAAGAGAGGAAAAATAAGAAAGGGAAGGAAAAGGAAAAAAAATAAAAATTAAAAAAAAATATTGTGATATTATTAAAAATTATCTACGTCAGCGCTAGCTGTGCTGCATAAGACAACCAGCGTCAATGTCAATGTCAGCCAGCCAAAATTAGCCAAATAGACTGAATTGGCATAAAAGCAAAAGGTTTAAGATTCAATTGACACAAAAAAAATGTTTGTGGCAGAATTGATGCAATTAAAATAGATTTAAGACCGTTTTGATAATTTTCTTTTTTTTGGTGAGCATACTACTTTCGATGTAATTTTGTGTGATCTGTGAATTTCAACTTCCTTGCTCATGCAACTAAAAAGTTTCTTTTAAATCACTGAAATCTAATAAGGATTTTCCAATTGAGTGATTGTCTTCTTTTTATTAAAAATGCAATCATGACAAATCATTCTTCTAAGGTAAAAGCTTGAGAAGGAAGAAATGTGGACATGGAAGGAGGATAAATAGTGATGAAATGTGGGTCATTATTTGAATATTGCCATATGATTATCAATTTGCGTTCCTTAAGACTGCATTTGAATGCCAAGATGGGGATTATGATAAGATGAGGAAAATTACCAAAAAAGTCATAAATCTATTATATAGATGACAATTTAGCACTAAATATTTTAATTTGGTCAATTTAGTTTAAAAACTTTTGATGATTTGCTAATACAATCCTTCCGGCCAACTTTGACTGGCAGTTGCTGATGTGGAAGTCAGTTATCCTACGTGGCACAATCAGCTATGACGCGGATAGCTTTTGCAATTTTTTTCAAATTTTTTTATAATTTTTTTTCCACTATGGGCCACGAGAGTCGTCGGCCGACCCTTGCCGGCCACTAGGTGAGGGCCGTGAAGCCCTCATTAGACTTAGTAGGAACAATAGGGAAAGAAAGAAAGAAATAGAAAAAAACAAAAAAAATCAAAAGAATTTATAAAATAAATTATGAAAAGTTTAAGAAAATGTGCAAAATTTATCTATCTTAGTGTCAACTGTGCCACTTAGGACGCCAACATCCACATTAACAATTTCCAGCTAAAATTAGCCGAAACAACTACGTTGATAAATTGTCAAAAGGTTAATACTAAATTGGCCAAATTAAAAAGTTTAGAAATAAATTGGTATCCACGCAATAGGATTAGAACTTTTTTAATAATTATCCATAATAAGATGTGATGATATGAGGTAAGAAACCCCTAAATATATCTTTACATGTTTGGAGTATTACCATACATGAAAAGTCGAGTAACTCAAAAAATTGGTTAAAAAAACTAAAAATAAGAAATTTGAGATAAAAATCAACCAAAATAACCCTAGCTAAATGTGGACGACTGATGTCGGGCTTTCATCGTAGCTACGGTCACCTTCGTCCTTGATAACCACCACAATCGTGGTCGCTAGTTTACAACGACCACCACATAGGCCCTATTTGCTTCAAGATTCCCAATGGGTTTTTTGGCCTCAAAAGCCTCATAGGAAAATATTGGGATGTTTGGCAAGCATATCCAATAGACTTTCAATCGAAAGCCAGCATTAGGAATGCTCAAAACTCAAAGTTGGTCTGGACCAGCTTTCGACTTTCAATATTTGCCAAATGCCAAAACCAATTTTTTTCTTCCTAAATTACCCTCAATTATTCTTTAATATTCTAGTTTTGCCCCTCGTTGTTACTGTATCTTCTTTATGCAAGGGTGGCCGGCTAGAGTTGACGACACCAAATTGGGACGGCGAAAGACCGGCAAGGTCACACGACCCCGACAAGGGCCGTATGGATCGCACGACCTCGGCGACGGTCGCCTGGGTCACGCAACCCTCACTGGGGGTCGCCCAACCTCGAACGACGGCCACTGTCACTAGATCTGGCTCGCTAGTGGCCGTAGCCCTTCGCCATAAGCTTTTTTTTTTAAATAAAAAAGAAAATCCCAAAACCCTTTACAAAAAAAGATTTGCCAAACGCTACTCAGGTCAAAATAGTTTCACAAAGGATTTTTTATCAAACGCCACTTACATTTCTTCAAGAAGTTTTAACTTAAAGATATTTGCATAGTTGAACCAAACAGGCCCTATCACGACAATATCAAAGAAGAAGCAAGTGACAATCACGGAAGGGCAGGTGAAAAAACCTCTACTCTATTTTCATGGTGGCATTACATTATTTTACGAATGAAATCGCTGCTAGGTGACTTTTTAATGTGATGCCACATCAACTTTTCTAGCGGCAAGTTACCGATGTAATCTAAAAATAATTTTAGATTTTATAATTATAATGCTGATTTTTTTTCACATTCGTACAGTTTAATTTTCATCTCCTCCCGTTTATTGTTGGTGGGTTATAAACACGACATCATCCGTATATACATTTAGTTAAATTGCATGTAAATAGTGTTTATATTTATTACTCATCCATTCAGAAAAAAAACGGTTGATGGGATTCCATCCAATGAGGGTTGGGCCCTTTTGGGTCACATAATTGAGTGCCTCGAAAACGCTCTATGATTGTCCTCAAGACACTTATCGAACAAATTAATTTAGAATAATTTAATTTTTGAAATAGTAATTATATGTAATATAAGCGTGATTATCTTACTGAAAACTATAATGCTGCTAAATTCATTTTTAATGGCTACTGCTTTTACCATTGACAAAATTAGTGAAAGGGGAGAATGTATTTTCTGCTATTAATATACCACAAGTAGTGTCACGGATAACCAATTAATTAAGAGTGAGATATACAGATACACTTAGCATTAGATAGGATGAGATTCATAATACACGGATTATGGTAATTAATCACATAATCACTGCCACATTACTTAACTATATCATATTGTACATATGATAACATATATTATAGGATTAATATCACGAAAAATCTCAAACTGATACATCTATGATAAATTTATTTCAATTTAATTTTTTGATCACGAAAAACTCCGAATTAGTATATTTATGGAAAATTTACTTTCTACTAAATTGAATTAATATTACGAAAAATCATAAACCGATATACGTGTGACAAATGGAGGGTAAAATCTCAAATTGGTACGTTTGTCAAACTGTCATGTGTCATCTAACTAAAAAATTCGACGGTAAAATTTAACGGAAATTAATATAGGGTAAAATTGTTGTGTATTAATTTAGGATTTTTTGGTAGTCAATAAACTAGTTTAAGATAAATTTATTACATATGTACCGCTTTGAAGTTTTTTATGGTATTAACCTTATATTATATTATATAATATATGATATATTGTACATGACACTTTTTGGGAGATCGAAAAGTGGGCCCGATTTAACCTTACATTATACCGTCCACGTCATCAAAGGGTCCGGCCATCGCAGGCGCGCACACACATTCCTCACTCCTCTCTCCTAATCGCCAGCTTCTTCTTCTTCTTCTTCCTCAGGATCCCCCCCCCGAAACCCTAACGGAAACTCCGATTCGCAGAAGACGCGGGCGGCCCCAGCAATGTCGGTGGACGCCTCCCCTGCCGATCGATTCAAGCAGTTCCAACCGGCCAGCCCCGCGACCAACGGCAACGGCAACGGCGTCCTCCTCGGGGCCTCCCCGGCGTCGGCCAGAGCGGCCCACCGGCTCCGCCTGAACCCCACCGCCGATCACGAGCCGGACAGCTACGAGGACCTGCAGAGCCAGCTCGATTTCAGCCCCATGCTCTTCAGCTCCCTGGAGCGCTACTTGCCTCCTACGCTCCTGTCCCTCTCCCGCGACGCCAAGGTCAACTACATGCGCGACATCCTCCTCCGGTACTCCCCCGAGGGCGAACGCACGCGTGTGAGTGCTCTTTCCCGTGGCGATAGAAATGTCGATTCTAGGCATTGGATTGTATGAGTTTTAGGACGAGAGGTTGCTAATGCAATGCATGATCCAACTGGTGGTCGTTGAATATTGCTGCATTTCGTATGATTGTTTGAAGCTTTGACCCTAAATGTGCTGGTTTATCCTGTGATTTGGTAACTGAGTACGTATCGAGGGAGGGGCTGAAGAGAGTTTATTCAGATCCCGAGAGTGAGCTGCGTGTTTTTCTGCTGTCTTCTTTGTTGTCTCAGTTTCGGGCATGACTATTGTGGTTTTCACGTAGTCATTGCAGTTCACGATTGTACTAATTGTTGATAGGTTCTAAGGCATCGAGAATACAGGCAGAAGATTCTAGCTAACTATAAGGTAACCTTTCACGTAAATGTAGCTATTTCAATGTCTTTACTTTGACAGCAGGTGAAGGTTTCAACTCCTTTTTTATGAGAAGGAGCCGTATATCACCACACTGTTGTGGCAGGTTGATGTATATGTGATGTTCCAAAGGACATTTTGAGCCTTCAATTGTTGTTTGCATAAGAACGTACCAATGCTTAACCTATTTCTGTCAAAATGGTTCTCTTTATGCAAGTAAGTAGATGCTATGGGCTTCTCTGTTAACCTTCCCTCATCTCTGTAGCCTCTTCACAGAGAGCTTTACACCATGCACGCTGCAAGTTTCTTTGTGCCCTCGTTTCTGAGAGCGTTGAAGGAAAACACAGAAGAGAGTTTTAGAAGTATAATTACTGAACCCTCACCGGGGATATATGTATTTGAGCTGCTTCAGTCACGGGCCCGTGCAATGTTATTGTCCGAGGTATCATTTCACTTTTCTTGCCATTATGTGGCACTCTATTTTCAGCTTGAGTTTAGTAGCTGTGTTGTCTTATCAGGTTCTGATTGCTTAGGTAGAGAACTTTGAAAGATGGGTCCATGACACAAATTTCAGGATCATGCGACCAAATACGATGAACAAATATGGAGTTGTCCTTGATGACTTTGGTTTGGAGACCATGCTTGCCAGAATGATGGATGAATTTGTTCGTCCCATAGCGAGGGGTAATATGAATTAAATATCCATTCTGTGATTTATAGAGGGAGGCTGTGCATAATGTACTCTAGACTTGAAAACTCTCATTATATCTTTGCAGTTTTCTATCCAGAAGTTGGCGGGTCAACCCTGGATTCTCATCATGGTTTTGTTGTTGAATATGGAATGGATAGGGATGTTGAACTAGGTGGGTGATCATTTAATTCAATCATTATCAATTGTATGATACTATCTATTTGGATTTCTAAATGATTTGTAGTTGAAAATTTTCTTTAAATCATTTGCTTTATCCTTTCGCATCGAAAAGTCAAAAGTACTGAACTTGCTGGCGAAAATCTCACTTCATATAGCTTCTCAAGACTGATTTGCTTTGCAGAACGTTTGATTGATCTTTTCGGAAGTTTTTATCTAATCCAGGTTTACAAAGCAAATGCAGCTCGCTACTCTATGTATAATATATTTTAGTTTACTCAAATGTCCATAATCGATCTTGCTGTGGTGGTCCCTTTATGCTCAATAGAGACTTGTATGACAATTCTATAATTTTTTTTGTAAGATCATATTTTTAGCCTTACCTCTCTCTCTCTATTAATTAGTTGGTTTTTTTCTGGTATTATCTTACATGCATCGTGGTTTTTTGCCTTTTTCGGTTGCCTCTTCTTTTTTGTCACCTTTTGGTTATCCTCCACCTTCTTCCTTGAAATTGAAGTTCTGGATTATTCTTTCTAACTCTTAAGGAAGTGGAACGACTCTGTTTTTTCAGGTTTCCATGTAGATGACTCTGAAGTCACTTTAAATGTTTGTTTGGGTGAGCAATTTATGGGTGGAGAATTGTTCTTTCGTGGCGTTCGATGTGATAAGCATGTCAACTCAGAGACACAGCCAGAGGTATGCAAACCTGTTATTTTGGTCTTGTGTAGCTATGTTGTTTAATATGCATTGATGAAGTGTAGGTTTCTGTTTCGCTGTACTTCTTAGATTTTTATCTGTGAAGTGCTCATTCACTTCACCGTTGTTAAATGCTCTTGTGCAGGAAAGCTTTGACTATGACCATTTGCCTGGTCATGCAGTTCTGCATCGTGGTCGCCATCGTCATGGTGCTAGGGCCACAACATCTGGACATCGGGCCAACTTAATTATGTGGTGCAGAAGGTACCATCCCTTCCATCAGTTTGCTATCACCTGCCTTCTTGAAGTACCTCACTTCGTGATATGGTCTTCTTACATGGTATTAATTTATATGATTTCCATTCTTCGTAATACTGGTGTTAATATGCAAGTGATCTACAGCCAAAGCATTGACACCAACCTTCACAGTGGTCATCTTTTTCTCTGATAATGTCACTACCATGAATAAAATTTTTCCAAAAGTTGACACAATCCCTTTTAGCTCAATCTTAATTTAACACACACCTCCTGAGCTAAAATTTAACAATGGATTTGAAGTTTCAAAAGTCTAATAGCATGTTCCAGTTATTAGATTTATTATAATTTGTTCTGGATATTCGGTGAGTTAAGTTGAATTTTAGCTATCTTAATTTCAACAGAAGCCTAATTTGGATTACTTATCAAATGGAGTCTCTTTTGAGTATGTCGATTACCAAATATCTTCTCAGTCGAACTCAAACATATGGACAAGTAAAATGAGGAAGACCAAAATCAAATTCCAATCATAGTAGAGAAGATAAATCAAGCATGAGTTGGGTATCAAATAACAAGCTTCTTAAATTTGAACCCAGTTTAAATGCCATTTATAAATTCATGTGTCGTCTCTTTCTTGTCTACAGATATGCTAACACAAATCTTTAGCTAGAGCAAATTTTTTAACGACATTTGAGCTTTGGAGATGGTAAGAAATGCATCCTTTCATTACAATATTGCCTCGCGATGGTAAAAGATGGGAAGCTTAATTTTAATAGAGCTAGAATTTTGTAACTGCGTGATGCTATGATTTTGGTCTCTTTTTCTGCTGGATGACTTCTTTATATCGAGCTGCCTGACCTGTGTCAAACACCTTCGAAGCAGTTCTGTCTTTCGAGAGCTGAGGAAATATCAGACAGATTTCTCTAGCTGGTGTGGGGAGTGCCTACGCACCAAGAGAGCAAGGCATCAATCGTCACTCGCCAGCACCAAATTGGTATGATTTCGATTCGAGTGCATGGAAAAGTTAAGATTTTGATATTTCTTGGTAACGATATATGCTGTCTCAAATTTTATTCAGGAGTTGATGAAGAGGGAAAGAAGAGCATCTTGAGTTATTATGCACGCCACCCCTTGTTGTGAACTTGTAAATCACCTTTCGTATTTGTGAATCCAAAGGAGCGTCATCCATGAAATAGCAATCAATCTCCGCCCTCGCTTCCCCTCTGCTGATTTTGGAGTGCTTGGTAGCTGTGCATAAAAAAAGCAGTCCAGGTTGAGTGCATGAGGTGCTTCAAATTTATTTTTTGACGTGTTGCTTGTTCTAGTGGAGGACGTTCCTTGTTTCGCCGTGACAGTAGTTCTTCGTGCCAATTGACTTGTGATGTCAGATTCCAAAGATATTGGTTCTACGATCTTTTTTTCGGTGAATATAAGAGGCTAGCACAAAGGGTAGCCTTAAGATATCTAACTTGAAGGCGGGTTAGAGAGAAATCTTGCTTCTGCGCTAGGGCCAAAAGTGGCCAACTAATCAGCGGGCTTGTTGCCTAATCTCAACACATGGTGCACCTGAATAGATTGATGTTACTGAATTTCATGAAGAATGCTCTTGAGCAGTGGGTTGTGCCATTTTCATATTTATGTGAATCAAGGCATAGATGTTGAGGATCGCAAAATCCTAATATTGTCAGCTGTTGACTTTGTACTTTAAGATCGGCCCTGAAAAATAAAGGGTAACCAAGATTTTTGGTAATAGAAGTGCAAGGTGTGGAAGTTCAGTACCCTTCGACTTTGGAATGGAAAAAGATTGATTTTTGTGTAACGTAGGAGCGGTTTAAATTTCCGGGGTTAAGTGCGGATGTGATATAGGGTGCGTTTATTTTGTAGAAAATTAAAGATTTGGAGAATATTTTTTTTAAAAATAATTGCTACGAAAATAAATAAATTAAAAATATTCTCGATGTCTACTAAAATGTTTGAGTATAAATCGTTATCGATAGTAAAAAAAACTTTCATCGACTAATTGTTTTAAGCTACACAAGCGATTTTTTTTAGAATATTGAAAATGTCAACTCCAAGTCTCTTTTCTCATCCCATGAACGGTTGGAGAGATTTCGAATAGATTTCGAATGTTTAACCTGTGAGGATGATGCCGTTCGCACGTCTCAAATGTATTACTTTGTTTTTTACTCTATTTCCATCCGCCAGGGTACGTGTTTAGTAGGGACTGATATGTATGTGGGATGTTTCTGTGGCACAAGCAAGCCTGTACAATACGAGAATTACGACCCTTCAAAAGAGAGAGTTCCATCAATCGGGGCCCGGCGCGTCGTCTTCATCTCATCTAAAGATTAGATGGGTGTCATTTGATTAATCAAAAGCGAGAGACAGACGTACAGAACATCGCATCCGATTCGCCAATTAACCAAGTGGGTGTGGAAACAGAGATGATGATGATGATGTCTTATCTTTTGCTTTTTGTTAATTGTGCAATTATTGACGGCAAGAAAAGAAGTATAATCGGAGTGCGCAAGTGACTAAATCACACATTTGACGGTTGAAAGTCGGGGATGCGCACCACTTATTGGCCGAGGGGAAAGCCTATACTTCGCTTTTGCCGTCCCGTCTCCATTGGAGAACATCCTAGACTTTCTATTCTTATTCTTAAGGTCCCGCCATCTTTTTTGAATTTAATATTTCTCGAGCTTATATCATATTCAAATTTTATTATATTATAAGCTATACAAAACCCTCGTTCCTTATCTAAGTGAAGACTATAGAGAGCCCTCTTCTCAAGGTCTACTCCCTCGAGGGCTTCATGAATTCTTTTCATTTTGTCTTTTGTTCTTTCATTGAGAATTGTTCTCTCCGAGCAGTGGTTGTTGGCACCTATCAAATCTGGCTGCGGATTTCTTTTGAATAGCAAAATCGGGGTGGGAAAAGTACATAGTTAGGTTAGGTCGAGTCAGTATGCTTATGTGTTGACCAAAAACATAATGGGCCCAAAAAAAAAGAGATGCCTATGTGATCCTACCGAACAAGGAATGTAAGTCTTTCTAGGGTATGGTAAGCATTACCTCAGACCAAAAAAAAAAAAATGGGTGCAGCACCATTTAGAAAAACAAAAGTAAAATTATTTGTCGCGGGGAAATAAATTGAGTAGAAAAGGTCATTTGTATAGATTAGGTTAGTGTGAATCAATTTATATGAGCGAGATTATAATACTTGATATAATTATACCCTGAAAAAATAATATTTTTTTTCTCTCAGACACTTCTACGGTGCCTTGACGGACAATTCCTTCGATTAAATATATCTTTTTGCTAAATGTACCTTTTTTTTTTTGGTATCGAAAGGGGCAAAGCCCATTTCGCTAAATGTATCTACTTTTAAGAAGAATGCGCAGCTCACAATCTCTACTTTTATAACTAGAGTAAGTTGAGCAATATTAGCTCTTTAGATGTGGTAAATGAAGTGTGGTATTGTATCTTCACATCAAATCAGCACATATTCACCACCATAAATAAATAAATAATTAATTACACTAATTTTCCTGAGGCCTACATATTAAGTAAGGTAATTTAAAAAAAAAACAAAGAAAAAGGAATAAGCAGCAGGGTCGGTGGTCCACTGATCTTCCATGGACATTGAAGATTCCACCATTTTCTTATTTTATTTTATTTTTTTAATTAATTTTTAGTTTACAATATGACTCCAACTACTATTAATTGATGCGTGCGTAGATAATTGTGCCGGAGATCGCGGCAAATCCCAATCTCGGAGGCGGTAGTTGTCCCGACTGTCCCGATCTCTGGCCGTCCAATGTCCACTTGCGTTTGTTTACTAATTGCGATTACTTATCGTAATGCATAAAACTTCGCCTTTTCTTTTTTTAATTTTCCCCCGAATTGTTTTCATTCTAGTTGGGATATGAGGACCATATCTGCGTTTCGTTCGGCATCCGAGGAAAGCTTTTTGGGAATACGGACAAGATTGAGGTTAATCTTTTATTTGGTAAGATGTAATCGAAAATTGTACTGAGAATCAACTTTGGCTCATACGGTGTTTGAAAAAAAAAATTACATTCTTCGTAAAGGACTTTAGTTGAATATTTAAATAAATTAATAAGATGAAACAAGAAAAACAACATCGGCGATGCTAGACTATCGGACACTGGCGAGCGAGGCGATCAGATTTGACTTGTTGGCGACATTGCGTTGGGGGTAAAAGTGGATTATCATAAGTTTAGTGAAGGTGAAGTTGGAAGAAAAAGTCTATTAAAATTCTCGAAGTTGCCTTTCGAAAATGTTGAAGGCCCAAGTCTGCCTTGGGCTTCAACTTTGCCGATGCCAGCATTTCTTCAAAGCGATCTAGAAAACGTAAACCGAATGCCTTGGATTTTAGAGATCCAAAGGCTGCGTTTGGTCGTCTTAATTTCTTAGCCAGTATATAACTGGATAAGATGGGATATGAAATATATGAATTTTGCTATTTCTTATCCATAGTTTGGTAAATTGCCCAAGTAAAATGTGATATTTTCATATATTGTGGTGTCCATTGTTTGTTATGAATGGTATACCATTGCATATGAACCTTAAAGTTGCAATAATAGATATGGTAATAATCTCGTACAACACTCTCGCCTACTTCATTTTTATTTGCTTGTTTATTTTTTTCCGTCTCTTTTCTATTTCTTTTTTCCTCTTCCATCATTCTCTAATAAAAATTTATTTAATAGTAAACTATACTAAATATACCTAAAATATGTAATAAATACAAATACTAAATATATATTTTTCTATATGGAATTTATATCATAACCAGAATTCCATTTAAATTTTGGTGATGGAGGGGCAGCAGCAGTGAGCGCCAGCCTCTTTTGGTTTTTTTTTATTATCTTTTTTTTAAAAAAAGAAAATTAGCCCTTTTTTATCTTTTAATCTAATTCCATTAAACTTTGGTTAAAGAAATTAGGTTTTGGACTAAAATAACGTTGTTTTAGTTTTATGTTTCATGTTTTTGTAAGGTTAATGCCATAATGATAGAGATGAAATAAATAAATAAAAATTCACATCAATATTTTCCTTTAATCAAGTGGACAGAGTTAACAAAATAACTTGACTTGATTGTGCTTTTATAAGTTTTAGAATTTAATCGCATTTTCATGATAAATTTTAGAATATTCAGTACACTTATTTTAAAATTTATAAAACTCAAAAAGAACAAATGAAGGTATAACATCTCGAAAAATCTTAAAATTAGGAAATACCGTAGAAAAGATCATACATCCGCTTTCAAAATAGATGGTGAGGAAAAGGTCATACGCGAGGCAAAGGGAAGCCTATAGTCATGTTCTATACTCATCATTTTCTCACCCTTCTAATGTGCAATCCGAAACCGATTAGGCATCTGGTCCGGTCGATAACCCTACATTAACAGCAGTCAAAACCGGTCAAAAACCATGCAAACTGGTGAATACCGGCCAACGGCCGTATTGAACCAAATGGAAAAGTAGGACTGCAAAAGGGTTGAGTCGAGGACCTCTTGATGCGCAATACTCATGCCTGACCATCTAATCTAAGCTCACCAACACTACAAACTCCACCAATGTGGCTATGCTTGACCATCTAATCTAATCACACCAACACTACACTACATATATTCATTTCATGAATCACTCGATTTTCACAGCTTGACCGATCAAACCTCTCACCCATGACTTTCGATACGGCATTTGAAACATCGCCCTCGCTTTCCCCCTCCTCTCTCTCTCTCTCTCCTACTCTCATTCGGCGAGAGCCTCAGCCACTTGGCCTAATTATTGTTGCGGCCAAAAGTTCGCAAAGATTATTGGCAAATCACAATCGAAACTTTGCAACTTGATTCCGACAAGCATCTTTATCCACATGCATCCGGCCGCCACCCCTCCAATCGAAAAAAAACAGGATAATCAACAAAGTTGCTATCAGACGAAAAAAAAAAAAGAAGAAAAACCCATTATTTAATAAATAAATAAAAACATCTCAGCTTTGATTTTTTTTTTTCGAATTTTCTCCAATCAAAAGAACTCAAACCTTTTTCCAAATGGAAGGAACCATGGCCCCGCAGAGCACATGCTCTTGCTCTAATACAGCGCACGACCCTCTCCCGCTCTTTTGGCCCTCCACTCCACGACCACGACCAAACCCAAGCCTCTTCATCTCCTTCTCCTTCTCTCCTTCCTCCATCCTGCTGGAACGCAGTCGAAATCATCGAGCCGGCGATGTTGCAGAGCCAACTCCACGACGTCTCCTCCGACTCCATCCCCCTCCTCCTCCTCGCCGTCGTCGCCCGCAGCGTCCACCACCTCCGATCCCTCCTCCTCGCCCTCCTCCACCCCCTCCGCCTCTCCAGATCCGCCCACCGCCCCTCCTCCGACCCCGTCGACGCCGCCCTCATTGGCTCCGGCCTCGCCGGCCTCATCGCCCTCGCCGACCACCTCAACCAGAACCGGCTCTCCTCCCACTGGTGCTGCGCCCCCGCTGGTCGCCACGACTGCATGGTGTGCCTCTCCGCGCTGAGGGAGGGCGAGCAGGTGCGGGAGCTCGGGTGCCACCACGTCTTCCACAAGGCGTGCCTCGACGGGTGGCTCCAGCACCTGAACTTCAGCTGCCCGCTGTGCCGGTCGCCGCTCGCATCCATGGAGCCCGTGGACGCCGCGGGCAGGCGCGTGGGGGGAGAGCTGGTGGAGTGGTTCTCTCTGCGCTGAGCCCTGCCCGTGGGGCTCCGAGTTACAAAACCATGTCTCGTGCCATCGTCAGTTCCGCCGTAGAAACGGTAAAAACTTCCATCTGCTCTTTTTTACGGTCCTTTTGACCCATCTCTTTTTTAACCCTCTGTTAGGGTTGTTTTCATCTCTTTTACTTATTGTTGATATGGTTTTTTTGCGGCTCTTTTCTTGCCATTTTCAATAGTGGGGTTGTGAGAGATGCATGTGCAAAGATGATGTTTTGGTTGGCCCTTGGGTTTTTTGAAGAGCTTCTGTTGGGAAGCTCTTTTTCACTTGTTGTATAATGTCAACCTTCTAGGAGAAATCTAATAAGTTGCATTTACCATTATTATTGTGTTATTGATATTGTTATTACACCATCATTAGTATCATTGTTATCTTCATATTATTGTGGACAAGTGAGGCTAGTAGTATTCCTGTGCAGTATTGTTCTGGCCTTCCCCCCCAATCGTTTCACAGATAAGTAGGTGAAGAATCTCTTACGATCTTACTCGCGTAAGCATACACAACTCATTTGCGACTTGAATGCTAACCACAAATATCATACAACATAGCTTTTGGGTCAACGATTCTTATCAATTGCAAACTCTATCTTGTCACGAGAGCACATTCGGGGCACAACTTTAGTCGTAATTTCAGATATTAACAAGTACCGATAGACTAAAACTACTCGGCAAAGTACTTCATGCGGAGCTTATGGTCAAAAGGAAACAACGAAGTGTGTTATAATGATTGTACATTCGTTTCCGACGAGTTAAATTATATGCTGGACTTCTCTTCAATAATTTTGACCGATGTGTGAGTGCTTCGATTGTAGTTTACCTTTCATCAAACTTGTATGACAATTCAAGAGGAGGTTCTCGCTATTAATGACCGTAACATTTTGCAAAATTTATCGAACCATTCAAGCAATTGCTATATCGAACTCAAATCAAACAAGCACAGAAATGGTCAACGGTGCTCGGGACAAGTACCACAAAAGCATCCACTTTGTAGAACGGCAAGTGTTGTTTTCCAATGTTTCGATGACGGAGAACTAATCAATTTACGGAAAATATTTTTCATGGACTGAAAAAAAACAAGTTTAGATTGGGGAAATACGATTTCCCCTTCTTGGAAGAAGCAAATCACTTTTTCTAAACTACCAAACAAATAAAAACTAACTCCTTTCCTTGAATATGACTACCATGGAGAATATTTTCCATTATCATGAAGTTTTTCAGCAAAACAAACATAACTTAAATTTTTACGTGATGTACATATATAAATCAGAGGATAAATTTGAGATGATCAAGTGTCCAATCAAGGGAAAGAACGTTCTTATTTACCTTTTAGTTCAGTTAGACCCGTCAAACAAATCGGATCGGTCAAGTTTGGGTCAGGTCGAAAATGGTCCGATCCAAATTAACTCATTTAACTCGCTTGATCTATTTCTATGTGATGCAAATCTAGTGACCCATACCCGATCTACCTGTACTCAACTTATACCCATTTTGACCCATATTACTAAAACATTTTTATTTTTAACCCAATCTAATAAAACTCGTACCCAAACAAAGGTGAGAGCATGGAGTAAGCGAGTGTGAGATCAAGTGAGGCGAGAGAGAGTCATAGAGATGAGTTGGGTTTGAATAAATTGTGAACACATTTTACTCGCATATCATTTTGGCTTTTACTATTCTAAACCCACTTATGACCATTTACTGAATATAACTAACATATATAACAACTCGGCTCATTAAGTATGGGTTAAGAAATTAGCTTATGACTCATTTCGATAGATCTAAATTCAATTTCGGAATTGGGAAGTAGTGGACCCAATCCTGCCGGCATTGACATTATGAAGCTACACATAAAAAAAAGGAATTGATTGCCGCCCTTAATCACTTGTTGTCCACATTGTTAACTTTAATTATTGGGAACGATAGTTTATCGGATGAAGTGGCTTTATTCTCCTCCAATCCCCTTCGAGTCGTCGACGATGATGCAATATGAGCTGCCTTGGTGCGTTTAGAAAGAATTTAAGCCACCCAAGAGCTGTTGAAAGGTACATTTTCCTCCCCGTTGATGTAGTTTTAAAATTAAATTTCATCGAAAAGGGCTTCTGGATTCTCGATAAGAAGTATTGATTATGATTGGAATATCATATTTTTTTATCTATGACATATCAAAAAGAGAATATATTTTCAAATTTCGACGTTGTTTGATGTGTTTTGAAAATCTTTCAATCGCTCATTTCTTATTTTAGATTCTTATCGAGTGTCTCGAGGTGCTTATTTAACAACACTGTTTCGAAAAATGAACTTTGAAGTGAAAAAATGGCCGTTTATTATGTCACTCCCAAGTAATCATGAGATACTTGGGAAAATTTCTTGTTTGTTCTATTGGACACCAAGATTATTGGTGACGAAACATGTACCTATGTTTATCTCTGCACATATGACCGTACCGTTTTCGTTTAAATGGATTTTGTCTTTGACAAAAGATTGAGATGCTCCTCATTTAGGTATAGTAGGATTGGAATCCTCTAAAATACGATAAAAATTGTTCAAAAAATCCTAAACCCATTGTACGATGGCCAATATAATCCTAAACCTTTTGCTGATTTAATTATAAACTTTTCAATTGTGTCAATTTAGCCTTAAATATTTTGATAATTAACCAATTTAGTTATTTAGGCCACTTTTGGCCAAAAATCGCAAACATAATAGTTTAGTTAATGTCAGCCCTTCTACGTGGCACAGCCAACGCTGACGTTGACAAATTTTTAATTTTTTTTTTAAAAATTTCCTTTTCCTTTCCCTTTCGTTCTTTTTTCTTCTTTTTTGGCCAGTTGCTAGGTGGAGGAAGAAGGAAAAAATAGAAAGAAAAGATAAAAATTTTAAAAAAATTATAAAAAATTTAGTAAACTAGAAAAATGTAAAAAATTATTCACATCAGCATAGGTCATGTCACATAAGACAGCCGACATCAACGTCAATAATTTCTTACTTAAATTGGCCAGAATAACTAAATTGACAAATCATCAAAAAGTTTAGAATTAAATTGACAAATTGTCAAAATATTTATGACTAAATTGATATAATTCAAAGGTTTATGATTAAATTAACAAATCGTCAAAAGGTTTAGGACTGAATAGACCGCCATACAATAAGTTTAAGATTTTTTGGACAATTTTGCCTCTAAAATTTGTGCACCCTTGGGACCAAAATCTTATTGTATTTAGGTGAATTTACACCAATTACCAAATACAATTACGAATTACCTCCTTCTCATTAGATGGAGGAAGAAAATTTCCAATTTTTCTCTCTTTCCCTCACAACAACTTTAAATTCCTTACGTTTTTTTGTACACTCGCCCTCTATTTTCCTACCCTCCCTCCTTCCCAAATAAAAGGCACAAGTTTGATAGAATTACCTTCGAACTTTCAACTATTACTAGAAAGAATGAGGGAAAGTTGCGATTATCATTACTAGTTGACGAAGGCATACATATTGATTTATGGGAGTTTCCTTGGCATCTCTGACGTCATTTGGAGCATTAACCTATTGACAATCAACTTAAAGGATTCAGAAATCATTACCTTGCGTCGGGAAATGGGCTAACATTGTTAATGGTTTCGTCTACCCTTCGAGGAATTTGTTTTCTGCATAAGCAAACAATTCGAGGATTGTTCTTACCAAAAAAAAAAAAAACAATTCGAGGATTGATTGATGCACGGCCGTACGAAATCCGTTAAACATCATGGGCTCGGCCTCAGCACGTGGAAGAGATGAAACAGGATCGAATGCAACCGAAGTGACGAGTCTGCCGGGCTCCAAGCGCAAGTCCATGGGCATCTATCGCGGCCTCGCGGGGGCGCTTCTTACCGTAACGTTGTTACCCCCTTCGACCGATCTAGTCACGCGGCGCGTGAGCTTTACCAATTATTTGGCATATTTGCCTTCGGTAGTTACTTTAGCAAACCTTTAATTCTCATGACTATTTTAGTTATGAATACCCACTCCATGTACAAGAGATTATAGCGTATTTTGGTAATAGAAACAATTGTTTTATGTATGCGAAGATATTGTTTTGAAATACCAACGTGATTATCACATGTTTAGAATAGTTATTCATGACGAGGTTTTCGAAAGAGTTTTACGGTATAGAGATATCCATCTCACATTTCACGAATGATAGAAAAGATCGATTTCATAATAGGGTCGGAATTTTGACAAGTAAATAATCTTAAACTCACATTTGAAAAATAATAATATGAAAAGAATTATAGAGCACACTTTACAAATGAATGGACATAGCAAAATCACCCATCGTAGAAGGAAAATGATGTATGTTTAGAGGGTTCTAATACAAGTCTGCATATACTCAACAATATGTACAACGAAATACATTCTAAATAATGATTGTTACGACTGAAAAGTTATATGGATACCCATTACAAAAACAAAAAAAAAGTGTTGTGTATCGTAGACACTCACGGGAGATACTAAATTTGGTGTTGCGGCCGTTTTGTATATCGATATGTACACATAGTACATACACATGCTAATTAATTTATGCTAATGTTATGTTCTTATGCCAATATTCAAGCTCAATCAATCTGTGAACAATTCACTTGTTTAAAATGGCTTAGCTCCCTGCCACAGAAGTCAAGCGTGCATACTTCAAGTCATATCAAGATGAAAAATCTTCAGAGCGTTATGTCTGAAAGGAATCGCATTTTCTTCCTAATTAGGGGTGGAGGAAGGCACACTGCAATTTTTTAGCAGCAAACAGTTTTGCAACTAATCGAATTTCAATTCATCGTTCGCACTTTTTCGACGAGCCTTTTCCTTTTTTCCTTTTGCTTTCTGGTCGGAACTTTCTGACGAGCTGGATGAAATGATGATCATGGTCTTAGTCAGAGGTACAAGTTTCACGAGGGTTTCACAGCGCAAGACGATTGACGCCTAAGTGGGAGACCGAACGCATAATTCAGGGATGATTATTGGGGACCATACCCTAAAATCTGTTCTTCTTTTCCTCTCTTTCTTGTTCATTTTTTCCGGTTTCCTTTCTTTAATCTTTATCATGATGGGAAGAACATTACAAAAACATCATGCAAATCGGAAAAGCCAGCAGTACACCTGAACTTGAATACCGCCAAAGTTCAAGATACTCCTCTGATCTGAACAGCAAACCGTCTTCCAATTATTAATTCGTGATGTGTACATCGACTGTAATCTTCCACCAAAAAGAAAAAAACACAAAAGGGTCGTGTACAGATACATCAATCCAAAACTCAACTTAAGGAACAACATCTGTTAAGTACACAACACACCTGACTGACCCACATGGGAAGATCAGTCCCAGAACGTCCACGAGAAAGAAGCCAAGACGAACTTTTCTTGCCCTAAAAGTTTTTTATAATTTCATAAACAAAGCAAAGAAAAATTATTCTCAGGTGTAAGTGATGCATGCCCAGCAACATCTCCCTCCCTCCCTCCCTCTAGTCCCGAAGCCCAACCAACCACAGTCCCTCTTTCAAAACTCGAGCATGCGTCTCTTACATCCCATTTCCAAAGGAAAGAAAAAAAAGAGACAAAAATCATGAGAAGCAACCCCCTAAACGAAGGTGAACAAAACACTGAAGTCAATAGATACTACAGAAACAAAAAAGAGAGACATGATGATGAGTTTAACGTGAAAATCGGACCGCTACCCTCAATTCCCCGCAATGCAACGATGCTGCTCTCCCAATTCTGCCCTTTACTTTTCAGTTCTTTCACTTAACGTGGAACAGAAAAAAAGGGTTAGAAACTCGGGAGAGCGCAATTGCAAAGCTTTTCCGTGCTTTCGCGCCTTATATTCTTTTGCTAGACAAGCGCCACCCTAGTGCAGCTCTTGGGACGCCGCCGACGCCAACCGACCCCGCTCCTTCCGTAGCCATTGCCGGACACCACTGCAACGTGCCGGCGACTGCCCATCCCGGCGGATGTGTATGGTTTAGCTTGTGAGAGAGGGATGTTAGATATGCGGAAGCAAAAGTTGAGTGAATGATGAGATCTAAACCCAAAGGAAAGAGCGAGAGAGGCAGAGGGAGAGCTTTATGAGTTGTTGCTACATAGCTAGGGAAGCTATGCACAGCAAAGAGGCCACAGTTTTAGGTGGGTGACGAGGGACGAGTGGCGGTAAGCAGGGGACATGACGGGTCGTATATAAAGGCGAGATTGTAGCTTTTGGTCGAAGGCGTGAGTGGTCTTTTTCCCCTTCTCTTTTCTTTCTCTCTTTTTTCTAATGGAGGAGGGCAAATTTTGTTTTTCAGCTTTCCTCGATCCCTTTCTTTTCAATTTCTTTTTTCCAAAAAGCGAGGTTGAAATTCACGTTGAAGAAGGGCATGTTTGTGGGGAATGAAAATAACTCCACTAGCCCGTTTTCCAAGGCTCTCGGAATTTCCACACTTGAAAAATTTATATTCTTCTTCTTGATATGCAGGAGGAGGAGGAAAGTGGGATTGATGGGGCTCCTTTGTCTGCGTGCGGGAGTGTGAAACTTTGCTTTATACTTTTTTATGTATTTTGCTTCTTTTGCTTGCATTGATTCGGGCTATGGAGCTTTAGGAGCTTTAGGATGGCGACAAGGGTCCATTCCATTTGGCCAACTTTTTAGATTTATTGCCTTATAATTGAGGGTTGGATGGTACGCTTGGGTATGGCCATTTTGCCTAGATATTCGTGTGTGTGGATGGATGGATCTTGAAACGATGGCACACGGACCCGAGAAGGGCCATCAATCCCCACTTTCCATGTGCACTCTTTTTGAGTCATTTATTGAGTTTTACTAGCTTGGCATGGCATGCTGGGTTATTTTATCATAGATTAATTGTCCGAAAATGATATTGTAAGTTAAGAAAAGGACAATATTCATTACATGATAGGTCAATCATGATTTTTAAAACTTTGGAGCTTAAACTTTCATGGATAAAGGAACAAATTCTTTTGAGGGAAAAAGTCACAAAAAAACTCTCAACTATGCCCACCGTGATGTATTTATCAAGAGCTTTTTTTTATAATATCAAAAATCCCGAATTATGCACACTGTGACACATTTACTCTAAATTTTTTTCTTGTGACATAAAAATCCAAAACTTGTACTTATGTGAGACATTTACCTTCTGTCAAGATTTTGTTAGATGATTTTTGAGCCAAAACAACATCGTTTTCATTTCACTTAAACCGTATGCGCACAATGTCAATATTGTTTGCTTTCTAATGTTCTTGTAGAAAGATTTTTAATGATTCTTATTGACAAAACTTTGATAGAAGGGTAAATGTGTCACACAGGTATAAGTTTGGAGTTTTTTATGTCACAAGAAAAAGTTTAAACTGAATGTATCACAATAGGTATAGTTTATGATTTTTTTTTGTAGCTTTTATCCCTTTTCTTTTTAATTCAATTGAGCATTGATTAGTTGGCTATAGTCATTATGGATCATGATATATACAGATGAACGACATCTAGTTTTAACTAATCCTCCTGTTGGAACTATCGGTGACAAACTTGTTAACTAAAAAGCTTGCAACCAATAATGATGAAACTTATAAAAAAATGGAATATATACATATATGTATATATATATATATATATATATATGATAAATTGTTTTGAGTGTAATTCTTCGCACAATGCATTTAGACCGTAAAATATAATAATCACTTTCTATCTCGACTATTTTTTCTACATTTTGCATGTTCTGTATTTTTGTAGACATTACAAGAGTTGCTCCTTCTCTATCACGACGTATGTCCTTTGAAAGTGGATCCGTATATTCATAGTTTTTCTCTATGGGAAGAAAGAAATGCTAAAAGGTCTGCTGTGTATCATGAAAGCTCCAAGGAGACGCAGCATAAAAGCTCCAAGGTTTCCGACTCGGATCATGAGGTACCATCTAAATACTAAAACTCGATTACCTACATGTCGAAAGTAATTGTGATATTCCTCGCCCAACATTTATTTATCTATTGCGCATCGCTCATATAAATTTCACCCGATAAACATTGTCGTGGTACGTCATAATTTATTCCATTTTTAGAGATTGGGGTCCTCTTGGTCTAATAAAGGATGAATTGAGAATTGCAGTTCACTTCATTGAGAGGATGACACATCGAACGCAGCTAAAATTAGACGACTTTAATTTATTTTCCCTCTTTTTTTCTTATCTTCGTCTTTCCCCTTCAACTTCTTACTTATTCCCACTCCAATGTCATCCTCCTTCACCATGACGCGGTCGTTGCCATCAATGTCCAAGTCTCAGTTGCGTGACGCACCAACACCCGTATTACCAAATTTTATGCCCGGGCATGTGTATGTATGTTGTGTTTAATGGCACCCAAAACATGAGTCTAGTCCTCAAATCCGAGGTCTCAGCAACCCCAACCCAAAGGCTGGAGCCACAGGTTTGCATGGTGGTCGCGACTCGCAATCAGAACGTTCGCGCAGGTCTCTGTCTTCGTTGAGAGAGATAGAGAAGGGGGGGGGGGGAGTGGTTTAAGGTTTAGTCTAGAGGCATTTTGTTCAAGATAGGGTATTGCACAAGTCACCCCATATTTTTTTAGCGTGTATCACCTTTCTCGATGGTTAGAGTAAGAGAACATAATGGGTTGTTGCTTGCCTGACCTACGATAGGATGCCCACAAAAGAACAAACGATAAAAGAAACTTACAGTGGTCCTCCTCGTCACGTCTCTAAATGACCATTCTGGCACGACATTGACTGTTGAATCATGGAAAACATATAGCTGTACAGAGCCTGAGGCTTGGAGGTCATGTGGTGGTGGAAGAAGAAGAAGAAAAAGCAGCAGCTGAATTGGTAAACGACGACGACTACCAGTGCCAGTTAAAAGCGCCGACGACTACCAGTGCCAGTTAAAAGCGCCCTATCTCCCTTTACCATATCCACGCCAAAGAAAGCAAAGAGAGAGAGCAAAAGAAGAATGCAAAAGTCAGCGTTAAGATCGTGCTTGGATCTCGCTTTTTTCGCTATTCACACTCGCTCGCACGCACCATTTTTCCACCTTGACAAAAGTTGGTGGCGTTGTCCCCATCATTACACCACCACCCCCTCCTTCTCCTTCTTTCCACGCGTGGTGCATCCTCGTACAGCACCTCCTGATCTCGATCCAACGGCTGATGCAACGACACGCCATGCCCCTTCTTCCTATCATAGGTTCATGATGATGACGGTCCATCATCGATGGACCTCATGGTCTGTTCATAGTTGACCCTCTCGTTGTATCATTCCCCTTATCTCATGATAAACGAATAATGCACGTCGGACCCATTTCACACCATATCCTAGAAAAATAAAACGCCAGGTTGCGCTACTACCCGCGTGCCTGTTTTTAGTAGAATTGATTTTTTTATACAATGCGTCGTGTCGTGTGGGTACGTATCCATGCTTAATATTAAGTTAATTTCATGTGTTAACCCTAAATCAAGTTTGTCGTTTAGAAAAAAATTAACCCAAAAGGTTTTCTTAATTTCAAATTTGTGTTATTTTGGTTGGATAAATTGCAAATTACTGACGTTGACCCGCTGCACGAATATGAGGATGACATTAACTAGAGACAATGTACTTCCAACATCAAACAAGAAACTACAGTAAAACACAATTACTTTTCAATAAATGGAATGATGAGTTGTTTAGCAATTCACTTTTTCGTGACATACAAAGTTTGAAATTCAAACAGGAAAAAATTTCTATAAAGTCTTAAATCTATTCTATGACGGCTAATCATGTCTTAAACTTTTCAATTTAGTCACTTTAGCCCTAAAAGTTTCAGCGATTTTGGCTGAAAACCGTTAACGCAATTGTCATGTCATGCGAGACTGTCAATGTCCACGTCAACGATTTTTTGTTTAAATTGGCCGGAATGACTAAATTTACAAATCATCAAAAGGTTCACGATTAAATTGGCCAAATTAAAAATACTAAGATTGAATTGATCAACGCACAATAAGTTTAGGGCTTTTTGAACCATTATACCCTTATAAATGTAATTGGATTTGTCCCAATTTTGCTTCGATTCATAAAAATGTCAAATCAAAATTAACCAAGTTAATAATTTAACAGGTAGGAAATTTTCATTGAGTTCCGTTTGATTTTTAAGTTTTCCATTCTTTCCTATTATCTATCTTTTACCCCGTTCATCGTTCGTGGGGCGTTCTCATTCTCGGTCTCTCGATCAAATGGGCTTGGAAGCATGGAGGAACGACCCTGTTTTACGTCATTGCCACGCAATTAGTACGTCATAATTGTCGGTGTATTTGTAAAATAATTTGGCTTTTTCTTGGCTCGATAATACGGCTTGTTGCACTAAACGATGCTAAAGTGGTATGAAGAAGGCAGAAGCCACCCAAGTGACGCCGACCATTCTTCCTACAAGCGCTTCTAGGGGCGCGTATTCTACACTTGCTATTGTTCATATGGATCTTGTAAAAACCATATGAATATGATTTGTACATCACGCAGAAAAGCACATAAATCTATGGATCGGGATCCTCTAAATTTAGAGAGGTAATTAACATTATTTGATTTTTTTTTTATAGTCCATTTTGTTCGATTATATCAAGAGCAATTCTTCCTAATCACTCCTTACCAAAAAAAAACATTCTTCCTAATCACATGTAAATGATGACGGTAAATATCTTAACAAAGTTTCAATTCATTTTTTTTTTCTGTGCAAAGTCCTTTTTATTGTGCATTGTAGCCATGATTGAAGTTGATGGGGAAAATTACCAAAAAAGTCCTAAATCTTTTGTAATTTTTCCAATTCAGTCCTAAACCTTTTTTTTTGTCAATTCAGTCTTAAACCTTTTGCAAATCAACCAATTCAGTCCTTTTGGCCAGCCGGCGTCCACGTGTCAGTATTTTAATATTTTTTTTCCTTTTTTATTTTTTTTTTCTTTTCCTTCTCCCCCATGGCCTATTTGGCCAAGGGGGAGGCTCATCGGCTAAGGCCCTTGCCACCGCTGGGCGAGCTCGCCATGGCAGGGCGACCTCCGCCCTCGCCCAGCCATGGCGAGCTCCGCCTCGCTGAAGCTAGGCAAGCCCACATCTGGCGAGACGGAGCTCGTCCAGCCATGGCGAGCTTCGCCTCGTCGAAGCTGGGCGAGGGCGGAGCTCGCCTTGCCATGGTGAGCTCGCCCAACGGTGGCGAGGGCCTAGCTCGCTGGACCTGGGCCCTCGCTAGCGAACCTCCCCTCTGGCCGGACAGGCTAGGGGGGAGAAGGAAAAGAAGAAATAAATAAAAAAGAAAAAAAATCGAAAATAAAAAAAAAAATATTAAAATATTGCTACGTGGACGCCGGCCGCGCGGCCACATCAGCGCCGGCTGGCCAAAAGGATTGAATTGGCTGGTTTGCAAAAGGTTTTAGGACTGAATTGGCAAAAAAAAAAGGTTTATGACTGAATTAGAAAAATTGCAAAAGGTTTAGGACTTTTTTTGTAATTTTCCCAAAGTCGATGTGTCCCAAATCACCCAAATCCCAAGTAACCATGGCAAATCTGTCAATGGTTTTGATCTCCAATTGATGGTACGACAATGAAAAACGAAAGCACCAATCGCATATATGAGTTTTCAACCATTTTGAATTATGTACTTTTGAAAGTTTGCAAGTTTGCATCCTCATTTTATATAGTTCCGCATCTATTTAAGACGGCAATTTTCCTTCCATAAATGCTCATTCAAATTTCCTCACGCCTACCATTGTGACCTCCGACCACTCGCCATGTTGGTGTCGCCCTGTTGCCAAAAGACTTGGATTGTGGCCCACCATAGATTCTCATCTCGGCTCTCTCTCCATCTATCGCCACACCACCAAGTAGACATTCTTATCGAGGTTATCCATGGTGTCGCGACCTTCACTCGACGTCACGATAGCCATGAGGACTTTGATCGCAAGATTGGCGAGAGAGAGAGAGAGAGAGAGAGAGAGAGAGAGAGAGAGAGAGAATGGTAGCGGTGGCGGCTGGCAACGACTAAGGATGGCGGCAGAGTCGGACCGAGAGTTCAAACGAGCGAGTCAATCGAGGTTCTAAACTTTTCAAGAAGCCTCTCTTTTTTTTTTTGTTCTATTAAGGGATATGGCGTGGTCATTTCAATTGCACATTCTACAGTTGAGAATTCAACCTTTACCACAAAAAAAGTAGAGAATGGAAGTGATTAAAGTAAGGGCAAATGCAAGTATCATATCTACTATAGTTCTCTTCTCCCATCTAAATTGCCTCTAGAACGCGCGTGCCTTAGGAGGATCACGGTCGCGAGTGAATTCAAAAGTAAAGGGGACGGGAGGGAGAAGGGGGAGGAGAATGGTCAATCATTGGATACTCGAAAGGCCAAAATAGGAGGGAGTGGGAAATCCGATAAAGCGTCCCCCAAATTGGGCCACCCACTGTCGGTCTAGCGGTTGACACCGGTCACTCTCGTGTGCGCCTCGGACCTCACAATCTCTCTCTCTCTCTCTTTACTCCCACGAGAAAGGCAGGCCAGAAAAGTCTTCCCCCCGCATTACGTAATTCAACACAACAATTGCTTGCTTGCCACAGCTTTTAACAAAATCTAATCTGTGAGATTGACAGTGCCAAGTAATCCTCTTTTTGGAGCTTTAATTTTGGTCCGACCATGCGAAGTTTCGTGATTTGGGTTGAAGAAATGACAGTCAAATATCGGTTGCAATTTACCAGGCAATGTATAATCTTATTTCGTACGCTAACTTTGCTACTACTTTGTGCATCATACTCGATACGTTTGTCAAAAATCTGGTATGGATATCAAAATAACAACTTATATTAAGCTTAAAGATTATTAACACAAAAAATCATAAGTTATGTCCACTGCGACATTAATACCCTAAATTTTTGTTTTCTTTTGAGTCGCCAAAAGCCCTAATAAATTTTCATTGTGACACCAATATACCAAATTTTTTTCGTGTCACCAAACTCCCCCCCCCCCCAGGAAGATTGCACTAGTTTGACCAAAATACTCTCTGTCCACAAAAAAAAAAGCCCTGAACTTTGGACATTGAAAAGTTGATGATGGATTCTGGCAATAATACCCTTCGTCACAAGTACAAGTTTGTAATATTGCTGAAACGAAAAAATAAAAGGTTTGGGGTTGATATCACAATAGGGAAAATATAAGGTTTTTTGTGGTAAACAAAGGGTATTTTTATCACGGCGGTACAAGTTTAAAATATTGGTGACACTTCTCACACTAGTACAAATTCGGTGATTTAAGTGACACGATAATAGTTCGGGGTACTAGTATCACAATGAGCATAATTTAGGATTTTTTATGGTATTTTTCCTGAGCTTAATGACATTAGAATGGCAGTGCATCACTAGCAACATGAACTTGTGCCGTATGAAAAGGAGAAACTCTTAAAAGTAATTATAACCATTGATCACGTAGAGCTCACATGATTAACAGTTAGGATGAACACAACCTCTATGCTCTTAGATACGGACAATAATTTGATAAGCTTTTTGTTGGACTGAGGTCTATAGATGCAAGCAATCACCACTATCGATATACGGTGGTTAAGGGTGTGAAATGAGTGGATTAGGTTTGGGTTGGGTCGAAAATAGTCATATTCATATTGACCCATTTTTATGCAATATAATTTTGATGACCCAGCCAACTCATATTACTAAAACAAATCCATACTTAACCCTAACTATGAAAATAAATACAAATGCATTTTACCCACTTTAAGCTCTTCATGTCAATGTGTTTCTTAGATAAAATTTTATATCAAATTAAAAAAGTAAAATAACAAAAGAAGAAGATGTGAGTAAATAAAACAAAAAATATAAAAAAAAAATCAAAGATGCCGAAACCGCCCTCGAACTTGAAGGGGAAGACAATCTGCTGTAGCTTCACGGTGTCGGAGACACCCTCGAAGGTGCCAAAGCGGCCGGCGATGGTGAGGAAGGTGTCCTAATAGGTGAGGTAGGGGGCCTGGACGGAGATGTGCCTGTAGTTGCCAAAGCAAAAGCTGTAGATGGCCTCGTAGAGATCATCAGCCTTGTCAGGGAGGTTTTGGATGAGGACACAGACCGAAGTTGATGCTAACTGCTAAGGTAGCGCCGGAGGTGACCGGGGTAAAGCTTGTTAGTGAAGGGGATGAGGTTTATGAGGGGGTTGACAGCCTTCTGGCTCGACCGCTCTTTAACGTGGGACTTTTCTAACACTATTCATACGTGCATATCAACAATCTTCCCCTCATGTGTGAAGTCAGCGTTAGGTTTATTCTCTTTTAATTCAAGTATCCTTCTACATCAAGATATTTCAATTTGAATCTCCATCAATGCCCAACTTCATTCCTAGTCTTTTTTTCCAGATCGAACCATGAAGTCTGTCATCAGGCCCACATTGGCACACCACAACGTCCAAATGCTTGGAAACCACGATGGCCACCAGATTTCTTCCTTGAGATATTTAACAAACACTGACACACATTGGAAGTGGACCACCAATCAACTATCGATTCCGATACCATTTGTTGGGAGCGCGCAGCAGAAGCCCGATACCTTTTGCCTTGGGAGATCGCAAAAATGGAGCCCAAGTCCGAGTCCATTAATATATCTAATCAACCCCACATTCACTTAAAAGCTTAGGCCAATGAATTATGAGCCAACTTAAATATATTAATTGTTCCATATCACACCAATTCTTTGATGTGGAACTTTTCTAACAGAACTCAACGTGCATCTCAACACTATGCAGCTGCACACATGTAGGCAATGTCCCCTAGCCATGAGATCACCGTCAACATCGACCGCACTGAGTTGTTCTGCTAGGTGCGCCGCGATGAGGTCCACAATCGCAATTTTAAAGAGAGACCTATTTTGCTGGGCTAAATGGGTTAAATATGGGTCATAAGCAAACCCATCATAACCTGATTTTTAGATTTTTACTTTCTTCTTAACCCACTGAGGCTCATTTTATAAAAAACAAGTTACTCATATAAAATTAGGTCTCTTAAAACTGAATTACAAAATGGGAAGCTCTAATGGCTATGATAGACTCGATTCATGGAAATGCGAATCCCGGACAAGGACTCACCCGAAGAATTTGCCCGTTTGAAGCCGTGAAAGGATGGCCTTATACGGCGGTCCACACGGTCCTCAACATTGGATCCCATTTCGGTAGTGTCACCCTCTTTTTGACTGTGCGGTGAATTTTCAAATCCAAAGGGTGGTGAATGTGAACGAATGGACGTGTGGGTAGGCGACAAGAATTATCATCGATCACCTCACTCCCTTTTGACGAGGAGGCCTTCGGAATTATCCACCAACCCCCCACATGCCGACCCATGAAAAGAAACGACTGAAAAGAATTTCTGAAGAAACTGCTCCTTCTCTTTACACCGTGCCTCCGAGGTTAAACTCTGCCAAAACTACTTTTAGTTTTTATCAAGACTGCGCTTAATCTGGTCTCGCGATTGATTTCATCACTTTCTAAACAAGGAAACAAAAACTAAACAAAAATATGAGCAGCCGTTGGCGTTTTTATGGCAAGGGCAACACCCACTTGTATGAATGTAACCTTGGTGTAATCTCTGCTCAGTTTCTGCAGATTCTTCTCGCCTTTGTTTCCTTCTCTTGATTCCATGGACTCCTTAATGACACTCTAAGCATGTAGTTTTTCCGGCGCTCGCTCGAGGTACAGAAAATTAATTTACATTCAGAAAACATGAGTAGCAACAGGACAAGATCCATAGCCCCTGTAATTTCTTAGAGCTCATTTATGTACAGCACAGCTACAAAACATGAAGATGAAGGAAGACCACTTTCAGTAGCTTCTCATGACACCAACAATATCAGAATCGAACCCCCCGGTCTTTAACCTTCCCTTTATTCGCTTCCGTGCATCCGCTTTCCCTCTTCGGGATGCATTCTGAGTTCTTTTCTCGTGCCTGGAAGGAGGAACATTCATCTGCTTTCATGAAGAACAAGATTTATGTTGATCACTATTAGCCTTTTCTTTTCTTGCCATGATTTCGATCGATATGAGTCTGAAAGAACCCTGCACTTAGGCCACAGGCGACATGGTCCTGCTAATTTCTGGATATATATAGCAAAAGCAGTCTACACTTCCAACCTTGCCTGATCACGGGCATAGGTGGCAAATTTGTGCGAAAACAAGCACCTTAAAATGACACGTTGCACTAATGAACATACAGTGTTTCGGTTATTAACGTGACGAGTGATTTAGTCCAGCAAAGTCAATATGTTCATGATTCATCAATCATATTCGGAACTAGTTTGTCCTACCACAGTCCGGATATGACCCTTGAGTTATGCACACCTCCTTTTCAGTGATAAGAGTAGTATAAATTAGCTTATTTTTTAAAGCAAGTCAATAGAAGAACTCAAAATCATCGGGAGGACACATCGCATTGTTTAGGTCAAAATTAGTGCGCACCTTCGAGGTTTCTCTCTGTCTGTATTACTCATCATGTCGGTTTCTCTGCCATTCCCCTCAACGATGTCCTCCTCATGCAAGTCGCATTGTTGTTCTCCTCGATCGATGCTGGGTGAAAGGCCGCTTTCTAAAGAATCTAAACCGGTGCTTTCTGTACTAAGCCTTGAAATTGAGGGTGACAACGTCGAACAAGATTGTTGAACGGAAGGGAACAAGTCCAAGGTCCCCTGCTGTATGTAATTAACCTGGCTGGTAAGGACTGTGTCACCATCCATAACAGCGGTGGCGCCAAAGCTAACAGATGAAGCAAACGAAATATCCTGTCATAGAAAATTACATTCTGCTGTGAGATACACATTATAGAATCCGAAAATTCGTGTTACATGAGGACTAAAGTATCAAAAATCATCTTGCCAGGCCTGCCAGAAAATTGATGACAGCATTTTATCCAATCAAATGAACTTTGACCAAATTTGAGGCCATTTATAATTTGTCTACCACCTCCAGTTGTCTTCCTCGATCCACTGCTTCAAGTGCACTACACAAACAACACATTTGTTGTAATTTAACGAGCACTTAACAGTTTGTCAAAGGGAATTCCTGTATTTCCGAACCTCTAGGCTTTTGTTTCCAAAATCCAGACTAGAAAAAAACACCAATTTGTGATAGCTATCCCAGACCATCCCGTGGCAGTACTAAGTGTGAACTAATTGAGCACGTTGCTTGTACTTCTTATTAGCTGGTCTGTCATATTCAGCAGATTGTCACAATAATGTGTTCTTTTAACTATTCATACTCTAAGAGAAACTATTATAATTCAGTAACCTATTCCTTCTGTTATTTCCTGCAGTTTGTGATATTTTTCTTCTCCTCTTTTCTTGGTCCGCGTTTGTGCGGTTGTGGGAAGGTGGAGGGTGGGGACAGAATCTAAAATCTATTAACCTGCCATATGATACTCCAACTGGGAAGTTGAGTCGTGGTAATTCAAAGGGTTCTTCCCTAAGAGGGTCGTTAGCAAAACCTTGAGTAGCTTGGCATTGCTGTTCTCTGAGTCATCAAGAGGAACAACCTTGTCCACAGAAGAACATGCCAGCTCGCTTTCATCGAGCAGAGCTCTGATTGTGTCTTGTTCTCCTCCAAAAAGTTCTTCATAGTTTTGGAATGTCACATCAACTTCCGGAATGTTGAAATCGTCATGGCAAACAAGCTCGTCGCATACCCCAAGATCTTGCATATTTTGGGCCCAAAACTGCACATCAATGGCTCCATGAGTAGTAATACATCATGCAGATGAAGATGAACCTTAACCAGAGTAGATTAAAGAAATTCCCTTTCTTGCGTTATTTCTGCCATTAAAGCACTGGCATTTCTCACTGAAGGCTCTTAGGAAAAAGTACCATATATGAAGCCTATTACATTTCACCTTCTTGTTATCAGCATCTTAGCTGCACTTCTTTCATCACCACTACATGCAACTATGTGAAGAAGCAATAGGAAAAACACGACCAAAAAATTCATAAGAAATGAGCATAAGAACCACACAACTCCGTCCGAAACTCCTACTGAACCTTTGAACTGTCTAAGCATATTTATGATTATGAAGTTGCTCTTGTTCAATGAGATATTTCGCCTGAACTTGTAATCAAAGTGGTAAATAAATTTAAAGAAGAGGAAACTCCCTTATAAATGAACACTGCATATCACATGGAAAACTGAATCGAGAAATTACATGCAATTATTATCTACTGCAGACTCAATGACAATGGTCAAACCTGACTAGTCTGAAAAGGGCTTCTGCATTGCCAGATGGATTCGCTTTGCCAAGGACTAGGAGTACCATAAGTTGAAGATGATGGTAAATTCACTAGTGTGGAAAATGTTGAAGGAAAGGTCTCCACTTTGCCAGCAAGATCTTCGCAGCTCCGCAAACTCTGATCAGTAGTCTCATTGAACTTCCTTGGACTATGAGAAAATGACGAAGACAAATCATTTTGATCTTGATCACAAATCAAAGATAAGATGTCCTTCTTCTCATTTAGTTGAAGCTTTCTCAAGTCAAGAATCTGTCGCATAATGAAGCAAGACGACTGATTCTGTTGACAATCGTATGATGTCTGAAAAAAGGAGGAGAAACAAACACAGGAACAGTCATTCTATTTGTCTGTTTAAGACTAGCAGTATGCAAAAAAAGCTCAAATCGGCCACGTAGAACTCAACTTGAAATCTTATGATGACTGGTTAATCATCACAAAAAACTGACAGAGCTTATACAATTGACAATTATGAAAATATGCCTACCTTAGCTCTTTGTTGATTTCTTGATCCAACATTACATTCCCCTGGACAGACTGAACCTGAAGTATCCGCAGTTATTGTGCCCAAATCCACAAGTTCACAGGAAGATGAATCAGATGGACCGGTGCAAGCAAGATCGCCCAATTGGCTCAAGTCTAAGCCCCATAATTCTGCAAAGTCATTAGCTGAAGGGGATCCCATATAACTGCTGATTGCCTGCGTCCGATGCTGACAAGACCCATCGTGGATCCTCCTGTCACAATTACGACAGAAATACAACTTGTGGTCCAGACAGTGAGTGTACGCTGGGCGGTACCGGCAAGAATCGCACAGGAGAGATCGGAGATGGCGGTTAGACAGTGCATTGGCCGAATGAACTTTTGCATCACAAGAGAGGCAAAGTCGTGCTGCATCGGCTTGACAGTAGATGATGGGCCTCAAAGCCATGCAGAATTCACAGACTTTCTCCATGTTTTCTTTACTTTAGATCATAAGCTTCAATTTTCTGGTGTCACGATTTGTTATGCCAAACCCATCCAAGAGTCTTTAGCAAAAGAAAAAAAACCCATTTAAGAGTCATTACCATTATACGCCTTCATATAAGAATTCTTCTTGGTAATGTTAACCATCAACTGGCTACACATGAACAAATGAGTCAACTAGATTCAAGAGGGGAAACGGGAAACCAGGCATCCAGAACAGAACCATCAAAACAGACATGATCATGGCTTCAACACCAGGCTTATGTAGCCATCGAACTGTCAAGATCCCAAGGATGTTTTCCTAATGATTAAAAAGCAGAAGTCCCATGCATCTAAAGCTCGAGAAACTTCGGTCCTATTATAGAAATTAGTAGAGGCTTTTCATCTATGATGAGAATTACATTTAAATTACCCATCTAAGGAGATAAAGAAAGTAGCTAGTAAAAAGAATAGAACCAATCAGATCATTCTGCATATTGCTCAATCCCAATGTGCTTTAACCTTTACTGGATAACATGAATATAGCTTCGTGATCCTCACTGTCTCATTATAGCATATAAAAGGCGCAAAAATGCGAGAGAAGTTTAAAGGGCGTCGCAGGGCCGGATCAAAAAGCCTAGAGAAATCATTTTTCGAAACCATTCCTTAAAAAAACAAAAATCTTTTCAGGAAAATGTTCTGACCTGGGAAGTGGGAACTGTTCAGCTCTTTTGAGTATGTATTGCCAGAAGTGAGAATTTCAGGCGAATGTCGCACTAGATAATCAACAACGTTCTGAAACTTCAATTATACGAGCCAAAGTCAATTCAATCACACAGATCTCTACAGTTCTTTTCAATGTAAACGCAGCTAAATCAAAACAGAAAAATGAAAGGAAAAAAAGAATCCAAACACTCTCCCGAGTCACAACAACATAGGAAATGAGGATCATCTTCTGCAACTCAACCTATCAAGAGAGAAGACTAAAAGAAGCTACCTGTCTGCTTCGTGAGAAAATCAGGAACCCAGCTTTTTTCCTTTCCTTTCGTTTTCCATTTCCCCGGGAAAGTTCATCTCTGACTTTGGAGCTTTATCTCCCACACTCCTCTTTTTCTCTGATCTCATCTTTGCTTTGCCCCAGCCAAACCTTTTTGTCCGACGTGTCAGCTCCGGGGGGTCGTGAACTTTCTTACGTGGACACGACACGTGGGCTGCGTGGGCCCCGCTGACGTTATCTGGGTTTTGCGCATGTGAAGGCCCGTACCGTTATCCGTTAGTTCGGAAATGCTGCCCAATGGACAATCGCCACGTAGGAAAAGCAGTGCGGATGACGGTTGGCTCTTTTGGGACCTGTGGTCTCGGAAGAGAAGCAATGCTCTAAGACTGATTTTATAAACTTAATGCAATAAATAAGGTGTCAAGTTCGAAGTAAGCATGCAAATAAGCAGATCATTTCAACGCTTGAGGGAATTATATCACGATACTTAGTACATGAACGAGTTGATTTCTGTAGGCGCAACCTATCTTTTTGGTTACACATGTGTTATCAGTAACGATCCAATCCGATAAGAGTATAGACTTGTCACTAGGACTGCTCGGATAAGGAATAGCTCTTGGTAGGCTTATAGGAAGACGAAGGGACCAAGAATAAACCGAATTACAATGTGATGATTCTGTGGTCAACATGGGCAGCCTTCTTTTAGATTGCTCCTTAGGAAAGGTCTTCATATTTCAAGGAACATCAGATAAAAAGAACGTCATGCCTTGGACATGCCTTTGATTGGAGGCAAAATACGTTAATCCAATCAACGGCATGAATTGAAGAATAACTCCAGCTCATAAATACCACTTCCAATTGTCTAAGTTTTTTTATGATGCGAGACATCGATTTATTGGAGTTATGGCACGAACAATCTCGTGCACATCTAAACAATTGTATTGTTGTGTAAAAAAAGAAAATCTTTGGCAGAGAGAAGGGGGGGGGTTGCTGTGAGCAGGGGTGAGCAACGGTCCGGAGACCAGCCCAACCTGTCCAGTCCTGGCCCTATTCCCAGAGGGACTGGATCGGTCCTTGGTCTTGGGACCTCTGGACCCTGTACTATGTGGTTGGTCCTCAGTCCTAGGAGTTTAGGGTTGATTCAAACCGAACCAATCCTCTATATATATATTTGTTTTCCAAAGAATAGAAGGCCTCTCCCTTCTCTTTTTTTGGCATTAACAATAGAAACCCTATTGACTATTGAGCGTTGCCTCTCTTCTTCCCTCGTTTCTCTGTGGCTATTTGCTAGATCTGCCTCTCCTCGCTCGCCTCACAAACTAGCTTGTCTCTCTTGGCCCACCTCGGCACCTCACGAACAGCGAATGCAAGTCACCTTACTTGGCCCTCCTTGGCGTCTCACGAATAAGATATGAAGTTGTTAGGACCTTGGCGTCTCATGAATAAGATATGAAGTTGTTTGTTTTGTTTTCAAGTGTTCAAAAATTGAAGCAATCTTTTGAGAATGAACAAGATATGAAATTGAATAATTTATGGTTATGTTATGTATTTTGACCATTTTATTTTATGTGTTTATATACTACTAAGTGGAGATTTTTTTATTGCGTTATCTTAGATTTTTATTTAATTTGTACCGGGATCCATAGTTTAGTTACTCAATATTACATTATCAATGAATATGTATTTTCAAAGTGTACCGCTTGTCCTTTCAACAAATAAAAAAAATGAAACATAAAAAAAATCGATTGGTCCCGAGTTGATCCTGGAACCGGACCGAACCTAGAGGGCCGGCCAAGTCCTTGGTCCCAAGCTCAATAGTGTCGGTCCTCGGTCCCAAAAATTGGGGATCAACATTGGGGGGGTTGGTCCCAAGGTTAGGTGTTGGACCGGCCCAATCTGGACCATGCTCACTCCTAGCTGCGACTACCATTCAACATGATGCGAAGCCACTGCGTTTCTCTTGTATCACTGAATGTTTCTGCACAAAGCATTCGTGTACAACTACACTGAATTCAAGTATCTATGTTGGTTATGGGACCTCTAAACCAATGCCGGGCGCTGAAGACCCAAGAACAAACCGTAAGAATGAACAAGCCGCCGACTGCAACGGGAGTATAATTGAGTGTCTCTTGCGTGATGGGGTAGGCCACGGGCAATGAGAAGAGAACCGAGATGGTAGCCACCCAGAGGACTGCGGTCCAGCCGACTAACACCCCATACCGACCCAAGTTGAATGGCCCCGGGACAAAGGACTTGCGGGCCAATGTCACCCTGAAGAAAATCGGGAGGGCATAAGCAATGTACAGCCCAATCG
Source organism: Syzygium syzygioides (assembly GCA_031216285.1). NCBI lineage: Eukaryota > Viridiplantae > Streptophyta > Magnoliopsida > Myrtales > Myrtaceae > Syzygium > Syzygium syzygioides. Next base: position 36,762,104 of record CM062243.1, read on the forward strand.
TCGCTATGGACACCATCGCGTCAAAAGCTACAATGCTTCCAAGAGACTGCAAAACAGATTGAAGAAGCACATGGATCAGCAGATTGAGGGATGCAGAAAAAGTTGATTGAATTGGCCAAGAAAAGCTAAAGTGGCTTTTAGTTGGATCTTTCCACGTCAAGAGATCAAACAGAAATGTACCCGAAGCAGGAAATAGAAAATTCAAGGGATGAAAAAGTAAAAAGATGTTCTTACGGTCAGCGCCATGCAAAAGGATATAAAAGCGGAGAGCCAAACTGCATTTATCGGGACCTCGTGCTTATTCACTTGATGCCACAGTGATGAATATGGCATCGCTCCATCTCTAGAAAATGCATAAGCCATCCTGAGAACGACATTTTGCATCACATGAGTCTACTAATCAGAGTCAATCCGATTATAATTCCAGAGAGAAAAATGTTTACCTGGAATTGCTGGTGACTGAACTCATGCCACAGAAAAATATGGCAACAGCGACCACGCCTAGGCAAATTATACCCCCAACTCCGCTGCCGTATCTGCCTTTGAATGCTAAATAGAATATTTCGGCAATTGCATAACCAGCAGCATCATTCTCATCACTTAGGAGATATGGGATGTTTGTCACTGCAAAGGTGATACCTACTAGGTAACCCCATCCAAAAATGATAGATATCCCGATAGAACTAATAATTCCTTTTGGACCGTTCTTATCAGCATTCTTGGTTTCCTCTGTCTAGAAAAAGGATATGGGAAACAGGATTTCAGTTTCACACGTCTAAACATTTAGGTGATCATGAGGAAGATAAAAGGGCTTGAAGTAAACTAAGCACCTGATCATATTGTATTTATAGGATATGGTCAAGAGAATAGGCGGAATCTCAAAGAAAAGTGGAAGGTATTAATTTAGCAAGTAGCTATACAACGTTCCCATCAACTGTAACTTAAAGCTTCTGAGGATCATTTTGAGCAAATTCCCTATGTCATGAGGCTTTTCTGATGACTTCATCTCAAAACCCTTGTAAGTCTCGTGCGTGCAATGATTTTATTCCCAGAGTTAACGAAAAAAATTTAATGAAGGTAGACTTACCATGTGAGCAGATGCATCATACCCAGTAAGTGTATACTGACTCATTAGAAGTCCAAGAACAAATATATAGACTCTGCTGTCAATACCTTCCCCGTTATCAGTGTTGAAGTAAGTGAAAACAAACTTGGCACTAGCCCTTTCCTTCGCAACACAGGGGATGAGAATCATGAGAACAACAACACCTGAAACCAGGATGCCAAGGCTTGTAAGAGGACGAAGGAAAGGATCACTAACCAAATTGGGAAATTAAGCCTTGTGAAATGTTCTTGCAGGGTTTCGATTCCTCACCTACAAGATTCCAAGCGGCAGCTAGCTGCCCAAAGAAAGATAAAACTGAAATAGGAAGACTGTTTATAATAGCGTGAAGGAGCAGAATTCCACCGTGGAAACCAATAACAACATATTTCGATGCCTCATATCCGCCGCCATTTTTACCACCAGTGCTTAGGAGAATAATAACCTGAATCAACTGTGCCAGAGAGAAATCTATGCTAGTTGTGACTGCCCACTGCAAAAGAAAATATACCAGAAATTGTTAGAACTGGTGAAAACTTGGATTACTGAGTATAGCAAAGGATTTGATGTTCCATAGTAAGGAGTTTTCAAAAGTACCTGACCAACAATATTGAACCTGAAAGAGAAAATTTGTAGGCATGTTAGGAAAGACGTCATTTGAAAGAAAAATTCAGCTCTTACAGATTGAGAATATAGATTGGAAGCGACAGCCAGATACTTGCACATAGTTGGATAAAGAACATAAATGAGAATGTCTGGTTGCATGACAGAGGAAAATCCATCTTGAATCGGTATAATCTAACACCGAGCGTTTCAAGTTTATACTCCAACCATGAAAATTTGACTCTTTTTGCTGAATTTGCTTGACATGGCAAACTGAGAGTCCGGTTGGATTGCACAACTAAAATATTTAGTAGTTTCATGTGGTCAGTCTGATTTATATATCTTAAGATGCAAGTATAGGACCACTGTTTCTTATTTTCTGTTGACTAAGTAAATGGAATGGCATATTTAGGACTCGTGTCAAGTTGGGACCCAGACATTCAGAATTTTCTCTTAAAAACCATTGCCAAATAAATGGGATTGTAAGGAGTAACGAATTACTCCGCTTTTCCATAACTTCCTCCAGTCAATCTTGCTGCATGCCTTAATGGCAATGCACAATTGCAGTTCATGAGAGGGTCCAGCAGTACACACAATATAACAGGTTTAAGCACGACACAATAAAACTTCCATGGCTGCACTGCTTTTATGTGATGCATCTCCAGGTTTACACTAGAGCTATTGACTGCAGTACTTGCACCTCGTCAGGTGGAATTTCAGCCTACCAAACTAAAGAAGGGATAGCTGTTCAATGTATTTGAGCTTTTTGTATGAATCACACTCTTCTGTCTTCACTTTATTATGTTCAAACTATACCCCTACCTATCAACGAAGTTACAGCAAACTAGGGGGGATGTAGGGAAAGGAGTGGGTTTCAATGCTCTAAATGCTGCCACTGAATCTCACCCTATGTTGGCTGCGTTTCACGCTGGTTCATGGAAAATGCAAGATCGTGATCATGAAGGGAAAGGGACAGCAATGAGACAATCTCAATAAGCTTTCTAGAATGTGAAAGGACTTGACAAAATCCAACCAAAAACAAGCAACTATTACTGAGGCACCAGCTAGATCCAAGCAATCACTTATCAAGGAAAAGTGACACCGACGCCAGACCCCACAAAAGAATATGCATTCCTGCTCGATGGCGATATTGTGATCAACTTTATCCACTCCATCGAACCCAATTACTCGTAGCAACAATGATACTGGAAATGAACGAATTCAATTCGCTAATACAGGATCTAGGATAATGGGGAGAAATTGGGGTCTCCATTGAGGGTATTAGTATCGAAATCTGCATAAATACTTATGTCATCATGAAACTAACCGAAGAACAATTTACCAGCCAGTCAACCAAGATGCGAACGGCGCCCATTTCCGGCCCGCGAGCTTGGCGCTCCAGTAATAGAGGCCCCCGGAGGTTGGGTAAGCTGAACAGATTTCAGCCATGGACGACCCGACAAACATGGTGAAAACACCAGCAAGGAACCACCCGTAAACCATGGAGGCCGTCCCACCGTATTTTAGCCCATTGTTGTAAAGCGTGGTTATGCCAGTGAGCACCGATATAATCGAGAACGAAAACGCAAAGTTCGATACCACCCTGCAACAGAAATTTTATCCCACCAAACCAAACCAAAACGACCCAAACGCCTCAGTGAAGAACCCAATGGAAGGACCCCATCCGAGCCAAAAGCCCAGAAGAAAACTATGGAGGTACACAAGAGAGAGAGAGAGAGAGAGAGAGAGAGAGAGAGAGAGAGAGAGAGCGTTACGAGAGGTCGCGCTTGAGCTCCTGCTTGTAGCCGAGCTCATGCAAACGGGAGTGACCCGAGTCAACGGCGACGCCACCGTTTTGAGCTGCATGAGTCGGAAGGTCCCTCTTATCATGATCATAAACCATCTTCTTCTTCTTCTTCTTCACACAGCCCAGAAGAAGAGAGACTGTAAAAATGCTCTGACCAACCTCTCTGTTTCTGTTTCTGTTTCTGCTTCTGTTTCTGCTCCTCCCCCTCGAGTTTTTCTTTCTTTCCTTCCTTCCTCTTTCGGTGGGTTTGATGAGTTTTGGAAAGGAAAAGGGAAGGAAGGAAGAACTCCAATTTCAGAGGAATAATCCAATTAAATCAGCGCCAGCAAAGTCATCTCGAAATATCAAGGACAGTGGCTCTGTCCTTGGATTGCAACTCTTGAGGAGGATGGTCAAACAGAGCAGCCAATAATTGGAACGAAGGAAGGAAGAAAGAAAGATGCGAGCATGTGATGGTGACTCTTTGAGACATTGCTTCACATCTCAGGTCGCGTTGATACCGCTAAATCTCGTTCGGATGTCATTTGTTTCTTGATTCTTTGTATTCTTGGTATTCTAATAATTGGTCAATGCCTACTTTAGATTTTATGGTTCTAACCAACCGATATAACAATTTAATTCATTAAATATGAATTAGAAAATTGATTTATTACCCATTTTGATAGATTTAATCAATGATGGATGATTGTCCTCATGTATCAAACTTGTTATACCCAAGGACAGCGAACTTTGAACGGGGAAATCTACCTTGTATTTTAATATTAAGGTCCGGATCGGATTTGTGCATGTGAACTCTTTCCTCCTCCTTTCTTTTGGCGAAAGAGGATCGCGTCCGATCAAGTATTGAAGATTCAATTAAGTTTTTCTCTGTCCTTTCTGCCGACGAGCTCCGAAATTTGACGTTGTGCCACGTTCATGTCGCTTTCTGTACCTCTGGCTGGCTACAGCTTCCTTGGAATGAGTAACTACATTCGAGAACTGTCTGAAATCTTTACATATTCAAACACTGTATTTTTTTAAATCAAAATCTTGCTATTTATGTACTTTAATTTTTCTAGATTTTATGGAACACAGATATTAAAAGTAAGTTCACATACAGTTATTGAAACTCATGTAGAAATTTAATTCTTAGTGAGACAGAAAGAAAAGTCATTAAACGGAAACAAACTAATGTTTTCATGTCGTTATCACGACTAAGTTTCAAGTCCCCGGTATCCCAAAAATGTGTTTTCGTGCAACAGCTGGTTGAGGTTATCATCTTCATCTCGACGTCTTTCTATAGAAAATTGAATTGAAAATGGCCTAGTTGAATCGAGTGACTGAGTTTTCTAACAACATGCTGCGTGGCCATGCCCGGCAAGTCAACAAGATGATCGCACGAAATTTCTCTTCACGAAACGATTTTTCATATTTGGGGTAAAGATTTTTCAAAGTAAAAGCACCGCCGCTTTGCCATGGGGATGGAGCTTCGACGGCACCAACGTGTTTCCTCAGCAACCGCGCGAAAAGTCAGAAAATTATACATCGATATCAGCAAAGTTGACCAAGGAACGATTCAGAAAATTCGGCTCCCACGTGCTTTTGAGCTGGCGCAATCGTGCGTGCTAAAACCTCGAAACGGAATCTGAACCCTTGACCCAAAAAGAAAATCAGAATCTTTGACTTAATTTTCTTTATTAATGTGGGAATGTGATGGTGTACAGTTGGCAGATCGATCTCGCACGTAGCAAAGCATGATGTTACCATACGATAGGACGACAACAGGAGGAGAAAATCATTTCCGGATCCAAAATTGGTCTGAGCCTGACGATCCGGACCACGTTCGATGATTTTGTGCCGGGTCATACAACGGGCCCTGTCTGTCTGCATCCAAAACGCGCATCGTTGTCTAAATTGGGCTACATCATCACGGGCCATTCAGTTTTTGTAGCTGGATTTAGATCAGGCACTGCGCCAAAATTTCCAGAAGGTCTGTGACCGGAATGCCATGGAATTTTGATACCGCAAATAGGACTGATCGGAACATACGCAATACCCGACTCTAACTTTGTGGATCCAGTACGATGCTGGCCTAAATTCGAAGTGGGGCGGGTCTAAGCGCGATTACTGTTTGCACCCGGTTCGTCTGTCCAGTCCCCGTGTACGAATTCCGTTCCTAACTGCTAAACTAGCACTGGAGTCGCAAATTCTAATAAGACTCTACCGACGAGGATTTTCGATGCCATGCGGCTCGATTTCGGGTTCTGTTTGCGGAGACTGCATCAGATGTGTCATGTGCCTATCTAACATGTTGCTGCATCTAAGATCGGTGAAAGAGAGAGAGAGTTAATAATGGCGTACCAGCCGGTGAACCACGAAGCGAGGGGGCCCCACTCAGTCCCGCAGAGCTTGGCGCTCCAGAAGTAGAGGCCGCCGGAGGTCGGGAAAGCGGAACAGATCTCGGCCATTGAGAGACCGACAAGCATGGTCATCATGCCCACGAACGGCCAACCGTAGATCATGGTCAAGGGTCCGCCATAGGTAAGCCCCGTCCCATATGTGGTGGTGAGACCCGTGAGTACCGATATTATGGAGAAAGTCACGGAGAAGTTGGCGATCGCCCTGCTCAAAACCACAAGGATGACATTGTATACTTTGAAACAGTACAAGAACTTGATCGAAGATCAATTGAAAGTTCATGACTGATATTGCACGATTCGATAAAAATATGGGGAAAAAAATAAAATCGATAAAAAATTCAAGCATGACGTTAGACAATAAACAAAAGGTTCAAACAAAGACTTCCTCAATGCCACCAGAAACCACACTCAACATAACAAAATGACAGAGAACATGTACCTAAGCAAAATGACTCAAGCGCATTCAATCATTTCAGCTCCGAGGAGAAAATAGAAACAGACATGAAGAGATGTGTTCCCAGAAAGGACCATAAGACCCAAATCGAAGCTCGCGTTCAGAAACCGATCACATCTCCACGGATTAACGCCCAATTTCAGCAATAAACATAGAGAGAGAGGTTGGTGGGGGGTTACGTACGAGAGGCTGCGACGGAGCTCTTGTTTGTAACCGAGCTGCTTGAGTCGAGAATCGTCGGAAGCATCAGCGATGGCATCGCGGCCCCCTCCGTCCTGAAGGAGATGGTATTCATCGGCTGCCGAAGATGCGTCTTCGAATTCAACCCCATGGCTCGCCATGGGCAGTCCTCCAGTCCTCCGTGAAGGAAGAAAGCCTCAGAACGGAAGAGGAGAACGATCGGGTCTTTCCTCAGCGATTCTCTCTGACTTCAGCGATGGATGAGTAGTACGCAGGAGATGAAAAGGGATCAGAGAGGCGGAGAGAATGATGATGGCGATGATACGGGGGATACCGTATCTAACAGTCCAACAACTTTTCCTTGACATTAGTGAAGAGATCTATGTGGTGTGGAGAGGAGCGGTAGGTTGACACAGAGTCAGCTGTTTTAAATTCCTTACAAGTTTCGCGTGAAATTTGAAACTTATCCTCGAGTATAGATTTCTTATTTTTTGGAATCTGAAACCTACTCGTCAGAAGCTAGAAGCTAGAAGCTTGAAACTATCATATCACGTGTTCCAGAGTCTAACACATTCTTTTTTTTTTATTTCATCAAAACGAACAATACTGCACAAACTTGTAATTCATTAAAGAAAATACAGAATACCAGTTCTCCTAACATTACGATTCAAATAAATATAACTAAAATGAAAAGTCATTGCGTAAATTGATACTAGGGTTAAGCAGTTCTATGTTCCATATAGATTCCACTCATGATAATAGGTTTCTCATTTTTTGAAACTCGATCGGAACCTACCCTATTAAGGTTCGAGTGTCGGTTTCAAAGTCTACTCAGATTCCACCTGTATTATTGATTAAACAATTATAGTGAATCATCAATTTTAATGACCACCACTTACTGTTATGATCAACTAATCACAACTTATATTTAGATACATGAAAAATATGAAACATTAATAAGTCATAAAATGAAAGCTCAAACTAGTGGTTCTAGATTATACACTCATCATCTAACGCCATGAAACGCAACAGAATCACATGAAGATATAAACCACAAAAAACTTGTTCTGGTTTCAGGTTTCAGGTTTGAGATTCCAGATTTCACTTACCTAGAATCCGGAACCTACCCGTCGAAACAAGTTCCTCAATTTTTGAAACCTGAAACTTATCCTGTATACTTTGGAACCTGGAACCTACAAGTTCTCACTCGTTAGACTTTGATGAGTCGATAGTTGGAATCCTTCGAGTGCAAAACACGACGAGGATAGGGCCCTGATAGTGATCAAATCACCTACCATCCCTTTATCGCCAACTTGCCATTTTTTATTTGGATTGAAAACTAATGCGAATTGCATTTTGCCCCACCCCTAAACATTTTGTATATCGACAAGTGGCTCCGCAGTATTTAAGAGTGATCGATTTCCAAATGGATCGGTTCCCATCTCCTGGATGGGAACCGGCCCACCTAGGTCTCGTTTGGTTCAAAAGCCCTTTAGGGAAATGCTAGGGTGTCTGGTGGCCAAAAGCCCATTGAGAATGCTCAAAGCTCAAAGTTGATCTGGATCAACTTTGGGCTTATGTTGAAACTAATTTTTTTCTTTACAAACTACCCTCACTTATTCTTTAATATTTTGATTTTGCCCATTGTTGTTACTGTTCATCTTCTTCGTGAAAGGGCGGCCGACAACATCGGATCTAGACGGCAAAGGGCCGATGAGGGGACGGTTAATCGCCCAGGCTCCGTCGACCTAGGTCGCGCTACCCCAAGCACAACCCAGGTTGACATTGCTTGAGGTTGTGTGAGCCAAGCGACGACGGCATGGGTTGAGTGACTCCAGGCGACAGTCGCCTAAGGTCGAGTGACCCCAAGTGATGACGACATGGGTCGAGCGACCCCAAGCGACGGCGTCTGGGTTGCGTGACCCCACTCGACCTCAGGCCTCGTTGCTTGAGGTCGGGTAGCCCTTGGCGAGGGCCGCTTGGGTCGCGCGACCCTCGCTAAGGGTCCCCTGACCTTGGGCAACGGCCGCCACCGCCAAAGCTGGCTCGTTGGCGATCGCCCAACCTCGAGCGATGGCTACTAGCACCAGATCTAGCTCAGTGGCAGTCATAGGCTTTCACTGGCTCCGGTGAAGAGTAACCTTTTTTTTAAATAAAAAAGAAAATTTCAAAGCCCTTTGCAAAAAAAAAATAAAAAAGCCAAACACTACTTGGGCTAAAGTAGTTTCATAAAGAATTTTTTACCAAAGGCTTTTTGCATTTACCCAATAAGCTTTAACCTAAAGATATTTGCATTCCTTCAAAACTTATTTGTAAAGTTGAACCAAACGGGTCTCTAGTCCGGAACCGGTGACATATTTTATTATTATTTTTAAGCATGTAGTCTATAATTCTTTACAGATAATGCACAAATCATAAACCGCTGTGTCCTTTGGGACATCAAGTTCAGCACCCATTAGAACGAAGCTGACTCCCGAGTGAAATAATAGAGAGAAGAAAAGCTTCGAAGGGACAAAGAAAGGCAGGACAAAGATAACTAGCAGGAGATCATTTGTCAACGGTGTTGAAGTAGAGATCGGAAGCAAGCGTCCAAGAGACAACAGTTTGAAAATGAGATCTAAAAGCAGCATCGAAAATAGTGTACAAAGAACGGTAAAAAAAAGCATTGAATATTTACCTCGAAGAGATGCGATTACGATCACAATCGGCCAAAAATAGAGCAAGAGAGTGAGGCGAGAGTCGAGACTCAAGATGAGACCGCAAGAGGGAGGTGTTGAGTGAGAGGGGCGTGAGCAACTTAGGTGACAGGATGGCGTCTGAGAGTTGAGTGAGAGAGTGACTGAGAGTCGAGCAAGTGTAGGCGTCCAGAGAGATGCGCGTGACTCAAGCAAGAGGGTGACATCTAAGGGGGCGAATAATAAAAGAAATATTTGATAACAACACAAAAATTCTATTCCCGAAATAGAAATTCATTAGATAGGTTATTTTTAAGTTTCTGTTCCCGGCGGCTAGCAGGCAGAGGCCGAAGGTCGGCTAGTGGGCGGCAAATGGGGTGGGCGGGCGATGGATAGGGTGGGCGATCAGTGGACGATGGATGGGCTACGGCGGTAACAGAGTATAGGGCAGGCAGGTGGCGACGAACGGGGCGAGCAACTGGAGGAGGATGGCGGGGGGCGGCGGCGAACGGCCGTCCCTTTATTGCCAACTTTTCCTTGATAATAGTGAAGGGATCATTGTGGTGTGGAGGGGGAGTAGTTTGACGAGCCGACAGTTGGAATCCTCCGAGTGCAAAAACGCAACGTGGACAGGGCCCTAGCGGTGATCAAATCACGTGCCATCCCTTTATCGCCAACTTGCCATTTTCTATTTGGATTGAAAACTCCTGCGAATTGCATTTTGCCTTGCCCCCCTAAACTCTTTGTATATTGGTAAATGGCTGTGCAGTATCTAGGGATGATCAGTTTTCAAGTAGACCAATACTCTAGAACTAGGAACTGGCCCATCGGATCCTGAAATCGGACTAGACTTGACTAATTGGTCTGGTCCTTTTCCTAAATGGGCCAATGGATTCGGTAACATGTTCTAATTTTTGTTAAAAATGTAGTCCGTAATTCTTCATAGATAATGCACAAATCACAAACCATTGTGTCCTTGAGGACATTGAGTTCAACGACCCATATAAAGAAACTGATTCACGAGTGAAAATGATAGAAGAAGAAGGAAAAGTAACATAAACAGTCCGTGAACTTTAACTTAGTATGCAATTTGATCCATAATCTTTTAATTTATTCAACATAGTTCATTCACTTTAGCCTAATGTTCAATTTGGTCCCTGAACTTTTAATCTGTTTAACGTAGTCCCTAAACCTTTAGTACATGTTCAATTTAGTCCCCAAACTATTTGAAAATCTTCAATGTAGTTCTTCCATTAATTCAAATTCAGAAATTACATTGAATATTTTTATATAGTTTAGGGACTAAATTGAATATGTTTTAAAAGTCCAGGGACCACGTTGAACATATTAAAAGTTTAGGAACCAAATTGAATATTAGGTTAAAGCTTAGAGATTACATTAAATAAATTAAAAGTTCATCGACCAAATTGCACATTCAACCAAAGTTCAGGGATTGTTTGTATCATTTTCCCAAAGAAAAAAAGCTTCGAAGGAACAAAGATAGATAGAACAAAGATAGCTAGCAAGAAAAGAAATGACCCAAATTTATAAAATGATCTCAAATATAAACAGAACAAAGATAGTTAGCAGGAGCCCATTTGTCGATGATGTTGAAGTAGAGATCAGAAGCAAGCATCCAAGAGACAAGAGCAACACAGTAATCAGTTGGAAGATGAGATCTAGATGTAGCATAAAAAATGGTGTACAAAGAAAGGCAAAAAAACATGGCATTGAATATTTACCTCAATAAGATGTGATTGTGATCACAATTGGCCAAAAATAGAGCAAGAGAGAGGCGAGAATCGAGACTCAAGATGAGACCACAAGATGGAGGCGTCTAGCGAGAGAGACGTGAGTAGCTTAAGCAAGAGGGTGGCGTATGAGAGTTGAGCAAGAGAGTGACCGAAAGTCAAGTGAGTGTAGGCGTCCAATAAGAGGGATGCGAGCAACTCAAGCAAGAGGGTGGCCTCTGAGAGTCAAGCGAGAGAGTACGCCAAGCGAGAGTGCCTGAGAGTCAAGCGAGTGGAGTCGTCGAGAGAGAGGGACACAAGTGACTTAGGTGAGAAAGTGGCGTCTGAGAGTTGAGCGAGAGAGTGACTTAGAGTTAAAGTTGAGCAAGCAAGAGGCGGGAAGAGCAAGAGAGTGACTTTGTGAAAGAGCAAGAGGCCTAGGATTTGCGGATGGAGGAGGGTCGAGAGGACAGCGATCGTGATTGGAGTCAGGAGGGTTTGTGAAGGATTTTTTTACATATTTGTCAGAAATCAAAAAAAAAAAATAATCCAGTCCGAGTTTGTAGTTCCACATGTGGAACCAAATCTGGATAAAAAAATTTAGAATCGAAAATTAGACTGGTGCCATCAGAATCAATCGAAATCGGTCAATTCTATCTAGTCTGAGCAGTTCTTTTTACTCACTCATAGAGGTATTTCAATTGGCACCCTCACATTTCGAGACGGATTGGCAGTATGTTGTAGTGGTCGACACCGCCCCGTGCATCTCCATAGGTCTCGAGGAGACACGTTGAGACCACATAAAACGGAGCTCATTTGTGTAATTAGGTCGCACTCGTGGAGAATGATCATTTTCATAGCATTTTGTCGTTTTGATCATGCGAAATGCGAACCGTCGAATTGAAGAGATTATATGCCGACTCTTTGTATGAAAAAGCCCATTCTACCGTCAAATCAAAGCAGCTTACTATCAACCGTCGGGTGGTGTGCCACGACAAAATCGCCGCGAAACCAACGGCATTAGGAGAAAGGCCCGAAGAGAACATGATGATTGAGCAAGTGTTGAGTGCACTCGACTCATGTCACGTCAAATCAAATAGCTCTCACGTGGGGTCGATCTTATCCAACGATGCATGCTAGCTTGGCTCACCGGGATCGGGTGTAGCTAAGATTTCTAGCGATGAAAGTCTATCCGATCTAGATATATACCAAGTGAACCTTTTCCACCGGCGAAGCGGCTCGCTAATCACAACATACCGAAGTCACAAATCAACAAATTTGAAACGAAGTATCCCCCCTGCTTTTGGGACACACACAAGACGCGTTGAATCAACAAAAAGGGCACACAAAAATATACACGAAACGACAGTCCGAATGAAGAAAGTATCGCGATTCCTTCCGACTCAAAAGTCCGGCAATTGCCGCGAAGCTGCCAATTTCTTATAGACCTCCACGACGAACCGGCCATCGACCTCTTCCCCGGTCGAGACCATGGATATCTTCTGGCTCTCCTTGGCGACCTGCTTTCCCCGGAAGATGCCGGCGCCGCTGCTCGACTTGACGACGTTGCACGCGAGGCCAATCATCATATCGATGTAACCGCTGTGGAACTTGGACAGCAGCTTCACGGGGGAGAGCGAAGCGGCAGCCATCTTCCACTGGAGCTTCGGCACCGTCCGCACCTTCCAGTGACGCCGGCTGCCGCTTCCGCCGAGCCTCATGACCTTCAGCTTGCTTCTTTTGGCAGGGCTACCGGATAGCTTTTGGTACCTTCTTCTCCTCCAGTACCTCTTCAGGCTTTCGTAGTATGCAGTCGGACGAACCATCTCCATTTTGTGTTTATGTGTGGGCGTGTGAGAGAGAGAGAGAGATTGGAATGATGAGTGGAGAGGTATGCGAAAAGGGTTTGTATATATAGGAGGTCAGACGCAAATGGGTTTGAATGAAAGCATGTTGATACCAGGCGTCGGCAGTCCAAAGGAGGAACAGTGGAGGAAAGGAGGGAAAGAGACGCGTATCAGAATTTGTTCTGTTGGTCAACATTGGCTGTTTTTTGACCAGCAATTAGGAAAAGCTCGTTATGATTACATTACAACGACGGTCCATACGCTCCATTATCCGCAGGCTCGTATATATATTAAACGTGTTATATTTTTTTTTACTCAAACTTGAGTTCAAATTACTCATCTTATGCAATCGTTTGAGGGTATATATACATTAACCGGTTTCATCTGTTTCACAAAAAATAAACGATATGAAAAATATCCTTTTAAAGATGATTGCTCGAAATAATTAGTCATGTTTAAACATTTTCGAGGATAATAAAATATTTTCGTTCATTCATTCTTGCAAGCGGTACGAGCAATCGCACCTTATATGTCCAGACATCTGCTTGGTTTGCTTCTAGAAACTTGCCAAAATATCTAAATCGCATCTATATAAAGAGCACATAACTCCCGAAAAAAATAGCCGCGAGATAATCGAACGAAAACCTTATCATAACAGCCAACAGCAAAGAAAGATAACAGCATAACGATTAAATTTTTAAGTGGACCGCACCATTCTTGGTCCTTCTTGATGTTGTGATTGCCTCTAATTCGACTTTATGGAAAGAGCTGAACGAGCGTCCAAACAGAATACCCCTTTTTTGTCAAAGTTCTGTCCATTCTTGGAAATTGCCTTATGGGCAAGGCGTAGGCAAAATGGTTATCTAGATTGGGTTGAGATTGACCAAGTCCCGGTCTCAATCTTCCTCAAATTCATTATTGGAGGCTGCGAACTGTTGCGGCTACAGTAACACCCGAGTGTTTACGTTGTCAACGAAAACATCCGCCCCACAATGCGGTCAACCAACTGAGGCCAGTACACCGGTCGGTACTGATGAACTTCTCGAAGGTCCTTACTTTTGTACGGGCGGACCTTTCCCATGCCCGTGGGAGGCAGAAGAAGAAAGTCTCGGGGTCGTGTTCTAGATGCGACAGCGCGTGCTTGAATGGATCGTGGGAATATTATCTACTGTACTCCAGAAATATCAAAGATCAAAAGCCTGTTTCATGCCACAAAGTGATCCTCTTGTAACATTGATTGATCTCGGCTCGATGTTGTTCTCATGTCGGTATCACATCCTGCTACTAGAGCACATCGAGCTCTTTCTTTTCAAATGTCTGAAGCTGCCGATACAATAATTTTCCGGCATCAAATGCGGAAGATTTTAGGCCATGCTGCGCTTAGTTCCTGCACATCGTTCGGTTAATTCCCACATCGCGTCTTTGTGAGGGTTGTGGCTGGCCTAATTTCAAACAGCTGAGTTTTTCTTTGAGATTGAGCGGTAACCTTTGATTGTGTAAAATACCAGATGCACTCTCTCAACCTTCGAAAATTGGATTGTCTCAAATGGCACTCGGTATTTAACTATAACTAGTTTGTCTCCTAAACCTAACAAAGTACTGTTAATTTTTCCAAAATCCACACCATCAATAGCCAAAGTAACATTTCACCGGTAGTGTATGGATTGCATATTCTCGTGTTTTAGGATAATTAGCTAAGGCAAGCAGTTCTGCGTTGACTTGCACACCCCATAGTTCAATTATATTCCTTATAGGGTGTAAATGTTTTGACTGCTGGGTACCAAGCTATGCCTTTGCGTCTGACTGCTTCATTTTGGACTTATCTTGGCTCCTTGACCGTGTAAATTTATACACTACTGCCAAGATTTGACATTCACCTCCCTCACTTGCATTCCTACAACTAGGCAAGATACGTTGACCCTAAGATGATGCCTTTGTACCGCGAACATTTGATTCAGAAGCTACCAGATTAGAAGACAACCAGAACCTAGCAGCTGAAAATTACACTATGCACTACCAAGCACCCAAAGGAATTAAGTACCACCATTTCCTTCTCGTTTTGTACTTTTCCATATGTACTGATGAAAACTAAAGATTCTACATGTACTTGAAGTTGAAGCCCAAAGTCAGTGACTCTGATTGCTCTCCACCCCGTCTAGCATGGGGTTTGTATCCCTAATGTTGCCACTAGACGTTTCCATTCCATATTGCAAATCAATATACACAGTCTCGAGCTCTGAGTGCTGTACTCTCAGATGGTCTGTGCTTGTCGATGACTGAATGCCATTTCGAGAGTCTGCCAACATCTGAAAGTAAGCATGAGGCCCCCAACCTGCAATTAAACATTGACAATCATGAACATAAGCAGATGTCTTTATACAGTAACATGCACCCTTATCATCTGATGACAACATAAATTAAGGGTAAATCCTGACACTCTGATTGAAACTCCTAATCCTGAGCTGTTGATATAAAGAGGAAGACATGACCAGCAAATGAGGATCAAGGCAGCAGCCAACTAATCTAGGAAAATGATCTATGTTCATAAGTGTATGAGCAGCAGGAGTTAAAATTACAGTTTTGCAGCATTGTAAGCAGAAGACTTCCATTTATGATGATCTAGTCTAGTACGTAAATGAACTGGAAACAATGCTTTCACGTAAGTCAATCAAACAGACTGTTTATCACAGGAAATCCAATATCATATGCTAAATCAAATTACTGAGATCTACCGACTTCTCGGATAATTGCACAGAAATTGAGACACAAATCAGTATCCAATTATGCCCAAAAGGGCATGTTCATATCCTAAGGTACTAACAGAAAGACAAATGTATTATGCCGCTTGCTAGGCAATATGAAAATGGAAAGAAACAAAAAAAAAACCATAGGTCACTCAAGTGTCCCTATGAGTAGAAAAGCTGGACGCCAATTGCAAAAAGCTTCCATAGGGTTTAAAAGGGAGGCCAATCAAGAAAATGATTTTCATCAGACATCAAATTTACATAAACATGTGTGGCGCTTCTTTTGTTTTTTCCTTCTTTTGGTGTGCAGAAAACGAGAATTGTACTTCAAAAGTAATAACACATTAAGACGAGACAAACAAGCTACCACTTTTAACAATGTTATAATTAAATCTTCATGTCAGCCTTTCCTTTTCCTTAGCATTAGCAAGCAGTACTCGCAGCTTACAGAAAGAAGAGTACATTCCTGTAGGCATCTGTGTATTTTCCATTTGCTATCTTCATGAAAGATAAGGTTATCTAAAAAAGATTAGACAATTTTAGAAAAGAATAAAGAGAGTACCATGTACATCATATGGAGGCGGAAAGAACTGCAAGTAACAAGATGAAGCAACGATTGTCCCTGTATGGATTAAAAAGAACAGTCACTTATTTAAGTAGATGGCTGGCACTGCAATAATTAAAAAAAGTTCAATCAAAGTTGGAAAGAAACCTAGAAGAGCCCCAGCAAATACATCTTGCCAATGATGCCAATAGTTGTCAACTTGAGAAACTCCTACAAGAGCTGCCGAAAGGAACAGGAGTAAAACAATACAAAGCTTCGCAACATGGCCTCTACGATCGAACGCCCTGACTTTCCCCGACAAATATCACGCAAGAAAACCCAGTCCAGCAAAGCACCCGGCCAAACCAGAGCTCCCTCAAAATGAATATTGTGTCGCAAAAAGGAGACTAAATCATTTGCAAAATCAAGTTTGAAACATTGTTAATCTGATTTGATTTGCGTACGTGTCATTTGTTTACCTTATAGTGTAGTGTACTCTAATGATGCATCGACTACGTTTAAAGTCAATCAATCAACAATTCATTTATTACATTTTCCAAATTTCCCTAATAAATTTGGTAGTTGGTAGTTTTCTGAGTATTTTGAAAATTAGATATTTTTCATAACCTGGTCAGCAGATTTAATAGGGTCATCAGAGTTTACCGGTCCTTCTAGATTTTCACTTTCTCTGGATGAGGAGACATACTAGCTCAAAGAGGTACCCAGTTCCCTATTATTGCTGTTAATGTTTGACCAATGATGATTTAAAAAGAATCATGCTCCTAGAAAAGCAGGTCAGCATCTTAAATCAAGTAAACTTTTTCTCATCATACAATGATGGCATCAATCAATCAAATGTAACAAGTAAAACTATTCAGAAACTTGATTCCTCTATGTTGTCCTTGCTTTCATCGTGAAGACTCATAAATAGTGCAATGGCTTGGATAAAATGGCAGCATGCGAATATAGAAACCTGCCGGACATCTCTTTAGCCAATTCCATTGTCACAGCCAACGGCATGGATCCTCTCGCTTAGAGCCTCTATTTGCGTTCACTTTAATTTCAAATTTCAAAGAATTAAAAAAATTTAAAACAAAATCCGAATGAACGAAATGATCACAATTTGACAATTTCATTGGGATTTTGTTAAAAAAATGACTCCAGAGCACTTCTTAAGCTATCAAATGAGCACATATTGCAATTTTCAATGCATCAACTACCCTCGTGATATGCACAATCGATGCTCTGAAGATCGAATTTTTCGTCATTAAGCATGTTTAACAAATGGCCTTGTTAACAAGACCTTTCAATTATTACTAGACATGCTTAGCTACCATCAAAGTTGGCATTTAATAGAAAAGGTAAAGTAAATACTAATCCATTGTCATTCTATCTTCTAAAGTTTCCGTTATCCATAATCTGATTTAAGATCTTGTTAGGGTACACATTGTTTGGAATCAGGTTGTTTGAGAGAACAAAATTTACCCATGCCAGTCCATGTCATACTGCATAATCCAAAGTTTCCTGGCCTTCTGTTAACTTCAGTCAACAATATATTCAAAAGACACAGATTTCTTTTAGATGCTCACATGAGGTATGCCCGCTTGGAAAACTTTCATATCCTTCTTTGATGACAGCCTTATCTCCGGTACAAATTACATCCCCTATAACAGGTTCAAACACCTGCACGAGGCACAGATCATTTATCCATTCTTTGCATGTTCAAAGATCCTGGTACTATCTAGAAATGACAACATGACAGACAAGTTGAAACATCATTCGCAAAGGAAAGGTGAAAAATTCATAAGTGCAAGCTTTTCTTTAGGTCCTACCGATTTACCATCAGGAAAACATCGTCAGAAAAAATCTGGTCGAGGTCGGCCAACAGCATCTTTGATTGCATCAGTTATAACTCCAGTCATAAGCACAGAATATAGAAGACCTGGACAAGTTCACATAGAACAGTTGACTTTGGACATGATATTCATACACGTGCATCAGCACAAAGTCAAGTAGATTAAGAGGATTTACCCAAAAAGGCATGGTGCAGGTCATAAACATCCCTTCTGATGAAGTAGTAGATGAGAATTACAGCAAACGGCAGCAATATCACGATAATCTGAAATGTCATAGCTTAACTTAAAATATAAATAAAGAGTAACTTTTTCTTCATCTGAACTTTGTTTGACAAATGTTTTGACTATTTACATACTGGAACAGCCCAGCCGGGAACAGTGTCATCCTGCAGAGGGTGCTTCAGGTCTGTCATCATCTCCTCTCCGACAAAATGATGAAATGGCTCTATTACGTTCAATATAATATCTATTCCCACAAGAGGAAAGAGGATCAACCAGTCATGCATGTGTACTCTTGCCACTTTGATTCCATGGGACCTGACTGTGTGGCAACCCAACTGGATCTCCGGCATCTTTAACTCTTAGTTAAAAGTGTTTATTGCTGACTATAGATAGAAAAAAAAGGGAACTATGAGAGCCTGTCAAATGGATTTAACATGTGCATGCAAATGCTCATTAGAACAGAAAGGAGTTTGCACAAAGAAAAGCAAAATCAGCAATAGTGACCAGTAATAAACCACAGGGCAATTCAGTATCCACCAAATGAATTGATGAAAATACTGTAAAGTGGTAGGAAAAAAGAAGCGAAGCATCAATAAAAGTCAGGATCCTAAAGTTTAAACAAAATTGAAAGTGAAGCATCATCTCAATACATAGTGAGATTACACAAAGACATCACACTACCACGACAAACAAATCCCTGCATTACTAGACAACCTTCCTTCTTTTCAATGTACAACTTCCTCCATCGCCATGAATAGAAAACTTGGATTTAGTGCCATTGAAAATCAAGGTTCTGAAGATAAGGACTGAAGTTTCAAATCCCATCTCTATACAAACCATCTTGAAGAATGACAGGAGCTGAAAAGAGTACCTGCCTACAATAAAACAGCAATACAATGGCAACTCCAGATCAAATCAGTAAGCAAGCATGAAAAGCATAAGCTCAAAACAGAACAGATGAATGAAACCTGAAAATCAATCTAGAAGGAAATACTATACTCATAGAACACATTACGTGAAGAACACCTCTCCAATCATTCCCATCCACTATGGCAAAGGAGTAAGGACTTGAGTCAAAACAACAAAAAGCAGTCAGACTTAGCCGTAATTTGCAGACTAACCCAATATCAGATGCACATGAAAGCAAATTTAGATAAGAAATACCGCAGAGGCCATACATGGGACTCAATTATTAAATAGGTTTAAGCAAGACTCTGATACATCTAATACACCTGGGCCAAACCCAACAACATTCATACCAGACATGACACCAATGATGATGTTTCCCAAAGCGCTAGGCTAAACACACAGGCAACTGGCAAAGGACATGTCAAGTTTAACTTCTTCTGGAAGATAAAAGCAAGACTAGACATGTCTTCAAAGCAGACAATAGCAGTGATTTTAGCCAGCGCTTTAGAAATTTCTCCAAGTAGTTCAGCCGCTTTACTAATATTACCAGCCAAAGAAATTGGCAAGAGAATTCGTCATAACTTTAAATAGAGAGTAAAAATTCTAACAAGAGCACTCCTACCAGCCTCATGTGGGGCAAGATCTACAAGGAAACTCCAAAAGCTAAAAAAAAAAAATAGACAGGGCCACAAGTCACGATGCTTCAATAAATGCTCGTGATTTTCACAAACAAGCCCTAAAAGAAGATAACAGCAGTTGGAGCATGTACAACCGGATCATACAAAAAGAAAAAAATTATTATTTTTACGTGCCTATAATCTGCATAAGCTTAGCAAAAAAGAACAGAAAAACCAATGTCCACAGTTTCCAGGGTGAACATAGAGCTGCATCCATATAATGCATTTCCACAACTGCAGGGAAATTCTGCGCTGGCACAGATAGAAGGACGCACATGCAGCACCGATCTCTAGAAGAGCAAAACAATCATTCTATTCGTTCCTGAAAAGAAAAATGCATTGATAGGATACACATTTTACAGTCATCAAGCAGATGCATCGATTTCTAACAGCTTTGTTTGTTCTCAAATCTAACTAAAAGCCTACTAGATAATCTTTCACAACAAGGAAAGAAAAAACATCATCTTCATGTGCTGGAAAAAAAATGACTTCAGTTACTCCTCCTCCACTCCAATTTCAACGAGACAATACCAAACGCAATACTCAAACGCTCCACTAAACCGAGCCAACCCCACAATATCCACTCCTCACGTTGGTACTCGGCATCCTCCTCCCGGCAAATGGAACGGGAAACCCAGCGCGACGAGCACAGAACATCAGCCAAACGAAAACACAACCCACATTAGTAACGCGTGCTGTATCGAAACGCTCGACATCGACCCTTTCACACTCAAATGTTAAATCCCCGAAGACCAAGAGCCGTTACAAACAAAAGAGCGCGTGATTTTTCAGAACAGACAAAAACCTGAAGGGAGGACGCGAGCGAAGCAGAACGAGTGCCAGAACCTCGGAGACGTTGCTCAGAGGAGGAGGAGGAGCGGCAGCGCGTGAACTTGGGATTCGGAAGAGCTCGCCGGAGATCCCCGAAAGGAAAGAAACTACACAGAGGCGAGGACGAGGCTCGCGCCAAGACGCCATTTTTTCAAACAGAGGAAAGCTCCCCTGCCAAAAGGAAGAAGACAAAAACGGCAGTAAAATCTAAGGTTGCTTTTCTCGCCGTTTCTTACCGTATGGAGCAGGTACAAACTCAAAAATTTGTCTCTCCGGGTTGTGTCGTTTTAGTATTAGGGCTGGTTTTAGTTGGAAAAAGGAAAGTGAAAATGAAATAGCAGGGTGAGTGTTTTGTGAGAGACTCCCTGTCCCTTCAAAGCTAAAAACTCAATCAAGGCAGGCATGTTTCGATCGGTACCCTTATCTATTTTCATTATCATGGATACTATGCGATAAAATCGGCAACTGCTTGTTCTTTGAGTGGAACGTATATCAAGTTAATCTCAAATAGAGCAGAAACCCACATAACAATGCGGCCTGTGACGATTGGCTGAGTTAGCATGTACTTGATCCATTTTGCATATCACATAAACCAGTTGTCGGCAACATGTAGTGTCTCAATTTATTACAAGTAAAGTACAAGGATAAAAATGATTTCTCGATTGGGTTGTATCTTTTTTCTGCATCATTCAATATTCTACTAAGGTAATTCACCTCATGTTCTTTGCCTTCATTGTTCTCTTGTATTAGCATGCTTCCAATAGTTGTATGGATCGCCGATACATATAGTTTTAACAGCATGCCTGCTTTATGCGGTATCAAAACTGGAGGATTAGATAAATATTCTTTATATGATCGATGTCATTTCGGTGCCTTTTTATCCCAAACAAAATCCTCTTGATTTTTTAGCTTAAGTAAAGGAGAAAAAGCCTCAATTTTGCCAAACAAATTAGCAATAAATCGCCGTAGAAGTTCACTTTATCTATAATCATTTGCAGCTGGTTCTTATTCGTCGGTGGCAGTAAATCTAGAATAGCCTTAACTTTATTTTTATCTTTTTTGATTCCTCTTTAATTAACTAGGAATCCTAGAAAATTACTGGCCCTAACTCCAAAGGCGGATTTCAATGGATTCTTTTTCAATTTAAACTTATGCATCTTGATAAAAGCTTGCTTGAGATAGTTAAGATGACTTACCTCTCCTGATTGGACAATGACATCGTCAATGTAGACTTCCATGATATCCCTGATCATGCCATGGAAGATGAAATTCATCACCCTCTAGTATGTTGCTCTAACGTTCTTTAGACCAAACGGCATCACTAACCATTCAAAGATACCGATGGCTTCTTGACATCTAAGTGCAGTTTTGTGCATGTCCTCTTCCGCTATGAATATTTGATTGTACCCCGAATGGCCATTCATTAGAGACATAATCTCATACTTGATGCCAAATCAATCAACATTTTTGCCATCAGCATTCGATATTCATCCTTAGGAGTTGCAGCATTCAGATCTCTGAAGTCAAAACATACTTTCAACTTCTCATTCTTCTTTTTCATGGGCACTACATTGGAAAATCAATCTACATACCATGTAGTTTTGAAGAACCCTATTGCTAATAGTCGTTCAACTTCCTCTTTGACCTTCAAGATCACTTCAAAGGCAAAGCACCTATGAGGTTGCTTGTGTGGTCAAAATCCCTTTTTTATTGGCAGCCTATGTTCTACCACGTTTCTTCCTAATCTTGGCATCTCATGATAATCCTAGGCAAAAATTATTTGTATTTCTTCAACAATTCGACCAACTTTGTCTGGAAGTCATCGTCCAACAGCGCACTAACATAAATTGGCCGACGATATTGTTCATCATCGATGTCAACTTCACTTAAAGGGTCTTGGGCTTCCATTACTTTGTCATCTTCTTTTAGTGGAGATTCCTCGAAATCTACTATACAGTCAGCGACGTCAATAAATTGCTCGTTTGAACAATAAATTGCTCGGTTTGTTCAACCGAGATCTTCCAAAAACATATGGTTCTCCATAGACAGCTTTGTCTAGTTGCCCGGCCATCTTATCTTTATCCAATCAACTTTCCCTTGTCAAATCAGCAGAAATCCAGGTGTTTGGGGTCGACCCTCAGGGGTTCTATGACACATGAATTATCAATGATTGTTCTATTGGCACGTCAGTTCACTCGGAGTGCATGTTCCTTGGTCACATACACATTGTGGTTAGTTTTGACATACTCGACCTTGTCGCCATTCCAAAAGGCTAACACTTCATGCAAGATAGACATGCATCGATTACCATGGATCCAGTCTCTTCCTAGCAGCAAATTGTATGATCCATCAGCCTCGGCAACAAAGAAAGAAGTTTTTGAAGTCTTTGACCCAATGTTTAAGTCGTTGATGAACACTCCTTTGACTTCACTTATCTCTCTTGTGACCTTTTTTTCAAGTTTCATGGAGAGTTTGTAAAGAATGAGGTTCGGAGTAGATCCTCCATCAACCCAAACTCTAGACACGTGTTTGCCATTAATTTTAGCCGATATATTAAGGACTTTGAGATGCTTGGAGTTGTGAACTGGAAATTTTTCATACTCTATTATGTCCTCGTCGGTGAATTGGAACTCAGCCCCTTTCTCCTTGTCAGTAATTGAATCTTTATCTTCCGTCATTCTTATCGACGCTATTTTGAACTCTGAAGGTAGTTTAGCTTGGACCATACATGAATTTGCTAGGGATACTGACCTTGAAAGAGTTATTGGTCTCAGCTCAGACTTTTCACCTTTGAAAATTATGATTCTTTTGACTCCTCATTTGCCTAAACTGTTTATTTAGGCTTTCTTTTCCAAACCAAGTTCCTGTCTCTAAATTTTCTTAGGCTTATAAGTTGCTATGAGAGTTGGACTAACCTGGCTAATCTGGACTATGTTGACTTGTTGAAATTCAAAGATCTTCTTTCTCTGTATTCTTCTCTTCGGGGTCCTGGACATATTGCCCCCGGCCCTTGTATTTCTCCTGATCCGAGCCATTGCCCCTTTGAGAATATGGTCAACTGTGCACAAGAAATATCAAAGATGAAAAGTCTGTTTCATACAACAAGGTGATCCTCTTATAACATTTATTAACCTCGACTCGACATTGCTCTCAAGCCAGTATTGTATCTTGTTACTAGAGCACATTGAGATTGTTGTTTTCCAATGTCTGAAGTTGCTGATACAACAATTTCCGGCGTAAAATGTTGAAGATTTTCAGCCTTGTTACACTCATTTCCTGAACATCATACGGTCAAATTCCCCGATCGCATCTTTGCAAGGGTTAGCTGGCCTAATTTCTAACAGGTGAGTTTTTCTTTGAGATTGAGCAGAAACCTTTGATTGTGTTAAATACCAGATGCACTCTCTCTACCTTATGAAAATTTAAGTGTCTCAAATGGCACTCAGCAGTTATATGTTGTTTTTAACCTAAACCTAACAAATTACCGTTAATTCTTCCTAAATCCTCACATCAATAACTAAATTAGCATTTCAACAGTACAGGATGGATTGCATATACTTGTCTTTTAGGATATCATATTAAAGCAAGCAGTTTCCCGTTGACTTGTACACACGATAGTTCACTTATATTCTATATAGGGTGTAAATGTTTTGACTGTTGGGTAGCAAGCTATGCATTTGCATTTGACTGCTTCATTTGGCACTTATCTTGGCTCCTTGACCATGTACTTTATACTACTGCCAAGTTTTGACATTCACCTCCCTCATTTGCATTCCTACAACGGGGCAAGATACGTTGACCCCAAGATGATGCCTTTGCACAACAAACACTTGATTCGGAAGCTACCAGAGTAGAAGACAACCAGAACCTAGCAGCCCAAAATTACACTATGCACAGCCAAACATCCAAAGGAATAAGAGAACCACCATTTCCTTTTTGTTTTGTACCCTTCCACGTGTACTGATGAAAAATAAAGATTCTACATGTACTCGAAGTCGAAGCCCAAAGTCAGTGCCTCCAGTTGCTCTCCACCCCGTCTAGTATGGGGCTTGTATCCCTGACGTTGCCACTTGATGTTTCCATTCCACGTTGAGAATCAATGCACACGCTCTCAAGCTCTGAGTGCTGTACTCTAAGATGGTTTGTGCTAGTCGATGATTGAAGGCCATTCCGCGATTCTGCCAACATCTGAAAGTAAGCATGAGGCCCCCAACCTGCGGTTAAACATGGACAATCATGAACATCAGCAGATGTCTCTCTACAGTAACATGCACCATTATAATTTCAGAACAACATAAATTCAGAGCAATGCCTGAGTCCGATTGCAACTCCTTATTCTGCACTGTGATTTAAAGAGGAAGACATGACTAGCAGCCAACTAATCTTGGAAGATGGTCTATGTTCATAAGTTTATAAGCATAAGGAATTAAACCTACGTTTTGCAGCATTGTAATTTATCATGATTTAGTCTAGTACAAAATTGAACTGGAAACGATGTTTTCGCGTGATTCAGTTAAACAGACTGTTTATCACAAGAAATCCAAAATCGTATATTAAATCAAATTACTGAGATCTACTAAGTTCTCAGATAATATGCACAGAACTTGAGATAAAAATCAGTAACCGTTTATGCTCAAAAGGGCACGTTCATGTCCTAAGATACTAACAGAAAGACAAATGTACTATGCTGCTAGCTAGGTAAGACGAAAATCAGGAAAAAAAAAGCCATAGGTCACTCAAGTGTATTGCGCACAGAGTGTTCATGAAAGTAGAAAAGCTGGATGCGAATTCTAAAAAGAAGCAAATAGGGTTTGAAATGGAGGCCAATTAAGAAAATGATTTTCATTGGCCATAAAATGTACATAAACACGTATGGCACTTCTTTTGTTTTTTCCTTCTTTTGTGCACAGAAAACGAGAATTGCACTTCAAAAGTAATAACACGCTAAGAAGAAACAAAATATTGCTACCACTTTTAATAATGTCTAATAAAATATCCATGTCATATGCCTTTCATTTTCCTTGGCATAAGCAAACAGTACTCATAGCTTACAAAAAGCAGAGTACATTCCTGTTGGCTTCTGCGTGTTTTCCTGTGGCTATTTTCTTGAGAGAAAAGGTTATTTAGAAAACATAAGACTACTTCAGAAAAGAGTAAAGAGAGTACCATCTATATCATATGGAGGTGGAAAGAACTGCAAGTAACAAAATGAAGCAATGATTGTCCCTGTTTGGATTAAAAGGAATGGTCACTTATTTAAGGAGACGATTGGTACAGCAATAACTAAAAAAATTCAATCAAAGTTGAAAGCAGACCTAGAAGAGCCCCAGCAAATACATCTTGCCAATGATGCCAATAGTCGTCAACTCGAGAAACTCCGACAAGAGCTGCTGAAAGTAATGGGAGAATGACAATACAAAGCTTCGCAACATGGCCTCTATGATCAAACACCCTGATTTTCCCTGACAAATACCACGCAAGAAAACCCAGTCCAGCAAAGCACCCTGCCAAACCAGCGCTCCCTCAAAATGAATATCATGTTGCAAAAAGGTGGTAAAATCATTCGCAAAATTAAATTAGTAACAATGTTAATATCATTTAATTCGCGACTGTGTCAGTTATTTACCTAATAGCGTATTGTACTTTAATGACACATCAAAAATGTCTATAGTCAATTACTCAACATGCAGGCAAAAACTATTCATTTATTTATTTTTCCAATGTTATACTTGGTAGTTGGTAGTTTTTGAGTATTTTAAAATTTTAATAATTTTGAAACCTGGTCAGCAGATTTAATAAGGTCATTAGAGTTTACTGATCCTTCAAGTTTTTGACTTCCTCTGGATGAGACATATACTAGCTGAAAGATGTATCCAGTTCCCTATCATTACAGTTCAATGTTAGAACACTGATGATTCAATAAGAATGTTGCTCCTAGAAAAGCAGGTCAGCATCATGAATCAAGTAAACTTTTTCTCATCATACAATGACGGCACCAACTAATCAAATGTAAGAAGTGAAACTATCAAAAACTTGATTCTTATTTGTTGTCCTTGTCATCATTGTGATTATCCATAAATACTGCACTGGCTTAAATTAACTGGCAGCAGGAGAATAGAAACCTACCAGACATCTTTTAAGCAAATTCCAGTGTCACAGCCAATGGCATGGATCGCCTTGAGAACTCTCACTTAGCCTCTATTTGCATAACTTTTATTTTCAAACTTTCAAAGCATTATAAAATTTAAAAAAGAAATCTGGATGAACAAAAATGATCACAAATTGAC
Source organism: Syzygium syzygioides (assembly GCA_031216285.1). NCBI lineage: Eukaryota > Viridiplantae > Streptophyta > Magnoliopsida > Myrtales > Myrtaceae > Syzygium > Syzygium syzygioides. The sequence continues at coordinate 36,788,971 of CM062243.1, forward strand.
TATTTCATTAAGATTTTGTCAAAAAATTACCCGAGAGCACTTCTTAGGCAATCAAATGAGCATATATTGCAATTTCCAATGCACTATCTGCCCTCATGATATGCATGATCAATGCTCTGAGATTCGAATATTTGGTTATTAAGCATGTTTAACAAGTGCCCTTGTTGTACTTGGTGATTTAGAAAAGTAATACAATTCTTTCCTTTACCCAAAAAAAAAAAAAAAAAACAAGTGCCCTTGTTAACAAGACATTTCAATTGTTACTGGACATGCTTAGCTGATATCAAACTTGGCATAACTTAGATTCAAAATTGGATAACGCAGTAAAAAACGAACTGAACCAACTTAAAAAACAGTAACTCCACCCTTTACCGGAGTCACTGAAGAAACAATTGTCTCCATAAAACCTGGACCTAGAGTTGGGAAAAACTATAAAAGGCGCAAAGTATTTACTATTCCATTGTCATTCTATCTTCTTGAGTTTCCATCATCCATAATCTGATTTAAGATCTTGTTAGTTTTCACATTGCTTGAAATCAGGTTCTTTGGGAGTACAAAATCGACCCATGCCAGTTCATGCTGTACTGCACATAGACAAATCTAATGTTTTCTGGCCTTCCGTAAACTTCAGTCAACAAACAATATATTCAAAAAAACAAAGATTTCTTTTAGATGTTTACATGAGGTATGCCCACTTGGAAAACTTTTATATCCTTCTTTGATGACAGCCTTGTCTCCGGTACAAATTACATCCCGTGTGACAGTTTCAAACACCTGCACGTGGCACAGATCATTTTACATTCTTTGCATGTTCAAAGAGCCTAGCACTATCAAGAAATGAAAACAGGACAGACAAGTTGAAACATCATTCCCAAAGGAAAGGTGAAAAATTCATAAGTGCAAGCTTTTCTTTAGGTCCTACCCCTTTACCATCAGGAAAACAACGCCAGAAAAAATCTGGTCGTGGTCGGCCAACAGCATCTTTGATTGCATCAGTTATAACTCCAGTGATAAGCACGGAATATAGAAGACCTGGACAAATTCACTTAAAACAGTTATCTTTGGACATGATATTCATACATATGGATTAGTACGAAGTCACATAGATTAAGAGGATTTACCCAATAAGGCATGGTGCAGGTCATAAACATCCTTTCTGATGAAGTAGTAGATGAGAATTACAGCAAACGGCAGCAATATCGCAATAATCTGTGATAAAATGTCATAGCTTAACTCAAAATATGAATAAATAACTGACTTTTACTTCATACGAATTTTGCTTGACACTTGTTTTGACTATTGACATACCGGAACAGCCCAGATGGGAACAGTATTATCTTGCAGAGGGTACCTCAGGTCTATCATCATCTCCTCTCCAACAAATCGATGAAATGGCTCTATGACGTTCAATATAATCTCTATTACCACAAGAAGAAAGAGGATCAACCAGTCATGCATGTGTACTCTTGCCACTTTGATTCCATGGGACCTGACTGTGTGACAACCCAACTGGATCTCCGGCATCTTCAACTCTAAGTCAAAACGTTTATTGCTGACAATAGATATAAAGAAAAGGAACCATGAGAGCCTGTCAAAGGGATTTAACACGTGAATGCAAATGCTCAGTAAAACAGAAGGGAGTTTACACAAGAGAGAAGCAAATTCAGCAATAGTGACTAGTAATAGCCACAAGGCAATTCAGTATCCAAATGAATTGATGAAAATACTGTAAAGTGGTGGAAAAAAGAAGAAGCAAAGCATCGATAAAAGTCAGTATCCTAAAGTTAAAAAACAAAAGTTGAAAGTGATACATCGTATCAATACATAGTGAGACTACACAACGACATCACACCACTGTGACTAAAGGTGTCAAAATGGGTTGAAGGCCCATTTTTTAACCCATATATGATGAGTTGGGTCATACAAGGGTTAACCTACAATTAGGAAAAGTGTGGGTTTTTTTAATGGGTCATATATGAGTTAACCGACATGCAGTCCTCTCTTGAAGCTCGCTCACTCCACCCTTCACGCTCGCTCACTCCTCATTTTCATTTTCAGTAAGAGTTCGTCTAACAGCGATTCTTCTAAGTTCTTGAAAACGTCTTACAATAACATCTGGCACTATTTTACTTTATAGTGCTGAAAATATAGAATATAATATTACAACAATATTTTTCCTTGTTTGAAAGTGCTTAACCGGCATGAGCAGAATATAATATTCATTAAATACAGTGATATCAAGCTCTATTTCACTTTAAGTTCACGTATTCTAATTTATTTATTAACTTTTTTTTATTTTTATTGAGTGAATCTACTTTTTTTAATATGATATGAAATTTCTATCCAAGTATTATATATACATGAAGAGCTTAAAGTGGGTTCGATAGGTGGGTATGGGTTTTCATAAGTTGGATTAAATATGTGTGTTTTAATAGTATAGGTAAGGTCAGATATAGGTCGGTTCGGATTTGGGTCAATGAATTTGAATTGTATATGCATGGGTCAAAACGGGTTAAATAGGTCAATTTGGATAGGACCATTTTCAAACCAACCCAAACCCAACCCAACCTAACCCATTTGACAGCCCCAACAGTGACAAAGAAATTCCTAAATTACCAGACAACCTTCCTTTTTTTTTATGTACAACCTCCTTTATCACCATGATTAGAAAACTTGGATTTATTGAGTTGAAGTTGAAGATTCGTATTGATAAAGGTTTTGTAAAAAGAGAAGGACTTCAAGTTTCAAATCCCATCTGTCTATATGAACCATCTTGAAGAATGACAAAAGCTCAAAAAAGTACCTGCCTTCGATAAAACAGCAATACAATGGCAATCCCAGATCAAATCAAAAAGCGCGCATGAAAAGCATAAGCTCAAAACAGAACAGATGAACCAAACTTGACAATGAATCTAGAAGGAAAAACTATACTTGTATAGCACATATTATGAGAGGAAAATCTCTCCGATCATTTCCATCCACTATGGCAAATTAGTGACGACTAAGTCAAAAAAAAAAAACTTCTTTAAGACTTAGCCATAATTTGCAGACTATCCCAAAATCAGATGCACATGAAAGCAAAGGAGGACTCAATTATTAAATAGGTTCAAGCAACACTCTAATACTGGGCCAAACCCAACATCATGCACACCAGACATGATACGAATGATGATGTTTCCCAAAGCACTAGGCTAAACACACAGGTGACTGACAAAGAACATGTCAAGTTAACTTCTTCAAGAAGATAAAAGCAAGACCAGACACATCTTCAAAGCAGACAATAGCAGTAATTGGCCATCGGTTTAGAAATTTCTCCAGGTAGCTCAGCCGCTTTACTAATATTACCAGCAAATATAATTGGCAAGAGAACTCGTCATAACTTTGAATAGAAAATAAAAATTCAAACAAGAGCACTGTTACCAGCCTCATGTGGGTCGATATCCACAAGGAAACTCCAACAGTTAATTTAAAAAAAGAAAAATAGAAAAAAGATAGACAGGACCACAAATCACAATGCTTGAATTAATGCTCAAAAGTTTCGCAAATTAGCCCTAAAAGAAGATTACAGTGGGTGGAGCATATATATGCTAAGATTGGATCGGATCTTACAAAACAGAAAATTTATCATTCTTTCGTGCCTATAATCTGCACAAGCAAAGAACAAATAGAACAAAACAACCAATCTCTACAATTTCCAGGGTGACCATAGAGAGCTGCATTCATAAAATGTATTGCCAGAACAAAAGGGAATTCTGCACCGGCGCAGGTAAAAAGACGCACATGCAGTACCAATCTCCAGCAAAGTAAAACAATCTAAAGAAAAATGCATTGACAGGATACACGTTTCACAGTCATCAAGCTGACCATTCCTAACAGCTTGGTATCTTCTCTAATCTAACCAAAAGCCAACTACATAATCTTTCACTGAAAAAAAGAAAACATAATCGTCATCCGCTGGAAAAACAAAGAATCACTGCACTCACTCCTCCCCCACTCCATTTTAAACGAGACAAATACCAAACGCCTACACTCGGAACTCCCACTAAACCGAGCCAACCCCACAACATCCTCCCCTCACGTCAATACTCCGACCATCCTTTCCCCGGCCAAACGGAACGCGAAACCCAGAGTCACGACCACAGAACTTCAGCCAAACGCAAAACACAACACGCACCGCAGCGAAACGCTCGGAAAAAACGACAGATTCACATTCAACATTCATATTCAAAACCCCCCCGGAAGAACAAGAGCCGTTACCAACAAAAAGCACGCGACTTTCCAGAGCGGGAGGAGGAGGGGGAGAGCTCGCCGGATTCCCCAGAAAGGAACAGCTCAGAAACGCGTGGTTCCGGCGCACCAAGGCACCGTATTCCAAAAAGGGAAGCCACCCACCAAAGAGAAGACAAGAACGGCACTGTTCAAAAATATCAAAGCGGGTTGCTTTTCTCGCCGTCTTCACTCCTCGGAGCAGGCGGTCAGGCAGGCAGGCACAAATTCAAAAAAAAAAACCTCTCTCTCTCTCTCTCTCTCTCTCTCTACTGGTCGGGTGGTTTTCCGCGGTGGTGGTTTTGAAATCAGAGCTGCTGCTACTGGTCGGGCGGTGGTTTTGGTTTTATGGACAAGAAAGGAAAACTGAAAGGTGGCAAAGCAAGGCCTATAATGGCAGGGGCGATAATGCGTGCCGATATTTTCTGTCCCTTAGCGTATAAATTCATATGATTCCCGGCCCCACAAATACAAATCCAGTAGATTTGCGTTTTTTGCATTTAATATCTACGATTTATTCAGCATCTCTTTTTTTTTTATCGTAGCTTGAAAATTTAACTTTCTATGAATTCGCATAGGGAAGTGATATGAATACCGCGAGCCATGGTGATGCACGTTTTCTTACTCGGATTTAAACAAGATCCTCCCGATCGTGCCAAAGTCGCGTATGTTCACCCATAAAACGAAATATTCAGGTTCAACCCAATTGACTTCATTTCCTTTTGCTTTACGTCATGCGCAATCCTTTTCTTTTTCTTTAGAAGAATGGTTGTGCAATTAAAATCATCGATGGGTGTCCCATTTCATTTATAAATATTATATTTATTCATTTGGATCTCTAAGAAATTACTCTTTTTTTGGGGTCTAGATCTCTAGGAAATAACTTAATTCGATATATTTTCTCAAGTTACCCAAGAAAGTATACAATGCTATGACCTTTATAGATATAAGTTTAGCTTAAAAACAAGTGTGAATGAAATATGCTTATGAAAAATGATTGTGCACAGTGAAGTGCGGGGATGTTGTTGGTAGTAAAAAGATTCGGCACAGCGAGGGTTTTCTTGGGGCCCATTTTTCATTACTTTACTCCCGCTCACTTTTATCTTCTTCTATTTTTAATGTTATATTCTCTCTTTTTTTCCTCATTTTCAATCACTAAATTTGTCTCTTGGCCTAAAAATAAATATATCTATTTACCTATTCCATACAGGAGATTTTTAGAAGGACATATCACACGTGTCACTTCCTCCTTCCTTTTTCTCCCTTGTAAAATTTCATTACCATGAATTTATATCAACTTTCAAATTTTTTTCCCTTTATTTCTTCTCCCTCTTTTTGTAACTATTTAATTTATCAAAGTTCTTTTCTTTTCTTTTCTTTTCTTTTCTCTTTCAAGTTATATTATATAATTCCTTTTCTTAAATCAATTTTTTTGCCAATTCACTCAATTATTCCACAGAGGAACGTGCCCTACGCAAACTCACCCATAAAATCCCACGTAAGATGTAATTTGCATGTACTTCTCAATGGGCAACGATAAATATCGGGAAAAATACACAAAATGTGCTAAATATATTAAACTTATGTCAACTCAATCATAAATATTTCAATTATAATAATTGAGTCCTAAACATTTTCATATTTTGTCAATTGAGTCTATTCGGCCACTTTTGACCGGAAATCATAGACGTGAACGTCATATGTCCTACATGGCACAACCGATGCTGACACGGACATCTTTAATAATATTTTGATTTGTTTATAATTTTTTTTATTTTTTCTTTTCTTTACTCTTTCTTTATTTGGCTAAGGGCCAACAAGGGCATCACGGCCCTCACGCGATGCCCTCGTTGTGGCCAGGGAGGGCCGTGACGCCGTCACTGGCCAAAGTGAGGGCGTGGCCCCTCACATAAATCTAGCAAGGATTGCAATGCCCTCACTAGATCTGGGCCGGGCAAGGGTGCTGCGGCCCTCGCCAACCCTAGTCAAGTGCTTTGGGGCCCTTGCCCTGGTCTGACGAAGGTTGACCAGTGGCCCTTGCCGATCCTCAACCAAAAAAAAAGAGAGTAAAGAATAGAAAAGGAAAAAAATCATTAAAAATTTAAAAAGTTATTAAAAATGTTCACATCGGCACCGACCATATTATAGGACAGCCAACATCTATATCAGTAATGGGCCAAAATTGATCGAATGGACTCAATTAGTATCAAGTGAAAAGGTCGACATAATTAAAAAACTTTAAAATTAAATTGACATAAATACAATATAGTTATAACTTTTTTGATACTTTTTTCATGTATATATATATCAATGTCAAAATCAGCGTCCAATTAAGAAGTAGCTCATTAATAAGAACTGCACTCGTGGCCGTCCAGAGATACATGGTAGCTTTTATTATAAAGTAAGGTTGATAGAAGTCATTTTCGATAGCCCACGCATGTCATTGACCCTCGCCGTGGCATTCAAGTATCATCAAATCTCTTTCTTAAATTGAATCTGTGTGCTGCCAATTCCAGGTGTTTGCAGATTCATTAGTTAATCTTAGATTAATCCAGTCGTGGTGCTAAGACGGCCGAACAGGTGTCGATTCTGTCTTTGAGCCATCGCTGAACGCGAGCCATCGGTCTAATATACGATGAGGAGACCGGACAAAAGTTTTGTCCTAGGAGCTACTCACAATGCTTCGCGACTAAGAGAGTTTTTTACTCAGCCGCATCGAAGTGATCTATTTGAATTCAAATGTGAAGAACAAGAAAGGGATTCATCTGTTCAGGATGCCAAGGAAGCATTGTGTATCGAAGAAAAGAAAAATGATACAAATGATTTCTAGATTTTATCTCAATGTACAATATGATTATTAAACTTTTGATTTGTTCAATATGGTATCTAAATATTAATCTAATGCGCAATGTCGTTCATAAATTTTAAATCATTTAATGTGATCCATAAACTTCTAATACATGTTCAATTTAATCCACGAACTTTTTGAAAATATTCGATGTGGTCCACGAACTTGAATTAATAGAAGGGTATTATTGAATATTTTCATATAGTAACATAAAAAGTTTAGGGATCACATTGAACAAATTAAAAGTTCAGGAATCACGTTAAATAAATTAAAAGTTCATAAACCACATTGAATAAAGTAAAAGTTCATAGACTACATTGTATATTAGACCAAAGTTCATGAATCATTTATGTTATTATTTATTGAACAAAAGTAATGATGACATTCTAACTTGTTATTGCAGATTAAGGAAACTATCGCATGTACCGTGGCCTCGTCCATGTACTCTCTATCGCGTTTGGTCTGTAGTGTGAACAGAGAAATGGTAAGTGTGTACATAGAGACTGGCCTAAAGAATTAACATCCTATGAGATGTGTTAGATCGTAAACGGACGTTAAAATAACTAATAAGTGAGCCGTCCCGATTCTAGAAGTCTATCACATTACTTAGTTATATTAACTTGGTCGAGAGATTGTTTGCTTCTTCTGTCAGCCACGTCCTTCCTTACTTGGACACGTGCCACCAAAAAAGGAGAAGGTGACAAAGAGAGATGAGAGTGGATAGACCAAATTCGTCTACTTCGCATCATGGACCTCCCTGTCTACCTTATTATATTAAGAAAGACTATCTTAGGAAGATGTTATGTGGATTGGTTCATGCTCTTTATCCATGCAAGGATATTGTATTTGTTGACAGTGTTGGTGGAATCGACCTTTTCGATCGATGGAGAGAATGATAACCTTTTTATGCGGTAAGTTTTTGATCGATTGGTATCCATGCTAAGTTAAACAATTGCCTGTTTAGTGAATATTACTCCCCAATTTGGTGACAAAAGAATACTTTCTTTCTTAACTACAAAAACGACTTGTTTTGTAAATGAAATAGAAAAATCCGGGCGCCTTTGAAATTATGTGAAAGCTCGGTTTGTTGGTGTAATTCAAGAAGCGACGGGTTTCGTCGATGTTTCAAACCTTTTGATGTCGTGAACCTCTATCTGAATCGAAAAGTCGAATGAAGCTAATAGGAAAGTTAGATAAAAGAAAATGATGTACGTATACTCTAATAAACGAAACTTGCCCGGTCTTTCAAATTAAAAAGATAACTTGGACGATGAAAGAACATAATCAATTGGTACTATCAATTTAGCAGGGTTTCATACGTGCTATGCAAGAGGGTGAGAATATAAATTTTCATTTCTTTTTTATTTTTTCCTTTTTTTTTTGGCTGAGGGTCGAGAAGGGCTGCTTGTTGACCCTCACCAGCACTAGGCGAGGGCATTGCGACCCTTGTTATCGATGAGGGCCTGGCGAGGGCCATGACGCCCTCGTCGGCCAAAGCGACAGCACGGCCCCTCGCCGTCACCGCCCTTGCTCCCGATCTGGCAAGGGTCATCTGGCAGCCCTTGCCCTCAGCCAAAGAAAAAGTAAAAAATGAAAAGGAAAAGAAAAAATTTTAAAACAAAAAAATCATAAAAAAGTTATTGAAAAGTTATTAAAAAATTTCCGTGTAAGTGCTAACTGTCCCACATAAGACAAGTAACGTCTACATTAGTAATTGACGGATGAAATCAATTGATAAAAAATGAAAATGTTGATACAATTAAATGTTTTAGGATTAAATTAAGATAAATGTAATATATTTAAAAAAAAATTTGGTTACTTTTCCCATAAGCATCAGTGTCAAAATCACAGCATGCGTCAAATCAACAAGTAGCTCAATAATAAGAACTACACTCGTGGCCGTCCATAGATAATGTTAGCTTTATTATAAGGCCGTCCATAGATAATGTTAGCTTTATTATAAAGTAAGGTTGATAAAAGTCATTTTCCACGGACCACTCATGTCATTGATCCTCGCAGTGGCATTTAAGCATCATCAAATCTGTTTCTTATATTGAATTTGTGTGCTGCCATTGCCTAGTGTTTGCAGCTTCATTAATTAATTTTAGATCATTCCAGTCGAGGTACTAAAGACCGAAGACTACCTCACAGATGTCGATTCTGTCTCGGAACCGTCGATGAATACAAGGCATCGGTCTAATATACGATGAGGAGACTGGACAAAAGTTTTGTCCTGAGCTACGCTTCACAACTAAGAGATCTTACTCGGCCACATCGAAGCAATTGATTTGAATTCAAATGTGAAGAACTAGAAAGAGATTCATCTGTTCAGGATGCCAAGGAAGCATTGTGTATTGAATAGAAGGAAAAGGACACAAATGGTCCTTAAATTCTGTCCCAATATGCAATATGGTTTATAAACTTTTAATTTGTTCGATATAATCCTTGAACTTTAATCCAATATATAACGTCGTTCCCAAACTTTTGAATTGTTCAATATAATTCCTAGACTTTTGATACATGTTCAATTTAGTCCATGGACTATATGAACATATTTAATATTGTTCATAAACTTGACTTAATAGAATAACAACATTAAATATTTTCATATAGTTTGGGTACTGAATCGAACATGTACCAAAAGTTCAAAGACTACATTAAACAAAATAAAAGTTCATAGACCACATTGAGCCAAAGTTATTGGACAATTAATGTCATTATCCCTTGAACAAAAGTATTGATGACATTCTAACTTGTTATGGCTGATTAAGGTAACCTGAAGTACAGTGCATCGCGAGTATCGTGGCCTCATCCGCATACTCTCTATCTCTTTCGGTCTATAGTATGAACAGAGAAACGATAAGTATGTACATAGAGACCGGCCTAAGGAATTAACATGCTACGTGATGTGTTAGATCGGAAACGGACGTTTAAATAAGTGAGCTATCCCAACGCTAGAAGTCTATCGGATTACTTAGTTATATTAATTTCGTCAAGGGATTCTTTGCTTCTTCTGTCAGCCACGACCTTCCTAACTTGGACACATGCGACCCAAAAAGGAGAAGGTGACAAAGATGGAGGGAGAGATGGGGATAAGAGTGGATAGACCAACGTCGTCTACTTCGCATCATGGACCTCCCTGTCTACCTTATTATATTAAGAAAGACTATCTTAGGAAGATGTTATATGGATTGGTTCATGTTCTTTTCTATGCAAGAATATTATCTTTGTTGACGAAGTTGGTGGAATCAACCTTTTTGATCGATGGATAGAATGATAACCTTTTTACGCGGTAAGCGTTTGATCGATTGGCATCCATACTAAATTAAACAATTGCCTGTTTAGTGAATATTACTTCCCAATTTGGTGACAAAAGAATACTTTCTTTGTTAACTACAAAAACAACTCGTTTTGTAGATGAAATAGAAAAATTCAGGCGCCGTCAAAATTATGTGAAAGCTCAGTTTGTTGGTGCAATACAAGAAGCGACAAGGAACATATCTGAATCGAAAAGTCGAATGAAGCTAATAGGAAAGTTAGAGAAAAGAAAATGACGTACATATACTCTGATAAATGAAACTTGCCCGGCATTTCAAATTAAAAAGATAACCAGGACAATGAAAGAACATGATCTATCGGTACTATCAATTTAGCAGGGTTTCATACGTGCTATGCAAGAGGGTGAAAATATAATATATATCAAGAAGAGAGCAATCTATACATATAAAACTCTCGATCACAACTTTTATAGAACTTGCATAGGTTATAATAGACATAATTTCCTAAAAAACCTCAAACTTTAGATCAAGTCTCAAATCTACCCTGAACTTTTTTTACCTCAGAAAAAACTCCAAAATTTAGGTCCAGTCCTAAATTTTCCCCGAACTTTTTTTTTTCTTAGAAAAAACCCTAAACTTTAAGTCCAATCCCAAATCTGCCCCCTATTTTATTTTGTGTAAAAAAAGTCACCAAAATTCAATTTATTTTTAAAAATATACCCCAATAATCCAGTCCGCACTTGACGTAGCACTTACACATCGATAACAAATCCACATCAACACAATAATGGGGTTTTTTTTAGACAAAGAAAAGTTTGGAGTAAATTTGGACTGAACCTAAAAATTAGATTTTTTTTAAATAAAATTTTTTTTGGGGTGGATTTGTTATCATCCCTAAATTTCATATCCTAAAATGGTTTTATTTTGGAGAATTTCAATAATTTTTATTTGGTTTGATTTGTTATCGAAGTGGAGATACGACATTGGTCTGTACTTATCGCCCCATTATTTTGCTGATGTGGATTTGTTTTGACATGGAAGTGCCACGTTAAATTGAGACTGAATCACGGGGATATATTTTTTTTAAAATAAATTGAAATTTTCTGATTTTTTTTCATAAAATAAAGTTCAAGGCAGATTTGGAATTGAATGTAAAGTTTGAGATTTTTTCTGAGATAAAAAAAAGTTCGTGGCAAATTTAGGACTAAACCTAAAGTTTGGCGTTTTTTTTAGATAAAAAAAAATTTGGAGCAGATTTGGAATTTGACCTAAAGTTTGGGGCTTTTTAGGGAATTCACCTGGCTATAACATATGCATATACATATCACTATGTATGAGTGTCCACCAGGTGAATTCCGGTGTGAAGCGTAAGTGCAGTTGAAAAGAGAGAGAGGGACCTGACCAATCCAATGGGCCTTGAAGTAGTCAGAGTTGGTCCAAGCCATTAGGCCCATTAATTTTTCTGATTTAATTACTAAAGCTCTATTTATTTCGGGAAAAATAAATAATTTGCAAAATTTTTTCCTAAAAATACTGCTTGTATCGCTTGAAATAATTAGCCAATGAAAATATCTTTATTATTTCATCATTGACAACAAATTTTATCTAAAACATTTTCGTGAAGGATGAAAATACCGTTCGCTCATTTATTTTTGTAAGCGTTTTAAGTGATCATTTTGAGAAAAATATTTTCAAATTATTTATTTTCTGCGAAATAAACAGAGTCCTAGGCTATGCATATCACTTTTGTAGAGTCATTCAGGCATCTTTATCGGGCGATCCCTATCTTGATTCTGGTTAACTTTTCAGAAGGAATCTTATGGAAAATATGAAATTGCAAGAAAATAATGAGAAGAAAGCCATTAGGGCTGTGCATGGCAACGATTCAGTGCTCGGAAACAGATTCTGCTTAGAAATGATTCTTTTTTATTCTGTACCCAGAATTGATTTTGAGCATTTTAAGGCGTTTGTTAACGGTCCAAAATTCCATCCCTGGAATAGAAAAAGAATAGAAATGTGTTTGGTAACGCCACAAAATTTCTTTTTATTAATAATATTTTTAAATATTTTAGTATTTCTTTCTTTCTTTTCTTTTCTTTTTTTTCTTTTCCTTCTTCTTGGCCATGGCCTGCTCTTCGGCCATGATCGGTAAAATATTTTTTTATTAAAATATTTTTATTAAAAATATATATTTTTATTTTTTTTGGCCATGGCCGGTAAATATTTTTTTTATTAATGATATTTTTTATTAAAATATTTTTATTAAAAAACTACATTTTTATTTTTTTGGGCCATGGCCTAGTCGCCGGCCATGGTCGGTAAAATATTTTTTTATTAATAATATTTTTATTAAAAATATATATTTTTATTTTTTATGGCCATGGCCTGGTTGCCGGTCATGGTTGGTAAAATATTTTTTTATTAAATATTTTTATTAAAAATATATATTTTCTTTTTTTTGGCCATGGTCTGATCGTCGGCCATGGCTGGTAAAATATTTTTATTAAAAATATATATTTTATTTTTTTTGGCCATGGCCTGATCGCCGGCCATGGCCTGTAAAATATTTTTTTATTAATAATATTTTTATTAAAAATATAAATTTTTATTTTTTTTGGCCATGGCCAGGTTGCTGACCATGGTTGGTAAAATATTTTTTTATTAATAATATTTTTTATTAAAATATTTTTATTAAAAATATATTTTTTTTTCTTTTTTTGCCACGGCATGGTCACCGGCCATGGCAAGTTAAATATTTTTTTAATAATAATATTTTTTATTAATATATTTTCATTAAAAATATGTTTTTTTCTTTTTTTGGCCATGACCTAGTCGCTGGCCATGACCGGTAAAATATTTTTTAATTTAATAATATTTTTTATTAAAATATTTTATTCTCGTCAGATCCGGCGAGGGCGGTTCTCAAGCCGGATACTAGAAGCTACATTAAAAATCAAGAAAAGGAAGAAAAAAAACTGATTCTCAAAATTGTTCCTAGAATAAAAAATTTACTTTTTTATTATTCTTGAAAACTAATTCTAGAAACAATTTTTGAAAAAATTGTGCCCAGAATCAAAAAATTAAACAAATGCATTTCTGTTCCCAAACTGATTCTAAGAATAAAAAAACAGAATCAAACACTGTTTGGCAAGTTGTCATGCGCAGCCTAGGGCACACGTCTCTTGTTATTTCTCAATGTGCAAGAAGTTTGAGTAAGTAAAACTTCGAGAGAACGTGACTGGATGCTCAAAGCTTTTTTTTTGGTGATTTTTTTTTTCTTGTTCGCTAGGTTTTCCCAATATAGTTAGAATGGCCCTAGATTTGCCATCTTCTTGAAACCAATCTCTAATCGAGTGCTTAGTTGCTTACATCGTGATGAGTCAGAGCTGTCCCACCAAGTGCAGGGGAGAGATCATACGGTCTCTGTAGATTAGCTGTCAAAACAAAAGAAAGCCTAAGCTCGATCCATGAACACGGTTTTTGTTCAGAAATCTCGTGGGCAGAGGGCAACCGGGTGCAAGTGAGTACCGACGAACGGAATCGAAGGCTCAAATGATCCAACGATTCAATTGCAAGGTAAAAGAAGCACTGCTTCACCAGGCTCAGCAGTAAGCACATCGCGTCAGTGCGCCACTCAGTTTGATTCTTGACGTTCGGTTCAAATTCGCCGGCACATCCCGTCGCGAGAAAAACGAAGGACGTTTCTTTCGGTCGTCACCGGAATTAGGATGGAACGAATCGGGACGAACCACGTCCTCGTCAGCAGAATCTCGGAGGACCATTTTGGTCAAGATCTCGCTCCACTAGCGGCGCTCGCCATATCTTCAGGGGGTGGACGACAAAACGCGAGAAAACAACGGCTTTTTCTCCCCCACTCGAAAGCAATAATGCCCCCCCGACTCCCCTACGACGAAGGCATTAGCCGTGGGTCACTTTTCGGAGTAGATTAGGTTGCGTCCCTCTCCCCTCGCTGGACTGCTTGCACCCTCCATAATTGAAGAGCTGTAAGGCACGGGACGCGAAAGAGATCGTCATCCGGGCAGGTTCAGACGGGTTCGGGCAGTGTTACTTAGGACCGTCCCGACTCCGAGCAATTTGGTTCCGAGTAGGGAGGACGGGATCGGATCCATCTTATTTAGGGCCTCGGAGTTGGCTACGCTACGATTCTGCCGTGTTCGATCCGAAGATTCGATGTGTATGATTGTGTTACGGATGGTTATCGCAACGTGTGCTTCTTTGATAGGTTAGGCAACGCCTCGATTTGATTACAATAAAGTGATTACAAGTACTCTGCGATGTCCACGCCAACGTCACGCAATTCTGACGAGTGAAATTGGCGACGAGGTGGCTAACTTTAGTTACAGTGGTGGTGGTGGTGGTGGTGGTGATGGTGGTGGTGGGGTGGTTCCTCCAAGGTGAAGTGGACAAGGCTGCTGGCAGCAGCAGCGGTGGTTAAGTAGGTTTTCTTTTCCTATTTCAGTGAATGTAGTGGTTGCATAGGTTACCTAAGGTTTCGGGACCCTACCAAGGTGATACCGACAGGTAGTGGTCCTAAGTTTTTATCTCTTTCCCACCAAGCATATGCAAAAAAATTAAGGAAAAATGCATAAACCCTCTTTAGCTTTTGCAAATTACCATTTTGCAATCTGTAATTTCTAGAAATAATCGAGACAACTCTTCATGACTAGAAAAAAAGATCAAATTGCCCCTAAGGAAGAATTGCGAACCTCTAAAATCCCGAAAGAGCGTGACCCGTAAACTCTTATAGAGGTATGCAAAGAAACCGGAAATCGCCTGGAACCGAACCGGCCCGAAACTAGCGATTCTTGTGAGGACCGGTCCGGTTTCCAATTCCAATGTAGTGGAACCGGTAAGTACTAGTCCAATTCCCAGTTTTAGGCATAGAACCACACACTTGGATCGGATCGGTAATATATCCAATTTTTTAAAAAAATTTCAAATTTTTTTTTAAGAAAAATGAAAATCCTAAAATCCCTAATTTGAAACTTAACGCCCATCAACTAAATACTTGTCTTGTCTCATTTTCACATTGTTTAAGTTGTTTCTTTATCTTTCACTTATAGTCTCGACTCTCAAACTCGACGTCCGTCGACTTATGACCTCGACTTTCAACTCTCATTAACTCATGGCCGCACCTCCAGCTATTCATTGCCTCTTTCTTGCTCTCAATCACTTCCATTTGCGTGAAACTTGGTGGAACCGGTTCACATACGTCCAATTTTTGTGTGGGTCCATGGAACTAATGGGCGGTTCCTGATTGCTGCGGTTCTCGATTTCATAATGGAACCGCCCACACGGACCATGCTCACTCCTAAACTCCAGGGAGACTGCCGCCGCCGGCAACCTCAATCTGTAGGTCATGATTTTCTTCATCGGGCGTATGGTCGAGGGAGAGAGATGGCAAGTGGGGTGGTGGACGACAACCATGGGGGCGGTTGAGACGACGGCTACCATTTGGGGGTCATGGTTTTCTTCGTCGGCCGGTCCAATGGTGGAGGGAGAGAGATGGCGAGTTGGACGGTGGACGACAACGATGGGGCAGTTTGAGACGACGGCCAGGTTGGAATTTTGGAAAGCGCATCAAATAGGACCCAGAAAAGTAGCATGTGTACCGTGTATTTTGGAGAAGGAAGTAGCGGTCTGACAAATAAACTTACGTGACGATCTTCTCTTGTTCGACGGGAATTGGTACCCAAACAAATAAAAAAATGGGTGCGTAAAGATGTATTTTCAAGAGTAAAGCATGCAAAGTGGTATTGTCCGACGGAAAAAAGAAAGTGACATTGAGATGATAACCTAAGGATGATATTTCGAATTTTCCCAAATGATTATCTACAGAATCAAGCAAATATAGGACGAGTATAGCTGCAAATAGCACAGACTAAAGTAATAACAAAAGCCGCGCACCTGGTCCAAATTAAGAATGAGTTTGTTTCACGGAAAATTTAAGATTTGAAAAACATTTATCGGAAAATGATTGATTAAGTATTTTTGTGAGTTATGAAAATATTTTTCATTCATTCATTTTTATAAACGATACAAGTAATTATTTTTCGGAAAAATGTTTTTTGAAGCTTGAGTTTTCCGTGAAACAAATACACTCTAAGGCCCCGGTTGTTTCACGAAAAATGAATATTTGGAAATATTTACCTAAAAATCTAATGTTGCTTAAAATGATTAATTAATGAAAAATGTTTTCATTGTCAACAACAGTTTATGTTTAAACATTTGTCATGACCAATGAATTTTTTTTTTCGTTTATTAATTTTTGTAAATGATATAAAAGATCATTTTTACTTCAATTTTTGCGAAACAAATGCACCCTAAGTGGATTTGCATAGAAACATAAACTTTAGCTGCACAAGCCAAACGGTGCCAAAGGGGGCTGACGAAGCGGCAAGCGGTAGGATTCCTGCAAGACCTATTGTATCGCGAGGTTACATGGGGTTGCAGAGGGATCGCGAGCGAAGCCACGATAAAGGAGTCGCAGTGAGTAGAACTAAGGTCTTGGAGTAAGACTAATGGCGGAGGGCACAAGTTGCAACGACATAGAGCCACGATGGTGAAGGGAACCTCACGTTTCAATACTTGTAATTTAACCAGTGAATTTTTAAAATCGGTGGCAATGTATCCCCTTGCCTCGACTCTAGCCAAATTTTTGTCACACATTCGACATCGTGACTGCACATTGATGATATATCATCTATATAGGTGAGTAAAAAATAGGAGCTACTAAAAAATACATTTTGGATCTATATACCAACGTGCAATTGGTGTTCGTCTTGTTGAGATGCACGTGTGAGCTGTGTTAGAAGAGTCCAACGTCGGAACACTAGTGTGGCGTGGAGCAGTTAATAAATATTAATTGATCTCGTAACTCATTAGTCCAAGCTCTTGAGTGAATATAGATCCGACTCTATGTGTTGATAGGCTCGGGCTCAGGCTTCCTTTTAAGGGATCTCCTCAGGCGAGGCGAAGCCAAATTCACGCAAAATTTTTAACCACATGCTCTCACATGCAATATATTTCCGACGCACTCAAATTCATAGCAAAACCTGGTCAAAACCAATGTCACGGGTAGAGGTGTCAAAATGGGTTTTAAACCCATATATGACCCATTTAAAAATAGATGGGTCATAAATAGGTCACTTTAATTTTAAAGAGTTAACTTTAAATGGGTTTTAAATTTTAAAACTTAAAGATAAATGGGTCTAAATGGATTGAGTTTGAAACCTAAGTCCAAACCATCCACTAGATCCATCCATACACTCTCTCCCTCTTTATAAAAATATTTTAAAAAATCAAAATTTAATTATTTTTATTTTTTCTCTTTTCAAATTTTCTTTTCTCTTCTTTTTTTTTTTTAATTTCGGCCGGTGGTCGGCCACGGCGATCGGCCACCGGGGTGGGATGACCTTGCCGAAGGCCGGCGAAGCTCGAGCTCGTCGGCCTCGTCGACCTGTGGCGAGGCTCTAGCCTCGTTGATTTGGCGAGCTTGGAGCTCGCTTGATTCTGACTACCTCAAGGCTCGCCGGCCTCGAGCGTGCTCGACCTCGCCGGATTTGGCGAGGTGGAGCCTCGCCCAAGGCCGACGAGACTTGAGCTCACCAGCCTCGGGCGAGCTCGACTTTTCTTTCTGAATCTAGCGAGGTGGAGCCTCGCTCGAGGTTGGCAAGGCTTGGCTCGTTGGAATCGGGCGAGCTGGAGCCTTGCCTGAGATCGGCGAGAACGAGCTTCGCCGGCCTCCGGTGAGCTCGTCCTCATCTATGGTCGGTCACCGGCCACAGCGGCCGGCGATCGGCCAAAAATAAAGGAAAAAGAAAAAAATGATCAAAAATTCGATTTAAAAAATAAAAATATTAATATTATTAAAATGAATGCACAAAGTAAAATCAAATCAGATTTTATATACCGAATATCGAAAAATATTTTCTAATTTACTTTCAGGTTTCAACCAAACGTCAGAAAATTTTTTATTTTATTGGATAATAACTTTATGGAAAATATTTTCTAGAAATGTTACATTTTTTGCAAAACAAACAGAACCTCAATTTAAAAAAAATTATAAAAATTTTTCATTAACTTTGTATTGCATAAAATGTTTTAGTAATATAATTTAAAAAAAATCATAAAAAATAAGTATTCCTATATTAGGTTAAATATAAAAGTGTTTTAACAATATGAATTGGGTAGGGTATGGGTCGATTTTGGTCGGGTCGGGATATTTACATTATAAATAAATGGGTCATAAACGGGTTGATAGATCAATTTGGATCGGACCATTTATGACTCGATCTAAATTCGATTCGACTCACTTATTTAATAGGTCTAATCACTGGACACGATTGTACCGCGCAATGACCCTATAAACTCGGTGGGGGCAACCGACGTGTATCTGACCGACCAAAAACAGAAAATCCGACGTGTGTCCGAGTGCGCACCGATTCTCATCATCCATCCCCCGACAATTTTAATTCCATACCCTCGTCATAATAATATCCTTAATTAAAAAGAAGGGTAGGGGGGGAAGGGGGGGTTGGGAAATCCCGAAATGAAGTGGTCCCCACGGCGTGGTGGGCCACACCCTGGGAAAAGCGCGCCAACGGGCGGGACAAGCTGTCAACTGTCGAATGACCGCCAACGGTTTTCCCCCCTTTCCCCCTGTATTTAACTGCCGAACCCCACCCCACCGCCCGCACCGAGCCGGCCCCGGCCAAAAGTCAAAATTTTTTTTTTTAATTGACATTATTATCTCCCCCACGAACTTAAACAAATAATATTTCAGCATGTACGCGTAATTAACGGGACTAGCGCATTAGAGGCACTGCAATTTATTGTGAAAATATAATTAAATTTTAAAATTTATATTAAAAATATAATCGATTCCTAAAATTATTTTTTCATGCGCACTCAGAAGATAGCAGGATGATTTTTTTTAAATGCCTGAATTACGGAAGTAAAAATAAGCAAAAAAAAAAAGAACAAAAAAAAAAAGAAAATCTCGAACCTGAAAGGGCAAAGGAGCCACCCGGCTATGGCGAAGCAAGCTATAAGACCATCGCACGACACTCTCTCTCTCTTTCTCTCCTCACTTTCGACCGTCTCGGAAACGCCGCGCGACGAGATGGAGTCGCCATCGGCGGCGGCCTCCATCCCTCCGAGGCTGAGGCTCATGTGCAGCTACGGCGGGCACATCGTCCCCCGCCCGCACGACAAGTCCCTCTGCTACGTCGGCGGCGACACCCGCATCGTCGTCGTCGGCGACCGCCAGCTCGCCTCCCTCGCCTCCCTCTCCTCCCACCTCGCCAAGACGCTGCTCGACGGCCACCCCTTCGTCCTCAAGTACCAGCTCCCCAACGAGGACCTCGACGCCCTCGTCACCGTGTCCACCGACGAGGACCTCGAGAACATGATCGAGGAGTCGGTGAGCTCCTCCCTCAAGCAACCCCGCGTCAGGCTCTTCCTCTTCCCGTCGCCTCCGCCGTCGGCGCCGCTGGAGTCGTCGCGGTCGATCGGCCGCATCCTCGAGGCTTCCGGAACGTCGGAGGACTGGTTCGTGGACGCTTTGAATGGCGCCGGTTCCGTTGGATCGAACAAGGGGTTTTCGGATTCTGCTTTGGTTAATTCCTTGCTAGGGCTTGAAGACGCGGGAATTATCCATGGCGAGTCCGGATTGGAGAAGGCTGCGAAGCAGCCGCAGGAGGTGCAATCTGTTCCGGATTCGCCGATGCTGGCGACGTCATCGTCTTTCGGTTCCACTTCCACTGCATCGTCGCATTCTGTGGTTAGTTCGCCGCCGATTCGGGTTCAATCAGAGTGGGAGGCGGCACGGGATGAGAAGCTGGGGATTGAGGAGCAATTTGCACTCATGGGTGTTGGAATTGGTTTTGGCCATAGACAAGACGATGGTTCCGTAGCAAGTTTAGCAAGTTCAGCGCCTCTGGTGCCTGCAACTTCTCCTGAGTGCGTGCACCGGGTTTTCTCCGATGATGAGAGATCGGACCAGGGTGTGCCAGTGAATTGTCAGAAGTTGGGGACACAGCAGCCTCAGCTGCAGTCGCTACCGCAGAATGTGCTTCTAAAGTCGCAGCAAAGTAGTGGACTAAATTCGCCTTCATCCGATTCGCTATCTAGGTACTGAGAAAATCGCTTAATGTATTGCTTCTCAGTTTGTTATTGCTGCGTTTCGCTAACATCTCTGCATGCTTGCTAGTTGCTACTGGGATTTGGAGAAAAATGATTAATCAATGACTAGGATTGTGGATTAAAAGCTAGACTAGAAGTCCAGTGAATTTGAATCGTTTGCTGTTTTGGAAATATAAAAGAATCTGCATATGGGAGAAATCGAAGCAGTAAAATTGGATTATTGCATTTCTTTTGAGAATTTGCTGTAGAGTAGAGCCTTGTCTCGTAGAATCACATTTAAATGGCTGCACTTTAGTTTGTTTCTTGAATTTATGCTTGCTTTATTCTTTCTTGGATTAACTTTGCAGTGAGAGTATTTGGACAAATACGATGTTTTTCCCAAATCCCGTAAATTATCAAGAGTTGATTGCACATATGCCTCCTGCAACCAAAAGGATCCCTTCTAATCAGGATGATCAAAAGGTTAACACATCCGATCTGATCAGTCAGGTTCATTTACGACAACAAATTCCTGATGCCAATCACTTGTTTCCCTCTCAATCTGATCAACGGCAGCCTGAACACCACCAACCACTACCACAGCAGCAATTTGTACAAGCTACTTCACATTTTATTCCCCTTCAACCCACTGGATCACCTCAATTAACGGCCTATTACTCTCAATATCCTCCTTCACATCAAAATCCCCAATATTATCACCCTCAGCACAATCAGCAGTTTCCAGTGTACTATGTCAGAGCAGCACATGATTTGGCTTTGCAACAACCTAATATAAGTGAAGCTTCCGCTGCTGCAGCTGTACCTTCTAGCCAACCTCAAATGCCTCCTAACTTTGGAAGAGATTCTCCCGTTGCTAAACCTCAACAACAGTATGCTGGTTACTCTCAAGTTCAACATCAATCTCGGTCATTTGTGGCTCCTGCCACTTATGGTTCTGAATACGCGGATCCCACCCAGGCGTGGAAATTCGGTGGCCAACCAATGGTACCGATGTTGTATTCTCATTATCAACCAACTGTGGCGTCCAATAATTTGTTGTTTTCAGAAGGTTCGACTCAGCTCTCTGGTGACAAGATCAGGCAGCAGATGCAAGTGTCAAAGCCATTCTAGTCCACTTGCCTTGGTGGAATGGGTTTGTGGTGTATTCTTAAATGATCTGCTCTACTCTCTGCCCCTTGGTCGTCTTTTATATATTTTTGATATTGGTAATAAGGAGATGTCTTCTGTGTCCTTTGTATGTCGTATAGTCTGATATCATCACAAGTAATGAAGTTTGTCGAAGAGTATATTGTGCAAACTGCAAAACTTGAGCTGTGCTATGTGGGGTTTACAGTTTATTTGTATAGTCATTGCATCTGTACAGTATGTTTCAATCTGTGTGTACATGTTGTCTATCTCAATTATATAGAGTCTAAATGTTTGAAAATTATAATGGTTTGTGTGGAACTCCTTGGAATTGAGACAGCTTAGCATTAAAGTACCATGACATTATAACCATGATTCGATAATTTTCATCTCTTATAACACAATGCATATACATCATCCCCGTGATCTTGGTGTTTTCGCATTTGCCTCTTTTAGCTGGAAAGTTGTCTCCATCTACTCCTCCCTCTTAATCTAAGATGTAATTCACTCTTTAGTCTTGGCTGGAGATAGATATAATTGTCTGTCGACATCAACTGTGCCCAAGGACAATGAAGGTTGGAACAGGAGCCAAGCCTTAGGACATAACTTCATTTGGTTGCGGACAGTAAGAGAGAAAGATGGAAGAAATTTGTTTTGTTGACCTGAGCAGGCCATGTCGGTACACTGTCCTTTCAATGTTTTTTAAGAACTAATAATCGATTCTGACTGCATCTTGCTGATTGTCAGTTGGTGTTCATTTTTCTATGTATAGTGCAGCACAAAGTTAATTTCCACGTGTCTTTTTTCTGGGTAGAAGTCACCATCTCTATGATCAAATAAGCAGTGATTGATTATCTTCTGCCGGGAAGTAGCATGTTCTCTTTTCACAAACTGGGTATCGTCATTTCTTTCCAGTGAAAGGCTTGTGGTTTGTGAGCCCTGCCTTCATGTGTCCTTTGTCATACAATGAGCAATATATGCTTGTCATTGTCGACATTATCCATTCCTTGCTTTGATTGCACTTTTTTGTGGCCAGATAGTTGCGATTGTGTTGAAAGGAAATAATGCAACTATTTAAAGCCTTAATTTATTTCACTGAAATTTTATCATTACTTATAGGTTGACGACTCAGTGCTGGTTGCATTTACTCTGATTTCTCCATTCAAAATGATGCCATAATATATAGCAGTCTCTTCCATACACGAAACAATTTTTATGCTGACCGCGATTTTAATGCAAAGTTAGAAATAACAAGCTTCTTCTTGAACAAATCACAGTTGTTTGATTGTTAGTTGGTGTGCGTGGAGAGACATCTGTCTACACGTATAGATTTTGGTATGCTAAGGTTTCCACTCTGATTAGCTCTTGTCATGTAATCGTAAAATAATGTTTGTTAGTCGGTGCATGACACTGCGTAAGAAAGAATATATACTTCTCTTCTGATTCTCAAGTGACCTAGTGGCCTCTCTTGCAATAGACTGACAATTCTCATGTTCCATGCGAGATTACTGTTGGATTTATTAGATTGCCATTGGATTTCTGGGTGGTTTAGAAATTTCAGATGGTTAATCTAATATCGCTTCATGCTATCATCACTGCGTAGGTCTGAGCAATTAACTTTTATCATCTTCTCTGAGCAAAATGAGAAGTTATTTTGTATCTTTGAATGATCAGATCGAAGTTTCAATGAGTGCTGATGGTATGTTTAACACAGCGCCATATTCTTTGAGGAGCTAAGGTTGATTGGATCATATAAATGACAGATTCTGGACCAACTACAGTTCATTGGATCCGTGGCATCTGCTGGATCAATGGCAGATTTAACACATCTACATTTCAAAGTTATTTTGCCTCTAAGAGTTTCTAATTTTCGGTAGCATAAACAGCGGACCAAGTGTATGGAGCCACAGTTGACTATTTACAGGATAAAGTCCGAGGGATACATGGTATGGCCATGAACTTGGACTGTCGGAGCCGAAATCCTGTACTGGTTTAAATCAAGTCGAGTGAAGTTATGAACTTAAGCTGGAATTGGTTTTGTGAATTTGGGTGGAGTGTTAGAGCAGAGGCGTGAAAATCTTTTATCTTATTGAGTTTTGGACCTTTTGGAATGGGCCGGCAGAAATGGGACCGGGTTTTGTTGTCTCCGAGCAATGACTTTAAACAGTGAAATCAGGTCAGCATGCCCTTGACAGAATGATAACGTCACTGTCTTAACTCGCGGGAGAACTCAGAAAAGCTGTGAATTGTCTCCACAATGCTTATAATACGAATAGCAGAATCACTCCGAACATGCTGTTGCTGTCGCTTGTCGGTGGATTCGTTGAGCTCTTAGGTGAGGACAGGTGCAACGTGTTTTCCCTTTTGGCCAGAACAGAAGTTTCAATGTTTACAACATGATTTTTCCGGGCTCAAGCCAGAGCAATCTGCCAAAGCACATGTGAAAAGCCCAACATCAGATTCAGGGCTTCACTATTCATTTGTACGCTAGTAGTTCATTACGTGATCATTTCAGTTGTTTGCTTGGAATTTCTCTCTTAGCATAGATCACAGAACCTAGAGATTCGAGCCATATATTAGGAATTATAGTTAGGATTAAGAGAGGAAAAAAAAGAACGAACGAACGAACAATCTATTTCTGTGCACTTCCCGTGTTTCATTAACATGGAAAAAAGTGCAAGAGACTAGAATAATTCTATTTGGTCTGTTATTTCCGGACATTCGATGGGTATTATCCTCCGATAAGAGAAAGCGGTGGAAAAAACCTACTTGGATGCGACTTATTATGTCAATTAATTCGAATCCCTCTATCCTGAAGAGCCAGTTTATGTTTCCTCACTAGCAATTACGTTTCAACCTGAAAAGAACTGAGTGGTTGTCCCAATAAGAGGTTGCAGCATCCGAACGGACTTTTGCTCAGAATCGCTTTGGCCATGCCTTGTTTTTTCTTGGCCTTTTCTTCCTCTCTCTTGTTCATTTGGCACCTAACTGGCGAGTGGCAGGAGAGGACAAGACACCATTCAATGATATGTCATGGGTCAACTTTTTCTTGTCTTCCATGTGTCCCTAAACTCCATTTTATTGTTTCTGCATCATTTGAGGCCGAGTTACTCCCAGACGCAGTACTGGACAATATAAATAGGATTCCATACTGATGCCCTGTAACGTGAGCAGTTTTTGTGGGTGTACAAATCATGGATCGAAATGCACCTGCTAGTTTTGTTTTCAAGCCCTCAATTTCTCACCCGATGTACTATCAAGACAAGAAGGGTAGCCAAATGATCGATCTGGGTCTTAGCCTGAGAACTCTGCAGTCTGATTCGCGCGATGATCCATCCGGCGAGTGTACGTTTCAGCTCGTTACTCGCTTCTGTAGTTTTATGCTTTTCTCAGATCATCAGTTTTCTCATAATCTAATCCAGAAATTTTGGTGTCATAGTAACACGTTGCGCCATTTAGGCTTCTAGCCCACATAGGAAGAAGCTGTCCAGGGACTTTAGTGATGTTAGCATCGAAGAAGAGAAAAGGAGAAGATAACAAAGAAGATTTACTTACAAAATTAATGCAATGTAATCATCAGAAGCTGCATCATGTATAGGCTAATCTATAACTGAGGAAATTAATTCTGAGATGGTGGTAGTCGCTACCGTTTTTCCTTGTGTTAAGTGGTAGGATATAATCAAAAGTGAACTTGATTACGATTCGTTGATTTAGTTCACTTTCTGGTACTTTATCTTAAGCAAAAGAAAATTGGCATGAATCTCCAACGCCGGGAGATCCTAGCAGATTCAAACTTAGAATCTCCAAATTATCAAACAGGGCTTAGAAGTCGGCCTGGATTGAGCTGACGCATCGTCCCAAACCCATTTTCAAGTGCTTGTGGTCATATATAGTGACCTTTTCAAAACTAATTCGAGTTCAGGCATTCTGGCTTTGTATTGCTCTCATTTTGCTTTCAGTGAGTGAGAAGAGAACGACAAACCAAATTCTTTCTGCTCGGCAGCAATGACCATGCATGCGTTTTAAATTTTTTTGTCTATTGATAGTGGGAGGCCTTAAGGGGTGCGGCGAGCTAATTGATTGGCAGCAACTGAACCACTGGCAATACTCAAACTCAAACAACACTAGCTCGAAAATTCTCCAGGACGACTACTACGATGAGGAGGCAGAGGGGTTTCAGAGTGAAGAGCAATCGATATATGTTAAAGTCACCATGGATGGAGTAGTCGTCGGTAGAAAGCTGTGCATGCTTGATCACAGCAGTTACTGCAGTGTGGCACTTCAATTGGAAGACATGTTTGGTCGGCCACAATGAAACTTTCTAAGAGCTTCCCAATTTTTGTTGCTTTGGCACGATCTCATCGAATAATTAGAGTATGTAATCTTCTGTTTCAGGTGGACAATGCGCATACGGGTTGAGATTGTCTGAACCTGAGTCCGAGTACACCTTGCACTATAAGGATAGGGAAGAGAATTGGAGGATTGCAGGCGATGTTCCATGGATGTGAGCCATCTTGTCTTGTGTGCTGATACACTCTTCTCAGCTCGTACTCTGTGTCATAATTCTCCAGTGGTTGGAAATTGCTGGAAATATGTATAGAATGTTTTAACATCTGTGTCGATTGATGTAACAGGGAGTTCATCGGACAAGTTAAGCGCATGCGGATCATGAGAAAGAGCGAAGCATTTCTTCCAATGATCCTGGAAAGGCATCAGCCAATGAACGACCAACTAAACTGGGGTTTCGAGAGCAAAGATTCGACTGAGCTTTAGAATGAAGTTTATGCTCCTTAAAACCGAAGGTGTATCAAGTAGACCTTTCAGATTACTGTTTAATGTCTTATAAAGTTTTGTTGGCTTTACCTGTTAGAATTTCTTCCCAAAGAATAGTATGCTAAGTTGAAAAAACCAAGAAAAGATCAAAGGCGACAAATGCTATTAGGGAAAATTTAAATGAGGTCTCTGTACTATTATCTCTGATTAACTTTGATCTCACTTTATTTAATGACATGTTTGGTTCCTACATTAATCTCTGGGCACGAAAATGAGATGAATTTTCGGATTTATGTTCAAATATAAGTGCCAAAAATCAACTTGTGATGTCAAGATTATGTTGAAGTCTCATTCATGCTTCTGAACAGGTGCAATCTCTTGGAATATTTCCCCAGACAACAAACCCAGGCCCTGAAAACCTTTTACTGTCAACTTCAAAATATATTAGGAGGTTTTCAACAATCTCCCCCTTTTTTATGGTGACAAAATTTTTTCTCCTTTTTTGATGGTGACAAAACTTTCTATGCCAATGAATAGATTTAATTGTGAGTAAGATAAATCAAGTAGCAAATGTATATGAGTTTGCATTGAGATACAGAGAATAATAAATGTATAAGAAAGTCATATAATTGGAATCAACGAATGTGATTGTGATTCTGTGACTTTTGTCCTGCAAATCATCCATAATATTCTGTCAAGATATTCTGCCACCAAGCATAATATTCAAAATATCCTGTCATTGCATGCTTTCTACCCCTTTTTGTCAGCATCATAAAGACAAATATTTAGATAAGATCAACACTTTAGTGGCATGTAGCCTCGGCAAGTTGCACCCATCAATGGCTTACTAGTTATTTTCCATGGATCTCCTCCCTCGTGAAGCAAGTACTGGAGACAACTCATTGGACTTGATTAAGAGGCGGGACCGAAAGGGCCAGGCCTATTAGTTGGCAAAAGGTCCGGTCCAAATGATCAAGGGTTGTGCTTGATTCGGCTAATGGGGAAAGTTTTTGCGAAAATAGAAAAAACTAGGCTAAAGGGTCTTTCAAAATATAAATAGTATTTAACAAATTGCAATTTTAAAGTGCATTTGGAAATATTTTTGGTTTAAATGGTGTCTGGAAAAATCACACTTTGTAAAGAACTTTTTTAATTTTTTTTTTCTAAAAACCTCAATACCATCGAAGGGCTCAACAGCCTGAGCCTTTTGCCGGCAACGTCGCATGCGGTGAGGGCATCGGAGGAATCCAAAGCAACCTCCAAGCCTAGAAAATAGCCGAGCTGCATGAGATCTCTCATTTCAAACTGATGACTGAGATATTCTTGGAGCTTTGTAATGCCAGAATGATCATTGCCAATAGTAACCATGTCTCCACATTTTATAGTAACATAATATACCCATGAGATGTTCGTTGAGCAAAGAGAGCATTGTCATAGGGATTGGATTTAAAGCCAAAGCGTTCCGTGGTGCAGCTGAACTTAGAGGATCGTGCATGATGAGATTGCTTTAGTCCATATAGTGCTCTCCGTCATCGACACACTTTATTAGAAGTATGAGTGTATTCATGAGGAGGTTCCATATATTTTTCCTCAGTAAGATTGCTATTGAGGAAGGCATTTGTAACTTCCATCTGGTATAAATATTATCGCTCCATAACGTCGACAACAAGAGGACTTCAAAAGAAGTAAGACATGTAATTAGAGCAAAGGTCATGTCATAGCCAATGTCATACTCATGAGTAAAGTCTTTTGCTACCAATTGAGCTTTGTAGCCTTCCATTGTCCATTTGCATAGTTTTGATCTTATACACTCATTTACAATTTAGAGCAGACTTTTCAGAAGGCAAATTAATCAAATTCCAAGTATGAGATTTGTAAAACGCTTGCAACTTATCTGTCATTGCTTGTTGCTAAAGAGGGTTGGTATGTGAAAAGAAGCAATAGTAGAATAACAATGAAAATAACAAAGCCAAGTAGAAGGTTGACTTACACCAATGGAATGACATATAGGAGAAGAGGGAATGACCAAGGTGGAGGATTCGTGAATGACGCAGACATGTTAGGAGCTGTTGAAGTGGGATCACTAGAGGTACCTGAATCAATATTAGGAGAAGACAACTCCGAAGATGAAGATAATGTGTCATCTTTTGGAAATAGATTCGCTAAAGGATTGGTAAAGAATTGAACAACAGAAGAGGAGTCGAAAGGAAAAAGCAGTGAGAACATCTTGTGTTCTTAGAAAGTAACATGACAAGATACCTGAAGACGATAAGAGACAGGATCTCGATATCTATACCATCTGTGCTCACTATACCCAAGGAAACAACATGGATGAGCACGGGGTTCTAACGTTGTGCGTTCATTTGGAAGAATATGAACAAAACAAGCATTGCCAAAGTCTTGAAGAAGATGCCACGATGCAAGCGCTTATAAAAGCATATAGGACCCATTGTCAATTGTCGAGTGACGTGGAACAATATTTCAACACCCTCCCTCACAATCAAGCCGAGTTAGGAGAGGCACATGAAATTTGACCACAGCACATGGAATTTGATTGATGGGAGTGAACAATATACCCGAAAGGGCTAGCACTGACTTTGATACCAATATAAGAATAAAGCGGAAAAGAGAATTGTAATAGCTTCTTTATAATTATGTGTACATACTAATTTTGGCCAGAAATTGCTGATGTGGATGTAGCTATTTTACGTGGCATGGTTGACGGCCTGCTGTCGCTGATGTGGACAATTTTTTCATTTTTCAAAAATTTTCCTGAATTTTTAAAAAAAATTTAGATTTTTTCTTATAAATTTTATGATTTTTCCCTTTCCTTTTTTTTTCTTTACGATGGCTGACGACCTCGCGGGCATAGGTTAGGGCGCAAACGCCCTCACCCATAGCAAGCGAAGGTCGGGGCTCTCCAAGATCTAGCGAGCGTCGCAAGCTCTCTTTGGCCACTGGGTGAAGGCTGCCATGGTTTTGCCTAGATGCAACATTTGTTCACATCAGAGTGCGTAGTGCCTTATAAGGCTGTGCAATGGTCCAGTTCTACCTTGAAATCGAATGAACCTGCAATAGAAATATGTTTGATTCAACTAGTACTGTGCTAATAAATTTCAGGTTCTGAGTACTGGACCTACCCACTCACTTGAAAACTAGCTAGAACATATGTTTTATGAAATTGGAAGAAGATGATTTATTTTTCTTAAATGAGCTAACTAACCTTTTGCTTTATATTTCTATTTTTGTATTGATATTTTACTTTGAAATTTTTTGTTGCTCATACTATTTTGTTGTAATTGCTATTTATCTTGATTTTGTAAGAAAATGAAGCAAAAAAAAAATAAAATAGAAAGTGGTTCCCAGACCAGACAATTGGATAGGTTCTAGGGCACATAGAGTATGTTTCAAGTTTTTAAAAATGGAGATCGAAACTAACATATCGATCTTTATTTGTACATGTCACTCTTGATCTCTACATATCACCACATCGATTGCAAAGGACTTGATAGGATGTACATGCTAAATTGCTAACGAATGTTCGACAAGTTCGTCGTATTCAAACGCGTTAATTGCGATGGTTACGTTTGGTCGCTTCCAAACCGGCAAGTCGCCCGAAGGGGAAGCACGTTGGGCAATTGACGCGAGTCGTGGCTGCATGGCCATGTGTGTTGACCCTCACTCAACAAGTACGCCCCAGATACGCAACGCAACAGATCTATCCAAACACAGCCAACGCACCGCCGATTTCCCCGATAAGGTATCGTGGACACGTAGTGGAGAAGACTGAAGACTGCCAAAAACTGATGCAGCTCTGACTTCAGCAGTGTCAGTAAACATCTTCGACATTGGAAAACAAAGAAAGAAATCACATGTAATTAAAAAAAATCTTATATTAGCCATGAATTCTATGCAGGACTATTTCGTAGCGTATGAATCACGTATTATTTTCTGTATCTATACCTTTTTGACTTAATTTCTGCGCCCGGAGGACAGGACACTCGCTGAAACGGTACAGTGAAGGATACGCAAGGCAGCTCCACACATGCAGGCCTTCTTCTCCTTTTGTTGCTATTCATGTTATTGTTTCCAGAGGCAAATTGCAAACTGCATGTTTTCCACTGCCTCGTAACATTTCGACGCCCGCTCGTTTGTCCTTAGGCAACTTAAGCTCCTAGAAAGTGACGCCATGAATCGATTAACAGGTCACAAGTTAGTCAATGAGAACCACTGTGACATAGGAAATTAATGGACTGTACCATCTACCCCCGAGACAACCAATTCTAAAGCCGACCGCTCCCAAGTAACCGTGATTTGAACACGATCAAATCACAATGATTAAAGTTCATGAGATTCACAGACAGCATACGCTATGCTCGTGATTGACTAAGTTTATGATGGATCAAGTCTAGGGAAAAATTACCAAAAAATTCCTAAACCTTTTATAATTGTGCCAATTCAGTCTTAAATCTTTTTTCGAATTTTTTTTTAAAATTTTTTTCTCATTCTTTTTTTTTCCCCTATTTTCTTATTCGATCACCATACCGGCAACCGCGTGAGAGGCTAAGGTCGGCGAGGTCCACCTCGTCGGCCATGGGCGAGGCTGGCCCTCGTCGGCCATGGGCGAGGCTGGCCCTCGTCGGCATTGACGAGGGCTAGCCTTGCCGTTGCCGGGCGAGGCTGCCGAGATTTGGCGAGACCTTGCTATCGCTTGGCGAGCTCGACCTCGCCCGACCATGGCCAGGCTCGACTCCACTTGATGACGGCAAGGTCTCGTCAGATTTGGGCGGCCTCGCCGTCGTCGGGCGAGGCCTCGCCCAGATCTGGCGAGGTGTACCTCGCCGTTGCCGGGCGAGGTGGACCTCGCCCTGGCTGGGCGAGGTTGAGCTCCTTGTCCAGATCTGGCAAGACCTCATCGTCGTTGGGTGAGGTCTGCATCCCCGGCCTTAGCCTCTTGCCAGACCGGCGATCGGAGAAGAAGATAGGAGAAAAAAAAGGAGAAAAAAATTCGACAAATAATAAACAAAATATTAAAAATTACCACGTCAGCCAGCCGGCGTCCACGTTAGCGGTCGGCCAAAAGTGGCCAGATGGACTGAATTGGCATAATTGCAAAAGATTTAGGACTGAATTAGCAAAAAAAAAAAGGTTTTGGATTGAATTGGCACAATTACAAAAAGGTTTAAAACTTTTTTGGTAATTTTCCCTCAAGTCCAGACAAGTATTGTCTTCTCTTTCACCCTTCTATTATACCGTAAGTTTTGTGTTTATTTGTGCCTTGATGGGTCATGCAACATTTATTATTTATTTGTTTTAAGGAGTCTAGTTATTAACTGAGGTATTTTAACATATCTTGAACACCAAACTCATCATGAGTTTGATATAAATTTTCGAGTATATTGTTACACACACAAGTTACAAGTATTGAATTAGAAAAAATGAAAGTAGAAGTCATAACGAGAAAAGCTACATGAATTGTAACGACATGGTCCGATGAGGGCGGGGAGTGGTCGCCGGGGCCAGAGGGCCTGGACAAGGAGTAACTCCTGGTAGGCTTCTAGGATGGTAAGGGGGGCATGTCTTTGTCCCACATCTTTTAGGGGGGAGTTATGGGATTGCTTATAAGGCTTGGGTGGCCTATCCTGTGTAATGCGTTTTAAAACCGTGAGATCTTAGTGTCCAAAGCGGACAATATTACACAAGGAGTGACGCAGCGGAAGCGTGGTGGGGCCGAGGTTCTTACAAATGGTATCAGAGCTGACTCCGACCCCGTGTGGGGCCATAGCGAGGACGCTGTGCTCGAAGGAGGGGAGAATGTAATGACCCGGTCCGACTAGGGTGGGGAGTGGTTGCCGGGGCCAGGGGGCCTAGACAAGGAGCGGCTCCTGACAAGCTTCTAGGATGGCAAGGGAGGCATGTCTCTGTCTCACATCGCTTAAGGGAGAGTCCTGGGATTGCTTATAAGGCTTGGATGGTCTATCTTGTGTAATGCGTTTTAAAACCGTGAGGACTTAGTGTCTAAAGTGGACAATATTACACAAGGAGTGGCGCAGCGGAAGCGTGATGGGGCCGAGGTCCTTACATGAATCATATGCAACCATATCCATTGATAAATAATCCAACTTCTAGGTCTAAATGTGACCCACGTACTCGGTACATGCGTATGCGGAATTAATCAAGTGTTTTCTCTATACTCTTGCTGCTCTTTAATGACAAGCTTTAACCCTATTTTTGACTTTGCTTCTCCTTTCGAAGTGTGTTAAAAATTTACTCAAGCTACCTTAACTTTTTGAAAGTAGAGACAAATGCAATATTTTATAATGCTACAAAACGGATGATTAAATTGAGTTTATACATTGAAAGAATAAGTTCATGTCCAAATCACAACCTTTACTTAGAGTTATAAATCTTGAGAACCATGACCCCCGTTTCTATGTGCAGAGGCTTATGATACATGTGAATGAGACGGTTTGTGTGCATTGTTATAGATTAGTTGAGCCATAAAATTCCAATATCCCTTGTTAATTACAAAAATCTGCACATATAAATATGTTACATGTATCACACACGTATACATGTATATGTCCCTAAGCTAGGATTTGAAAGGCTGAAGGCGGAGCGATTATTCTGGTCACTTCCTTTTTCTTCATTTTCATACCCTCAGAAGGTGTGGGATGTTACACCTTATCCATGGAAGACCATGAGCCAGATTGGAACTTTGCCTCGTGGACGCCCCCCGCTGCCTCCACTACCACCTCTCCACTAGGGAAGGGGGTGTTCTCAGGAGCTCCTCCGCGAGCACCACCGAGAATGTCGCCACTCGTCCCAAAGCTGGTGTTCTCGAGCACCATTATTGGCTCGAGACAGCTTCTCCAACCCCTTTCGGAATCGGCGGAGCCGATCAAGGGCTTTCGTGACATTTTTAATGCCTTGCAAAACTGTCAACTTATTGACACAGCAAGGGAAACTGAGGATCTACCAGAACATACTGTACCACTTTCTTGGGACATCTTATGCAACCCAAACCAAGCTGAAGTGAGTGGAAGTGGAAGCAAAAGAAAGAGCAATATCAAAATGGATGATCAGCGACAATGCAAAAGCGTCGGACACAGTGGCAAGTAGACCTGTCAAAATGGGTCATAAACCCATTTCTTAACTCATTTATTAGTAAATGGGTCATAAATGGGTTAGTTATATTTAGTAAATGGGTCATAAATGGGTAGAAGTCTTATATTAGTGTTAAATGGGTCATAAATGGGTCGCAAGTGGGTCATAAATGAGTTTACAACTGATTTAAACTCAACGCATTTCTCTCACTCTCATTCAATCTTGCACTCACTCATTCTGCACTCTCATTTCATCTTGGGTATGAATTTTCCTATATTTAATTAAATATGAAAGTATTTTAGCAATATGGGTCTAATCGGGTATGGGTTGGGTATGGGTCGGGTCGGGTATGGGTCAACAAAATTGCATTGCGCATAAATGGGTCATAAACAGGTTAATGGGTAAATTTGGGTCGGACCATTTATGACCCGACCCAAACCCAACCCGACCCACCCATTTGACAGGTCTAGTGGCAAGCAGGTTTGAGTTCGGATATTATCGTGTCACTACTGAAAAATTAAGAACACACCAATCAAGGTCCCATCTTTGTTGCTGCCGCTAAATTAAGTTACTTTATATGTTGTGATTGTAGGACGCTGATCATGGGATGCGCGAAAAATTGGAGGATCAAAGGAAGGCTAGGGTTAAAAGGACGCGTTCTGCGGAGCAGCACAACATGTATGAGATGGTTAGACTATGAGCTCGTTACGAGGGTTCTCTTTTCTCGAATTTACATTTGCTTTATTTGAAGCTCCTTTTCTATTGGAGTTTACGTTGTGATCAAACAAAAAAACACACGTAGAAACGAAGGGGCCGAATCAAGGACAAGATCAAGACGCTTCAGCAACTCATACCCAACTGCAGCAAGGTAATCATCCAAAAGCAATATTTACCATTTTTCTCTCTTCCATGACATCGCGTGCACGTTCCTCCGCCTGCTCTCGTTTCGACGACGTGAACATTGACCGTCTTCCCTCATCATGTGGTGAGGAAGAATTGGCTGATCATGCGGTGGAAAGTCATTGACGAATGTCATGGCTGTGCACTTTATACGAGGCATATTGGCTAATTAATTGGTGGTGAGTTATGTAAACGAGAGGTCTAAACAATTTAACTATACAGTCTAGCTAGGGAAGTTTTACATGAGAGGATTACTCTACCCGGGGATTGTTTTGATGTTTTTTTCTCTCAAGTAATTGTACCTTAGAAAAAGAAATCACTAGATCTTGATGCTGCATGAGCTAGGGTTGATTGCTCATTAAACATTAGCCAGTTGCTGAGTGTTTTTCTTTTTCGGCTTTGCTCCAGTCCGACAGAGCTTCAGTGCTAGACGATGCCGTTCAATACCTCAAAAGATTGAAGCTCCAAGTTGAAGTAAGTGTTTCTCTCTCGTGCACATCTTTTCTCGAAAGTTATCCACCGATTATTGTGATGCTATAAGGATTTTATAGCTAATACATGGACGTACCCAATTGGGTTGAAAAATGACACCTATAGATATCGTTGAAAGTATTTAGTTATTTAACCGTTCTTTGATCTCACCGTTTATATTTGGCAATAAGTTGAGTGATCATATAATTCTATAGGTATATGATTTACGCATGTCTTATTGGTGAGAGCTAGGTTCCCATTCTTTCATAATTGGTTCAACTTATCATATGAAGTGTATCCTACTTCCGTATCTCATGGGTGTATGATTAGTCTACAATTAGTCTAATAGACTCAGAATGGGATTCTTCTGCCTCTTCTTTTGTTCTATTTAGATGCATCGCATCTCCAATTTTGTGTCAGGTGTCAGCCATGGGAGCCGCGGGAGGAGCTTTGACCCTCAATCCATGCATGTTACCGGCAATAGTAGCGACCGGGATTGATAACATGAATCAAGGTTTGCTCTTGCAAATTCCGAGGCCAATCATGGTCACGGGACCGTGGTATGGCTTCAACGATACCATGACCGGACTTCCAGTCATGCCCTTCCAGCACTCACCGACGGTTCCGACTTCTCCTTTGCCGGGCCAAGCTGTGTCGTTCCTATCTTTCAACACGAGACCCCACTGGTTGTCACCGGCAGCTTCAAGCCCCGTCAGCACCAGTTCCTTTTCTCGATTCAACTATTCGACACCGGATGAAGGGGCATCTAGCCACTGGAACTCAAAACCGCGGACGTCAACCACTGACCGCCAAGTATCGCCCATGCTGAGCCAGGTTATATTCTATATCACATCAAGTCTCTTCACTCATGTAAGAGCCGAATTCATATGTTATCACTGATTTGGGGCTGGATGGGTTGTTAGTGGCAGTGATATAACGCGCATCTTCAATGATTTCTAGCTGAAATTAAGGATAGTAAGAGTTTTTACATATTAATTATCGTGATAAATTCCTTAAATTTTAAGAAAAAGTGTTACTGAGCTTGAGTTTGCCATCTTTGGTCGGCCTCGGGGTCCTTGATTTCATTTATCCATTAGGACTCGAGATAGTTAGACATGATATTCCATCACAATTAGATTACGAATTAAGCAATGTTTAAAATATGCAAGACGTGCAATAGTAGTAACTGCATTGAATCACAGATAGAGATAGAGACAGAGATATGAATACAGAAACATAAGTACATACTGACGGATGAATGTTAATCCATATTTCTTGCAGGCACACGATGTTGGCGATTCAACTCCTCGTACGCCGGACCATAACGCCTTCTTTGCCGACAGACAACAGTGATGTGGTCGAAGAAAAACCGGGAAAATTATTTAAAAAGTCATAAATTTATTGCACTTTTGTCAATTCAGTCATAAACCTTTTAAGTTTACCAATTCAATCCTAAACCTTTTCACTTCTTGCCAGTTGAGTCCATTTGGCCAATTTTGGCCTGCTGGCGCTGATGTGGCTGCCGATCGGCGTTGGATATCCAGCTAACGCTGACGTAGTAATTTTTAATATATTTTATTTGAATTTTTTAATATATTTTTATTTTCTTTATTTTTTCTACCCTTCTTCCCTCTGGCTGGTCCCGGCTAGAGGGAAGAAGGGTAGAAAAAAATAAGAAAAGAAAAAAAGAAAAAAAATTAAAAATTTTGAAAAAAATATTAAAAAATTATCACATCAGCGTTGGCCGGACATCCCACGTCGGCTAGCCAAAATTGGCTGGATAAACTCAATTGGCAAGAAGTGAAAAGGTTTAGGACTGAATTGACAAACTTAAAAGGTTTATGACTGAATTGACAAAAGTATAATAGATTTAGGACTTTTTAGACAATTTTCCTAAGAAAAATTGGGTTAAGTAGGATATGTTCTCTTTCACTCTCTTCGATTCATTTTCGCATTTTCCATAATAGATTGCTTCTTCTTTTTTCCTGCTTTGGCTTGTAGAGTAGGTGGTTTTGAGATTTAACTTTGATTTGGCCGCCTTGCAGGTTCTGGATAGGATAGTGGCTCGGCGATGATGATGTCAACATCTGAAAGAGAAATTTGTTAACAAGTGAATGGTTTCCAAGATTGGGGGAAACAAAGAGCTGAGTTTGATCCTGCTCGCGCCCCACTTTTTGTTCTTTTGTATTCTTCGTCGTGCCATTTTCCAAATTCACTAACAATACAAATATATATATATATATATATATATATGTCATGATATGTTTGTTTCACAAAACAAGGAATAATGACAAAATTGGATATCCATTTCTACGTTCTTTCTCAAGGAGTTTTAGGCTTCTAAAGCTTGTTGGGAAAAACTTAGCGTGTTGGACAACCTTCGGGGAAATGCTAGATTTGGCAAAGCTGAAAGCCCAAGGCAGGTGGGGATTTACCTTGGGCTTTTAGCATTTTCGGAATGCTATGTGGGGTTTAATGACTTTTTTTTTCCATTCAATTTTGCTCTCATTAATAATTACGCGTTCCATTCTTGCCCTTAAAAAACATTGTTCATTCTTCAAGCCATTGTCTTTATGCTCGCTAATTGCTGAGTAGTTGAGGTCAAGTTGCTGGTCACTAAGGTCGAGATCTCGCAGGTCTAGGGTTGACATCGAAGTCGTGTAGGTCGAGCTCCAAAAAATCCTAAATCTATTTGTCAATTGAGTCCATCCGGTCAATTTTAGCTGAAATTCACTGATGTGAACACTAGTCGTCCGAAGTGGACACCGGCCGTCATGGCATGGTTGGAGCTGACATGGATAATTTTTAATAATATGTTAATATTTCTTTTCGATTTTTAAATATATTTTTTTCTTTTTTTCCTTTCTTCTTTCTCCTTTCATTGGTGATCAGCCACTAGCCACAGGCAAGGCCTGGTGAGGGTCGGCCTCACCCAGGCCAAGGTGGCCTCGTTAGGCTTCACCTTTGCCTGGGCAATGCTTGGTGAGGTTGCCTTGGCTTGGGCGAGAGCTGGCCTTGTCAAATCTGGTGAGGGGAGCCCTCACCGGGGATTGACCTCATTCGGCGGGGCCTTGCTTGTGGCAGATGACGGCGACCCATTCCTAGGCGAGGCCAACCTGCTCGAGCATGGCCGGTGGTCGGTCTTTGGCAAAAGGAAGAAGAAAGGAAAGAAAAAGAGAAAAAAAATCAGCAAAAAAAATAAGTCAAAAAATTATTAAAAATTATCAATGTCAATATCGGCTGTGCCACATAGGACGGCCGGCATCCATGCTAGTGAATTCAAGCCAAAATTGGCTTAATAGAATCAATTGGCAAAATTGAAAGGTTTAAAACTGAATTAGAAAAAATGCAATAAGTTTAAGATTTTTGGACAATTTTCCAGCTATCTTGATATTTAAGGAATAGGAAATAACTATTTTATCAAGGAATAGACCGGGGATGGATAGTGTATTTTGTGCGCTAGCATTTTAGTCGAAAAGCCATGTTCTCTCGTTTTTTTTTCCTTTGACTGACGAGGACGATGATGACTTCAAGTTAATTATATACTTCGACAAAAAAAAAAGATAATTATATACTGGAAATCTTACTAAAAACAAAGTGAATGACCTTCATCCTCATTAAATTCACCAGTGATTACGTTTCGCATCATTTAGGGGATAGCATATTGCATTACTACGTCGTAGAATTTTGCAGTGTTGTCTCAAAAAATGCAAATTTTTCTCGTGCTAGTAAATTTCAATAAGTGTCAAAAAATCATTGGCAATTTTGTTACTGACTCAACTTTCTTTTTCAAATTACAAATTTTATACTAGCTTGCTAATTTTTATTTGCATAGACTAATGATATTTCTAACTTTTTATATGAAAAGATAAAAACAATAACTTTTATGGAAAATGTTGGTTTGGTATTGGGATAATAACACAAATAGTCCATGAACTTAGGTTTAATATGCAATGTCGTCCTCGAATTTTTAATTTGTGTAATATGACTTTTGAACTTTGGCCCAATGTACAATATCGTTCCTACACTTTTAATTTGTTCATTGTGATTCCTAAACTATTGGAAAATATTCAATGTAATTTCAAAACTACATGAAAATGTTGAAAAGTTCAGGGACAACATTAAACATTGGACTAGAGTTAGAGATTATATTGAATAAATTAAAAGTTTGAGTACAACATTGCTCATGGAACCAAAGTTTAGTGATCACATTGAACAAATTTTAAGTTCAAGGATGACATTGCACATTAAATCAAAGTTTAGAAATTATTTGTGTCATTTTTCCTTTGGTATCTTAGCAAATTTATCCACTTATTTAAAATGAGGCTGCGGCGGGGATGGCTAGCCTCGAAGGAGCTACCCTAGATTGGTGGAGGTGGCGGCCAGCGATGGGAGACAGTGGCCATTGAGCTAGGCTGAGTGTCTCGGCGTGGGCGGTGTAAAGTTAAGGTTGTGGGGATCTTTACACAAGAAACGGTAATTAGGTCATCTTACTTAGCAGATGTATGTAATTATTGATTTCGAGAATGGAGCTACTTTATTTTGTCCTCAATTGAAAAGCAAGGTATGATTTGGATATTTTTCCTAATAAGGAGTTATCTTTTGAAAAAGCGGCACAAAATTTCAAAGATTGTGATGTTATTTATCCCGATGGGAATTATTCTCTTGCGACACGAAATCTTTGACCATTTGACCCATCGGAGGATTCAATGATTGCTACTACGGCATTTGGAATTGGCACTATATCGATGATTATAAGGCAAGGTGGTAATGCACAAAAGTCAAACTCGGGTAGTGATTATTGAATTTCACGTTAATTCAAAATGATTTCTACAGACGATTTTTTCTTTCTTGATGTATACACATGCTATTTGATTCAACCTTTGGGAAACCAACTTAATTGGCGGATGGACAATTATGGGGAAGGCCATGATTATCAGAAGCAACAAGTTCATTTGTTCCCATGAGAGTACCGAATCATGTGCCATGAGAAGATATCATAGGAAACTGATAGCAATTAAGCTTTCATAGGAACCGATTATTTACTTAACATGAGATCCGAGCAAGAGGTCTCCAGTTCGATGCATCACACAATTTTTCACTTATACGTGAGGATTTCAACAACCCCATTCACCTTCATGCATTGGGTTCTCATGCTTTTGGTAAACGCCAACTCGATTGTATTTTCAACGATCTAAATCATCAAAGCAAAATAGTTTCACACTCGAGTAAAGCATTCGAAGTGCGGCTTGAATCTGACATATTGGGTGAAGGGCCCTGGTACTGTTAGAAACTTTGTTCACTCTCGTGATGTGATTTCAAATTAAGCTGTCTTTTGTTCAGTTAATGATTCAAGAATTGATCACCTAAGATATCATAGAGAATCAACACAAATGAGTGAATTGCCTATATACTAAGTCAAAAAAACCATTGAATTCCTAATGACACGGGTAATGATAGTCTTGGGCCCCAGTAATCACCATTTGCTCCACAAAAGTAAACCCATCTTTGCTCCATTTAGCCCCCACACTTATCGCCATGAACCCTTTTTCCCACTCACGAATCTCACGCCCCAACTTTATCATCATGACCACAATAATAACACAGATTAACTTGGAATCTCGCTATGGCTAAAAAGAAAGAGAAAAAGACAATATTCAATAGTGGATCCAAAGGAGCACTTGATATAAATTGGAGGGGTTGCATTTCCACCCAAATGCACCTTTCTTCATTCTTTGTCCCTCACTTCCTTAGAAGAAAGGTTGAAAAACTTGAGAACATGTCCAAATACATCTTGTTCATCGTCCTGATGGTGTTGTTCGCGAGACTGGAGTCGTCGATGGCGGTCACTTGTAACCCACTGCAGCTGAGTTCATGTGCGAGCGCAATAACCTCCGCTAGCCCGCCATCGGCCGTGTGCTGTGCCAAGCTCAAGGAGCAAAGGCCTTGCCTTTGCCAGTACATGAAGAATCCTAACCTCCAGAAGCTCATCAACTCTCCTAATTCCAGGAACGTGGCAATCAAGTGTGGCTCTCCATTTCCCTCCTGTTGATCTCTCTAGTCGCGGTCTCTCTAGTAGCGGTTGCCTCTCTAGTAGCAGTTGCTTTCCTGGTGTGGGGTCTGAATCTTGCGCTCGAAGTAGTAGCAGTGTAATGTCGTCGTCGATGCTGATTACCCGGTGGTTGTGGAACTTCTAGGTAGTATCATCATTTTACCTACTAAATAAAGGTTTAGGTATCTCCCGTGTTACCCACTTTCGGAACAGTAATCTATAAGTGCAATTTGTGCAATTTGTGCTCTCTACACATGAGTCACATGACCACACCCATGTGACCGAGCCATTATTGCTCACCAAGACGAGAGTCAGTACAACGAGAAAATGAACTTGATACAATGTGTGAGCGACTGATTCGAAGATATCAGCCCACGATTGCACAGACCCACTTGGTCACTGATTCTTAAACCGTAGTTGCAACTGCTCCGATGAAATTGGAAAAAAATCAGCCATAAAAAGGGACAATCATAATATTTTATTTCCTATAGAAGACAGCCAAAAAAAGAAAAGAAGAAGACAATCATCAGCATCTGTTGAGTTGGATGCAGCTTCTAAGAAAACATATGAAGTCACTAAACAGATACTGATTCTGATCCTTCAGAAAAATTCATTCGCACTCATCGAACTACCATGCCCATAAGCTTTCCCCAAACCAAGCATTGACTTGGCAAACAACGGCTAAAAACGATTATACAACTACAATCACGCAATTCAATTTCAACTACACATCTTGAAGGAAACTGCACTGGCGTTGAAATCTAAAACGAGGCAATTATCATTTGAAAGATCAGAAGACAGAGTATATGATTCTTGGGTGAAAGATTCATTCCAATATGCTTCAAGAAAAGAAACACGCAATTTGCCTAGGAGCTAAAGGCAGCAGGACCAGGTAGCCAACCGTGAGATTTGAGATTCGAGCTCCAGGCACAAGTAGTCTAGAATCAAATGAAAATTAAGCATGTACACTCTTGAGTCAGTAAATGGAACATGTCCCAAACCACAACACGAACATATGCATACATATTGCGGGTATATATAAAGAGAGAACAAAGAGTCTAACTCTGACATACTTGGATATCTACCACTGACTATTACAGGCATTAGTTTTCCGACCAAGAGACCAAAATTATACCCCCTTACATCATCATCAGAACAGGATTACGCTTTCTCAAATCCACCATTATTCTGATGATGTTGCTGTTGCTCAGTATAATTGGATGTAGCCATGCCAAGACCTTCATTCCGATGCTTCTCCCATCCTCCTGTATCAGCTCTTGAGTGAGCCCAATAGTAAGCTACCGAACCGATTAATGACAACAATGTCAGAGCAGCACCAGCTGCAAATACACCTTTGCGAAGAGTGGCACAAGATATATCATCTCCACCAAATATTCCTCGGTACTTTGTGTGGTACGCATTTTTTGCTGACCCAGCCAGTAAGCAAGCTTCAGCTCCCAAAAAGGTCACCCTATACTCTCAAAGTTATTGAGCATATTAGAATTGAAACTGCCGACAGGTTTCTGCTCAAGGAAAGTAAGACAAATTTTTTTCCCAGGAATTAATTGCAGAAGCTTTTTACACCATTCTGTCTTAGGAAGAAAAGAGAAATAAAAAGATGGAGTTTAAAGTGTGAACTCCAACAAGCCAGTAGATTCTACTGAAACTATCTAGCAGTTCTATTACTCTTATGATGGAACTTTTTATTGGGAGAGCACATAGCATATGTATTATTATGTCAGCAGAATGAACAATCAATAGATGGTAGCTTGGGGCAATGGCAACGTCATACAAATCCTGCTGGTAAAAGTTTGTTATGTCAACAGCACAAAAAATGTAGATCTATGCTCCAATAGGGTAATACAACTACTAGCTTGAGTCTCAAACTTAACCCTACATTGACACTCGGGTTTCAATCCTTGATTTGAGCTTAATGTAACTCTACTTTTATGGTTAATATCAAATCAGACACTGCAATCAACAAACTATGATCATGGCCTTAAGTAAACAAAACCATCAACACCATTGTTATATTGAGCTTAAAACTTGAATTGATTGAAAAAAACAACTAGCTACCAACAACTGTCACATACTGTTTTGCACATGACATGGATTTGGGTTCTGAAAGATCAACCACTAATGTGCTATATGAAAAGATTTAATCAAGCAATGCACTCAAGGTTGGCTTTATCCTGCTCATTCAGACCTCAACAGCAACAAAAGACCAAACTGAAATCACTTTATTCTTCAAAACCAACACTTACTGATAGCTCAAGGTCGACTTTTTACAATGGATTCTTACAAGCAGTCGGTCAGCGCACGCAAGCAACTGGACAACAATGAAAGAATTAATGCCTTTCTGTTGGCAAATAGACCAAAACCCAATTGCTGAAGAACTCTCCATCACTTGAAACAGCCGATATCCATATTTGAATTTGTTAAAATGTGAGTGTCGGATGCTGTTTCTATCCTAGGATGCATTGAATGGTTAAAACATAATAATTATGATGTATAACAAGGCCATTGAGGAGGTGCAGCTTTAATGGAGATGAAAACTTTGGAGGTTGACTGAAGAGGATTAGAGATGCAAACAAACTTCCTCCTTTGCCTGATTAACGCTGAAAGTCTTCACCATGGTTCCTTCGGCTTCCTCTAATAAGACTCCATTGTATTACCTTTTTGTAATAAGGGAAAAACGAATGGACACAAAGGTTACCAAGGGCTATTAACATGACATATTGGTAGATTCTACAATGCCCTGACTATGACGGGCAAGGTTTAGAACATTCAGGAGGTTGAAACACAATCCATCATACTTGGTACTTTTATGCGGCAGGAGACAAATCCACTTCCCTTCTGTCACTTTCAGCTTCATGGGGACAGTAACTGGAAGAGCCAATTTGTTCCTCATGTTTAAGGAAGGCTATGTAAAAAGCTAGAGAGGAAGACCTTCAACAGCTGTTTACTCAAAGAGAGAATGCTATATCATAGCAGAGAACATACAAACACCATCTAAGAGCCTCAGAAATTGATTTTAATCAAATCCCACCACAGACCATGACTCTCAAGAAAGCAAACGTTGTGCAGAACAATTTGAATCTACCAGCTAAAGCACGGAGCAGCAGAAATTGAACAAAGGGCAGTCACTACCGCATCAATCTTCCGCAAACTAAATTTCCACCGACATCGCGGAGTTCGTCGGCGATTCACATAACGAGCGCCCAATTTCAATGAACATAATACTCGTACAGCCAGGCATTGTGGATCAGACAACTCGCAGCGCGAAGCAAGCAGCGGTTTCGAGCTAAGCCGAAATTACCAGGAAAAGATGAAGAAGAAGATGGCGCAAGTGGTGACGGAGGTCCCGGTGAGGAGGCCTCT
Source organism: Syzygium syzygioides (assembly GCA_031216285.1). Classification (NCBI taxonomy): domain Eukaryota; kingdom Viridiplantae; phylum Streptophyta; class Magnoliopsida; order Myrtales; family Myrtaceae; genus Syzygium; species Syzygium syzygioides. The sequence goes on from CM062243.1 coordinate 36,833,339, forward strand.
GCCGAAGCAGAGGCACTTGGTGACGCCGTTGAGCACCGTCTGGCTGACCAGCAGCAGCGCGAACGCCGACATGCCGTAAATCGTGGACGCATCGGAGTCGTACACGCAGAACGTGCGCTCGTCGTACTCGTCGGGCTTCACCGTCGCCTGCGAAGCGCCAAGAAAGAAAGGGAACCGAAATCAGCAGACGCAACGCCAAAAGCAGACCCCCCCCGCCCCCCCAAGGAAAACCGCGTGCCGCCAAAACTCCGACGAGAGAGAGAGAGAGAGGGTTACGGTGCTGCGGCGGCGTTCGGCGCCGACGGCGAAGACGAAGGCGATGAGGTGGAGAGCGACGACGACGGCGAGGACGGGAACGGAGACGGCCATTCTTCCACAGCGGCGAGTGGGGGACTCACTGGACTCTCGCTCACTGCGAAATATCCTTCTTTTTTTTCTCCTTCGGGGAGCGACGGAGATGGAGAAAAGCGAAAAGGAAGGAGAAAGAAGGAGGGAGAGGAGCGACGATTGCCTGCTTCCACGGCCCATTGCAGCATCCGTGATCGCAGCCGTTGATGTTAAGTACTCCAGGGGGGCCGAGGAGATCGTGACCGATGATGGAGGGCGGGGATTCGCGGGGTGGGGGCCATTTCTTTCCTTTTTTCTTGGGACCGCTTTTTGACAAACGAGGAAACAGTGTCAAAGACAGACAGCTGGAGCGCCGTTTGGGATTCCGGAGGCGCCGCTCCACCTGGACGTGTCGCCGGAAGTCGCGGGTCGCGGCGGCCCATTAAGACTTTGCTTTAGTTTTTTTGGGGGGTTTCATCTTTTCCTTTTCTTTTTGTGCGCGATATTATTTTTCTGTTCCCCACGAAAAAAAAAGAGAAAGTAAGACTCCAATAAATATTCCGAAGGGCGAAAGATAAACAGTATATGAACTTTGGTCCAATATACAATTTGATTAATGAATTTTTAATTTATATAATATAGTCCTTAAACTATAACCTAATATTCAATGTGGCCTAGGACTTTTGGCACGTATTCAATTTAGCCCATCATCTATATGAAAATATTTAATGTAGTCTTTTCATTAATTCAAGTTCAGAGACTATATTGAATATTTTTATATTGAACATGTACCAAAAGTCTAAGGACCACATTGAGCAAATTAAAAGTTTAGGAACCACATTGAATATCAGGTCAAAGTTTAGGAACTACATTTAATAAATTAAAAATTTAGAGACTGAATTGCACATTGAACTGAAGTTCAGGGACTGTTTATGCCATTATTCCTATTTTGAATTTCTTAACGTTAAGTAAATTAACCACTCGATTCGGATGAGGTGATTAGGAAAGAAACGAAAGAATCTAAATAATCATGAGAAAAAAATTAAATAAAAGATTTACATAATCGCTCAATTTGGATGGAGTGATTGAGAATGAAGCGAGAGAATCTGAATATCTATGAGGAAAAAGGAAATACAAGATTTTTTTATTGAAGAAATAGAATATCTTTTTGTCAAAAAGGAAATAAAAGATTTGAAAATATCAAATTATAATGGTTTTAAATACTAGCGAGTAATAAGAAAGGAAGAGAATAAGTTATGCGTAAATATACCTTTAATGTATTTATGAACGAATGTAAAATGAGCGACCAAAATAAAATGAATGTAAAATGAGAGTATAAGTCGGGAAAAAATAAGTTCAGTAAAAATGTACATAAAAAGTTGACCAGACCAACACCTCTTAATCCCTCCTAATCCTTCCTAATTATTTCTTTCGGTACGACACGATCATGTTATGTTTTTTGCCAATAGACACGTGGCCCTACCTACTAGTAGAGTGATTGAGGAGTGGAGCAAGGAAGTATCAAGTTTGGGGTTCGATCCTCGTAAGCAAGCGCACACACATATACATAGTAGAAAGTAGTGGACTAAATAAGAAAAAACCGATTGTGTTTTTTAAGATACTTCCGCGCACCTCTCAATCTTACCCAACAAATGTATTGAAATTCTGAAAATTTTCAAAACATGTAAGCTTTTATCGGAAAGATGAAATTAAGTTTCTCTATTAAGTTCGCTATGTGAAGATTCTTCTTCTCTGTTTCGTCTCCAATGGTTCATATAATCCTCGAGCGACGGAGGTGTGGGTTCGAGGATTTTCCTGCGAAGTGATCGATCTGCTTAAGTGGAAGGAACCTAAGTAAGCGTAGCTCCTACAGATCACCATCATTAGGAAGTGATGCGAGAGACTTACCTTACCTGGCCTAGTGAAGCTAGTATTCAAGTCTACCCTTCAAGTCTTCCGTGTCCACTTTTCCAGTCAACTAGAGGATTGGTGTACAAAAAAATTGAGAGCCGCTCGGACCGCTCGAGATTGCTCCGATTTTAATTTTTGGAAATCGATGGGTATCGGTCTAATTCCTGATTTTAGGTGCGAAACTACTCGCATTCCCACCCTAATCGGATCGATAATATAATAATAATATATTTATTTTTTTAAAAAAGAAAAAATTCTAAATTCATAAATTAAACCTAACTCGCTCGACGCTCATAACTTCATATTGAGCCAAAAAATACTTTTTTTCGCTTTCATCTCACATTCACTCTCACTCTCTCACTCTTCTCGATTGATGCTTACCTCACCGCTCAAGACCGCCCCGGTTCCAATTTTTGAGAACTGGTGGTATCGATCCGGTTCTTGGTTCTACATGTGAAACTACCCGCCTGCCCACCCTGATCGGATCGATAATATAATAATAAATATAATATATTCATTTAATTTTTATTTAAAAAAGGAAAAATCTTAAATCTATAAATTAAACCTAATTCGCTCGACGCTCAGAGCCTCACATTGAGCCGAGAAATGTCTTCTTTCGCTTTCGCCTCACGCTCATGCTCACTCTCATTCTCTCACTCTTCTCGGTTGATGCTTACCTCACCATCTCCGACTCTCCATCTCTATCTCCGTTTTCATCTTTCCGTCTTTGTGCTTGACTAGTGGGACCGGTTCCATGAACTCGCTCGGGAATTGGACTGGACTGTCGGTCCAATTTCCGAGTGGGTCCATAGAATCAACGGGCGATTTCTGATTCTAATTTTTTGGAATCAGTCCTTAGTGGGCGGTTCCCAATTCTAGGGTGAGAACCACCCACTTGAACTATGCTCACTCCTAAACTAGAGTGTATTCAACCAGCAATAGATGCACCTCGGTTAGTACCTCACTAGCTGCGTCATTGCCCCAAGCGCAAAGATAACCAGAGTGTATCAGCAGCAAGAAAAACTGAATATGCAGGAAGGAATTACCAATGAGAACGCATTCCTTAACGTCCAACTAATAAAAATCATCCTCGTCTTTGCCTATGCTGATGCTATTCAATGGTAGAGCGCACTCCCATACGTGGTGCTATAGACTCCTTTATTTTCTTGCTCAAAAACCGGATTTTGGTTTTGAATTCGTAGGATGGATATCGAGTGTTGAAGCATTGCGAGAGCGTTAGCTTATATGCTCTTCATATCCATCTTGGTAGTGTCAGTTCAGTCGGTGAAATACAAGGATTGTGAGGCCACTATGTGTGGCAAGAGTGGTCTGAACGTAAGCTATCCTTTCTATGTTCCTGGAAGTGGGAAGGAACTTTGTGGCTACCCCGGGTTCGAGGTTAGCTGCGAAGGAGGAGAAACTATGTATGACAACTTCTCCATTCGAAGCATCTCTTATGAGAAGCAATCCTTTGAGTTAGCAAGCCGGTATATGAACGACACCGGTTGCTTCGTTCCTCATCCCAAAACCCATTATCGCGATAAGCTCTTCCAGAACTCCAGTTTCGAGTATTACCTATGGTCCTTCTATGGCTGCACCGATACATTTTCTACATACTACCCTCTCTCTTGGCTAAATTGCGCTTCTGATCATTTGAATTACACGTTTGTTACGCTAACACGTAAGGGAGAATGGCCATTACCGAAGGATGGATCCTGTCATATGACCAGTACGATACCAGTTGATGAATTGAAGGTGGGAATCCCAAATCCAACCATTAAGAGCGTTGACTACAGGAAGCTCCTGAAGGATGGGTTCACATTGAACCGGACATTGTTGACCAACAAGAGTTGTGCCAAGTGCAAACACGGTGGATGCCGATGTGGTCGATCGAACGAGAAAGACTTTGTTTGTTATTGCTCTGATGGATCCAATCACGAAAAATGTGATGCTGGTAAGTTACCAGGACTCACTGCAATAATCAAATCCTTCGGCCTGATTTCCACTTTTATTGGTCAAGCGTAATCTCAGAACTTCCCGGTGTTTCGTCACTAGCGTCAATTTACGAATCTACATGTCTCAATGTCCTCAAAAATGTTGAATATTTATCATCTATTTTTTGCGGGCGATCCCTCGTACTGTGTCTGCTTTAATGTGGCAGGTAAAAGTAACAGCTTACTGAAGAAAGGAGCCATTTATAAGTAACATATCCTTTATTTCTTAGCCATGCATATGTATTAAAATCAAGACTTTTGGCACGGTGCATGCCTTCCAGAAATCAACATTCCTATTCATTTACCATTTACGAAGGAGCTTTCACTATAGAAATGAATGTTTCGTGTTTTATATATACTTAGTACTTCCTTTTGGTCACAGTTGCTTCATTCTGTCGAGTGGGTGCTGTTGCAATGGTCCTACCATATCTTTGAAAACGAAAATTTTGCGATCAGAAATCCATGGTTCCGTGGAGCAAGAAGATGAATGGGTTAGATCAATTTGAGGTCGTTTTCGAAAATCATGGTATGCCAATGCCGAGGAGATATTCTTATGCTGAGATCAAGAGAATGACCAACTCATTCAAAGAAAAGCTTGGCCAAGGAGGGTACGGATATATGTACAAAGGCAATCTCTGTAATTGTTGCCTTGTGGCAGTGAAAATCCTAAGCAAATTAAGAGGAGATGGTGAAGAATTCATTAATGAGGTAAACAGTATAAGTAGAACTTCCCATGTCAACATTGTTAGTCTGCTAGGTTTCTGCTTTCACAAAACCAAAAGGGCTTGTCTATGAGTATATGACCAAAGGATCTCTCGAGAAATTCATATACGAAGAGAACTACAGCAAACTAGGTCACCGCCACCTCGGATGGGACACCTTGTACCAAATCTCCCTAGGCATTGCTCAAGGGCTTGAATACTTGCACCGAGGCTGCAACTTGAGAATATTACACTTTGACATAAAGCCACACAACATTCTTCTCAACAAAAATTACCACCCCAAGATCTTTGATTTTTGCCTTGCAAAAATATGCCATCGAGATGAGAGCACCATCTCACTATTCGGTGCACGAGGGACCGTGGGGTTTATTGCCCTGGAAGTATTTTGCAGGATCATTGGTGGAATATCTCACAAATCAGATGCGTACAGCTTTGGGATGACAGTGCTCGGGATGGTCGGCGGGAGGAAAAACATAGTGGCAGGTGCCGATCGAAACAGCAAAGTATACTTCCCACATTGGATTCACAAGCGTCTCGAACTACAGGAAGAGCTTGGCCTGCAGAATATTGTGAATGAAGGAGACAGAGAGAAGGCTAGGAAGATGATAATAGTGAGCTTGTGGTGCATACAAACCAATCCTTCAAATAGGCCGACAATGAGTGAGGTGGTGGATAAGTTAAGAGGCAGTGTTGACTGCTTGCAAGTTCCTCCCAAGCCCTATTTGTCTTCTCCATCAAGATCATCACCAACCACTTCAATGTCCATGATTGTGTGAAAATTGTTTGGCAAGAATACTTTTATAACCACTTAGAGCTTTAAATTCCATGCAATGAGCGACTTGCATACAAAGATCGCTAGATAAGTGTAGTAGAATTTTCCAACTATTATTTGTTGAACGTATTGAAGTTGAAACTGACTCAAGTTATATAATGCCAAGTCATTAATTGTACAAAGAGCATCTTAACATGAATTTGCATCTAATGCAGCTCTATGTCAGTATTCAGTGTCAAGTTATGTCTGTATTAGCATAATCTACTAACCCTACAACCTGAATGTAGGATAGGACACTTTCCTGCCAATGGGAAGTAAAAGCATTATCCCCACAGAAGGCACCAAACATTTGCACCTCAACTTTGGAATGAAACAAACATGTTCGTGCTAACTATGCCTCACTGTCACCCAATCTACAGTAATCTTCTTGTTTAATCTCCCACAAATTTGGAAGCAGGATTGATTTTGATCAAGAGGGAAACAACAAAGACCATTCTTTTAAAACAGGACATGTAAATAGGATCAGGAAAGTACTGAATATTCGCTTCATGACCAAGACACGAGCTGGCAGTAAGTTGCATCGCTGAGCTGAATATTCGGAATGTGTTGTTTCTGCCATGCTTGTTTCATCTGCCTTCAGTTGTGGAAAGAGTAAAACTATTGGCAGGACATTTCTTCCGGCTTTGTCTGGAGGAACCGTGTCAGTGGCTGTTTGCCTTTCGGTGAATGCAGGTTTGCTCGGACTAGGAAGATCCGCAAGTTCACCATTAAGCATTGAAATAACAATTGAAATGGTAGGCCTATCTTTTGCAAGTTCTTGCGGACAGAGTAGCCCCACTTCTATGCTCCTTAAGCCCTCAACTTCGAACCATCTCACAGATATTTTTGAATACACTAGTACTGCTAGAACATCCTCTTCCTTCCACGGCAAAACTGAAGAATGAATTCAAGTCTGATTATTCTTTGAATTTGAGTTGATGGAAATAGATCGAGTTCTTTGTCGGTAACAGCTAAGGAATCCTAACAGGCTCAAGGATTGATCTTCCCCATTGAAGCTAGTGTTCTGTCTTCCACTTATGATCTCAGGCAATAGTACCCCGAAGCTAAAGATATCTGATTTTGCCGGAAACTGCCCTTCCATTACATATTCTGAAGCCATGTAACCACTGCATTTCATGAAACATGTCCATATTCCTTATGCATGCTATTAGGGAAAAGAAATTGGTCCTAGATTCATGATGAAAGAGGCACTAACTAGGTTCCCACAACTCTCACAATACCTGCTGGATCTTCTTTGTCCCCAAATATCCTACCCCTTCCAAAGTCTGAAATTTTTGGATTCTGCTCTCCATCCAACAGGATATTACTCGCCTTAAGATCTCTGTGAATTATACGTAGTCTAGAGTCCCGGTGAAGATATAGTAGGCCTCAACAAATTATATCAGCAATGTTAAGCCGTCTTCAGCAATCCAATTGCTCTTGTTTGAGTGGATCTGAACTAGGCAATAAAAGTGAAATGCATAAGAAGTACAAATGTAAACTGAAGAATGTGAAGTCTGTGCAATAGTATAGCCAGATGCTGCTTAAATGGCTAAAATTGACTTGGCATAAATTGGTTCTTGATGATAGACTTAACAAATAGAAATGCATCTAGACCCCTTGTTTGTCACGAACTCGTTATAATTTCGGGGTACAGTATGAGGACAATTTTGTATTGCCCCTAAATATTAGTACACTCATTCTTAATACCTATTATTTTCATCACTTTGTTGAATGCATGGACGTAAATGATTTTGCCTCACAAGTTATTTTATTAAACCTATGAATACATACTCCATGTTCAAAATAACCTGCGAGGGGGCGTTGTAACTCGTCGTAAACTATTGGTCAATCCGGTGTAACTAAGATTGTTGCTGTAAGATATGAGGGCACGTTGTAAGCTACTGCACTATCGTAAATTACTTACTCTAGTGATAAGTTAGTATCACTACCTTCTAAGCAGAGAATATGTTGGTAAGCTATTAATTTCAGTGGTAACTTACCATTCAAGTCGTTAAAATTTAGTTTTCAATTGTAAATTCTTATGAAAAAACCTGATAAGTTACTATTACATTGACAGTCCTAAGTCGGATCGTAAATCACTAACTCTAGTGATAACTTTTACTACATCAGAAGGTAGACCTATGTTGGTGAGCTAGTATTTTCAGTTAACTTACTATTTAAGCTATAAGATTCTGTTTTGAGTGGTAGATTTATAGAAAAAATTAATAAGTTACCATCACATTGATGGTATTAATTTTTTTTTTGGTAAAGAACATTGATGGTATTAATGGTATTCAGTTGAATCGTAAATTACATACCTGATAATAACTTACTATTTCTATCTTAAAAGGTGAAGCTATGTTCAGAAGCTAGTAGTTTCATTGTTAATTTACTATTAAAGCCATTTAGATTTAGCTTCATACTGTAAATCTATAAAACAAAAAAACATAACAGGTTACTACTATATTAATGATTGTAAGTCACTAACGCAAATTCGCAAATTATAATTGGTAACCTGACCAACATGTTAAAATTGCACAACACAACGGTTGAAAAATTACTATCAATGATAAAAATTTGTCATGACCTGCAGCCAACAAGAATGTCCTTTGACTTGAAAGACGCATTCTCATTTAGAAACCAGCGTGTTATCAAATTATATATCTCCATCCACACACACGCACACGCATATATATGTCGGCTGGTCGGTTATAATGTTAGAGTATCTATAATCTATCAAAAAGAATATGTACATCTCCAACTAACAACTAAATCTAGCAAACTCATTTTGGTCATATACAGTTGAGAAATATACCACTAACTAAATTCATAGCCAAAAATTCCTCTATCAAAAAGCCCCGGTGATAACACGAACGCTTTCGTTTTATTTGTTAAGGGTGTGCAAAAGAATCGGAAATTTATCGTCCACATTTGAACCGAACTGGCCTAGAATCGGTTGTTTCTATGGGGATTAGTTCAGTTCCCAATTCCAGATTTGGACCCGTTGATTTGGACCGGACTGATACATATAAATATATATTTAATTTCAGTCCTCACACCTTTTACAGTCCTCAAATGACATATATAAAAGACTATTACGCCTTTTACAGAAAGAAACCCTAGTCAGTCCATCTCCTCATCTCACGTTATCTCGCTCTCACGCCTTCAGCTCTCTCGCTTCATCTCGCTCTCGGTACGTCAGTCGCCTCCCCTCTCAGCAAGTCAGCTGAGCTCTCAATTTCACATCCGGCTCTCTATCGCAGCATCACGGCTGCGGCCTTGCCTCCGGCCCTCCCTAGCAGTCACGACCTCGACTCTCTCCTTGTCCATCATCCTTAATCTTCTGGTGTTGATTTTCTTTTAGGTCATTTTGTCTTTTTCTTTCGCCAAATTTTCTTAGGAGAAATATTCAGAGGAAAAAGTGGTCCTGAGCAGAGCGACCTCGCCTCCGGCCCTTCCTAGCAGCCACGACCTCGACTCCCTCTCCTTGTCCATCATCTTTAATCTTCGGGTTTTGATTTTCGTTTAGGCTATTTTGTCTTTTTCTTTCCCCAAATTTTTCTTAGGAGATATATTCAGAGGAAACAGTAGGTGAGCAACAACTTTCCCGGTAGAGCTATAGCTTTTGGATGGATTTTGGTTTTCTTTCAAGAAAAATTCAATCTTGTTGTTGGGTTTTTGTTTTCATGTCCGTAGAGATGATGATTGAAGTGTCTCTTCTCTCCAAATGAGTTTCTCTGTTCTCCTCCAGTCGAACCATGTCAGCGTGTCTTTCATATTTCTTTCTTTTTTCTTTAGTTGCCCCTAAAGATTTATCTCTGCTTTATGATTTTTGTGTGGAACGTATTCGAACGCTCTATGGTGTCATTGTGTTACTTTACTAAAATGGTGGGTGAGATCCTATCTTCACATTTCTTTACAATTTCACTTTCCTACCCAGGCTTCTCTTGATCATATCTCTCTCTCTCTCTCTCAAACTTGATGAGTTCCTTGGACCCACCCGATAATCGAATTTGATCGGTAGTCCGGTTTTTGGGTGGGTCTAGGAACCAGTCGGTGGTTCCCGATTCCAAGGTGGGAACTGCCAACCCTATAACTTATCATCTCTATTATTTGTCACTGATCGAGGAACCTGAAAAATATGTAAGACAAATGGAATTAACAATCACTCTCTCTCTCTCGAACTTGATGAGTTCCTTGGACCCACCCGATAATCGAATTTGATCGGTAGTCCGGTTTTTGGGTGGGTCTAGGAACCAGTCGGTGGTTCCCGATTCCAAGGTGGGAACTGCCAACCCTATAACTTATCATCTCTATTATTTGTCACTGATCGAGGAACCTGAAAAATATGTAAGACAAATGGAATTAACAATCACGTTAAATCTCTTCTAAGCAAATTGAGTAACCACTATTCATATTTAAGACACAAGAATGTAATTCATCTACACCAATTCTAGAATATACCAAACTTACAAGATCAAAATGAATTATATATCATTCCAACGTAACTATATTCATAGTAGAAATACCTATTTCATCAATAATATTAAAACAAGTATCAATGGTCAGTCCACTAATTAATCTCGTTAAATCACATGTCAATTGTTCATTCCATTGACCAATCTTGTGCTCAAGTATTTAGCTATGATCATGCTTAACACCCTGTGATGAATGCGATCAAGATTCCTCCTTAGTCTTGGCTAGGTTTTTCACTTGTATTGCTGATGGCTGGTTCACAAGGATATGCATATCCATAAACCCCTTCATAAGCTCACAAAGACACTGAATATCAACATGAACCCACAATATCCTTCAAAATCCACAAAACTAATCTAGAATCTATATTATAAATCGGTTTCACAAGCCAAAACTTATTATCTTTCGCAACTCAGTTCATCTGCTAGAAATACTTCTCAAATCATTTCAGAATTCATTTTACAAACCAGATTCGCAAAGCAATATGTGTATATCATTTCACAATACCTTTTCTAAAACTATTCTCAAACCATAGTAAAAAGTAGTAAATGCTTAATTTAGACTTCTATGCAACAAAAATATCATTTGATAATTCATACTGTATATAATTTATATTGCTTTCAAAATATGAGTTTATAAATTCGAATAAGAGATAACACCATTCACCTGGAATGTGCAAAACCAAACAATGTAGCTATATGAGCCGACGATCTCGTAATCCTATTAATCTCGGCGTCACAACTAAGTAAAACATCAGCTCAACGACGAATCAACTAAACTAAGGTTAATCGCTAACAAAATAACTCCTACTCATCAACAAATTGCTCGCCCAAAGCAGATATTCAAAGTTATATGTGGAGCTCGAGCGAAAAGCTTTAGAATTTCACTGCGACTAAACTATTACTTCAATCAACTCTTGTCAAACCCTACGGCTTCACAATGCCCTAATCTATGATTTCTATGTAATGTAAGTATAATGTGGCCCACATGATGTTATGAATTAATGGTTTAATAAATATTTAAGTGTTAAAACGTATTGGCTATGAAAAATAGATGAAAATGTGTAATTCTATTGAGAAGTTAAAGTTCCTGCGAAAATGTGCAATTTTTATGAAGTGGGATATGCTTTGATGGAAGGTATCACTTGAAGGGGTATATATAAATAAAGACTGGTCTTCTCTCAGCCAATGATAACTTACGAAAACAATGTTGTATTTTTATTCTCTATCGATAAGATACGTTAAGAGAAAAGTGGGTTAAGGGAGAGAAATCATATTTCTTCATTTCTTCCATTTTTTGCAATAATTATCTTCAAGGGAAACGCTGTGGATAAATATATGTCTCCATCCCTCTTATTGTGAAAATCATGAAGATCTAAGATCTTAAATTTCATAAATTTTCCGCATAACAGGATTACGTTATAACTTATAGTTGGTATCAGAGCGAGGTTTAGGATTTCATGATTTTTTGATTATGGTTTCTGGGTTTGGATTCGCCAAATGATGTTGGTATTTTTGTTATAAATCAAAGTGGTTGAAATGATTTTTTGTTCCGATTCATTTCGTCGAATCTTGGACCTGTGTGATGGTGCCGACGTGGTCTCGAAAACCCACTCGTTAATTTGGTCGGAGATGGGCTGTTGGAAGAGACCTCGATGACAGAAGGCGTGGTGGAATAGGACACAAAAAAAATGAATGGACGCGATGAAGAAGGCGCGCGGAAGCCACACGCTCTGTAGTTGCAGACGCGTGGATCCACACGCCAAGTGCGTGACGCACACCATGAAGGAACTGGCACGTGTGACGCATGCGCTTGCGCATGCATAGGCGTGTGTACTGCAAGCTCCTGCTACACTCTCCGCCGGTTATTTACGGTTCTGCCCTTCTCCGCATGATTTTATGGTTCTGCCCTTGATCATTTTATTTACTGTTTTGCCATTGATAGAATTATTTACCATTTTGCCACTGGCTGCTGAATTTACGGTTTTGCCCCTATCGATTCTGATTTTATAGCTTTGCCTTTATACATTAATTTACGGTTTTACCCTCAGCATCCAATTTGGTAAATGTTTGTGAATGAAATAATTATAGTGTTTTACAATTTCAAGAATTCAATTATGAGTGGTTTGTTAGTCACCAAAGTGGCCGAACCATAATGTCTTGAATTTTTGAAATTGTATAATGTTTCTTTAAATTACCCATGATTAATTGATGCTATGATTGGAATTGATATATTACATATCCTTATTAGTGTTATGGGTATATTGAAGTTCATTATTATAAGGACTTAGGGATTGACCCAAAGGTAAATCAATTTCTTATAATTCATGAACATAATAGTTGGTAATTAATATGTCTTGTTAAAATTTGTTTATATATCCAAAGATATCAAAAAAAAATTTTATGGGGTGTATTTATAATTACCAAATAAAAGTTATTAGCATTATTGTGGTTTATTGTATGTTTGTATATTATAGGATCAAGCGAGGGAGAACTATGATATATATGTAATGTTTCATTTGAATATGATAATGTGATATTCTCAAAGCATTATTGTATGAGTATATTCTTGTATATTTAAAGTATATGTATCTGTTTCTCTTCATTCGTGTGCTTCGTCTGTTTCTTTATTCAATGAAATGAATTTCCTTGATTGGAGTGAACAAGTCTAATTTCACCTAGGTGTCTTGGATCTTGATTTAGCACTTCAAATTAAGAAACTGGATGCTATTACTAATGAGAGCAGCGATAATGAAAAGTCTTTCCATTAAACTTGGGAAAGATCGAACAGATTAAACTTAATATTTATGTGAATGATAGTTGCAAACAACTTAAAGACAACTCTTCCCAAAATTGACAATGCTAAGGAATTTATGAAATTTGTGGAAGAGCGTTCTCAAACTGCTGATAAGTCACTAGCCAGTACATTGATCAGTACTTTGACCACCATGAAATATGATGGTTCATGTACCATGCATGAACATGTACTAGAGATGACAAACTTAGCGGCAAAATTAAGGACTTTGGGAATGAACGTGGATGAGTACTTTTTAGTACTTTTCATACTTAATTCCTTGCCTCATGAACAATATGGGCCATTTCAAATGAATTACAACACTATAAAGGACAAGTGGAATGTAAATGAATTGGCCAATATACTTGTTCAAGAGGAAACAAGGATAAAGAATCAAAAGGCTCTTCTAAGGCTTCTCAAATCCACAAGAAGGAACACAATTTTATTAAGTGTCACTTTTGCAATAAAATTGGATACTTGAAGAAAGATTGTCTCAAGCATAAAGCTTGGTTTGAAAAGAAAGGTAAGCCTTGTGCTTTAGTATGTTTTGAATCAAACTTTATTGAAGTTCCTCATAATACTTGGTGGATTGATTCTGGTGCCGCCACTCATGTTTCAAATACGATGCAAGGATTTCTTTTGATCCAAACCATAAAGTCAAATGAGAATTATGTGCCCACGGGGAATAGAAACAAAGCTCCAGTTGAAGGAATTGGCACTTATCATTTGATCTTAGATATTGGGCATTATTTGCATTTGTTTCAAACCTTTATGTACCTACCTTTTCCTGCAATTTAGTTTTTTTGCCAAAACTTGATGTAGCGGGATTCTCTTTTAAGTTTGTTTATGGATCTTTCAGTTTGTATAAGAATAATAATCTTATTGGAACTGGAGTTTTATGTGATGGTATCTACAAGTTTAAACTTAATAATGCTTTTGCTGAGACCTTAATGACCTTGCATCATAATGTTGGCACTAAATGCAGTTTAGTGGATGAGAATTTTGCTTACATGTAGCATAAATGTTTGGATCATATATCTAAAGAAAGAATGCAAAGATTAGTGAAGAATGAAATTTTTCCAAATTTGGATTTTACTTATCTTGGAGTGTGTATTGATTGTATTAAGGGTAAACAAACAAAACACACTAAGAAACGTGCCACAAGAAGCACAGAGCTTCTTGAAATTATACACGCCGATATATGTGGTCCTTTTGATGTTCCATCTTTCAGTGAAGAAAGTTATTTTTATTACTTTTATTGATAATTTTTCACGTTATGGTTATATTTATCTATTGCATGATAAATCTAAATCAGTGAATGCACTTGAGGTGTATATTAAAGAGGTTGAAAGGCAATTAGATAAAAAAGTGAAAATAGTAAGGTCAGATAGAGGTGGTGAATATTATGAAAGTATGATGAATCGGGACAATGTTTGGGTCCATTTGCTAAATTCCTTGAAAGACATGATATTTGTGCTCAATACATAATACCAGGTACACCACAACAAAATGGTGTAGCAGAAGAGCAAAATCGTACCTTAATGGAAAGGGTTAATACCACGAAAAATCCTAAATTGATACATCTGTGACAATTTTATCCTGAACTATTTTTTTGATCACAAAAAACCTCAAACTGGTACACCTATGACAAATTTACCTCGAACTATTTTTTTTGACCACCAAAAACCCCAAATTGGTATACTTGTGACAATTTTACCTCAAACTATTTATTTGACCACCAAAAACCCTACACCGATATACCTGTGACAATTTTACAACCGAACTAATTTTTTGACCACTAAAAACCCCAAATTGGTACATTTGTGACAAATTTACCCTCTTTTAGTGTCCGTTAAATTATATTAATATCACAAAAAATCACAAATTGGTAAACTTGTGACAAACAAAGGGGTAAAACCCAAAATCGGTACACATGTCAATTACGAAGTGTCATTAAACTTCGCAATTTGACATTAAAATTTAACGGAAACTAACGAAGAGTAAATTTGTTACAAGTGTACCAGTTTGGGGTTTTTGGTAGCTAAAAAATTAGTTCGGGGGTAAAATTGTCATAGATATACTAGCGTGGGGTTTTTTATGGTAAAAAAATAGTTCGAGGTAAAATTGTCACAGGTATACCAATTTAGGATTTTTTGTAGTCAAAAAAATAATTTGGGGTAAATTTGTCATAAGTGTACCAGTTTGGGTTTTTTCATGGTATTAACCTTAATGGAAATGATTAGAAGTATGATGAATTATTCATCTCTACCCTTATCATTATGGATGTATGCTTTAAAGACTTTTATGTATTTATTAAACAGGATTCCTAGTAAGGTAGTTCCAAAGACTCCCTTTGAACTGTGAACAGGAATGAAACCTAGTTTACAACACCTACATGTTTGGGGTTGTCCAGTAGAATAAGAATTTACAATTCACATCAAAAGAAACTGAATTTAAGAACAACCAGTGGTTACTTCATTGGTTATGCAGAGAGATCCAAAGGGTATAGATTTTACTGTCCTAATCATAGTACAAGAATTGTTGAATTTGAAAATGTTAGGTTCATTGAAAATGTTGACAATAGTAGGAGTAAACGAATGCGCGATGTTTGCATTCAAGAAGTTAGGGTGGAAGTTCCTCTACCCAAAACTTCTAAAGTTGTTGTTCCTGATATTATAGTTCAACCCAACAATAATCAAGAACAACAAATTAATGATCAAACACTCCATAATGAAAATGTCAATATTGAACCTACAGTGGTTGAGCCACAAGAAATAACATTAAGAAAATCTCAAAGAGAAAGGAGGTCGGCTATTTCTAATGACTACGTGGTTTATCTACAAGAGTCATAAATTAACTTAGGAATTGGTAATGATTCAGGTTTTAGTTTCATAAGCCATGAAATGTGTTGATTCTACTAAATGGTTCAATGCCATGGAAGAAGACTTAAACTCTATGGATCAAAATCAAGTTTGGAATCTCGTTGAATTGCTTGAAGGGTGAAAAAAGGTCAAGTATAAATGGGTCTTTAAGACCAAGGGCGACTCAAAAGGTGATATCAAACGATATAAGACCAAATTTGTTGCTAAAGGTTTTACTCAGAAAGAAGCCATTGACTATAAGGTCCCACCTGAGTAGCGCTGCTGGAGCACGCACTCTTCCTCTCGCAAAAGGTTGAGTGTTCGAATCCCGGACGACGCAGGGTGACTTAAACTGGTGGCACGTGTGTGGTGGCTAGCACGTGTCGCCCCCAGGGTTTACTCCCCGGCTGTCGGCCGTGCGGGGGTTCCCTGGGTTATCAAAAAAAAAAAAAAGACTATAAGGAGATATTTTCACTAGTCTCCAAAAAAGACTCACTTAGAATTATTATGGCTTTAGTGGCTCATTACGATTTAGAATTACACCAAATGGATATTAAAACTGCCTTTCTTAATGGGAATTTAGAGGAAGAAGTTTATATGGACCAACTAGAGGGCATTTCAAAGGGCAAGTTTATTGATAAACATGGTGTGTAAGTTAAAGAAGTCAATATATGAACTTAAATAAGCTTCTCGACAATGATATCTTAAGTTTAATGATACCATAACTTCTTTTGGATTTAAGGAAAATACTATTGATCGGTGTATATACATGAAGGTTAGTGAGAGCAAGTTTATTTTTTTAGTTTTGTATGTTGATGACCTTTTGCTTGCTACTAATGATCTTGGTTTGTTACATGAAATCAATAAATTTCTCTCTAAAAATTTTGAAATCAAAAATAAGGGAGAGGCAACGTATGTGATAGGAATAGAAATATTCCGTGATAGATCACAAACGATTATTAGGGTTGTCTCATAAAGCATATATTGATAAAATTTTAGAGAGTTTAATATGGCTAAATGTTCAGTAGGAGCAGTTCCAATTCAGAAAGGTGACAAATTTAGTATTATGCAATGTCTGAAAAATGAATTGGAACAAGAATGAATGAAAAGTATTTCTTATGCATCTGTTGTCGGAATCTTAATGTATACTCAAACTTGCACTAGACTAGACATTAGTTTTACTATCGGAATGCTGGGCAGGTATCAAAGTAACCCAAGATTAGATCATTGGAAAGCTGCAAAAAAGTTCTCAGATACTTGCAAGGAACGAAGAATCACATGCTCACTTATAAAAAATCTGATCATCTTGAGGTGATTGGAAAATCAAATTCAGACTTAGCCGAATGTACTGATAATAGAAAATCAACTTTTGGTTACTTGTATCTTTTGGCTGGAGGCACAATTTCATGGAAAAGTGCAAAACAGTAAGTTATTGCTACATCTATTATGGAGGCCGAGTTTGTGGCATGCTTTGAGGCCACTATTGTAACATCCCGAGTTTTGACCCATTTTTGGGATATATAAAACGCTGATTTGTCAGTGTGCTTATAGTAAAATCTCGCCCGAGAATTAATCACTCTCGATTATTATTTTAAATTAGAGATTTCGCTAGAATCGCACTCGATCGAATTTTGTCGTTATTTAGACCCCGAACATGGCAATCGATTTTTGGGAGTTTCGGGACGAAATAAATTGGACGGTGTCGATATTATTATGGCCAACGTCGAGATTATCAGGGATAGTGAAAAAGTGAATTTTTGACTAGGTGCGAATTTGGACTGGTAAACCTCCCTCGTAGTGTGTCGGAGATTATTTTATTTTGGTCATTTGCCCTAGATTATTATTTGGGATTTTTGTGGACCGTCGGACCATTTTCCGAATCTAAATCGGGACTCTTAGGTCGATTTTTGGTTTAAACCGTGTCCTTTGGATCGCGCCTATAAAATATTAATCAGTCATTTTCCCTCCTTTTTCTCTCTTTCTCTCTTCTCTCTCTGCCGTGCTGTCCCCTCCGCGCGTCTCTTCCTCTCTCCTTTTCTCTCTCTTTCTTTCCTCTTTCTCTCTCTCCCCTTCCCCTCTGCCGTGCGTGTTCCCCATGCACGCTCACGTCCCCTCAGCCATCCTTCATGCAGACCAACCCCCCTCTCTCTTCTCTCTCCTTCTCTCTTTTCCTCCTTCCTTCTTCTCTCTCTTCCCTCTTCCTTCCTTCTTCTCCGGCCCAATTGCTTCCGCGCCTGGCTCTGCTTCGTTCTGCTTCGCTCGTCCTACTCGTCGACCGCCGCTCGAGCTCGCCGCCGCGTCGTGCCGCCTCGCCGACGTCGCCAGCGAGCTCCGCCGCCATCGCCGCCCACTAGCCTCTCCGATCGCCCCTTCCTCCTCTTCTGCGCGCACGACAGTGAGCTCGTCGCCGCTGCTCACCGCGCCCATCGCCGCCCCAGTTGCGACCGACCGTCGCTACCGTCGCCCCTGCCACGTCGACCGTCGCTGGCGCCGCCGCGAGACCAGCCCCTCGCCTCTCTCTTCCCCGGCCTCCTCTCGGTCCGGTTTCACTCAAGTCCGGCCAGCCGCACTTCGCCACCCGCCAGCCAGCTCGCCGTCGCCGCCGCTGGCCAGCTCGCTGTCGCCGGCTCGTCCGGTTAGCCGCCACTTCCTCTCAGCCTCTTCGTTTCCCCCTCTCTCTCTCTATCTCTCTCTCACCCTCGACTATCTCTCTCTCGTTCCAGCTCGCCCCGCCGTCCGCCGGTCGACCGTCCAGCCTCGCCGCCGCCCTCGCCGACCACCTCACCCTCGCCGTTCCTCTCTCCACCGCCCACATCCCCCTTCCACAGCAGCTCCTCTGTTTTGGCTGAGGAGAACGCGAGTCCCGCCTACGCCGTCGTGACCGCCGGCTTGCCCCCGGAGCGCCACCGTCGATTCTCACCGCTTGCCGGTAATCGACCGCCCGCTCCCGTCGCCTCAAGATAATATTAGGCAAGTAAAAATCCCTAAACTCCGAAGTAGCCTAATTGTGCAATTTAGAGGTAAATTTAGGGTTAATTAAGCTAATTTGTGGTTTAATTGAATGCATATGTATGCGGGCTGATTAGGGGACTAAATTAGGACTTAATAAGGCTGTTTAGGTGCGATTTAGTGATCAATTGAGGGCTGTTCGGGTACCGTTCATACTAGAACCGAAAATGCATTGTTTGCCCAAGGCGAGAGTTAATTGGTTTAATGTAATGATTGCTTGAAATTGGGCGTGCCGATAATGTCTTGAATTGGTCGAATGGTGAATAATCTTACTTGGCACATGTTAGCATTAACGATTAACTCGGGTCCCCTGGCTTGTGATTCGCGTATCATGTTGAGGTACGACTGAAATTGGGTGAATGATGTACATGTTGACGTCTTTCAAACTGTGGGCCTTCGGGTCGTTTTAAAATGTGGCCTTCGGGTCGGGCCTTCGGGTCGGAATATATTGTGACCTTCGGGTCGGAATATATTGTGACCTTTGGGTCGGA
The DNA here is from genome assembly GCA_031216285.1 of Syzygium syzygioides. Lineage (NCBI taxonomy): Eukaryota > Viridiplantae > Streptophyta > Magnoliopsida > Myrtales > Myrtaceae > Syzygium > Syzygium syzygioides. Next base: position 36,852,737 of record CM062243.1, read on the forward strand.
ATAAACCGTGGCCTTCGGGTTGGGCCTTCGGGTCGGCATAAATTGTGGCCTTAGGGTCGGGCCTTCGGGTCGGAATAAACGGTGGCCTTCGGGTCAGGCCTTCGGGTCGGCATAAATTGTGGCCTTAGGGTCAATGTAATGGCATATGATTTATATGGTGTTAAAAGTTTAACTTGCAGGGCGGGGTATTGAAATTGGACTATGGGCCCGAGTGAATTTATATTGATTGATATACTGGTTCATTGAATTATGTGTTTTATTTATCCTCTGGAGGTGCACATTAGCCTAGTTTAGGATTAGGGACTATTACTTGCTGAGTTTTTCTCACGGTTGTGGTTAAACCGAATTTTCAGATCCCCGGCCATGAACTTCGACGATGCACCATTACGCTTTGGGATTCCCCACCATATAGAGCGTACACTGACTGTTCACCCCGTGGGGAATGGGGAAGAGTACTATAGACACTATACTTTAGTATGGATAGACGTAGGATTACCTCATCTCGAGACTCATGAGTACCTAGCATAGTGTTTTCGAGATCGTTTTGGGGACGAGTTCGGTCCCATTAGGTCTGCTGATGTTCCGTTCGTGGGAGAGGGTCAGTTAGATATCCAGTGTCCGGATGGCGATATAGTGGATGTTGATATGGGTTGTAATCCCGACTCTGAGGTCAAGTATGAAATCGTGGAGGATGAGGAAGAGCACGAGGAGCTTGGTGGATTAGCCTTTGAGCCGGAAGTAGTGGATCCTATCCCAGAGCAGGCGGACCATTATGCCCATGAGCCCATGGACGTAGACGGATACGAGGAGCAGGATCCTGAGCCGGAGACAGAGTCGGAAGCCATGAGTTCTGAGGAGGACCAAGAGCAGCTCGAGAGTTCGTTAGAGTCGTCGGGTTCTGATCCTAACTGGGTACCGTAGATTAGATGTCAGTGTAGAAGTGAGGGCCACCACTTTTTGACTGTAGCCCTTCCCGAGAGATAGCTTTGATATCCCTAGGTCACCGATCCCTTTTTTGCTTCGTGGCCCTTTTGATGTACCTTTTTGTTGACAAAGGGATATTATATTTAAGTTTGTAAAGAATGTATATTTTGGTTTAATAGATTGTAATTTGTTATCGCTTGCTATTTATGGTTGCTTTTAAAATGTCTGGGTGTATATATGTATATTATATATACGTCGTTTCTGCTTGTGCCTGTTTTCTCTGATTTGGGTTTTCGGGTCTCTGTGACGTAATCCTGGGAGCGTCACACTCTTTTCGATCTATACGCGGATGTTCATGCCTCGAGGGGTACGGGGCGTGACATCCCCGTCCGAATTGGTATCAGAGCAAGGACAGCTCAGTCCAATTTAGCTAAACCCTGGAGTGACAAGGAGGAGTGACCATGGGTAGCTATAGGGTGACCTAGTGTGCTAAGTACGCCTCCAGATTGTTTGTGTTGGAGTGTTGTGGTGACTATTTGAATCAGTATTGTGCAGGTGCGGCGGGACTCAAGATAAGTGTGCAAGTCCTTGGGTAAAATTCTATGCCGTTGTGCTAGTCGCATGTTGAGTGTTTGATTGCTTTTGTATTGATACCTGTCTAGGACTTAGATCGGTTAATTGGTTTAGGTCTCTAATTCCTGAATGGAATTATAACAGGTAGTTAAGCACTCAGATTTAGAAGGATGAACAGCGAAGGAGGAAGTGTGGGTAGAGTCCCAAGGAGGGGCACAGGAAGAGGAACCAGAGGTGGAGGTCGTGCTCAAGTTAGAACAGTAGAAGACCTCACGATGGGTGTTAGGGCAGTAGGAAACCCTGGAGTTGACGTCAGAGCTGCAGTTGACCCCAAAATGGAACAAGTGATCGAAACTCTAAGGGAAATAGGGACTGTTATGGGCAGACAGGCCCAAGAAAGAGCAACAGTCATTGCTGAGGCTGCAGCAGCCGCTACCATCAACGGGAATCAAGCCCAAGCCCAGCAAGCCCAAGCCCAACCAACGGTAGCAGCTAGACCGATACACCAGTTGGTGGAACAGTTTCTTAAATTGAAACCGCCCAAGTTCACGAGCAGAGGAGACCCAGAAACCGCCCCACGTTGGGTGGAAGAGTTAGAGAAAACCTTTGACTTGTTGGGGTGTACTGAGACAGAAAAGATTTCGTTGGCGACTTACCAGCTGCAAGATAATGCCCATGACTGGTGGAAGGCAGTTAAGGATAGAGTATTCCTAGAAAATATGGAACAGACTTGGGCAATATTTATCGAGCATTTCTATGGACAATACTTCTCGAAGAGTGCCTAGGAGAAGAAGATGGCAGAGTTCATGAGACTTCGTCAGGGGTCGATGATAGTAGTTCAGTACGAAGCAGAGTTCACAAGACTATCCAGATTTGCCCCAAGGATGGTTGAGAATCCACTAGATAAGGCTCGAAGGTTCCGAGATGGACTGAAGCCGGATCTTCGCACCCAAATGCTTTTGTTGAATATCAGAGATTACAGGGAACTGTATGAACGAGCCCAAGTCATGGAGAGAGATCAAATGGAAAGAGCAGCGGCATCGGGTTCAAGGTTTAATCAGAATCGGGACAATCGTCGTTTTGGAAAGAAACCGATGACCGACAATAGACGATTTGTTCCGCCACCGAGAAAGAATATAGGGAAACCTAGTCAGACGCAAAATAGATTTGGAGCTTGTTTCCGTTGCGGGAGTTTGGGACACCAGATAAAGAATTGCCCCCAGCAACGATTTTCGGGGTCCCCAGGACAACAGCAGCAGCCCAGGGTGGGAAGTTAGACCGGAAATCCCCCACCAGCTATCTGGGCAAGCCATCGGCACAGGGACGTGTATACGCGATGGCGCGTAAGGATGCCGAGGACGCGCCAGGCGTGGTCACAGGTACCATTTCTCTCTGTGATCATGCTGCCTATGCGTTATTTGATCCTGGGGCAACCCATTCGTTTATTTCCGAGCAGTTTGTTAGATTGGTTGGTCTGGAACCTGTACTACTTGAAAATATGTTATGCGTGACGACCCCACTGCACGATAGGGTGTTAGTATCATTGGGGTGCTTGGATTGTAAAATTGTGATTGGGAATGTAGAGGAAAGGATTGATTTAGCTGTGTTAGCCATGTATGATTTCGATGTGATCATCGGAATGGATTGGCTGACTAAGCAAAAAGCCGTTATGGATTGCGGCAATTGGTCGGTCCAATTCAATCCGATTGGACATCCTAGGTTTGAATTTCAGGGAAACCGAGGAGGGACCTCAATCCCGTGGATTTCCTCGGTAGAGGCAACTAAGATGCTTGAGGAAGGTTGTGACGGATATTTGGTTAATGTGAAGGATCCGACTTTAGTGGAACCTAAGCTGGCGGAAATCCCTGTAGTGTGCAATTTCCCCGAGGTATTTCCTCAGGAATTGCCAGGCTTACCGCCAGAGCGGGAAGTGGAATTTGTAATAGAATTGGCCCCAGATACTGAGCTAATTTCTAAGGCCCCGTATCGGATGTCTTTATCGGAATTGAAGGAACTGAAAGTCCAGATGTAGGAATTATTAGACAAAGGGTTTATTCGTCCCAATGCGTCTCCATGGGGAGCACCAGTCCTGTTTGTGAGGAAAAAGGACGGGACGTTGAGGTTATGTATAGACTATCGACAGTTGAATCAGGTGACTATAAAGAATAAGTACCCACTGCCAAGGATCGACGACTTGTTTGATCAATTACAATGAGCGTCAGTGTTCTCCAAGATTGATCTACGAACCGGGTATTATCAGTTAAGAATTCGGAAGAAGGATATACCCAAGACTGCATTTAGAACGAGGTACGAGCATTATGAGTTTATGGTCATGCCATTCGGTTTGACAAATGCCCCCGCAGCTTTCATGGATCTAATGAACAGAGTTTTTAAGGAATTCCTGAACCAGTTCGTCATTGTATTCATTGATGATATTTTAGTATATTCAAGGAGTCCGGTAGAACATGAAATACATTTGACGGAGGTACTACGAACGTTGAGAGAACACGTGCTTTATGCAAAATTCAGTAAGTGCGAATTCTAGCTTAGCAAGGTAGCATTCCTTGGACATATTGTATCGGGAGAAGGAATATCTGTAGATCTGACTAAGATTGAGGCAGTGCTTAAGTGGCCCAGACCGACATCAGTGACGAAAATCAAGAGTTTCTTGGGATTAGCCGGGTACTATCGACATTTTGTAGAAGCATTCTCGTCGATAGCCATGCCACTAACGCAATTATTAAAAAAAGAAATTAAGTTTGAATGGGATGACAAATGCGAACGAAGTTTTCAGGAACTTAAGCACAAACTGACAACAGCTCCAGTTTTAATTATTCCATCTGGACCTGGTGGATTCGAGGTGTACAGTGATGCTTCGCTCAGAGGACTTGGTTATGTGTTAATGCAGCATGGGAAGGTAGTTGCATATGCATCATGTCAGTTAAGGCCACACGAGTTGAACTATCCAACGCATGACCTAGAGTTGGCTGCCATTGTTTTTGCTCTCAAAATCCGGAGACACTATTTATACGGGGAAAAGTTCCAGATTTATACGGATCACCAGAGTCTCAAATACCTGTTTTTTGCAGAAACAGTTGAATATGAGACAGCGTAGATGGATGGAACTTCTGAAAGATTATGATTGCGACATCATGTACCATCCAGGAAAGGTGAATCGAGTGGCGGATGCTCTAAGTCGCAAATCGAGTATGGCACACCTATTGATCAAGGAGTGGACATTGCTGGAAACACTTCGAGACTCAGAGTTTAAATTTGAGTTAAGCCAAGTGTCGAATCTGCTAGCCACTTTGAGGATCGAGCCGGAGATTCAGACCAAGATTAAGGCTCTGCAGTCCACGGATCAGGGGATTCAGAAAATCGTGGAAATGGATGCCACTATAAGGAAGCCAGATTTCCAAGTGTCAGAGGGTGGAATCCTAAAATTTAGAGGACGATGATGTGTACCTGACGATATTGAGCTTAAGGAAGAGATACTAAGAGAAGCCCATCGTAGCAATTACAGTATGCACCCGGGCAGCACGAAAATGTATCAAAATCTACGGCAACATTACTGGTGGAACGGAATGAAAATAGATGTGGCCAGGTACGTGGCTAAGTGCTTGACATGTCAGCAGGTAAAGGCACAACACTGTAAACCTGGAGGACTGCTGCGATCGTTGGAGATTCCCGAGTAGTAATGGGAACACATCACCATGGACTTCGTGACCGAATTACCGAGAAGCCAGAGAGGGCATGACTCCATTTGGGTAATCGTAGATCGACTTACAAAGTCGGCACATTTCTTAGCAGTACGAAAGGATTTTGAACTGGAAAGGTACGCAGAACTGTACATGAGACAAATTGTTAGACTGTATGGAGTACTGGTAACAATTACATCGGATCGTGACCCGAGGTTTACGGCAAATTTATGGAAAAATCTTCAAACGGCCTCGGGAACAAAGGTGCAGTTTAGCATAGCCTACCATCCATAGACTGACGGGCAATCAGAAAGGACGATACAGACCCTCGAGGATATGTTGACGGCTTGTGTATTGGATTTCCAAGGTAAATGGGAAAAACAGCTGCATTTAGTGGAGTTTGCATATAATAACAGCTATCAGCAGAGTATCTAAATGGCCCCATTTGAAGCTTTATACGGCAGGGCATGTAGGACTCCAATGTGCTGGGATGAAGTAGGAGAACGAAGCATTACAGGCCCAGATTTGGTGCAACAAACAGTGAAAGCTGTCGAGGTTATCCGAGAAAGGCTAAAGACAGCCCAAAGTCGACAGAAAAGCTATGCCGATCGGAGACGACGACCTTTGGAATTCCAAGTTGGAGACCATGTCTTTCTAAAGGTGTCGCCTATGAAAGGGTTATCCCGATTTGACAAGAAAGGGAAGCTGAGTCCAAGGTTTGTCGGACCATTCGAGATTCTAGAGAAGATTGGCGATATGGCATATAGACTTGCGCTGCCACCTAACTTATCCCAGGTACACAATGTCTTCCATGTGTCGATGTTAAGAAAGTATGAACCAGATCTGACGCATATTCTAAGGTATGAAGAAATAGATGTGGACGACAGGGTGTCGTACATGGAGAGACTAGTCAGAATTAAAGATTGGAAAGACCGGGTACTGCGGAATAAGATAATCCCGATGGTCAAGGTAGTCTAGGAGCACCACGGGACAAAAGGCGCAACATGGGAAAGCAAGGAAATGATGCGGCATCAATACCCCCATCTGTTTGAGTAGTTGGTTGGATTGTAAATTTCGATGACGAAATTTTTGTAAGGGGGGAAGAATTGTAACATCCTGAGTTTCAACCCATTTTTGGGATTTATAAAACGCGTGATTTGTCAGTGTGCTTATAGTAAAATCTCGCCCGAGAACTGATCTCTCGGTTATTATTTTAAATTAGAGATTTCACTAGAATCGCACTCGATCGAATTTTGTCGTTATTTAGACCCCGAACATGGCAATCGATTTTTGGGAGTTTCGGGACGAAATAAATTGGACGGTGTCGATATTATTATGGCCAACGTTGAGATTATCAGGGATAGTGAAAAAGTGAATTTTTGACTAGGTGCGAATTTGGACTGGTAAACCTCCCTCGTAGTGTGTCGGAGATTATTTTATTTTGATCATTTGCCCTAGATTATTATTTGGGATTTTTGTGGACCGTTAGACCATTTTCCGAACCTAAATCGGGACTGTTAGGTCGATTTTTGGTTTAAACTGTGTCCTTTGGATCACGCCTATAAAATATTAATCAGTCATTTTCCCTCCTTTTTCTCTCTTTCTCTCTCCTCTCTCTCTCTGCCGTGCTGTCCCTTCGCGTGTCTCTTCCTCTCTTTCCTTTTCTCTCTCTTTCTTTCCTCTCTCTCTCTCTCCCCTCCCCCTCTGCCGTGCGTGTTCCCCATGCACGCTCACGTCCCCTCAGCCATCCTTCATGCAGACCAACCCCCCTCTCTCTTCTCTCTCCTTCTCTCTCCTTCTCTCTCCTTCTCTCTTTTCCTCCTTCCTTCTTCTCTCTCCTCCCTCTTCCTTCCTTTTTCTCCGGCCCAACTGCTTCCGCGCCTGGCTTTGCTTCGTTCTGCTTTGCCCGTCCTACTCGCCGACCGCCGCCCGAGCTCGCCGCCGCGTCGTGCCGCCCCGCCGATGTCGCTAGCGAGCTCCGCCGCCGTCGCCGCGCCCATCGCCGCCCCAACCACACCCGACCGTCGTTACCGTCGCCCCTGCCGAGTCGACCGTCGCTGGCGTCGCCGCAAGACCAGCCCCTCGTCTCTCTCTTCCCCGGCCTCCTCCTGGTCCGGTTCCGCTCAAGTCTGGCCAGCCGCCCTTCGCCACCCGCATGCCGGCTCTCCGTCGCCGCCGCCGGCCAGCCCGCTGTCGCCGGCTCGTCTGGTCAGCCGCCACTTCCCCTCAGCCTCTCCGTTTCTCCCCTCTCTCTCTCTCTCTCACCCCCGACTATCTCTCTCTCGTTCCAGCTCGCCTCGCCGCCCGCCGGTCGACCGTCCAGCCTCGCCGCCGCCCTCGCCGACCGCCTCACCCTCGCCGTTCCCCTCTCCATCGCCCACAGCCCCCTCCCACAGCAGCTCCTCTGTTTTGGCCGAGGAGAACGTGAGTCCCGCCGGCGTCGTCGTGACCGCCGGCTTGCCCCCGGAGCGCCGCCGTCGATTCTCACCGCTTGCCGGTAATCGACCGCCCGCTCCCGTCGCCTCAAGATAATATTAGGCAAGTAAAAATCCTTAAACCCCGAATTAGCCTAATTGTGCAATTTATAGGTAAATTTAGGGTTAATTAAACTAATTTGTGGTTTAATTGAGTGCGTATGTATGCGGGCTGATTAGGAGACTAAATTGGGACTTAATAAGGCTGTTTAGATGCGATTTAGTGATCAATTGAGGGCTGTTCGGGTACCGTTCATACTAGAACCGAAAATGCATGGTTTGCCCCAGGCGAGAGTTAATTGGTTTAATGTAATGATTGCTTGAAATTGGGCGTGCCGATAATGTCTTGAATTGGTCGAATGGTGAATAATCTTACTTGGCACATGTTAGCATTAACGATTAACTTGGGTCCCCTGGCTTGTGATTCGCGTATCATGTTGAGGTACGACTGAAATTGGGTGCATGATGTACATGTTGACGTCTTTCAAATTGTAGGCCTTCGGGTCGTTTTAAAATGTGGCCTTCGGGTCGGGCCTTCGGGTCGGAATATATTGTGACCTTCGGGTCGGAATATATTGTGACCTTCGGGTCGGAATAAACTGTGGCCTTCGAGTCGGGCCTTCGGGTCAGAATATATTGTGACCTTCGGGTCGGGCCTTCGGGTCGAAATAAACTGTGGCCTTCGGGTCGAGCCTTCGGATCGGAATATATTATGACCTTCGGGTCGGGCCTTCGGGTCGGAATAAATTGTGGCCTTCGGGTCGGAATATATTGTGACCTTCGGGTCAGGCCTTCGGGTCGGGTCGGGCCTTCGGGTCGAAATAAATTGTGACCTTCGGATCGGGCTTTCGGGTCGGAATAAATTGTGACCTTTGGGTCGGGCCTTCGGGTCGGAATATATTGTGGCCTTCGGGTCGGGCCTTCGGGTCGAAATATATTGTGACCTTCGGGTTGGGCCTTCGGGTCGGAATAAACCGTGGCCTTCGGGTCGGGCCTTCGGGTGGGCATAAATTGTGGCCTTAGGGTCGATGTAATGGCATATGATTTATATGGTGTTAAAAGTTTAACTTGCAGGGCGGGGTATTGAAATTGGCCTATGGGCCTGAGTGAATTTATATTGATTGATATACTGGTTCATTGAATTATGTGTTTTATTTACCCTCTGGAGGTGCACATTAGCCTAGTTTAGGATTAGGGACTATTACTTGCTGAGTTTTTCTCACGGTTGTGGTTAAACCGAATTTTCAGATCCCCGGCCATGAACTTCGACGATGCACCGTTACACTTTAGGATTCCCCACCATATAGAGCGTACGCTGACTGTTCACCCCGTGGGGAATGGGGAAGAGTACTATAGACACTATACTTTAGTATGGATAGACGTAGGATTACCTCATCTCGAGACTCATGAGTACCTAGCATGGTGTTTTCGGGATCGTTTTGGGGACGAGTTTGGTCCCATTAGGTCTGCTGATGTTCCGTTCGTGGGAGAGGATCAGTTAGATATCCAGTGTCCGGATGGCGATATAGTGGATGTTGATATGGGCGGTAATCCCGACTCTGAGGTCGAGTATGAAATCGTGGAGGATGAGGAAGAGCACGAGGAGCTTGGTGGATTAGCCTTTGAGCCGGAAGTAGTGGATCCTGTCCCAGAGCAGGCGGACCATTATGCCCCTGAGCCCATGGACGTAGACAGATACGAGGAGCAGGATCCTGAGTCGGAGACAGAGTCGGATGCCATGAGTTTTGAGGAGGACCAAAAAGTATGTGGTTTTTTTTTTTCGTTATCCTCTTGTCAAGGATCCGCTTGAGGGGATATGTGAAAATGGGAGTGAACTCTTGGAATAACTTGTCAATCGGTCTTCACATATCAAAGAGGTAAAGTGATGGATGACATAGCTCCCTTGAGTGTCTCTGCCTGGCTCTTCTCGAAAGTCTCCTACTGTTCTAGTCTTCTTGTCCACTATCCAAGTCAAAGGCCGTGTTTGAGCAGTTGAGACCACTAGACTAGGAGAAGGAATTGCCAATAACAAGGGCCTTCTTTTCACTTTCACATGAGGAATCAATCAGCTTCTTCTTCTTCTTCTTCATGCTGTTCCATATTATTCTAGAGCATTGATACCCAAAAAAGAAAAAAATTCGTACTTTCCAGACTAAAACCAGATCGAAATTCCAAGATGGGTCTACACTGCGCTTACATGCGAGGCTTAGTTTGCACGGCGTTCTGCATCTTCTTCATTACCATCTTAGAAGATCCTGTCATGTCGTCTGAGGATGAAGCATCATATGAAGTGTGCGAACCCCGCAAATGTGGAGGCAACCGTCTAAACATAAGCTATCCCTTTTATATTCCTGGAGAAAGAAGAGATTTATGCGGTTACCCTGGATTTGAGATCACTTGTGAAGGAACAAAAACTATGTATGGTCCCTACTCAGTTAAAAGCATCTCCTACAATGAGAGTTCCATTGAACTAGTAAGCCAAAGGGATACTTCTTGCTCTCTTCCTCTTCCCTTCGTCCGTTTACTTCCTGAAAATGTCTTCCTAAACAAGACTGCTTCTCTTCATAAACTATGGTTCTTCTATAACTGCACCAGCACTTCTTTTCCCTTCCCAACATCCCTTGTGAATTGTACTTCTAACGTCACATACAACAGCTCTGTTGCTTTACTTCCAAATGGCACTTTCCAAGCACAGTCTTCTGGATCCTGCTCATCATTTGCGGTGGTACCAGTACAACTGGAGGGAGGGTTCTTGAATCAAACCATCGAAGATGTTGACTACGAGGAGTTGTTGGAGAAAGGGCTCCATTTAAAATGGGATTTATTAACTAACAAGAGTTGCATCGGTTGTCAAGAAAGTGGAGGCCGATGTGGACGATTACGAGACACAGACTTTCTGTGCTATTGCCCACATGGATTCAGTCATCCCAAGGACTGCAATAGTGGCAGCGGTAAGGTTTTTAAAGCTATGAATTAACGGTTCATGCAAATAGTTCATCATAAATTACTCTCGTTTTTGAACACTGAACAGCATGTGGTTATCATGATGGGACGAATCTTATAACTATCAGGAGGAAGATGAACGCAGAGCTTTATCAATTGTATCATCTCTCTTTTCCAGCCTATTCACCTGGCCGACTCCACTCTCTCAGCTCTAAAAGCCAAATGAGAGCTAAAATTCACTATGTAATCCACTCTCTCATTTCTGTGAGATCAATAGATACGACTCTTGTTTGGCAATAAAATGCACAAGGAGTTGACACACCTCACTATTAATGGCAAACATAAGTTTACCCCACTTTGTGTTGGGAACTTGCAGTCATTCTCGTTGGGTAGGTTGTGCATATATTTTATATGAAATAGGATTTGGATGAAAGTACCGTGGCTATTTAGGTATCCTTTCCCTCAATTGACCTATCTGCTTTTTCAACTTCGATGCAGGAAAAGGACGTTGGTGGAAGATAGGACTAGGTAATTTCCTTTTCTGTAGTTATCACATTGGCTATGCTGACCAGAACAAACCAGTATAATTAGGATAATCTGCTCACAGGTTGACATGATAGAACAAAAGAAACAGGATCACCTTATTGCAGGAGTATCCTTTCTGGTTTTTACTGCAAACCAATCTCCCAATGCTGATCAATTCAAAGTCAGTTGTACCTTAATCTTCTTACTCCGTCTTAAGAGCTCAACTATCTGTCCATGCTTCCAGCCAACATAATCCATATGTCCTAAGAAGTGGCACAAAAGTTGAAAGAATTTTCCTATATAGGACTCGGGTTAATTATCTGCTGGTGCATCAGGTATTGGAATCGGAAGCTTGGCCATCATTCTGTTGTCCTATATGATCCACTTGAAGAGGAAGACTGCTTCTTTGAAGTTCGATTTGAGAAACAGTACCTCACATCCTCACTCCAATTCAGACATGTAAGAGAGCAATGTCTACTCGGAAGTCCCCATTTTCACCAGTACCGAACTTGAAGAAGCCACAAATAACTTCTCTGCATCCAACGAACTTGGAGACGGAGGTTTTGGAACTGTTTACTACGGTGAGAAAATGTTCCTTCACTACTCCTCCAAGGGATCCTCAACTGAAAAGACATTTTCTACAATGTTCTTAACAGGAAAACTTCGAGATGGGCGGGAAGTAGCAGTGAAGCGCCTATACGAGCGTAACCATAACTACCAGAGGGTAAAGCAGATCATGAATGAGGTAGAGATCCTAACCCGTTTGCAACACAAAAACCTTGTGTCTCTGTACGGTTCAACATCTTGCCACAGCTGTGAGCTTCTACTTGTCTATGAGTACATCTCAAATGGTACTGTTGCTGACCATATCCACGGCCAGCGAGCAAACTCTTCTACTACATTGCCTTGGCAAATCTGTATGGACATAGCCATAGAGACTGCCACTGCATTGGCTTACCTCCATGCATCTGACATTGTCCACCGTGATGTGAAAACAAATAACATCCTTCTCGACAAGAATTTTGGGGTTAAAGTTGCGGATTTTGGGCTTTCGAGGCTATTCCCCAATGATGTCTCTCACATCTCAACAGCTCCTCAAGGGACTCCAGGTTATGTGGATCCCGAGTACCATCAGTGCTACCAGCTCACGGAGAAGAGTGATGTCTATAGCTTCGGAGTTGTTCTAGTCGAGCTTGTATCATCCAAGCCAGCTGTGGACACAAGCAGAGAAAGGCATGAGATTAATTTGGCCAACTTCGCTATTAACAAGATTCAAAAATGCGCGTTTGGGGAATTGATCGACCCAAATCTAGGATTTGAGTTTGATAGCGAAATCAATAGGATGACAACTTCGGTGGCCGAGCTAGCTTTCCGGTGCTTGCAACTGGACAAGGAAATGAGACCTCCCATGGATGAGGTTTTGGAGGAACTGAAGGCGATCGCATGCAATGAGAATGCTGCGGACATTTTTGTTGATGCGGATAAAGGTGAAGGTGTCCTTGCTCCATCTCCTCCTGATTATGACAATTCCCAGCTACTGAAGAATATGTGGTCGACCCATTCTCCAGTTTCTGTGACTCAAAAATGGGGTAGCAGCAGCAGTTCTGCTCCTGGTGTTGATGGTTAGAGTATCCATGTAGCCGTTTGTCACATAGTGTACATACGTGAATGCAAGTGAGCAGTTGTATATGTTGAGACGTTACTGATTTAAGTGCTGGGTCGAAATCTGAAGGTATGAACATGGTAATAAAGCACTTTTGTCAATCTAGCTTACACATGATATTGAACCATATAGAGGTTATTTAGTTTGACTGTTGTTTCGTACTACATAAGAAGTATCCAACACGACACATGGATATATTTGTTGGCTGAAAAAAAGAACAGCATATAAATATGAGCAGATTCAACACATAGATAACAATTATAGGGAAAGTCTTCAGAGACCATCTTTCTCTATGGTTGGTTGTGACTTGTACTGAACTTCTGTGATACAATCATTCAAACTTATGACCATGGTGACTTGACATATGACAAGATGCATATCAGGTCCCTTGCCGAAGTGAACATGGGGGTGGAAAAGGGAAAGAGGGAAATGGCCATTAAGGTCATTGCTCGATTCAAAGTTCTCTCCACTCGTACTAATCCGCCCACACTCTTTTTCTTCTCTGCAGGATCAGGAGATTAGATACCTTGGATCGCAAATCCAAGTTTGTCTATGGTTCAATTCGATGTTGTACAAAGGAAAATTATTCTGATAAGACGTTCCTCAATAATATCATCACGACTCTCAAAGTCAAGCATGGTCATAATACCAAACCAAATACAACGAGTGGTAATCAAAATAAAGATACTAATGAACAGAGGGTCCAATAGTAGGTAGAACTGAATGTTCTTTCCATTACCCCCTTAATTGAAAGAGGCTGGAGAAAATTTTTGGAGGGGAAACTTGGAGAGTGGCAATAAGGGTGACTTATCCGTCAATTCATTTCAATTTGGTTAGACTCCTTTACTTGAAGGGAACAATATTGTTCTCTCCGGTTAATTGATAATCTCAATTTTAAGTTGCCCATGTAATTTTGGGATTTTCGCAGGAATTGAGTACCTAGAAAGGAGAATACTCATCGCTAATAGTTTCAATGCAATCATTAGATCAAAATGCCACTAGCCGCAACCGCAACCTTTCCTTGGAAATATCCTCAATGAGACATCTTCAAGAATTTTCCGTATTCTCTTCTAGCGATTGTCGTCCTGTGAGCCATTTGGATAGACCATGCATAAAGTCATGTGCAGCCCACGGAGGACGCAGAAACAATTGGTTCTCTATTGGTAGGGCAGGCTTGGATAGGAGGACAGGTTTAGAAATAAACATTCGAGTACAAGTCCTATCCAAAACGGAACAAAACTTTTGGCTTTCCCTTAACTGCCCTTAGATTCTTGGAAAAAATTGAACCCCCAAACATCCATGCAAGGGACACAAATATAAGACAATGGCCTAACTGGATATAGATTAATGGCTAGTGCTAGCAGTCTTAATCACAGGCAAAATGGATTCTCCACACATTTGGCGAGACTCTAGTCTGGTTATTACTCCACTGCTACTATAGTACTATACTCTTCTTCTCTTTAGGCACATTCTCTTAAGCATGTGATCAGCTAGTGGCATTGCTTGACAATATCAGCAGACGTACGTAACTGCATTTCGCACCAAATAAGCTCTAAGTGAGGGTATCAGTTTGAAAACTTTAATTGACATAATCACTGGCTCAAACACTGCCTTCTTACCGCTAACATTGCTGTGACTATTCAGAGAGTAGTTCTTACATCTTCTCAAGGGACTTATCAAATGGATATAAGAGCCGCTTATAGGCCAATCGGCCTATGATCTAACTGAGCAATTTCTATTGCAACTCATCAACTTGTCTTATAATCATTTCCTTTCTTTCCCTCCCCTTTATAATTATTTGTTTCATTTCATGACTTGTGTTTCTTTGTGGAATCTCCCTCTTTTTATGGATTCCATTGTAGTTATACCCAAGTTTTTTTTTTACCCAAGCCTTTTTTAGGACAAAAATCACCAAAAACTCTAAACTATGCCCACCGTGACACATTCACTATAAATTTTTTCTATGGCACAAAAAAATCCCTAACTTGTACATTCATGACACATTTAACTTTCTTCAAAGTTCCTTCAATGGAAACATTTGAAAATCTACCTACTTGGACGCCATAAAGCAAACAGTATTGACATGGCACCTACATAATTTAAGTGATATAAAAACATTATTTTGGTTAAAAAATCATCTAACGAAATCTTGATGGAAGGTAAATATGTCGCATAGGTACAGGTTTTAAGTTTTTTATGTTAAAAGAAAAAGTTTGGAATAAATATGTTACCGTGGCCATAATTTGGGGTTTTTGATGTCACAAAAAACGGGTAAATGTATCACATTGAGAATGGTTTGGAGTTTTTTTTCCTTTTTTCATACTTGTTAATATGCATTTTTCTTCTTTTTTTTTTCTTTTCTATTTCTTTTTTCTCACCGTCTTCCTCCTAGTAGTGAGAACACCCAAAACACAATCAAAGATCCGTCTACCAGATCATCAAAGCATGAACATATATTCATCTCTGTTAATCTACCTATACTTGTTATCAAACGTCCACCGTTGTCCACTACAGAGTCATCAATATACGTCGGCCACAGCCAGATGCAGAGAACAAAAACAGGGACATGATCGGATAAAAGGATGTGATGAACAAACCGGAACAATTGAGCTTAAATATTAACCCTCAGACTGTCAATTTTTGAGCAGATCCTCACCGATGACCATCATTGAACGCCGCAGGAAGACATATAAACACCGAGCAAACACAATCAAAAAGAAATTGCTCAAATTTGGTCTCGGTGGAAATAAAATGCGGTAGAAAATCATGCTTAGCCATCAACAAAAAGTTGCATCCACGTGTGACATACCATTATACACTCGAAACAGGTCGGGATCAAGGACTAATCTATACGGGCTCAGTTCAGGCATTTTGTCGAACATATGGTGGGCAACTTAGTTTCTTAGGTTAAATATAAGTTTACCGTATCGATTCATTTCATCCCATCACAATAAGCACCAACAGAGACCTAAATCATCAACCCAGCCTCGATCATTTCAGATTTTGGATTGACAATATATGAAGTCCCAGTTTCTGTTTTCATTCTAAAACTATCACCGAGAGTATCAAATAATGAACTCACCTTTATCAAGCTTGATTTCTAGCTCCGAACAGTGATGAGAAAATCAAATCCAAGCGAGGACGATCTGGAAATGTCACCAATGAGGGTGGGAAGTTATATTGAAGGATTAAACCCGAGGATAACTTCCGCGAATTTCCCGGTCGTGGAACAGGGAAGAAGCAGAGCAGGAAAAGGCGCAAATCCGGAATGCTGAGTAGTGAAAGAATTCTCAGCAATCGGAGGCAGCGTCGTCTCCGAATGAGGTCGAAAGTTGAAACCGCTCGAAGCTCTCAGTCGCTGCAAAGGAACGGAGCACTTCTGATGCTCGCAGAAATCGGTGATGGCGAAGATGACCTACGGATCACGCCATTAACAAAACCTTCCCATATCTCTTTTCTATCAAGCTTTTTTGAAGGAAAAAGAAAAAAAAATTGAATTTAAAATTTTGAACAAAAATATAAAAAAAATTAGTAAAAATATCCATGGCAGCGTGGTCAATTTAGTTGGGTGGACTTGAAAAGGGTTTATGGCACAATTAAAAGGTTTTTAACAAAAATAAAATAAATTTATGATTTTTTTTATAATTTTTCTTACTAAATAAATAGCATAAATCAAATCTCAATGTCTTTATAGGATAAGGTTTACTCAAACGGTTCAAGAGCTTGTACTGAAAACCAAAACCTCTTTTTTATCACTTTTTCGTTTGTTATGTATTTATTAATTTTTTTGATTGATTTATTTTGATTATTATTTGCCATTTTTTATTTTTGTACTTTTGCAAGAATAAATTCTTGAATTGTCGACCGAAATTCTAGGTATCAACAAAACACTCTCAAAGAGACTTTCTTGATAGGCCAATAGTTTTTGTTGTTCATGCTCATTGTGCTTGGTATTTACCTTTTTGGAATTTTTCACTATTTCCTAGAACTAACTCCTGCTGCTTCTTTGAATTAATTTTCAAACGGAGACCTCTAATTTCAAAGACCCACTGATTTTCTTTTCTTGAACTTATTTTCCTAATCTAGCTTAGTTGGTTTGATTTCAATAAGCATAACAGGGGATAAAAGTTTTTTAGTTTATATTTTTGTTTTTCATTATCCTCTTGTAAAGGATCCAACTTGGGGGGATATATGAAAATAGGAGTCTACTCTTGCAATAACTTGTCAATCGGGGCAAGATTTGTGCAAGTTCACTAATTGCAGGTCTTCACATTTTGCCGACCTATCATCAAGGAGGTGAAGTGATGGACGACATTACTCCCTTAGGTGTCTCCACCTGGCTCTTCTCAAAAGTTTGTTGACAAAAGGATACTATAAGTGTCATAAATTGTGTACGGCGCTTACTTTAGCGTAAAAAATTTTCGTCCGCTCACTTAAGTGTCAAATCGGAAGAAAAATGATCACTTAAGTGCCAAAAAATTTTTTTGGATCACTTCAATGTTAAAATTTTTGACAAACGATCACTTAAGTACTAAAATTTTTTAAAAATGATCATTTAAGTGCTAAAATTTTTGAAAAACGATCATTTAAGTGCTAATATCCGATGAGCCACATCAGCTTTAGAAATTTAAAAAAAATGCCACATCGGATTTCTGACGAAAAATTATGTGTGGCATCAGAGTTGACACTTAAGTGATCGTTTTTCAAAAATTTTAGCATTAAAGTGACCAAAAAAAAACTTATAGCACCAAAATGAGCACCATACACAACTTATGGTATTTGTAGTGTTCTTTTGCCGTCTCTTGTTCTGGTCTTGCCGTCCTCTTTCCAAGTCAACTACCGTGTTTAAGCAGCTGTTCTCACAAGACCAGCGGAGGGAATTGCCAATAACAAGGGCCTTCTTTTTCACTTTCACGTGATGAATCAAACAACTTCTTCTCCTTATTCTTTTTCTTCTTCTTCTCTATGCTGTTCCATTCCATTCTAAAGCATTGATATCCCAAAAAAGAAAAAATAAAAAAGAAACTTCCTATGTTCCTGAGTAAAACCATATCAAAATCCCGGAATGGGTCTACATTCCGCTCACACGCAAGGCTTAGTTTGCATAGCGTTATGCATCTTTTTCATTGCCATCTTAGAAGATCCTATCGCTTCGTCGTCGGATGAAGTGTCATGTGCAAACCCCGCAGGTGTAGGGGCAACCGTCTGAACATAAGCTATCCCTTTTATATTGATAGAGGAGGAAGAGAATTATGCGGTTACCCTGGATTTGAGCTCAATTGTAAAGGAACAAAAACTATGTATGGTCCCTCCCCGGTTAAAAGCATCTCCTACAATGAGAGTTCCATCCATCTAGTAAGCTGAAGGGATAATTCTTGCTCTGTTCCTCCTCCCTTCAATTTACTTCCCGTAAACGTCTTCCTAAAGAAGAGTGATTCTCTTCATAAATTATGGTTCTTCTATAACTGCATCAACACTTCTTTTCCCTTGCCAATATCCCCTGTGAATTGTGCTTATAACGTCACATACAACGGCTCTGTTGCTTTACTTGCTAGTGGCACTCTCCTTCCGCCAAGTCTTGTCTGCCGGTCATTTGCAGTGGTACCAGTACAACTGGAGGGAGGGTTCTCTAATCCAACTATCAAAGATGTCGACTACAAGGAGTTGTTGGAGAACGGGTTCCGGTTAAAATGGGATTTATTAACTAACAAGAGTTGTTCTGGTTGTCAAGACAGTGGAGGCCGATGTGGACGATCACCAGACAGACTTCCTGTGCTATTGCCCACTTGGAGCCAATCCCTGGGACTGCAATAGTGGCCCCAGTAAGGTTTTTAGAATTAGGAATTAATGGTTCATGCAATAAGTTTGTCATAAATTATTCTCTTCCCTGCACAAAATGCGGTTATTAGGATGAAACAAATTGTATACCTGTTGGGAAGAATATGCACGCCGAGCTTTATTAATTATAGCATCTCCCTTCGGCCTATCCACGTGGCCTGTTCAGCTGGCCTCCTCCACTCTCTCAACTCTAACAGCCCAAATCAAGGCTGGAATTAAGTATATAATCCTTGAAATGTTATAGCGTCCGAAGATGTTTCTTTTGCTTGTAGCTCCGCTTCTACAAATAAAAGCAATCTTCACTACACTTCACACTCTATTCGCTAATTACATATGCTTACACTTCTACAGAAAAATACAATTAAGTACACAGCTTCTACACACAAGAACAACAAGAAGACAAATACTCGGAGCATAGACTCTTGCTCGTTTCCCCCTAACTCTACTACTTCCTTGGGTTGAATTTATAGACATGAGATCTCAAAAGACACTTTTAAGTTCAAATCCTACAAGTAGCCGTTGATTCTGTCATCTATAGCCATTGAACTCACTCTGCAGCTCCATAGAGAGAGTTTCCTGAAGTTTCCAATTCTGCTTCTACGACAACTTGTCATCCTTTATTGTCTGCACAAATATGGCAAACTTTATGAGGATTCCAATACTTAATATCAGTTGTATAATACCAATTTGAATTCAAATTACATTGATAAAGAGTACGCATCTTGCTTTCATGATTGTAGAGGCTCTTAGTAGAACCAATACTCTGTCTATAGCGAGAACACCTTCTAAAATCAGGACCGTTTAAGCTTCTAGGTACCCAAGCTTGTTTTGGCCTTTCATGACTCTTCTTTTCGACACACATTGGAGCTTTTATTTGGCCACATATTTGAGCGCCCTTTTCAGCTGATATTGAGATTTGTCAGAGGAAAAAACGTAAAACGTGCGGGCTTGCTTTAATTTCTCCTTTTGTTAGCACAATAATGACTCCATATGCCAAGTCCAAAGCTTTGAAAATAAGCTCCAAGTTAAGCCCCTCTTATTAATCGCACAATAGAGAGGAGCTCAATACAGAAGAGAGAGAAGCTTTGAACAGAGAATACACTATCTGATGAGCGCACGAAGAGGAGCTTAACACAAGTTAAGAGAGACGCTTAAAACACCGTGGATTTTGTGCAGAGTTATACATCCAATAAAGGTATTTTAGTTGTGAGGCAATTCTTGTGATTTATTTTATCGAGAAATTACGTCAGGCTACATAATGTGGGATTAGGTGTAATTTAGAATTGGAAAACACTTGAGCATGAAAGTATTATAATTGTGTAATTCTCCAATTGATTATACGGTTAATTCTAGCTAGCTCTCCCCATGGAGTAGGTATTGACATTCGGACCGAATCACGTAAATCTCTTTTATTCTTTATTGTTCATCATTTTATTTCTCTTTTAGTTTCATTCTCTCTCGCTCTTGATTTAATTGTAACGATCTAGTCAATTTTCGCACTCGATTCTACTATGATTGGTATTAGAGTTAAGACTTTGCAATTATGTTTGGAGCGAAACTAAAAATTGAAAAATTTTACAAGAGTAACAACTTTGGTTTGTAAAGCATTGAGATGCTTGCACTATTAACAACTTTGGGTTGGATGGCAAGGTTAAGCTCATGGGGAGCGCAAAGAGTACAAACCCGTTGAACCTATTGAATGAGTTGTTAATAGATGTGGCCAACGAGAGGAATACGGCACATTGGTGGGCAAAACTTCAAGCCCTCCATGTAATAAATGATTTGAATAATCACGTATATATGTTGAAGATGATGTTTCAATTTCGAAATGCTAAAGGCACTTCCACCATGACCCACCTAAAGAAGTTTAACAAACTCATGATGGATTTGAAGAATATCGGTGAGATCCTAACTGACGAAAACCAAGGCATGATGTTATTGGCATCTCCACCAAAATCATGGGAGCAATTTACTAATTCACTGTTACATAGGAGTACTACTATTACCTCAAAAGAGGTTTAAATTGCTTTATTCTCAAAGAAGTGACGGATTAAGTTGCAAGACAACGGTCTAGCGCAACGCATAGCGTCGGGATTAACGATTCATGATAGAGATACACATTAGGGGCCTAGCGATAGAGGCAAAAGAAGGTCGAAGCCGCGACCTAGAAAATCTAAGGGTTGCGTGAAGTGTTTTGAGTGTCATAAGGAGGGGCATATAAGAAGATATTGTCCAAAGTTGAGACATGAAGGCAGTGGGCAAAATGCCACAAGTAGTGTGGGAATTGTTATGGAGGAGAGCACTAATGATGCAGAGGTCATCTTGTGTGACTATCATTCATTAGGAGACGAATCGATTCTAGATTCAAGGTGTTCCTATCATATGACTTCCCATGAAAACTAATTTACTACTTACCAGACTGCAGATGGAAGTATAACTCTGATGAGGAAAAACATAGCATTCAAGGTTGTGGGGATGGGGACAATTCGGATTGCAATGCACAGTGGGGTAGAGCACACATTGACAAATGTAAGGTATCTATCGGAGCTCAAGAAAAAACATATTTCTCTAGAGACACTCAATAACATCATATGCAAGTACACTACCGAAGGTAAAGTGCCGAATATTTCTCGAAGTGCCATAATATTGATGAAAGGGAATAAGGTGAACTCTCACTAACATCTATTGGGAGGGACAATGACCTAAGCTGTAGTAGTTTCATTAGGTAAGTTAGACTCAAACTTGACTCAATTATGGTATATGTGATTGGGGCATAGGAGTGAAACAAGTGTGACGATGCTGAGTGAGAATTGGTAGCTGAAAGGTTAGAAGATAGGAAAGCTAGAATTGTGTGAGCACTGCATCTTTATAAAGTAGAGCCCAATTAAACTTCAACCAAGCAAACGATTGAATACATTCATTTAGACATCTAAGCCCCGTCTCTTATTCCTTCAAAAGGAGATGCTTGACATCTGCCGACATTCATCATTGATTACTCAAGGAAGATATAGGTATATAATCCAAAGCACAAATCTGAGGTGTTCGATCAATTTAAGGAGTTTAATGCATTGATTGAGAAGTAGTCAGGTAAATATAGGGAGAAGAATACTAGAAGTGCCAAAAGTTATGTACAGTGCTTACTTTAGTGGCAAAAGTTTCTTTTTGGATCACTTAAGTGCCAAATCGGAGGAAAAATGATCATTTAACTGCCAATTTCGGCTAATTGATTACGTGGCATTTATAATTAAAATTTTTAACATAACTTGACATATATTTTTAAAAAATTCATTCCACGTGGACATCCCAAACGACATCACATAATCCAACTGGCACTAAAATGATCATTTTTTAACAACGATAGCACTGAAGTGTTCATTTTAAACAAAATTTGACACTCAAACGATCACTATTTACAACTTTTTGATAGCGTCATTTATGGGCTATATGCTGCCTGGGCACACCGGTGAGCCACGTGGGACTTAAAAATTAATAAAATATTACCACGTCAGATTTCTAGCAATCCAGATCAGATATGGCACTTAATTGATCATTTTTTAACAAAGGTGGCACTTAAGTGATCCGAAATAAACTTTTGGTACTAAAGTAAACGTCGTACACAACTTTTGGCACTTCTAATATCCTTATCCCAATAAATATATCAAATGCCTTCAAAACAATAACATTATGGTATGATTTTACCAAGTTTGCCGAAAAGAAGGGATTATGAGACATAGAATAATGATCATGCCCCACGGTAGAATAGCATTGCAAACATAAGAACAAAACTCTATTGGAGTGAGATTGGTGCATGCTTTCAGATGCAGGACTAGGTAAGGAATTTTGGGCTGAAGTAGTAAACACGATTTGTTACCAGGTAAATCAATCTCCATCATATGCTATAGGGTGGTAGACTTCTGAGGAAGTATCGTTTAAAAACCTGCTGACTACTCTAGATTATGAATATTCAATTTGTCTTGCATATGCTCATGTGAGTAATGGTAAATGTGAGCCGATGGCAAATATGTGCATATTTCTAGGTTATATGCATGGGTTGAAAAGCTACCAACCGTGGTGCACTAAGCTTAGATCACCTGGTCTTCTAGTTAGCAAAGATGTGATCTTTGACGAAACTTCTATGCTTTGATAGAGGAGTTTTAACACACAACTAGCAAGGCAAACAAATCATGATATCAAATAGTGAGGTGGAGCCTCTAGGGGCCTCAAAAGTAATAAAGGTTGAGACTACAGATGAGGTGAAGTCGTTGATACACAAGAACCCGCACAGCTGCAGCATAGTATAGTCACGGGTAGACATAGAAGACAAATTGAATCACCGGTAGATTATGGTTATTCTAATATTGCTTATCCATTAACCATAGGTGATGAGGTGGAGATAGATGGGCCTTTGTCTTACTATGAAGTGATGGCTAGTGTTGAGTCGTCGTATTGGCTAGTGCCTATAAGTGAAGGATGGAATCATTCGATCGAAATCAAACATGGGAGCTGGTCAATACCCAAAGGCTAGAAGATTGTCAAGTGCAAATGGGTGGTCCACAAATGGAAGGAATACATTCTTGATATCAAGGTAGCAAAGTATTAGGCTAGACTTGTTGTGAAAGGGGTATACTTAATGGGACGATATTGATTACCATGAGATGTTCTCTCCAATGACAAGACATACTTCTATTCGAATATTATTTGCCTTAGTTTCTCCACAAGATCTCGAGTTAGAGTAGCTAAATTTGAAAACAATGTTTCTTCGCAATGAGTTGAAGGAGTGGACTTTCATGAGGCAGTAAAGTTATTTGTTATTTTGGGTAAGGAAGATCATGTTTGCTTATTAAAGAAGTCTTTATATGGACTAAAATAATCTCCTAGGAAAGTGGTATGAGTGTTTTGATGTTGCACAGCTAGTCAGGACTATTTAAAAAGTCAGTTTGATACCTATGTTTACTTTAAGTGATTGGAGGATGGGTTTGATTTATCTGTTATTAAATGCTGATTACATGTTGATAGCAACTAAACATATGCCTAATGTTGATTTGTTGAAGTTGGTGGTTGAGTAGTAATTTTGAGTGAAAGATTTGGATGCTACTAAGAAGAAATCATCTATAGAGATTTTGCATGATAAAGCTGTTGGAGTGTTGCGTCTATCTCAAAAGAATTATATTGAGAAGATTGGGGTACGTTTTAACATGCAGTCAACTAAATCTGTTGAGTAAACTCTTTGCCAACTACTTTAAACTTTCTAATAAATTATCACCACAGACAAAAGAGGAAGAGGAGGAGCAATGCCATGTGTTTCTTACTCTAGATTAGTGGGTAGTATTGTGTATGCCATGGTATGCACTAGGCTAGACATTTCACAAGCTGTAACATTGTTAGCCGTTACATGAAGCATCCTAATAAAACTCATTGGGAAGCAATGGAGCGGATCCTCATATATCTAAAGGGGACAATAAATGTTGATATAGTGTACCGAAAGGACGGAAATGATAGTGAAACCAAAGGATAAGTGGATTCAGATCAAACCATTGATTTGGATGAATGCAAATCTTTAGTAGGGTACACGTTTACTCTAGAAGGTGGTGTAGTGAGTTGGAGGGCATCCTATAGGATGATGTTGCCTTGTCTTTGAACAAGGCAAAGTATATGATACTAACCTTTATAGTGAAGAGGGTAATATAGCTAAGAGATTTTCTCTCGGATTTTGGTTAGGAGCATAAAAGTGTTGTCGTACACTATAAAAACCAAGGCCCAATATATCTAGCTGAGAATCTAATTTATCATGAGCAGGCGTAACATATTAAGTACCATTCCATTCAAGATGTTGTGGCAAAAGGTAAGGTTGTTATGAAAAAGATCACGATAGTAGAGAACCAGGCGGACATGATGCTAAAACTTGTTCCTTTGCCAAAGCTCAAGTTTTGCCTAAACTCAATTGACGTTTGTGGAGACTGAGTGCCCATCAGTGGCATTAGAAGAATTGGTATGGATGATAAGCACTATTATTTGGCTGTAAACATCAAGTTAATGTGGAGAATTGTTAAATATTCATGAGTTTAAGCTCGTGTATACAATCCGACTCAAGTCGGCGGATGTAGATCTGTTCGTAATGTATGAAGGAGTTCGGAAGTGTGACAGGAGTGGTCTACGTTGGTCATAATTTTTTTACCACCTCTATGAGGAAAGAAATCCCAAAAAATTTCTTAGAGGGTTTGTTCCTTTTGGCCTTTCACGGCTCTAAGTTTGGACACCCGTTGGAGCTTTCATTTGGCCACATATTTGAGCTCTAGCTGCAATTGACGTTTGTCACAGAAGATCAGAAAAGCATGCAACCCTCTTGTTTGTCTTCTTCCATTAGCACAGTGATGACTCCCATATGCCAAGTCAAACTCTCTCAAAAGGAGCTCCAAGTTGTGCTCCTCTTATTAATTGCACCATGGAGAGAAGCACAATATAAAAGAGAGGAGCTATAAACGAAAAATACACTCTGATGAGCACACGAAGAGGAGATTAATACAAGCTAAAAAGAGAGACTGTCTAAAAACCGTGAAATATGTGCAGAGAGTTACATGAGGAAATTCTGGTGATTTATTTTATTGAGAAATTTTTTGAGGCTAAACAATGTAAAGTTTGAACGTAATTTAGAGTTGAGAAACACTTGAGCGTGTGAATGATTGTAACTCTATAACTTTCCCATTGATTAGTCAATTATTTGTGGTTGGATCTCCCCATGAGGTAGGTACCGACATTCAAACCAAATCATGTAGATCTTTTGTCTTCTTTATTATTCCTCGATTTATTCTTTGGTAAATTTAGTCTCTCTCACTCTTGATGTAATTGCAAAGATCTGTTCAGCTTTTGCATTATACTATACAACATTTATGTTGCAGAGAAATTGAAAGCGAGGAGCTTAAGAAAGGTGCTCTTGGTAAGTAGAACGTCAAATTTGTTACACATGCTTATGAATTCAAATCTAGACATTTGGCCAGTATTTAAATGAAAGGGCAAAAGCCACCAATAACCCCAAATTATGCCAATTATGACACATTTACCTTAAAGTTTTTTTTTGACACCAAAAATTCCAAAAATGTACCTATATGACACATTTACTCTCCGTCAAAACTCTGTCAATAAAAACCGTTAAAAATCTGTCTACATGGGCGCAAAAAAGCAAACAATATTGACATGAATTAAAATGACATTGTGGCTGAAAAATCATCAATGAAAAATGGTAAATATGTCACATAGGTCAAATTTTGAGTTTTTTATGTCATAAAGAAAAGTTTAAGGTAAATGTGCCACGGTATACATAGTTTGGGATTTTTAATGTCACAAAAAAAAATCAAGGTAAAATGTCACAACGAGCATAATTTGGATTTTTTGTGACTTTTCCCCTAAATGAAACTAGGACTATAAAACCCCATTAAAATGATTATCTCTATTTATAATTTGTATGTCCATTGGTTTCGCAGGTGCATCAATCAGTGCATTTCCTCGACCAAAAAAAAAATCAGTGCATTTGTTGTCGCTATAATAGTCCTTGCCTATCTTCTTCAACAGAAAATATCCAAGCAGAAACCCATGATCATCGGGAGCAGAAAGATGAAAAAGAGTAAAAAATGTGAGGTCATTTTCGAAAATCGTGGAATTTTAGTGACGAGAAGATATTCTTATGCTGACATTAAGAGAATAACTAGCTCATTCAAAGAAAAACTAGGCCAAGGAGGTTATGGTTGTGTGTACAAAGGGAAGCTCCCAAATGGTCATTTCGCGGCAGTGAAAATCCTAAGCAAGCTAAAAGGAGATGGTGAAGACTTCATCAATGAGGTAAACAGCATGAGCAGAACTTCCCATGTCAACATTGTTACTCTGCTAGGTTTCTGCTTCCACAAAACCAAAAGGGCTCTTGTCTATGAGTACATGCCCAATGGATACCTAGAGAAACTCATATACGTAGAGAACTACAATTAGCTAGGTTGCCCCCACCTCGGATGGGACACCTTGTACAAAATCTCCCTAGGTATAGCTCAGGGGCTTGAATACTTGCACCAAGGCTGCAACTCAAGGATATTACACTTCGACATAAAGCCAAATAACATTCTTCTCGATGAAAACTATTGCCCCAAGATTTCCGACTTTGGCCTTGCGAAGATAGGCCATCGAGAGGAGAGCACAATCTCACTACTTGGTGCACGAGGGACTGCAGGGTTTATTGCGCCAGAAGTATTTTGCAGGAACATTGGAGGTATTTCCCAAAAATCAGATGTGTATAGCTTTGGGATGACAGTGCTCAAAATGGTTGGTGGGAGGAAAAATATAGTGACCAGAGCAGAGAGAACCAGTAAAATATACTTCCCACATTGGATTCACAAGCGTCTTGAACTTCGACAAGAGTTCGGCCTGCAGAATGTCACAAGTGAAGGAGACAGAGATAAAGCTAGGAAGATGATAATAGTGAGCTTGTGGCGCATACAGACCAATCCTTCAATTAGGCCAACAATGGGCGAGGTGGTGGATATGCTAAGAGGCAGTGTTGACTGCTTGCTAGTTCCTCCCAAGCCCTATTTGTCTTCTCCATCAAGATCATCACCAACCACTTCAATGTCCATGGTTGTGTGAAATATAAGTTTGTACTGTAAGCACGTCTAGCCTTTCAATGCAATGAGCAACTTGCGTGCAAAGATTATTAGATAAGAATACTTCAGAAATTTTTCTTCTATTATTTGTTGAACGTTTGATGCCAACGCTAAAGCCGACAGAAGTTATATAATGCCACGTCATTAACTGCAGAAAGCATCTTAACACGAATTTGCATCTTATGCAGCTGAATTTACATCATGGCATGACCACCTAGAATTCAATATGTTTTTTATTTCCTTGGTTTCCAATTTCTATACAGAAATTATATAAAGCCACACAGTCATTAACATACGCCCGCCGCAGCCTCCACAGACACAGAGAACAGAAACAGGGACGCGATCGGATGACCATCCGCAGCAGGAAGACATATAAACACCGAGCAAAATCAATCAAAAAAGAAATTGCTCAGATTTGGTCTCGGTGGAAATAAAACGCGGTAGAAAATCATGCTTAGCCATCAACAAAAAGTTGCAATCATGCGTGACATATCATTATACACTCGAAACAGGTCAGGATTAAGGACTAATCTATACGGACTCAATTCTGGCATTTTGTCGAACATATGGTGGGCAACTTAGTTTGTTGGTTTAGTTTTGAGTTTACGGCAACGATTCATTTCATCCCATCACAATAAGCGCTAACAGAGACCGAAATCATCAACTCAGCCTCGATCATTTCAGATTTTGGATTGACAATATATGAAGTCTCAGTTTCTGTTTCCATTCTAAAACTATGACCGAGAGTAACAAATAACGAACTCACCTTTATCTAGCTTGATTTCTAGCTCCGAACAGCGATGAGAAAATCCAAGCGAGGACGTTCCAGAAATGTCACCAATGAGGATCGGAACTTATATTGAAGAATTAAAGGCGAGATTAACTTCTGCGAATTTCCCGATCGTGGCACAGGAGAAGTAGAGCGGGAAAAGGGTAAATCCGGTGTGCCGAGAAACGAGGGCGTACCAGTTTAGAGTTTTTTATGATTAAAAAATTAATTTTTGATAAATTTATCATACGTATATTAGTTTGAGATTTTTCGTAGTATTAATCCCAAAAGTTATAGGTTTTTACTCTCTGTTTTTCTATTATCCTCTGGTAAAGGATGCAACTTGAGGGAATATAAGAAAATAGGAGTCAACTCTCGGAATAACTTGTCAATCGGGGCAAGATTTGTGCCGCAAGTTCACTAATTGCAGGTGTTCACATTTCGCCGACCTATCACATCAAAGAGGTAAAGTGATGGATGACATTGCTCCCTTGGGTGTCTCTGTCTCTACCTGCCTCTTCTCAAAGGTCTCTTGTTCTAGTCTTCCCGTCCTCTTTCCAAGTCAACTGCCGTGTTTAAGCAGCTGATCTCACAAGACCAGCAGAAGGAATTGCCAATAACAAGGGCCTTCTTTTCACTTTCACGTGAGGAATCAAACAACTTCTCCTTCTTCTTTTTCTTCTTCTTCTTCATGCCGTTCCATTCCATTCTAGAGCATTGATATCCCGAAAAAGGAAAAAAGAAACTTCCCATGTTCAAGAGTAAAACCATACTGAAATCCCGGGATGGGTCAAAACTACACTCCCACGCGAGGCTTAGTTTGCACAGTGTTCTACATCTTCTTCATTGCCAACTTAAAAGATCATGTCGCTTCGACATCGGATGAAGTGTCATATGAAGTGTGCGAACCCCACAGTTGTAGGGCCGACGGTCCGAGCATAAGCTATCCCTTTTATGTTCATGGAGAAGGAACAGAATTATGCGGTTACCCAGGATTTGAGCTCAATTGTGAAGGAACAAAAACTATGTACGGTAACTACTCAGTTAAAAGCATCTCCTACAATGAGAGTTCCATCCATCTAGTAAGCCAAAGGGATAATTCTTGCTTTCTTCCTCTTCCCTTCAATTTTCTTCCCGAAAACGTTTTCCTAAAGAAGACTGCTTCTCTTCATAAATTATGGTTCTTCTATAACTGCATCAACACTTCTTTTCCCTTCCCAACATCCCCTGTGAATTGTACTTCTAACGTCACATACAACGGCTCTTTTGCTTTACTTCCTAATGAGACTCTCCCTACGCCAAGAGGATTCTGCCAGTCATTTGCAGTGGTACCAGTACAACTGGAGGGAAGTTTCTCTAATCGAACTATCAAAGAAGTCAACTACAAGGAGTTGTTGGAGAACGGGTTCCGGTTAAAATGGGATTTATTGACTAAAAAGAGTTGTACTGGTTGTCATTACAGTGGAGGCCGATGTGGACGATCACGAGACAGAGACTTTCTGTGCTATTGCCCACACGGAACTAATCCCGGGGACTGCAACAATGGTAAGGTTTTTGAATTAGGAATTAAGGGTTAATGCAATAAGTTCATCATAAATTATTCTCTTCCCTGAACGTAATGTGATTATTGGGATGATACGAATCTTATAACCGTTTGAAGGAAGATGCACACCGAGCTTTATTAATCATATCATCTCCCTTCGGCCTATCCACTTGGCCGACTCAGCCGGCCTACTCCACTCTCTCAACTCTAACGGCTCAAATCAAAGCTGGAATTGACTCTATAGTCTTTGAAATGTTACAGCATCTGAAGATGTTTCTTTTACTTGTAGCTCCACTTCTACAAATACAAGCAATCTTCACTACACTTCACACTCTATTCGCTAATTACAGATGCTTAG
This sequence comes from Syzygium syzygioides, assembly GCA_031216285.1. Classification (NCBI taxonomy): domain Eukaryota; kingdom Viridiplantae; phylum Streptophyta; class Magnoliopsida; order Myrtales; family Myrtaceae; genus Syzygium; species Syzygium syzygioides. The sequence continues at coordinate 36,882,687 of CM062243.1, forward strand.
ACTTCTACGGAAAAATACAATTAATACACAGCTTCTACACACGAACAACAAGAAGATAAACACTCCGAGCATAGACTCTTGTTCGTTTTCCCCTAACTCTACCACTTCCTTGGGTTGAATTTATAGCCACGAGATCTCAAAAGACACTTTTAAATTCAAATCCTACCGAGTAGCCGTTGATTCTATCATCTATAGCCACTGAACTCACTCTGCAGCTCCACAGAGAGAGTTTCCCGAAGTAGTCAATCCTGCTTCTACTACAGCCTGTCATCCTTTATTGCCTGCATAAATATGGTAAACTGTTTTTATCTTCTTTAGTCCGCTTTTTGTGCATTCCAATACTTAGGATCAGTTGTATAACACCAATTTGAATTCAAATCACATTGATAAAGAGTACGCATCTTCCTTTCATGATTGTAGAGGCTCTTAGCAGAATTAATACTGTCTATAGCAAGAACACCTTCTACAATCAAGTCTATTTAAGCTTCTACGTACCCAAGCTTGTTTGCGTACAACATTTAGGCACCTTCAAGTATACTGACGTCCTTGTGTTCCATAGACTACACACTTTTTATTTGGTCTATCCAAACTCGTCCACAGCCACATGCCCTCTAGTTTCTTCAAGGTTCACAAGGTCTAACCAAGCTTATTGACGTCTTCATGTCCTTTGGTTTGTTCATCTTTTATTAATCCATCCAAACTTTTTTGACAATCACACGTCCTCTAGTTTGTCCACCGTCCACAAGGTCTTTTCGAACATTGACACATTCCTCATCTAATAACTTGTTCGCCATTTGCAATGTCCATCCAGTCATCAACATAGCTCACGTCCAATAGCTTCTTCTTCTTCTAGAGCAGAAGTCGTTCTACACTCTTAGTCGTTGTATTGCTAACACCATCTTCATACAAATCTACTAGTATCTTCTGTACACTCAATTGCACGACTTAGATACTTAAAATGTGGTCATTTTCAAAAAATTGTAGAGATTTTTCCTAACAGTATGACTTGAGCGAGCGGATACAATTGCAATTGACCATAGAAATCCCGCGCCATAGCTCTGGGCATTTCTCACATTCAACCTATCAGATTCCATTTCCCACTTTGGCTTTCCTCCAGTGGACAATACGCGATCGGTATACATGTTTTCTTTCTATGTTGAGTTATCATTTATGTGCAACCTCGAGAATACTTTTGCAGAACCTTAAAAATAGACATCTTATGACAATTAAACTAACTTCTCATCTCAGAAAGATGAATATATAGGACTCTTTTTTGCCAATAAAATGCACAGCTAGTTGACACACCTCATTATTATTGGCAAATATAAATTACCCCACTTGGTATTTGGAACTTGCTCTGCCATTCACGTTGGTGTGCATTGATTTTAGCTCAAATAGGATTTGGATGTAAGTACAGGCTGTGGCTATTCTCCCTTTTATTATTCTCTAATCGTCTGGGTATGGAAAGCTGATCCATGAGCTATATGGATGCTATTTTGCCATCCTTTCCCACAATTGACCAATCTGCTTTTTCAACTTTGATGCAGGAAAAAGAAGTTGGTGGTGGTGGTGGAAGATAGGACTAGGTAATTTCCTTTTTCTTAGTTTCTTGTCTGCTATCACATTGCCTCCGCTGACCTGAACAAACCAAACTATAGCTAGAACAATCTACTCCCAGTTTGACACGATAAAACATCAAAAACAGAATCACCTTATTGCAGAAGTATCCTTTCTGGTTTTTACTGCGAACCATTCTCACAATGCTGATCAGATCAAAGTCGGCTGTACCAAAATCTTTTTATTTTGTCCTAAGAGCTCGACCATCTGTCCATGCTTCCAGCCAACTTAATTTATATGTTCTAGAAAAAAAATGCTTTTTCCTATAACAAGGGTTAATTGTCTGTCGTGCATCAGGTATTGGAATCGGAAGCTTGGCCAGTGTCCTGTTCTCCTATATGATCCACTTGAAAAGGAAGAATACTTCTTTGAAGTTCCATTTGAGAAACACCACCCCATATTCTCACCCATATTCAGACATGGAAGAGAGCAGTGTCTACTTTGAAGTCCCCATTTTCACCAGTGCCCAACTTGAAGAAGCCACAAATAACTTCTCCGCTTCCAATGAACTTGGAGATGGAGGTTTTGGAACTGTTTACTACGGTGAGAAAGTGCTCCTTCATTATTCCTCGGAGGGATCCTCAACTGAAAGACATTTTCTACAATATTCTTAACAGGAAAACTTCGAGATGGACGGGAAGTAGCAGTGAAGCGCCTATCCGAGCGTAATTACCGGAGGGTAAAGCAGTTCATGAATGAGGTAGACATCCTAACCCGTTTGCAACACAAAAACCTTGTGTCTCTGTACGGTTGCACTTCTCGCCACAGCCGTGAGCTTCTACTTGTCTATGAGTACATCTCGAATGGCACTGTTGCTGATCATATCCACGGCCAGCGAGCAAACTCTTCTACTACATTGCCTTGGCAAATCCGTATGGACATAGCCATAGATACTGCTACTGCATTGGCTTACCTCCACGCTTCTGACATTGTCCACCGTGATGTGAAAACAAATAACCTCCTTCTCGATAAGAATTTTGGGGTTAAAGTTGCAGATTTTGGGCTTTCAAGGCTATTCCCCAATGACGTCTCTCATATCTCAACAGCTCCTCAAGGGACTCCAGGTTATGTGGATCCCGAGTACCATCAGTGCTACCAGCTCACGGAGAAGAGTGATGTGTATAGCTTCGGAGTTGTTCTGGTCGAGCTTGTATCGTCCAAGCCAGCTGTGGACATAAGCAGAGAAAGGCACGAGATTAATTTGGCCAACTTCGCTATTAACAAGATTCAGAAATGCGCATTTGGCGAATTGATCGACCCAAATCTAGGATTTGAGTCAGATAGCGAAATCAATAGGATGACAACTTCGGTGGCCGAGTTAGCTTTCCTGTGCTTGCAAATGGACCAGGAAATGAGGCCTCCGATGGATGAGGTTTTGGAGGAACTGAAGGCAATCGCATTGAATGAGAATGCTACGGACATATTTGTTCATGCGGATGAGGGTGAAGGTGTCCTTGCTCCATCTCCTCCGGATTATGACGATTCCCAGCTACTGAAGAATATGCAGTTGACCCATTCTCCAGTTTCTGTGACTCAAAAATGGGGTAGCAGCGGAAGTTCTGCTCCTGGTGTTGATGCTTAGATTATCCATGTACCGTTTGTCACGTACTTTACACACACGTGAATGCAAGTGAGCAGTCATATTTGTTGAGACGTTACTGATTCAAGTGCTGGGTCGAAATCTAAAGGTATAAACATGGTAATAAAGCACTCCTGTCAATGTAGCTTGCACGTGATATTGAACCATACATGGGTTATTTAGTTTATCTGTTGTTTCGTACTACATTAAAAGTTAGGTTATTTAGTTTATCTGTGGTTTTCGTCCTACTTTAAAAGTTTCCAACATGACGCATGGATATATTGGTTGGCCTAAAAAAGGAACGATGTAAAAACATGAGCAGATTCAACACATAGATAACAATTATAGGGAGGTCTTCAGAGACCATCTTTCTCTATGGTTGGTTGCGACTTACACTGAAATTCTGTGATACAACCATTCAAGCTTATCACCATGGTGACTTGACATATGATAAGATGTATATCATGTCCTTCGTTGAAGTGAACAATGGGGCGAAAAAGGGAAAGAGGGGGATGGTCCTTACCGTCGTTCTTCGATTCAAAGTTCTACTCGGACTAATCCACCCACACTCTTTTTCCTTTCCACATGGACCAGGAGATTGGATACTTGGGATCGCAAATCCAAGTTTGTCCGTGGTTCAATTCAATGTTGTGTAAAGGAATATTATTCCAATAAAGACGCTCCTTAGTAATATTATCACGACTCTCAAAGTCATGCGCGGTCGCAATACCAAACCAAATATGATGAGTGGTAATCGAAATAAAGATAATAATGTTTAGAGGGTCCAATAGTAGGTAGAACTTAAAGTTCTTTCCATGACCCCCTTTATTTGAAACAGACTGGAGAAGTAATTTTTAGAGCGGAAAGCTGTAGAGTGGCAGAAAGGTGACTTATCTGTCAACTCTTTTCAATTGGTTAGAATCCACTACTTGAAGGGAACTACATTGTTCTCTCCAGTTAATTGATAATCTCAATTTTAACTTGGCCATATGATTTTGGTGTTTTCACAAGAATTGATTACCTAGAAAGGAGAATACTCATCGCTAATAGTTTCGACGCAATCATTAGCTCAAAATCCCACTAGCCGCAACATTCCCTTGTAAATATCACCACTCTCAATCCTCAATGAGACATCTTCAAAATTTTCCATCTTCTCTTCGAGCGATTGTCGTCCTGTGAGCCATTCGGATAGACCAGCATAGAGTCATGTGAAGCCCAGGGAGGACGCATATACAATTGGTTCTCTATTGGTAGGGGCAGGCTTGGATAGGAGGGCAGGTCTAGAAATAAACAATCGAGTACGAGTCGTATCCAAAATGCAAGAAAACTTTTGGCTATCTCTTAACTGCCCTTAGATTCTTGGCAAAAATTGAACCCCCAAACATCCATGCAAGGGGCACAAATATAAGACCTTGGCCTTAAAGGATATATATTCAATGGCTAGTGCTAGTAGTATTAATCACAGGCCAAAAGGGATTCTCTATACATTTGGCGTACTCTAGTCTGGTTATTACTCCACTGCTAGGGGCATTGCTTGACAGTATCAGCAGACGCTACGTAACTGCGTTTCGCACCAAATGAGCTCTGAGTGAGGGTATCGGTTTGAAAACTTCAATTGACGTAATCACTGGCTAAAACAATGCCTTCTTAATTCTTCCCACTGACACTGCCGTAACTGTTCAAAGAGTAGTTCTTACATCTTCTCAAGAGACTTACCAAATGGATATAAGAGCCGCTTATAGGCCAATCAGCCTCTGATCTGACTGAGCAATTCCTATTGCAACTCATGAACTTGTTTTATAATCATTTCCTTTCTTTCCCCTGCCCTTTATAATTATTTGTTTCTTTGTGGAATCTCCCCCTTTTTATGGATTCAATTGTAGTTAGACCCCAAGTTTTGTTCATTTGTTCCTTGTCTTGCTTATCTGCTTTAATATGTGAGGGTCACCTGTAATTGCTTGGAAAGAAATGGAATCGTCAAAAAGTCTTTCAATAACTGGTCAATGGGGCCAATATAGTTGGGAAGTCGATTGATTGGAGGTCTTCACTTTTTCATCAGCCTATCATCGGCAAGAGGGAAGTGATGGATGGCATTACAATAACATTAGTACCTTTCTCTTTTCAAAGTCTCTTCAAGTCTTCCATGTCCTCTTTTCCAAGTCAACTAACGCGTTTATGCAGATGAAGAGCAGAGGAAGCAATGTGCAGGAATTTCCAATAAGGCCTTCCCTTCAAGTTCAAAGCTGCTACATTGGAAAGCATCAATGTCAAACGGAAAATCTTCCCCTCTCATTCGAACCCTGGAAACCACGTGTAAAGTCTCCGGATGGTCACAGGTCTATACTGTGCTCATGCGCGAGTGCTACTTCACATTGGGTTGCACATCTTGTTCACTGCCATGCTAGGTGAGACCATTAACTCATCACAGTATCAAATTTGCAAACCCCTGAAATGTGGCGGGGGCAGAAGCCCAGAAATAAGGTATCCCTTTTACATTCCTGGAAAAGAAAGAAACTTATGTGGTTACCCTGGATTTGAAATCATCTGCCAAGGAACAAAAACTATGTACGGTCACTACTCGGTTGAAAAAAATTTCCTATGAAGAACATTCCATTCAATTGGTGAATGAGTACGATATGGATGCTCCCTGCTTCACTCCTCGTCCCTCCACTTTCTATCCCATAAACCCGATTTTAGATCACAGTTACTCCTTTCATCCAAGAATCTGGTTCTTCTATAATTGCACAGGCTCCTTTTCTTGTCCTTACCCCACAATCCCAGTAAATTGTACGTCTAACCCCACATATAACTCCTTTGTTGCATTAATACATCCAAATGACCCCTTCTATCAAGAGGCTGGAGCCTGCCAGTCGTCTGTGGAGGTACCAGTAGAACTGAAGGAAGGGTTGTCGAACCAAACAAATAGGTGATGTGGACTACAAGAAGTTGTTGAAGGAGGGGTTCATCAAGCTCCGTTCGTTTGGCGGAAAATATTCTCTCGGAAAATATTTTCCGGATTTTCCGGTGTTCGGGGGGCGGAAAACGTTTTCCATGGGAAAATATTTTCCTTCCCCCCCTCACAAAATAGTCTAAGTCTATGGAAAATGACTTCCGTTTCTTCAAAAGCGGAAATCATTTTTCGGAACTTCTTCTTCTTCTTATTCACTAAGGTCGCCGGCCACCGCCGGTCGCCGGTCGCCCTCCGCTGGTTGCCCTCCACCGGCGAAAAATATTTTCCGAAACTTTTTCATATTGATCGCCGAACACCGGAAAATTATGTTCTGAGAAAATATTTTCCAGGAAAATGACTTCCGGAAAAATATTTTCCAAAAGGAGAATATTTTCGGCCAAACGAACGGAGCCTTAAAATGGGATTTATCACCCGACAAGAATTGTCAGACTTGTCGACAAAGTAATGGCCGATGTGGACTGTCAGACGAGCAGCATTTCTGCTGTTGTTGCCCTGATGGAACTCGTCACCACAAGGACTGCAATAGCAGCAACAGCGGTAAGGTTTTTTGGACTAGGAATTAATGGTTCATGCAATAAGTTCATCATAAAGTATTCTCGTCCCTGAACAGAATGTGATTATTATGATGATACGAATCTTATAATTGTTAGGACTAGGAGGAAGATAAGATGCACGCTAATCTTTATGAATTGTATCATCTCTCTTTTTCCGATAAAAATTATCCAACTATTATTGCTTTTATTGTTCAATTATGTCTAACATACGAACGATTTCGGAAGTGCAATGGAGTCGTCTAAGTCGGTCAGAATTTTTTGACCAACTTTACGAGGAAAGAGAAATCCCAAAATATTTCTTCTTGAAGCATGATCTTCAAGGGAGTTCCTTTTGGCCTTTCATGACTCTTATTTTGGACACACATTGGAGCTCTTATTTGGCCACATATCTGAGCTCCCTTTTCAGCTGATATTGAGGTTTGTCAGAGAAGATAACGAAAAACATGCGGGCTCGCTTTCTTTTCTCCTTCTATTAGCACAATGATGGCTCCGTATGCCAAGTCAAACCCTTTGAAAATAAGCTCCAAGTTAAGCCCCTCTTATTAATTGCACATTAGAGAGGAGCTCAGTATAGAAGAGAGAGGAGCTCCGAACAGAGAATACACTCTCTGATGAGCGCACGGAGAGGAGCTTAACACAAGTTAAGAGAGACACTCAAAACACCGTCGTTTTGTGCAAAGTTATACATCCAATAGAGGTGTTTCAGTCGTGAGGTAATCAGGCCAAACAATGTGGGATTGGGTATAATCTAGGACTGGAAAAACTTGAGCATGTAAGTGATTGTAACTATGCAAATCTCTCATTGATTAGTCTGTTAAATCTAGTTGGCTCTCCCTATGGAATTAATATTGATACTCGGACCGAACCACGTAAATATGTTTTTTCTTTATTCTTCATCATTTTATTTCTCTTTCGATTCTATTCTCTCTCGCTCTTGATTTAATTGTAAAGATCTGGCCAGCCTTCGCACTTGATTTTACTACAATTGGTGTTAGAGCCAAGACTTTGCAATTATGTTTGGAGTGAAAGTAAAAATTGAGATATTTAACGGTAGGAACAACTTTGGGTTGTAACGTTTTAAGATGCGTGCACTATTAACAATCCAAAGTTTAGTATATTTTACCTACTTTTCATTTGCGTCTGCCCCTGACACTGTTCATGCGGGCACTGTTCAGGTTTCTCTCTATTCTACAGAATCCCGCAGCACTGTAGCTCGTGACTGGGTTCCGCGGCTCCCCAGAGATCTAGTCGTTGGAATTTCCTAGCTTTTGCAGGCTGAAGTCGCCAGGTTGGTTCCTCCTTTTCATCCGTTGTGATCCCCCATCCCTGGTCTATGCTTTGCTGGGCAGTAGATCTGGGTTGTCTTGGTTCGAATCTGTAGCCTCTGTTCTGGTTAGAGCTGGGAGTTAGCCGGCTGGTTTAGGCTGTGCGTCAAGAAGCGTGGTTGCTTTCACATAGTTTATTTGATATTTGGTGATCCTTTGGCTGCTCTGTTCCCCTCTTCACTGTATGGGAGTTCGGAGGTAGAGCTAGCCATGTCTGGAAATCTGAGTTCAAAGGAGTTGTCCACTCACTTTCCTGATCAGATGGGCACTGTGGTAGAGGCGATCCATCCTCCTTTGATTCCCCCTGCTGTACCGGCTATTCTTTCCAAAGAGGCTGGGGTGGGCACTTCCGTAGTAGGCCCGGTTGTGCGACCTCCTCGCACCCGGAGTCGTGGTCGTAGTCGCGGAAGGCAACCATCCACATTGCCTCGTGGTGATGATAATGGAGCAGGGCCCTCCCAACTGGTTAAAACCCAGGTCAAAGATCGCAGCCGCAGTAAAGGGGTTGCCCCTTCAAACTCTCCAGGCAAGGTCTCAGGTCCTTAACCTCTTCAGCGTTCCTGGGCTTCAGAGGCCAAATCAGCGGAGAAAGGGTACAACCTCTCCTATATCCCGCCTTCATTTGTAGATGGTAAACCGGTGGTGAAAATCTCGGAGGCGATCTTAAGGGACACAAATCCGATTTGGAAGGAATGTCTGGTGGGTTATTTTGTTGGGAAAAAACTTCCCTTTAAGTTGACAGAGAATGCGGTCAAGAATATATGGGGGACACAGGTGGTGGATGTCCTTGCCAATGTTGATGGGTTTTACTTCTTCCACATACCTGATAATTCCTTTCGAAGGAAGATTCTGGATAGTGGCCCTATCACCATTCTCAGAGTACCAATGTTTCTACAACAATGGTATCCAGACTTGAAGCTCTTGAAGGATCAACACGAGTCGCTTCCGATTTGGGCTAAGCTACGGAACATTCCGTATGCCCTGTGGTCCGCTACAGGTATCAGTGCTATGGCCAGTGCTATCAGTAAACCCCTCTATGTTGACGTTCAAACAGAACGGATGAGGATGATCTCGTTTGCTAGAGTTTGCATTGAAGTCAAGGCTACCCAAATTCTACCTGATTCAGTGGATGTTCTGCTGAATGATGAAATCTGGCCCATTAAGGTAGAATACGAGTGGCGTCCTATCTCATGCCCAACTTGTGGCACTTTTGGTCACAAATGCCCCCCTCCTGCCATAGCAACGGCTGTGGTGGTGAAGCATGCCCCTCCAGCAGTTGCTGCTACGCCTGAGGAACCCCATTCTAGGGAGGGAAAATGGGAGAAGGTATCCAGGAAACATAGTACTAACTCCCCTATCCTAGAACCGCTTCCATCTTCCATTTGTTTATCTTCGTCCAGACAGATCCCCACTGTCCTTGTATTGGCTTCTCCTTCTTCGTCTAAGGATATGTCCGACTCGGATGACTCTCAAATTGCCAAAGCCAGTGACATTGGCAGTGATGGCGATTCCCCCTCTCCTGCTCCCTTGTCCTTGAGGTCGAGACCCGTCCTTGAGATCTGCCAAGTGTCTCTTGCCAAGAGCCCAGACCCTCCCCTTCCTGCTCCTGTGTAGCCCCAACCTCATCCAGTTAACACCTCTGGATTGGCTAAGAAACCTCCCCCAAAATCCAGAAAGAAGGGGGGGGGGTTTGAAAAAAAGGTAAAGTGTTCAACTCTTTTTTGATGCTTTTTGGCATATGGAATATTAGAGGACTTATGCACCCCCTCAAGCAGGCTGAGATTAGATCTTTTGTTAAATCTAACAACCTCTCATGCATTGGTATTTTGGAGACTAAGGTCAGCCCGTCTCTTTTTGACAATATTTCTGCTGGTTTAGTGCCAGGATGGTTATGGTCCTCTAATTATGGCCACTCTCCCCGAGGCAGAATCTGGGTAGGCTGGAACCCCCAGGATGTTGATTTTGTTGTTCTATCTATATTTGAGCAGGCTATCCATGGCCATGTCAAACTTTTGGCTTCTGGCAAGACTCGTCACTTGTCGGTGATCTATGGCGGACATACTTTTATCACTCGTCGAACTCTTTGGGCAGATCTCATCCAATTAAGGCCACAATTTGATGAAGTGTCTTGGGTGATTGCTGGAGATTTTAATGCCATTAGAGACCATTCAGACAGAATTGGCAGCTCCAACTCTTGGATTCCTGCATTCGACGAGCTCGCTAATTGCCTAGATCAAGCTAGTCTTGATGACCTTCGATATGTTGGCCATAAATTCACGCGGTCTACTTCTTCAGGTACTCGGCGGAAACAGAGGAAGATAGACAGGGTGCTCATTAATGAACACTGGACAAGAGCGTTTCCTTTCTCGGAGGCTACCTTCTTAGCCCCAGGAGTTTCTGATCACTCTCCGATGGTTATAAGAATTGACTCTCCCCTGGTCCTGAGAAAGCCTTTCAAATTCTTCAATTGCTGGATGCGGCATCCCTCTTTTTTGAGTATTGTGGCGGAAACTTGGGACTCTTATGTTTCTGGCACTCCCATGTTCATTTTATGTCGTAAGTTGAAGCTCCTCAAAGGTCGCCTCAAACTTCTAAATAGGGAATCTTTCTCTGATATCTCTATCCGCACTGCCCAGGCGAGAGCAGATCTAACTTCTATTCAAGATGCCCTTGCTAGTGACCCTTGGAACCAGTCATTGGCTAACCAAGAGAAGGACCTTCTCTGAGTCTTCTTTGAACTCCGTATTCAGGAGGAATTGTTCTTCAAGCAGAAATCTAGAATTAGATGGCTGAAGGAAGGGGATCGCAATACTAAGTATTTCCATCATTCTGTCAATCGAAGGCATCTTCGCAATCGAATAATCTCGATTTCCGATGGCGCTGGATCTATCCTTTTTTACTAGACTCTAGTCCGTGACCATATTGTCGCATACTATGAGAACCTGCTTGCCTCCGACACGTCTGCCCCTCAGCCAACAAGTCAGGACATTCAAGCGGTGATCCAACGCCCCCTCAATGAGAATCATACTCAACTTCTGTCCCGCCAGGTGACTGACCTTGAAATTCGGGATGCCTTTTTCTCTCTTCCGAAAGGCAAAGCCCCCGGACCTGATGGCTACAATGTGGACTTCTTTTTATCATCTTGGGATATTGTTGGACCTTCAGTCACTTTAGCTATCAAGGACTTTTTCCAATCCGGCTCCTTACTCAAGGAGACCAATGCTACCATTCTCACCTTGGTACCAAAGATCCCTAACGCCTCATCCATGAATGAATTCCGGCCGATTGCCTGTTGTAACACGGTTTACAAATGTATTACCAAGATATTGGCCAATAGAATTGCTGCAGTGCTGCCAGCCATTATCAGTCCCACTCAGAATGCTTTTGTAAAGAAGTGGCGAATTGGGGACAACATTCTTCTTGCACGAGAACTCTTTGCGGGATTTCATCATGATCCGCACCTGCCAAAATGCGCCATTAAAGTTGACTTTCAAAAGGCATATGACACCGTTGACTGGATTTTCCTCCAACGGACCTTGCAAGCCTTTGGGTTTCCCTGTATGACTATCAAGCTTATTATGCAGTGTGTGACGACCCCGAAATTCTCAGTTGCAATTAATGGAGCCCTTCACGGTTTCTTTCCTAGCGGCAGAGGACTACGTCAAGGGGACCCGATGTCTTCTTACCTCTTTACTTTGGTCATGGAAGTTTTCACCGAAATTCTGGTTACCCAATCTCGTCTCCCGGGTTTCAAGTTTTTCTGGCGATGTAAGTCCACATTTCTCACCCATTTTGTTCTTTGCTGACGATGTTCTGTTATTTTCGGAGGCAAACGACACTTCAACTGCCCTTCTTAAGAATGGCCTGGATCTTTTCTCCCGATGGTCGGGACTTAAGGCAAATGTCAACAAAAGCGAGATATTCTTCTCGGGTGGTTGTCCTTCTGTCAGGAACCGTATTTTACACTCATTTGGCTTCATTGAAGGCACGCTTCCTTTCCGTTACCTTGGAGTCCCTATTTCTGCCTCCAGATTGGGTAAGAATGACTGTATCTCGTTAGTCAATGCTATCACGGCTAGAGCTCGCTCTTGGACTCAGAGATTCCTTTCGTTTGCGGGACGTCTTCAACTTATAAAATCGGTCCTCCATTCTGTCCAAGTCTACTGGGCCTCTATTTTCTGTCTTCCTCGTTCTGTCTTTGCAAGAATCGAATTGATCCTTAGACAGTTCCTATGGAAGGGTCCAGACTTGGGGGTGGGGGGTGCAAAAGTCTCTTGGACTGATGTATGCCTACCTAGGTCTGAAGGTGGACTTGGTATTCATAGACTTATCAACTGTAACCGTGCAGCTATGCTTAAGCACATCTGGGTCCTTTTCACGGACAAGGAATCTTTATGGTGCAAATGGATCCATTCCAATTTTCTCAAAACGAAGAACTTTTGGGTCGCCCCTAAACCTACGGTGTGCTCCTGGGCCTGGAAGAAAATCTTAGATCTCCGTTTCGAATTTCTGCAGCAATTCAAATGGAGAATTGGTAATGGATCTTCTACTTCTTTCTGGTTCGACTTCTGGCATGATAAAGGCCCACTTTATAAGTTGTTCTCTAATAGAGACATATTCTGCTTTGGCATTGCAAGAACGGCCTCGGTTAGGGATTTCCTGTCCTCCGAATGGCACCTGTCTAACGTCATACAATCCTTCAATTCCTGGACTAATCATACCCCCCAGCTGGTGACGGAGTCGCCGGACCAACTTACTTGGCAAGGTCATCCGTCCGGAGTGTTCTCTATTTCCTCGGCTTGGAACTTAACTCGGAAAAAGGGACACCATGTTTACTGGGATTCTTTCATTTGGGATTGCAGTTTTGCCCCGAAACATAGCTTTTTGCTATGGCTGATGACCCTTAACAGGCTTTCGACCCAAGTCCTCCTCCTTTCCTATCACAGAATCTCTAAAGGACTTTGTGCCTACTGCCAAGGTAGGCCAGACTCCATTGACCACCTGTTCTTTGGTTGCACTTATACGGGCTCTTTGGCGTCATTTTGGGCCGCCAAATTTAATCTCCCCTGGCACAATGGGTCTTGGCAACATCTTCTCCGCTGGGCGTCCACATCCATTGCTGGTAATAGCTTCCATCACCGCCTTGCTCGGTTTGCACTTGGAGCTCTATGCCACCTCATCTGGATAGAGCGTAACAACTTCTTATTTAGAAATGGGACCATTTGCCTGCCAGCGATGCGAAACTATCTTGTCAAAGCTGTTCGAGATAAGGCTCTTTCTCTCAAGCCTGTAGCAGATACTCCGTGTAATAGAAGAATCCAGGCTAGCTGGGACATCCCAACTTCTATTTTTCTTAATGTTCTGTAGTTGTTGTTCCTTTGTGGCTCTTTAGTCCGCTTGGTAGAGGCCCCTGTTGATTGTAGCGCCTGCTAGCTTTAGTCAGCCACTACACCTTCGCACCTATCGCAACACCTGTGTTGCGTTAGGCACGAGGTTTTGTATACGGCTTTTCTGCTGTATCTTGTGCATTGAAAAGTATAAAGTCCTCTTACCTTACCAAAAAAAAAACAATCCAAAGTTTAGCCAAGGCGTCGGATGGCAAGGCTAAGTTCATGGAGAGGGCAAAGTGTATAAACCTGTTGAACCTATTGAATGAGTCGTTAATAGAAATGGCCGATGATAAGGATACCGCACATTTGTGGGCAAAAATTCAAGCCCTCTATGTAACGAAAGATTTAAATAATCACCTCCACCATGTTGAAGACAAAACTGTTGAATCTATCGAATGAGTTAATAATTTCGTTCTCTCTCGCTCTTGAATTAATTGCAAAGATCTGGTCAGCTTCCGCATTCTATTTTACAACATTTATGTTGCAGGAGCTAGGAGCTTACAGAAGATTGGTGTTCTTGGTAAGTAGTAAATCAAATTTGTCACGCATGCTTATGAATTCAAATCTAGACATTTGGCCAGTATAATTGGAACTAGGACTATAAAACCCCAACAGAATGATTATCTCTATTTAAACTTTGTATGTCCTTTGGTTACGCAGGTGCATCAATCAGTGCATTTAGTCCTACCCTATCTTTGTCAACAGAAAATATCCAAGCAAAAATCCATGATCAGAGGGAGCAGAAAGATGAAAAAGAGTCATAAATGTGAGGTCATTTTCGAAAATCGTGGAATTTTAGTAACGCGAAGATATTCATACGCTGACATTAAGAGAATGACCAACTCATTCAAAGAAAAACTATGCCAAGGAGGCTATGGTTGTGTGTACAAAGGGAAGCTCCCAAATGGTCATCTCGTGGCAGTTAAAATCCTAAGCAAGCTCAAAGGAGATGGTGAAAACTTCATCAATGAGGTAAACAGCATGAGCAGAACTTCCCATGTCAACATTGTTACTCTGCTAGGTTTCTGCTTTCACAAAACCAAAAGGGCTCTTGTCTATGAGTACATGCCCAATGGATCTCTGGAGAAACTCATATACGAAAAGACCTACAGCAAGCTAGGTTGCCACCACCTCGGATGGGACACTTTGTACCAAATCTCCCTAGGCATAGCTCAAGGGCTTGAATACTTGCACCGAGGCTGCAACTCAAGAATATTACACTTCAACATAAAGCCGCACAACATCCTTCTCGATGAAAACTATTGCCCCAAGATTTCCGACTTTGGCCTTGCGAAGATATGCCATCGAGATGAGAGCACGATCTCACTACTCGGTGCGTGAGGGACTACGGGGTTCATTGCGCCAGAAGTGTTTTGCAGGAACATCGGAGGAATATCCCAAAAATCAGATGTGTACAGCTTTGGGATGACAGTGCTGGAAATGGTTGGTGGGAGGAAAAATGTAACGACCGGAGCAGAGAGAACCAGTGAAATATACTTCCCGCATTGGATTCACAAGCGTCTTGAACTTCAAGAAGAGTTTGCACTGCAGAATGTCACAAGTGAAGGAGACAGAGAGAAAGCTAGGAAGATGATAATAGTGAGCTTGTGGTGCATACAGACTAATCCTTCAATTAGGCCAACAATGAGCGAGGTGGTGGATATGCTAAGAGGCAGTGTTGACTGCTTGCTAGTTCCTCCCAAGCCCTATCTGTCTTCTCCATCCAGATCATCACCAACCACTTCAATGTCCATGGCTGTGTGAAATTTAAGTTCATGCTATAAGCACATCTAGCCTTTCAATGCAACGAGCAACTTGTGTGCAAAGATTGTTAGATAAGTATACTTCAAAAAAATTTTCTTCTATTATTTGTTGAACGTACGATACCAATGCTTAGGCCGAAAGAAGTCATCTAAAGCCACGTCATTCATTGCAGAAAGCATCTTAACATGAATTTGCATCTTATGCAGCCGAATGTACATGACCGCAAAGCCACCGAGATTCAATATGTTTTTAATTTCCTTGGTTTCCAATTTCTATACAGAAATTATATAAAGCCACACAGTCATTAACAAACGCCCGCCACAGCCTCCACAGACGCAGAGAACAAAAACAGGGACGAGATCGGATGACCATCATTGAATGCAGCAGGAACACGTATTAACACCGAGCAAAACAAAATAATAAGAAATTGTTCAGATATGGTATAGGTGGAAATAAGATGCGGTAGAAAATCATGCTTAGCCATCAACAAAAAGTTGCAATCGCGTGTGACATGTCATTATACACTCAAAACAGGTCAGGATCAAGGACTAATCAATACGGACTGAGACTGGGCATTTGTCGAACATATGGTGGGCAGTTTAGTTGATTAGTTATGTATGAGTTTACTGTAACGATTCATTTCATTCCATCACTTTTAGCGCTCACATAAATCATCAACTCAGCCTCGATCATTTCAGACTTTAGATTGACATAAATCTAAAGCTATGACCGGGAGCGGGAGCAACAGATATTGAACTCACCTCTATCAAGCTTGATTTCTAGCTCCGAACAGTGATGAGAAAATCCAAGCGAGGACGTTCCGGAAATGTCACCAATGAGGATCGGAAGTTATATTGAAGGATTAAACGCGAGGATAACTTCCGCGAATTTCTTAGTCGTGGAACAGGGAGAAGCAGAGCAGGAAAAGGCGCAAATCCGGAATGCCGAGGAACGAGGGCGACGAAGGCTAATAACGTCAGGAGAGTAGTGAAGGGAATTCTCAGCAATCGGAGGCAGCGTCATCTCCGAACGAGGTTGAAAGTTGAAACCGCTCGAAGCTCTCGGTCACTGCAAAGGAACGGAGCACTTCTGATGCTCGCAAAAATCGGTGACGGGGAAGATGACCGACAGATCAGGCCATTGAGAAAACCTTCCCATATCTCTTTTCTATCGGGCTTTAAAAATAATAATAATAATTGAAAATTTCGAAAAAAAAATTAATAATTAATAATAATAAAAATTCCACGTGAGTGCCAAAGTTGACGTCAATAATTTTTGGCCAAATTGACCGAATGGACTCAATTGACACAAAGTAAAGAAGTTTATGGCTCAATTAGCATATTTGAAAACTTTAAAACTGAATTAGTAAAAGTATAATATATTTAAGACTTTTTTGATAATTTTCTACACTAAATGAATAGCGGAAATCGAATCCAAATATTTTCATGGGCTAAGGTTTATTCAAACAGTTCAAGAGCCCGTGCTGAAAAAGAAAACCTCTTTTTTATCTTTTTTTCTATTTTCTTTTTTTGGTCATCACTTTTTGATTTGTTATGTATTTATTTATTCTTTCTATTGATTTATTTTTATTATTATTTTGCTATTTTTATTTTCGTACTTTTAGAAAAATTAATACTTGAATTGTCAATTAAAATTCAGATGTCAACAAAATTCTCTCAAAAAACTTTCCAAGGTAGGCCAACGATTTTTGTTGTTCGTGTTCATTGTGCTTAGTATTTATCTTTTTGGAATTTCCCATTGTTTCCTAGAACTAACTCCCACCGCTTCTTTGAAATTAATTTTCAAACAGAGACCTCTAATTGTCAAAGACCCACTGATCTTTTTTTCTTGAACTCATTTTCTTAATCTAGCTTATTTAGTTTTATTTTAATCAGCATGACAGGGGATAAAAGTTTCTGGGTTTTTATTTTTATTTTCTCATTATCCTCTTGTGAAGGATCCAACTTGAGGAGATACATGAAAATAGGGGTCAACTCTTGGAATAACTGGTCAATCGGGGCAAGATTTGTGCAAGTTCACTAATTGCAGGTGTTCACATTTCGCCGACCTATCATCATCAAAGAGGTAAAGGGATGGATGACATTGCTCCCTTGGGTGTCTCTGTCTCGACCTGGCTCTTCTGAAAAGTCTCTTGTTCAAGTCTTCCCGTGCTCTTTCCAAGTAAACTGCCGTGTTTAAGCAGAGAGGAATTGCCAATAACAAGGGCCTTCTTTCCACTTTCACCTGAGGAATCAAACAACTTCTTCTCCTTCTTCCTTTTCTTCTTCTTCTTCTTCATGCCGTTCCATTCCATTCTAGAGCATTGATATCCAAACAAAAAAGAAGGAAACTTTGTATGTTCCAGACTAGGAACATATCGAAATCCAGAGATGGGTCTACGCTTCATTTACACACAAGGCTTAGTTTGCACGGCGTTCTGCATCTTCTTCATTTCCATCTTAGAAGATGCTGTCGCGTCGTCATCGAATGAAGTGTCATATGAAGTGTGCAAACCTCACGGTTGTAGGGGCGAGGGCGACCCCCTAAAGATAAGCTATCCCTTTTATATTTCTGGAGGAGGAAAAGAATTATGCGGTTACCCTGGATTTGAGATCACTTGTAATGGAACAAAAACTATGTATGCTCACTACTCAGTTAAAAGCATTTCCTACAAGGAGAGGTCCATCGATTTAGTAAGCCAAGGGGATAGTTCTTGCCTTGCACTTCGTTCCTGCACTCACCTTCCCATAAACACCTTCCTAAACTACAGTTTTTTTCAGCCTAAACTCTTGTTCTTGGTTAATTGCACCGACTCTTATTTTCCCTTCCTAACATCCCCCGTGAGTCGTAACGCCACATACAACACCTTTGTTGCGTTACTTACAAATGGCACCTTCTATCACCCAAGTGTATACTGCGGGTCATTCTCGATGGTACCAGTACAACTGAAGAAAGGGTTCTCTGATCAAACTATCAAAGATATCGACTACAAGGAGTTGTTGGAGAAGGGGTTCCGGTTAAAATGGGATTTATTAACTGACAAAAGTTGTACTGATTGTCAAGAAAGTGGAGGCCGATGTGGACGATTACGAGATACAGACTTTCTGTGCTATTGCCCACATGGATTCAGTCATCCCAAGGACTGCAATAGTGGCGGTGGTAAGGTTTTTAGAATTATGAATTAACGATTCATGCAATAAGTTCGCCATGATTTAATCTCTTCCCTGAACAGAATCTGGTTATTAGGATGATACAAATTTCATAACTGTTAGAAGGGAGATGCACGCCGAGCTTTATTAATCATATCATCTCCCTTTGGCCTATCCACTTGGCCTATTCAGCTGGCCTACTCCATTCTCCCAACTCTAACCGCCCAAATAGGCTTGAACTCACTATGTAATCCTTGAAATGTTACAGCATCTGAAGATGTTTCTTTTACTTGTAGCTCTGATTCTACAAATACAAGTGATCTTCACTACACTTCACACTCTATTCTCTACTTACAGATGCTCAAACTTCTACAGAAAATCTTTACCAAAAAAAAAAACTTCTACAGAAAAATACGATCAGATTTACATAGCTTCTACACACAAGAACACCGAGAAAATGGACACTCAGAACATAAACTCTTGTTCGTTTCCCCCTAACTCTACTACTTCCTTGCATTGAATTTATAGCCATGATCTGAAATGACCGTTTTAAATTCAAATCCTACAAGTAATCAGTGTTTTTGTCATCTATAGCCGCCGAACTCACTCTGCAGCTCCATAAAGAGAGTTTCCCATGGCCCGTTCAGCTTTTACAACTGCCTGTCATCCTCTGTTGCCTTCACAAATATGGTAAATTGTTGTGATCTTCTCTAGTCCGCTTTTTATGGATTCCAATACCTAGATCATTTGTATAACACCAACTTGAACTTCCCTTCGTGATTGTAGGCTTGTAGTAGAACTAATGCTCCGTCTAATAGCGTGAACACCTTATGCAGTCGGGTCCATCCAAGCTTATACATACCCAAACTTGTTTGCTTACAACATTTCAGCACTTTCAAGATACTGACGTCCTTGTGTTCTATAACCTATTAACTTTTTATTTGGTCTATCAATACTCTTCGACGACCACACGCCCTCTAGTTTGTTCAAGGTTCGCAAGGTCCAACCAAGCTTATTGACGTCTTCATGTCATTTGGTTTGTTCATCTTCTATTGGTCCATCCAAAACTTTATGACGATTACTAATTTAGTCACCATCCACAAGGTCCCTTCAAACATCAAGATTGTAACAGCCTGAATTTTGACCCGTTATCGAGTCCAATAAAGTGTATGTGAATTCTCGTGTAATTTTAGTAAGTCTCGCCCGGAACTGATCAATCACGGGATACTAACCAAAAAGGAAAGGCTAAATAGGATCAGGTACGTGGACCGAGAACCCGACCGCGATTGAGCGCCAATTTCGAGGAACGTCGAGGAAATATTTTGAACCAATATAGGCCGATCCTAGGAAAAATGACGGGTCGTTATTTTCAGTAACGTGCGATCGGATCGCGAGTGATTTCGCATGTCTGAAAGTACGCTTGACAAATGAACCCCGATTTTAATCCAAACGATCGCGACCCCGGTACTAATGATTTTTCCTCTCGTTATCTCGAAATTGAGGTCATCATGACTCGGACAATCTTAGGTCGATACGCGTAATACCTAAACAGCCACCTGTTAGCGAGAGACCCTAAAACTGCAAAACGAGCAAATTAGATAGCGATATTGGGCACGAACTTCGATGTCAAAATATCAAGGGTAATTGCGACTATTTTGCATGACGGACGTCAATTTAGAGTGGCCATTCATGTTTTGGACTATTGCGGTTGAAAACTGAAAATCCGACAGAAATTGAGAAAAAGACGGTTTTGCCCCTGTGGACACCGGGACCCGATTCGGACGCCGATCGAGGTTATTTTTCGCGGCCAAGGTCATTTTGGGGTGGCCACACACATTTAGAGCGGTTTTGGCCAAAAAGTTGATTTTCGACAAAAATTGGAAAATAATATTATTTTATTCCCGGGATTTCGCGGACGATTTCCGAGGGCTTAGAAATTTAATTTCGCGAATCCGACGCCATATTATGTTGGCCACGCCCGTATGGAACGCGTATGTGCAAAAATTGGAATTTCGGTCCGGGACCGGAAATTTACGAAATTGCCCCTATAGTGTTTTATTTAATTCCGAATTTTAATTGATTTTTGAGGTCTAACTAGGGTTAGTTGGGGCTAACCAGACCTGGTCAGCCATGGTTAGGGGGAGATTGACCATTTTGCCCTTGCTTTTTAAGTGGGAATTCAATTTGAGCCCTTGGATCAAAGGGTAGAGTGTCCTAAGCCCTACGATTGCGACACGTGGACTCCACTAGCACACTTTGACCAACTTTTTGACCCTCTCTTTCTCTCTCCTCTCTTCAGACTTCTCTCTCTCTTCTCTCTCTCTCCCCCGATCAGCTTCCCCCGCACGCCTCTTCCTCGCCGGGACTGGTCTGGCTTCGCCGGGGCTGTTCACGCCGGAGACGGCCGTCCCCGCCGGAGCTGCTGGGCTCGTCCGCCGCCCGCCGGTCCCCAAGCGCCGTCCCAGCCCCGTCGGCCGCCGTCTCCCCTCGTTTCCCGCCGCCTCAGCCGCTGCTCTGTCCAGGCGACAGGGAGCAGCAGCAGTGACGCCGGCTCGCCCGCCGGTGCCGCGCCGCCGTCCGCCGCCGAGCGTCGCCCCCGGCGACCGCCTCGCCGTCCTCATCCTCCTCTCCACCTGTCCTCAGCCCCGCCGACCAGCACAGCCCCTGTTTTGGCCGAGATTGGCCTCGAGTCCGCCGGAGTCGCCGTGAACGCCGGCTTGCCCCCGGAGCGCCGCCGTCGATTCTCACCGCTAGTCGGTGATTGACCGCCCGCTCCTGTCGTCCCAAGACCGATAATAGGCGAGTGAAAATTTCTAAACCCTAATTAGCCTAATTGTAGATTTTAGGGGTGAATTAGTGGGGTAATTAAGCTTATTTGTGGTCTAAGTGTGGGGAAATGTGTATGGGCTGATTAGAGGGTCTAATTGGGACTTAATAGGGCTGATTAAGGGTGATATGGTGGCTGTTTGAGGGCTGAATGGGTACTGTTCACCTCAGATCCGAAAATGGATTATTTTGCCTAAGTTGGGATTAATTGAATTCTTGTGTGGTTGTTCACATTGGGTGATCTAGTGGCTAAGTGGGACTTGATTAAAATGAACTGTATGATACCATGCTTGTGAGACTAATGACTGAGATTGAAATTGTTTGATGTTGAACACGATTGGTGGAAGTCCGAAATTGCATTAATTTGCCTAATTTGAGCGTCAATTGGCCTATTGGGTAATGGCTTGAAACCTCGGCATTTTAGAGTCAATGTAGGACTTGTTGGGATCCCGTGGGGTGATACAGGATTTGGGGATTCAGTGGTTGAGGTTGGTTATGCCGAGTCCTAAACGGATTGGATCCTTGCAATGCTAAGTTATGCATTTAGTGCGCGGATGAGCGCCGGAATTTAGTGGGTGTTGAATGGAAAAGACTGAGCGCATCATTATGTAGTTGGAACGGAAATTGTCGATGCACGTGTCAGTCGGGACAACTGTGGCCTTCGGGTCGAAACAACTGTGGCCTTCGGGTCGGGCCTTCGGGTCGAAACAACTGTGGCCTTCGGGTCGGGCCTTCGAATCGAAACAATTGTGGTCTTCGGACCGGGCCTACGGGTCGTTACAATTTGTGGTCTTCGGACCGGGCCTTCGGGTCGTAACAGTTGTGGTCTTCGGACCGGGCCTTCGGGTCGTAACAGTTGTGGTATTCGGACCGGGCCTTCGGGTCGTAACAGTTGTGGTCTTCGGACCGGGCCTTCGAGTCGGGACAGATTGAGGTCTTCGGATTGGGCCTACGGGTCGAGATAAATTGTGGTCTTCGGACCGGGCCTACGGGTCGTTACAATTTGAGGTCTTCGGATCGGGCCTACGGGTCGGGATAGAGTATTGGCCTTAGGGTCGTGGCGTCGATATGACTGCATACTCCTTAGATTGATATTGAAAGTCTTACCTGCAGGATGTTATAGTGAATTGGGCCTTGGGCCCGGGTGAATTGGACATTTATTGTTGCACTGGTTCATTTAATTACGTATTTGATTTACCCTCTGGAGGTACACTTAGTCTAGTTTCGGATTAGAGATTTATTACTTGCTGAGTTTCTCACGGTTGTGGTAAAACCGAATATTTCAGATCCCCAGCCATGAATCTTGAGGCTGAAGAGCAAGACCCTGAGCTAAGACAGAGTACGAGCCTATGAGTTCAGAGGAAGAGCCAGGGCAGTCCGAGAGTTCTTTTGAGACGTCTGGACCTAATACCGACTGGGAGCCCTAGTTTAGGTCCCAGCCTTAGGAGTGAGGGCCGATACTTTTTGACTATAGCCCTCCGGTAGATAGGTTAATATCCCTTGGCCACTGATCCCTGCTGCTTCGTGGCCCTTTTGGTGTACTTTTTGTTGATTAAAGGGATACTGTATTCAAGTTTATAAAGATTGTATATTTTGGTTTAATAGATCGTAATTTGTTTTAGTTTACTATTCATGGTTGCTAAAATTTGTCTGGGTGTACATATATACATTATATATACGTCGTTTCCGCTTTTGGCATGTTATCTCTGATTGGGTTGAAACCGGGTCGGTGACGCATTCCTGGGAGCGTCGCACTTTGTATCGACCCTAGGCGGATGATCGTGCTTCCGTTGGGTGCGGGGCGTGACATCCCCTGTTGAATTGGTATCAGAGCAAGGACAGCTCGGTCCAATCTAACCGAACCCTGGAGTGATAAGGAGGAGTGACCATGGGTAGCCATAGGTTGACCTAGTGTGCTAAGTGTGCCTCCAGATCGTTTGTGTTTGAGTATTGTGGTGAATATTTGAACCAGTATTGTGCAGGTGCGGCAGGACCCAAGGTAAGGGTGCAAGTCTTTGGGTGAAATTCTGTGCCGTTGTGTTGACTGCATGTTGAGTGTTTGATTGTTTTTATATTGATATCTGCCTAGGGCTTAGACCGGTTAATTGGTTTAGGTCTCTAATTCCTGAAAGGGATTATAGCAGGTAGGTGAGTGGTGTGACCTTGTGAGCTTGAGTAGTCGAGTCGAGGTCGAGGTTGAGGTCATATAGGTCCGCAAGCTAGAGTTGCAGAGGATCCCAGGGTAGATGGAATTATGAGGGCACTCGAAGAAGTTGGGATCTTAAATGGGAATGATGGGAACCAAGGTTAAGAGTAAGTAAATGCAGTCAGATAGATGCAATAACTACTTGAGCAATTTTCTAAATTGAAACCTCCGCAGTTCGATGGAAAAAGGTGGCCCTAGTGGTGTACCAATTTCAAGGTGTAGCAAATGGCTGGTGGAAGGCCACTCGAGGTAAGGTTTTCCATGAAAGCACAATCCCAAATTGGACTACTTTTGTTGAGACCTTCAAGGGGAAAATACTTCCCTGAATCTGCACGGGAACAGAAAATGGCAAAGTTTCTAAGGCTCCGTTAGAATCATATAACTGGGGATTAGTATGAGGTCAAGTTTGTAAGACTATCTAAGTACGCATTAAGGATGGTCAAGGACCATGTGGATAGGACGAAGAGGTTCTGCGATGGACAAATGCTGGAACTCCACAATCAGCTAATGCTATTGAACTTAAAGTATTTCAACGAACCATATGAGAGGGCTCAGATGGTTGAGCAAGATATGAATGAGAGGGCTACCGCCTCTGGATCATGGTACGTGTCGGTTAGGGATAATTGCAATTTTGGTAAGAAGCCTATGGCTGGGAATAAGCGGATTGTTTCTCCTGTAAGAAAGAAAATTGAAAAGTCGGACTACTATTATAGCGCCGCATGTCGGTCCTGTGGAAAGGGCACGGGAATGGCCCTCGCCTAAGCGGACTTAGAGTGTGTTTTGGAGAGGACCAACATGGTCACCAAGTAAGAAACTGCTCGAATTGATAAGATAGGCCGCCAACGTAACAACAGCAATCATGGGTAGGGTATCAAGCGGAAGTTGCCCCCAGAATAACCAGGATCGACTGTAGGCATAAGGAAGGGTATGCGCTATGGCTAGGACAGAAGGAAAAGATTAGTCTTAAGGATCTTAATGCAATATATAATGATGTTTGAGGTATTAGAAGTGATTTTTGAAGTTATGGATCTGAATGGTCATGTGAGACATATAATTGCTCATGGTGAATAGACGCAATCATTGTATGGATTTTAGAATTTCTGATGACATCCTCTGACAAGATTTAGATGAACGAATTATTACTTGGAAATTTCGGATTTTGTAAAGAACCAATGTGACTTGCTTTGGGAGACCGTAGGATTGAAAATTGATGGATTGAGCTTCGTCTTTAAGAGATGGAAAGATAATTATTTTGTGATCGAGTTGGCCCTAGAACAGAGCCGATATCTAGAGTGCCCTACAGGATGGCACTGTCGAAATGGAAGAAATTGAAGGCAAAAATGCAAGAGTATGGGATAAAGGCTTCATTCGCCCGAGTGCGTTTCCATGGGGAGCGCCGATTTTATTCGTGAGGAAAAAGGACGGAATCGTTAAAGTTGCACATTGACTATAAATAGTTGAATCGGGTGGACATTAAGAATAAGTATCTGTTGCTAAGGATTGATGATCTGTTGGATCAGTTACAAGGGGCGTCGATATTTTCTAAGATCGGACTAAAGGCTGACTATCATCAATTGAGGATTAAGGAGGATGTGCCGAAGATGGCATTTAGGACGAGATATATGTACTGTGAGTGTACGATGATACCATTGGGTTTGACGAACGCCCCCGCAGCTTTCATAGATCTGATGAACAGAGTTTTTAAGGAATTCCTGGACCAGTCCGTCATTGTGTTCATTGATGATATTCTAGTTTACTCAAGGAGTCCGGTAGAGCACGAAATGCATTTGACTGAGGTACTACGGACATTAAGAGAGCATGCGCTTTATACAAAATTTAGTAAATGCGAGTTCTGGCTTAGCAAGGTAGCATTCTTTGGACATATTGTATCGGGAGAAGGAATAACAATGGACCCGATTAAGATCGAAGCAGTGCTTAAGTGGCCTAGACCGACATCAGTGACTGAAATCAGGAGTTCTTAGGATTGGCCGGCTATTATCGACGATTTGTAGAAGGATTCTCGTCGATGGCCATGCCACTAACGAGATTGTTGAAAAAGGGAACTAAGTTTAAATGGGATGTTAAGTGCGAACGAAGCTTTTAGGAACTTAAGCTTAGACTGACAACAGCTCCAGTCTTAATTGTTCCATCTGGACCTGGTGAATTTGAGGTATACAGTGATGCCTCGCTCAGAGGACTTAGTTGTGTGTTAATGCAGCATGGGAAAGTAATTGCATATGCGTCACGTCAGTTGAGACCACACGAGTTGAACTATCCGACGCATGACCTAGAGTTGGCTGCCATTGTTTTTGCACTAAAAATCTGGAGACATTATTTATGTGGAGAAAAGTTCCAGATTTATACGGATCACCAGAGCCTCAAATACCTGTTTTCGCAGAAAGAGCTGAATATGAGGCAGCGTAGATGGATGGAACTTTTGAAAGATTATGACTGCGACATCATGTACCACCATGGAAAGGCAAATCGAGTGGCGGATGCCCTAAGTCGCAAATCGAGTATAGCGCACATGATGATCAAGGAGTGGTCATTACTGGAAAAACTTCGAGACTCAGAATTTAAACTGGAATTGAGCCATGTATCGAATCTGCTAGCTACCTTGAGAATCGAGCCAGAGATTCAGACCAAAATTAAGGCTCTGCAGTCCACGGACCGGGAGATTCAGAAAATTGTGGAAATGGATGCCACTACAAGGAAGCCGGATTTCCAAGTAATAGAGGATGGGATCCTGAAATTCAGAGGATGATGGTGTGTACCCGATGATACTGAGCTTAAGGAAGAAATACTAAGAGAAGCTCATCGCAGCAATTACAGTATACACCCCGGCAGTACGAAAATGTACCAGAATCTACGGCAACATTACTGGTGGAACGGAATGAAGGCAGATGTGGCTAGGTATGTGGCTAAGTGCCTGACATGTCAGCAAGTAAAAGCGCAGCACTGTAAACCTGGAGGACCGCTGCGACCGTTGGAAATTCCTGAGTGGAAATGGGAACACATCACCATGGACTTCGTAACCGGATTACCAAGAAGCCAGAGAGGGCATGATTCTATTTGGGTAGTCGTGGATCGACTTACAAAATCGGCACATTTCTTAGCAGTACGGAAGGATTTTGAGTTAGAAAAGTATGCAGAGCTGTACGTAAGGCAAATTGTTACGCTGCATGGAGTGCCGGTAACGATTACATCAGATCGTGACCCAAGGTTTACAGCAAATTTCTGGAAAAGTCTGCAGACGGCTTTGGGAACAAAGGTGCAGTTCAGTACAGCTTACCATCCGCAAACCGACGGTCAATCAGAAAGGACGATACAGACCCTTGAGGATATGTTGAGAGCTTGTATACTCGATTTCCAAGGCATATGGGAAGAGCAGTTGCATTTGGTGGAGTTTACGTACAACAACAGTTATCAACAGAGTATTCAGATGGCCCCCTTTGAGGCTTTATATGGCAGAGCGTGTAAGACTCCAATGTGCTGGGATGAGGTAGGAGAACGAAGCATTACAGGTCCGGAGTTGGTACAGCAAACAGTGGAAACTGTGGAGGTTATCCGAGAAAGGCTAAAGACAGCGCAAAGTCGACAGAAAAGCTATGCTGATCGGAGACGTCGACCCCTGGAATTTCAAGTTGAAGACCATGTATTTCTCAAGGTATCACCTATGAAAGGGTTATCCCGATTTGGCAAGAAAGGGAAGCTGAGCCCGAGGTTTGTCGGACCGTTCGAGATTTTGGAAAAGATTGGTGATATGGCGTATAGGCTTGCCCTGCCACCGAACTTATCCCAGGTACATAATGTTTTCCACGTGTCGATGCTAAGGAAGTATGAACCAGACTCGACACACGTGTTAAGGTATGAAGAAATTGACGTGGACGACAGGGTGTCGTACGTGGAGAGACCGGTCAGAATTGAAGATCGGAAAGATCGAGTACCGCGGAATAAGACAATCCCGATGGTCAAGGTAGTCTGGGAGCACCACGGGACAGAAGGCGCAACCTGGGAAAGTGAAGAGGCCATGCGACGTCAACACCCCCAATTGCTCGAGGAACAAGTGTAGAGTACAAATTTCAGGGACGAAATTTTTGTAAGGGGGGAAGAATTGTAACAGCCCGAATTTTGACCCGTTATCGAGTCCAATAAAGTGTATGTGAATTCTCGTGTAATTTTAGTAAGTCTCGCCCGGAACTGATCAATCACGGGATACTAACAAAAAAGGAAAGGCTAAATAGGATCAGGTACGTGGACCGAGAACCTGACCGCGATTGAGCGCCGATTTCGAGGAACGTCGAGGAAATATTTTGAACCAATATAGGCCGATCCTAAGAAAAATGACGGGTTGATATTTTCAGTAACGTGCGATCGGATCGCGAGTGATTTCGCATGTCTGAAAGTACGCTTGACAAATGAACCCCGATTTTAATCCAAATGATCGCAACCCCGGTACTAGTGATTTTTCCTCTCGTTGTCTCGAAATTGAGGTCATCATGACTCGGACAATCTTAGGTCGATACGCGTAATACCTAAACAGCCACCTGTTAGCGAGAGACCCTAAAACTGCAAAACGAGCAAATTAGATAGCGATATTGGGCACGAACTTCAATGTCAAAATATCAAGGGTAATTGCGACTATTTTGCATGACGGACGTCAATTTAGAGTGGCCATTCATGTTTTGGACTATTGCGGTTGAAAACTGAAAATCCGACAGAAATTGAGAAAAAGACGGTTTTGCCCCTGTGGACACCGGGACCCGATTCGGACGCCGATCGAGGTTATTTTTCGCGGCCAAGGTCATTTTGGGGTGGCCACACGCATTTAGAGCGGTTTTGGCCAAAAAGTTGATTTTCGACAAAAATTGGAAAATAATATTATTTTATTCCCGGGATTTCGCGGACGATTTTCGAGGGCTTAGAAATTTAATTTCGCGAATCCGACGCCATATTATGTTGGCCACGCACGTATGGAACGCGTATGTGCAAAAATTAGAATTTCGGTCCGGGACCGGAAATTTACGAAATTGCCCCTATAGTGTTTTATTTAATTCCGAATTTTAATTGATTTTTGAGGTCTAACTAGGGTTAGTTGGGGCTAACCAGACCTGGTCAGCCATGGTTAGGGGGAGATTGACCATTTTGCCCTTGCTTTTTAAGTGGGAATTCAATTTGAGCCCTTGGATCAAAGGGTAGAGTGTCCTAAGCCCTACGATTGCGACACGTGGACTCCACTAGCACACTTTGACCAACTTTTGACCCTCTCTCTCTCTCTCCTCTCTTCAGACTTCTCTCTCTCTTCTCTCTCTCTCCCCCGATCAGCTTCCCTCGCACGCCTCTTCCTCGCCGGGACTGGTCTGGCTTCGCCGGGGCTGTTCACGCCGGAGACGGCCGTCCCCGCCGGAGCTGCTGGGCTCGTCCGCCGCCCGCCGGTCCCCAGGCGCCGTCCCAGCCCCGTCGGCCGCCGTCTCCCCTCGTTTCCCGCCGCCTCAGCCGCTGCTCTGTCCAGGCGACAGGGAGCAGCAGCAGTGACGCCGGCTCGCCCGCCGGTGCCGCGCCGCCGTCCGCCGCCGAGCGTCGCCCCCGGCGACCGCCTCGCCGTCCTCAGCCTCCTCTCCACCTGTCCTCAGCCCTGCCGACCAGCACAGCCCCTGTTTTGGCCGAGATTGGCCTTGAGTCCGCCGGAGTCACCGTGAACGCCGGCTTGCCCCCGGAGCGCCGCCGTCGATTCTCACCGCTAGTCGGTGATTGACCGCCCGCTCCTGTCGTCCCAAGACCGATAATAGGCGAGTGAAAATTTCTAAACCCTAATTAGCCTAATTGTAGATTTTAGGGGTGAATTAGTGAGGTAATTAAGCTTATTTGTGGTCTAAGTGTGGGGAAATGTGTATGGGCTGATTAGAGGGTCTAATTGGGACTTAATAGGGCTGATTAAGGGTGATATGGTGGCTGTTTGAGGGCTGAATGGGTACTGTTCACCTCAGATCCGAAAATGGATTATTTTGCCTAAGTTGGGATTAATTGAATTCTTGTGTGGTTGTTCACATTGGGTGATCTAGTGGCTAAGTGGGACTTGATTAAAATGAACTGTATGATACCATGCTTGTGAGACTAATGACTGAGATTGAAATTGTTTGATGTTGAACACGATTGGTGGAAGTCCGAAATTGCATTAATTTGCCTAATTTGAGCGTCAATTGGCCTATTGGGTAATGGCTTGAAACCTCGGCATTTTAGAGTCAATGTAGGACTTGTTGGGATCCCGTGGGGTGATACAGGATTTGGGGATTCAGTGGTTGAGGTTGGTTATGCCGAGTCCTAAACGGATTGGATCCTTGCAATGCTAAGTTATGCATTTAGTGCGCGGATGAGCGCCGGAATTTAGTGGGTGTTGAATGGAAAAGACTGAGCGCATCATTATGTAGTTGGAACGGAAATTGTCGATGCACGTGTCAGTCGGGACAACTGTGGCCTTCGGATCGAAACAACTGTGGCCTTCGGGTCGGGCCTTCGGGTCGAAATAACTGTGGCCTTCGGGTCGGGCCTTCGGGTCGAAACAATTGTGGTCTTCGGACCGGGCCTACGGGTCGTTACAATTTGTGGTCTTCGGACCGGGCCTTCGGGTCGTAACAGTTGTGGTCTTCGGACCGGGCCTTCGGGTCGTAACAGTTGTGGTCTTCGGACCGGGCCTTCGGGTCGGGACAGATTGAGGTCTTCGGATCGGGCCTACGGGTCGAGATAAATTGTGGTCTTCGGACCGGGCCTACGGGTCGTTACAATTTGAGGTCTTCGGATCGGGCCTACGGGTCGGGATAGAGTATTGGCCTTAGGGTCGTGGCGTCGATATGACTGCATACTCCTTAGATTGATATTGAAAGTCTTACCTGCAGGATGTTATAGTGAATTGGGCCTTGGGCCCGGGTGAATTGGACATTTATTGTTGCACTGGTTCGTTTAATTACGTATTTGATTTACCCTCTGGAGGTACACTTAGTCTAGTTTCGGATTAGAGATTTATTACTTGCTGAGTTTCTCACGGTTGTGGTAAAACCGAATATTTCAGATCCCCGGCCATGAATCTTGAGGCTGAAGAGCAAGACCCTGAGCTGAGACAGAGTACGAGCCTATGAGTTCAGAGGAAGAGCCAGGGCAGTCCGAGAGTTCTTTTGAGACGTCTGGACCTAATACCGACTGGGAGCCCTAGTTTAGGTCCCAGCCTTAGGAGTGAGGGCCGATACTTTTTGACTGTAGCCCTCCGGTAGATAGGTTAATATCCCTTGGCCACTGATCCCTGCTGCTTCGTGGCCTTTTTGGTGTACTTTTTGTTGATCAAAGGGATACTGTATTCAAGTTTGTAAAGATTGTATATTTTGGTTTAATAGATCGTAATTTGTTTTAGTTTACTATTCATGGTTGCTAAAATTTGTCTGGGTGTATATATATACATTATATATACGTCGTTTCCGCTTTTGGCATGTTATCTCTGATTGGGTTGAAACCGGGTCGGTGACGCATTCCTGGGAGCGTCGCACTTTGTATCAACCCTAGGCGGATGATCGTGCTTCCGTTGGGTGCGGGGCATGACAAAGATATTCTTCGTCCAATAACTTGTTCGCCATTTGCAATGTCCACCCAGTTGTCAACATATTGCACGTCCAATAGCTTGTTCATCTTTTAGAGCAAAAGTTGTTCTACACTCTTAGACGTCCTATTGCTAAAACCATCTTCATATGAATCTACTAGTATCTTCTGCACACTCAGTTGCACATGTTAGTATACTTAAAAATTTTTGTCATCCTCAAAAATATGATAGGCATCTTTCCTAACTGTATGACTTGAGAAAACGGATACATCTGCACTTAAGCATAGAAATTCCACGCCATACCTCTGTGCATTTTTCACATTTAACCTATCAGTTTCTGCTTCCCATTTCGGCTTTCCATGGGCAGGATATACACAATCGGTATATATATTTTCTTTCTATGCTAAGTTATCATTTTCCATTTGTGCAACCTCATGGATACTTTTGCAGAACTTTAAAATAGAGATCTTATGGCGATTAAACTGACTTCTCATCTCAGGAAGATAAATATATAGGACTCTTGTTTGCCAATAAAATGCACAAGTAGTTGACACGCCTCATTATGAATGGCAAACATAAGTTACCCCACTTCATATTTTGAACTTGCTCTGCCGTTCACGTTAGGATAGGTTGTGCATCCATTTTAGATCAAATAGGATTCGGATGTAAGTACGGCTATTTTCCCTTTTATTAATCTCTATTCGTCCGAGTATGTAAAGTTGATTTATGAACTCTATGGATGCTATTTTGGCATCCTTCCCCTCAATTGACCAATCTGCTTTCTCAACTTTGATGCAGGAAAAAGGTGTTTGTGGTGGAAGATAGGACAAGGTGATTTTCTTTTTCTTAGTTTCTTGTCTGCTATCACATTGCCTCCGCTGACCTGGACAAATCAAAGTATAACTAGGACAATCTGCTCCCATCCTGCCATGATAAAACAACAAAAACAGGATCACCTTATTGCAGAAGTATCCTTTCTGGTTTTTACTACAAAACCAATCTGACAATGCTGATCAAATCAAAGTCAGCCGTAGCAAAATCTTCTTACCTCGTCTTAAGAGTTCAACTATCTGTCCATGCTTCCAGCCAGCATAATCCATATGTCCTAGGAAACCGCACAAAAGTTAAAAGCATTTTCCTATATAGGACACGGGTTAATTATCTCCTGGTGCATCAGGTATTGGAATCGGAAGCTTGGCCATCATCCTGTTGTCCTATATGATCCACTTGAAGAGGAAGAATGCTTCTTTGAAGTTCCTTTTGAGAAACAGCACCTCATATCCTCACTCCAATTCAGACATGGAAGAGAGCAATGTCTACTTTGAAGTCCCCATTTTCAACAGTACTGAACTTGAAGAAGCCACAAATAACTTCTCTGCTTCCAATGAACTTGGAGACGGAGGTTTTGGAACTGTTTACTACGGTGAGAAAATGTTCTTTCACTATTCCTCCAAGGGATTCGCTACTGAAAGACGTTTTCTACAATGTTCTTAACAGGAAAACTTCGAGATGGACGGGAGGTAGCAGTGAAGCGCCTATACGAGCGTAACTACCGAAGGGTAAAGCAGTTCATGAATGAGGTAGAGATCCTAACCCGTTTGCAACACAAAAACCTTGTGTCTCTGTATGGTTGCACTTCTCGCCACAGCCATGAGCTTCTACTTGTCTATGAGTACATCTCGAATGGCACTGTTGCTGATCATATCCATGGCCGGCGAGCAAACTCGTCTACTATATTGCCTTGGCAAATCCGTATGGACATAGCCATAGAGACTGCTACTGCATTGGCTTACCTCCACGCTTCTGACATTGTCCACCGTGATGTGAAAACAAATAACATCCTTCTCGACAAGAATTTTGGGGTTAAAGTTGCAGATTTTGGGCTTTCGAGGCTTTTCCCCAATGATGTCTCTCAGATCTCAACAGCTCCTCAAGGGACTCCAGGTTATGTGGACCCCGAGTACCATCAGTGCTACCACCTCACGGAGAAGAGTGACGTCTATAGCTTCGGAGTTGTTCTGGTCGAGCTTGTATCATCCAAGCCAGCTGTGGACAAAAGCAGAGAAAGGCACGAGATTAATTTGGCCAACTTTGCTATTAACAAGATTCAGAAATGCGCGTTTGGGGAATTGATCGACCCAAATCTAGGATTTGAGTCAGATAGCGAAATCAATAGGATGACAACTTCGGTGGCCGAGTTAGCTTTCCTGTGCTTGCAACTGGACAAGGAAATGAGGCCTCCCATGGATGAGGTTTTGGAGGAACTGAAGGCGATCGCGTGCAATGAGAATGCTGCGGACATATTTGTTGATGCAGATAAGGGTGAAGGTGTCCTTGCTCCATCTCCTCCGGATTATGACGATTCCCAGCTACTGAAGAATATGCGGTCAACCCATTCTCCAGTTTCTGTGACTCAAAAATGGGGTAGCAGCGGCAATTCTGCTCCTGGTGTTGATGGTTAGATTATCCATGTAGCCGTTTGTCGCATACTGTACATGCGTGAATGCAAGTGAGCAGTCATATATGTTGAGACTTCGCTGATTTAAGTGCTGGGTCGAAATCTGAAGGTATGGACATGGTAATAAAGCACTCTTGTCAATCTAGCTTACACATGATATTGAACCATATAGAGCTTATTTAGTTTAACTGTTGTTTCGTACTACATTAGAAGTATCCAACACGACACATGGATATATTGGTTGGCCGAAGAAAAGAACGGCATATAAATATGAGCAGAACACATAGATAACAATTATAGGGAAAGTCTTCAAAGACCATCTTTCTCTATGGTTGGTTGTGACTTATACTGAAATTCTGTGATACAATCATTCGAACTTATGACCATGGTGACTTGACATATGACAAGATGCATATCAGGTCTCTCGCCGAAGTGAACATGGGGGTGGAAAAGGGAAAGAGGGAAATGGCCATTAAGGCCGTTGTTCGATTCAAAGTTCTCTCCACTCGTACTAATCCGCCCACACTCTTTTTCTTCTCTGCTGTATCAGGAGATTAGATACCTAGGATCGCAAATCCAAGTTTGTCTATGGTTCAATTCGATGTTGTACAAAGGAAAATTATTCTGATATGACGTTCCTCAATAATATCATCACGACTCTCAAAGTCAGGCGTGGTCATAATACCAAACCAAATACAACTAGTGGTAATCAAAATAAAGATACTAATGAATAGAGGGTCCAATAGTAGGTAGAACTTAATGTTCTTTCCATTACCCCTTAATTGAAACAGGCTGGAGAAAATTTTTGGAGGGGAAACTTGGAGAGTGGCAATAAGGGTGACTTATCCATCAATTCATTTCAATTGGTTAGAATCCTTTACTTGAAGGGAACAATATTGTTCTCTCCGATTAATTGATAATCTCAATTTTAACTTGCCCATGTAATTTTGGGGTTTTCGCAGGAATTGAGTACCTAGAAAGGAGAATACTCATCGCTAATAGTTTCAATGCAATCATTAGATCAAAATGCCACTAGCCGCAACCGCAACCTTTCCTTGCAAATATCCTCAATAACACATCTTCAAGAATTTTCCGTATTCTCTTCTAGCGATTGTCGTCCTGTGAGCCATTCAGATAGACCATGCATAAAGTCATGTGCAGCCCAGAGAGGACGCAGATACAATTGGTTCTCTATTGGTAGGGCAGGCTTGGATAGGAGGACAGGTTTAGAAATAAACATTCGAGTACAAGTCCTATCCAAAACGGAACAAAACTTTTGGCTTTCTCTTAACGGCCCTTAGATTCTTGGCAAAAATTGAACCCCCAAACATCCATGCAAGGGACACAAATATAAGACAATGGCCTAACTGGATATAGATTAATGGCTAGTGCTAGTAGTCTTAATCACAGGCAAAAGGGATTCTCTATACATTTGGCGAGACTCTAGTCTGGTTATTACTCCACTGCTACTATAGTACTATACTCTTCTTCTCTTTAGGCACATTCTCTTCAGCATGTGATCAGCTAGTGGCATTGCTTGACAATATCAGCAGACGTACGTAGCTGCATTTCACACCAAATAAGCTCTATGTGAGGGTATCGGTTTGAAAACTTCAATTGACATAATCACTGGCTCAAATAGTGCCTTCTTACCGCTAACATTGCTGTGACTATTCAAAGAGTAGTTCTTACATCTTCTCAAGGGACTTATCAAATGGATATAAGAGCCGCTTATAAGCCAATCAGCCTATGATCTAACTGAGCAATTCCTATTGCAACTCATGAACTTGTCTTATAGTCATCTGCTTTCTTTCCCTGCCCTTTATAATTATTTGTTTCATTTCATGACTTGCGTTTCTTTGCGGAATCTCCCCCTTTTTATGGATTCAATTGTAGTTATACCCAAGTTTTTTTTTACCCAAGCCTTTTTTAGGACAAAAATCACCAAAAATTCTAAACTATGCTCACCGTGACACATTTACCGTAAATTTTTTCTATGGCACAAAAAATCCCTAACTTGTACATTCATGACACATTTAACTTTCTTCAAAGTTCCTTCAATGGGAACATTTCAGAATCTGCCTACTTGGACGCCATAAAGCAAACAGTATAGACATGGCACCGACATAATTTAAGTGAAATAAAAACGTTATTTTGGTTAAAAAATAATCTGACGAAACCTTGATGGAAGGTAAATATGTCGCATAGGTACAAGTTTTAAGTTTTTTATGCTAAAAGAAAAAGTTTGGAATAAATATGTTACGGTGGCCATAATTTGAGGTTTTTGATATCACAAAAAAACAGGTAAATGTTTCACATTGAGAATGGTTTGGAGTTTTTTTTTTTTATAATCCAAGAACCCCGCACGGCCGACAGCCGGAGGAGTAAACCTGGAGTGAGGCTAGCGCAGGACCCACCACCATAGCGTCACACTCGTTAATATGCATTTTTCTTCTTCTTTTTTTCTTGTCCATTTCTTTTTTCTCATCGTCTTCCTCATAGTAGTGAGAACACCCAAAACACAATAAAAAATCCGTCTACCAAATCATCAAAGCATGAACATATATTCATCTCTGTTAATCTACCTATACTTGTTATTGAACCTCCACCGTCGTCCACTAAGTCATCAATATACGTCGGCCACAGCCAGACGCAGAGAACAAAAACAGGGACATGATTGGATAAAAGGATGTGATGAACAAACCGGAACAATTGAGCTTAAATATTAACCCTCGGACTGTCAATTTTTGAGTGGCTCCTCGCTGATGACCATCATTGAACGGCGCAGGAAGACGTATAAACACCGAGCAAACACAATCATAAAGAAATTGCTCAAATTTGGTCTCGGTGGATGTAATATGCGGTAGAAAATCATGCTCAGCCATCAACAAAAAGTTGCATTCGTGTGTGACATATCATTATACACTCAAAACAGGTCAGGATCAAGGACTAATCAATACGGACTAAGGACTCAGTTCGGGCATTTTGTTGAACATATGGTGGGCTGGCTAGTTGATTAGTTATATATGAGTTTGCGGAAACGATTCATTTCATTCTGTCACAATAAGCGCTAACATAAATCATCAGCTCAGCCTCCATCATTTCAGATTTTAGATTGACAATGTATGAAGTCTCAGTCTCTGTTTTCATTCTAAAACTATGACCGGGAGCAACAGATATTGAACTCACCTCTATCAACCTTGAATTCTAGCTCCGAGCAGTGATGAGAAAATCCAAGCGAGGACATTCCGGAAATGTCACCGATGAGGGTCGGAAGTTATATTGAAGGCTTAAACGCGAGGATAACTTCCGCGAATTTCCCGGTCGTGGAACAGGGAGAAGCAGAGGAGGAAAAGGCGCAAATCCGGAATGCCGAGAAAGGACCGCAACGAAGGCTAATAACGTTAGGAGAGCAGTGAAGGAATTCACAACGGCAACAGGCAGTGACGAGCGGCGATGAGGATGATCAGAATTGAAATCTGAAAGCAATCTCTGAACGAGGTTGAAACCGCTCGAAGCTCTCGGTCACTGTAAAGGAACGGCGCACTTCTGATACTCGCAGAAATCGGTGATGGCGAAGATGACCGACGGATCAGGCCGTTAAGAAAACCATCCCTTATCTCTTTTCTATCAGGCTTTAAAAATAATAATAATAATTACAAAATTCGAAAAAAATATTTAAAATTTAATAATAATAAAAATTCCACATGAGTGCCAATGTTTTTTGCTAAATTTGTCAGATGAACTTAATTGACAAAAAGATGAAAAGGTTTAAAATTCAATTGACACATTTGCAAAATTCAAAATTGAATTAGCAAAAGTATAATAAAATTTAGATTTTTTTGATAATTTTCCCCGCTAAATGAATAGCAGAAATATTCAACCAGAAAAAAAATAGCAGAAATCGAATCTAAATGTTTTGATGGGCTAAGGTTCATTCAAACGGTTCGAGAGTCCGTACTGAAAAAGAAAACCTCCTTTTTATCACTTATTTTTCTTTTTTCTTGTTTTGGTCATCACTTTTTCGTTTGTTATGTATTTAATTATTTTTTTGATTGATTTATTTTTATTTTACTATTTTTCATTTTTGTACTTTTAGAAGAATGAATATTTGAATTGTCGACTAAAATTTAGGTATCAACAAAATCCTTTCCAGAAAATTTCTCGGGTAGGCCAACGATTTTTGCTGTCCGTGCTCCTTGTGCGTGGTATTTACCTTTTTGGAATTTTCCACTGTTTCCTAGAACTAACTGTCACACCCCAAAAAACACAACTAGAAAAAGGGGATGACACGGCCGTCCTTCCACCCGAAGGACGCAGCCTCAACAATAACCAACAACCTGTTATCAATATATATATATATATATATATATATATTTAAAACCACATATATATCAGATAAACCAACAGGTTGGTTACAACATCAGAGTTTCTATAATCCACCAAAAGAACATGTACATCAAGAACTCAGCCAACCTGACGAATTATCAACAACCTTACAAGCAACTCCAAAATCATACCCAAAAATCTATCTCCCAAACATCCCCACGATAGCACTCTCGTAGTAATGGCCGCTAGCCGAGGAACCTGAAAAGATTGGGAAAATAGAGGGATGAGCAACCACAGCTCAGTGAATAGTACATCTCTTCTAAGTAGATCGAGCAATCACTATGCATGTGTACAAAACAATACCAAAACTTCAGAAGTCAAACTCAAGACATAAAATACATATCGAGTCATATAAGAGTTGTTTTATTTCATCAAAACTTTATACAATTCGGAAAAATACTCATTTTAAATCATCATAAACATCAATGGTCAAGTCCATTGATCAATCTCTATTAAAAACCACGTCAATGGTCAATTTCATTGATGAATCTCATCAAAAGCACATGCCGATGATCTATTCCATTGGCCAATCTATTGCTCAATATCAAACCATGGTCACGACACAAAGCCTTGTGACAAGGCTACCAAGATTCCCCCTTTGGCAAGGTCTCCACCTACAAAGCCGGTGGCTCGGCCTAGAAGGATATCCTAAACCCGGTATGCATACCCCAAAACCCCTCAATGGGTTCACAGTCATATTGAGCATCAAACAATCATCATCCAATATCAGAATTCCAATCCATAATACATTTCACAAACCAAACAAATAACTTTTTCACAATACGGCTCATCCGCCATAATATATTTCGTAGAGCATTTCTCAAATCATTTCCAAACTCATTTCATAAACTAGTTCGTAATGCAATACACATATGTATCCTTTCACAATATATTTCCAAAACAATTTCCAAATCATTCTCAACTATTAAAAAGTAGTAAATGCCCGATCCAAAATTTTATGCAACAAATATGTTCTTTCACAACTCGTACGATTACTCAAATAGTTACTACTTTCACAATATGAGTTTATAAATTCAAAGAAGAGATGACACCACTCACCTGAAATCCCGAAATATCAAACAACCTCCCTCACTCGAACCGATGATATCGCAATTCTAACAATTAAACGAGAATCGACATCAAACCAAGTAAAAAAAACTGCGAATCGGCTAAATGACAGTTAAACGCTAACAAGGCAACTCAAAGGCACCCACAAATCGCTCCTCCAATGCGATTATCCAAACCGTTCGCAACGCGGAGTTTGAATGCGAAACTTGATTGTACCATAAATTCCTCCACCGAACTCCGTTTTAAGCGAGCTTATAGTCAATAGAAAGCCCACTCATAGCACTACAAGAACCCCAACTTGGCCGTCCCAAAATCGAGCAGAAAACCGACGAAAATTAGCCTAAAGTCCGCTGGTCGCGCACTGTTCATCTAGTGCGGTCAACTTCAAAAATTCATATTAGGCAAACCGCAAGTCCAAATCAAGATCCGTAAAATCCCATGGCTCCATGACACCCTAAACTACCAATTCTATAAATATTCGTAGCTTAGCGACTCAAAAATTGGACTTCGCGGCTTGAATTTCTCAAAATTCCGAATTTAAACCCTAACTTTGAAAACTTTTCCAATCGGATGAACGAGGGACACGAACGCTTACCGTGCGTTCCAATACGAAGTTGATCCGAGCTGGCGAGGCTCCGGTGATATGAGCCTTCCCTTTTTCTTCTTCTTCCTTTTCTTTCCCTTTCTCTCCTTTTCTTTCTTCTCCTTCCTCTTTGTCTCGGCCAAGCCAGCTCGTGGCTTAAATAAGAAAAACAGTGTCACTGTAGCAACTTTTGACTTTCTGACTTTTTGGCCTTTTTTTTTTTGCAATTTGTCACATCCCGATTTTTGGGCCTGGGAAGCCGCAGGTAAATGGTAATATCCTCAATTTCAATCCCTGAGAATTGGCTATGGATTAAGTTTGGTGGTTTTCCAATTGGAACAAAAATTTCTACCCTTGTTTTGGAAAACCGTATTTCAGATCCTTTGTACCCCTTAGTTTTGTTATTTGTGAGGAGGCATTTGTGATCCGAAATTCCAAATGATTTCTTCTGGAAAGTTGTTCCAAATATTTTGAGGTTTTACGTGATTTAATTTCAGAATTTTTGGAGTTGATATGAGTGGTACGATGGCCTGATTTTCAGACTGTGTGAAACTGCCCGGAATGGGTATTTCGGTGATGTTTACACTGTCTTTATTTTCTACGAGCTTTTCTGGGCTGATTTTGGAAATGTTTTCTTCACGAAAGTTGTTGAGAACTTCTTTTTCTATAACGTGTGTAAATTTGGGAATTTGTTGAGATGATTTGCATGCTGGACAGAGCTTATTTTGAGAAACAAAAATGCTGTTCCAGTGAACTATTTTTAGTCTGTCTTTGAGTGACTGAAAATGGTATTTAAAGAGAGAATTAGATTTTGTATTCTTCATGAAAAATGTTTATTAAAGTCTTGTTTATGACATATCCGAATTTGAGAATTTTCGGAGTTCATTTACTATGTTTTGAAGTCCAATTTCGTGAACAGTGCAAAACTGTCCGGTTTCTCCAGATTTCAAAGATTTAGCATTTTTATACGAAAACGTTGGAATTTGGACTTAGTGTCTTCTGGTGATTTAAAGTACGTGTTCTGAGCTTTCAAATGAGATATTTTATGCATTTTTCGAAGGTCAGACCAGGGGAAAACGAAATTTGGAAATGAGTGGCCAAGTAGGAAGCTTGCTCAAGAAGCTTAATTAATGGCTTGCATTTATTACTTGGTCTTCTTTTCCACAAGCATTTAATGGGCCATTATGATGCTTGACTTTGATGGCCATTCATGATAGCCATGTGAGGTAAGCGCTTACCTCACGCGCCCCAATGACACGCGTGATGACCTCACGCGCCACGATGACATAAGCGCTTATGTCATCCAAACTTAGCCCCCAAGTTTCCTCTCCCTATAAATAGAAAAAGGCCATTTGGCCAAGAGAGAGGGAGAGAGAGAGAGAGTAGCCGTGAGGGAGAAAGAGAAAGAGAAAGAGAGAGAGAAAACTAAGAGAGAGAGAAAGCTAAGGGAAAGAAAAGAAAAGGCGACACCGTGAGTTGCTGAGAGAAAACCAAGAGAGAAATAGAAAGAAAGAAAGAGAGAAAAAAGCTTACCGGCGAGCCTGTCTCTCTTGTTGTCGATCAAGGGAGAAAGTCATAGGCCCGAGCGTTCGTGTTCAAGCCCGAAATCTCTCGAGCTCACCCGTCTCGACCCCGTTCTCTAAGTTTTGTTTGATGTTGAGTAAGTACACTTCCTAATATCGGGAAAGGAAGTTGTGATGCGTTGTGACACGGTTTGCTTGGACCGTTTCTCGGTCATTTGGTTGATTGTGGTTGGTTCATTTCTTGATTTGATCAGGTTTCGTGTTTGATGTTGTTTTGAGATAGAACCGAGCCGTGGTTTGTAACGTGTGCACGATGTAGCCGTGCTTGATGTTCTCTTGTTGAACTTTGCTATTGATCTGCCATTGATGCGGGTGCGGTAAGGGCCGACTTGTGCTAACGGCGATCCCCTTGTCCTCGCTTGGTATTAGTAGGTTTACTTACTGGGTCTCCCCGACTCACCCCCCATCTTCCCACCCTCAGGTACATAGGATGGTCGAACGGACGGTGGCGTCAGGAGGAGTTCGAGCCATGTGGAAGTTCGGGGAAAGCGAGGACCGAGAAGCGAGGAGAAGTAGTGGGCTTAGGACACCCAAGCCATAACGTTTATTGTATAAATGGCTAAATTTGGATAATTTGGCATGTAAAATATATTGGTGTGTCCTATGAACATAAGGTTTGCTCATGATGCTGTTGTCTTAATCCCGCTTGTGCTTTTTGTTGTGATCGTCCCGAGTATGCTTCCGCTTGTGTTTAATAAGATAATAATGAACGGGACGTCACGTATATGACCCCGAGGTCGGGGCGTTACACAATTAACCGAATATTACACTAACTCCCGGTACTTCTTTGAAATTAATTTTCAAATAGAGACCTCTAATTGTCAAAGACCCACTGATCTTTTTTCTTCAACTTATTTTCTTAATCTAGCTTATTTAGTTTTATTTTAATCAGCATGACAGGGGATAAAAGTTTCTGGGTTTTTATTTTTATTTTCTCATTATCCTCTTGTGAAGGATCCAACTTGAGGGGATACATGAAAATAGGAGTCAACTCTTGGAATAACTGGTCAATCGGGGCAAGATTTGTGCAAGTTCACTAATTGCAGGTCTTCACATTTCACCGACCTATCATCATCAAAGAGGTAAAGTGATGGATGACATTGCTCCCTTGGGTGTCTCTGTCTCGACCTTGCTCTTCTGAAAAGTCTCTTGTTCAAGTCTTCCCGTGCTCTTTCCAAGTCAACTGCCGTGTTTAAGCAGAGCTGGTCTCACAAGACCAGCAGAAGGAATTGCCAATAACAAGGGCCTTCTTTTCACTTTCACGTGAGGAATCAAACAACTTCTTCTCCTTCTTCTTTTTCTTCTTCTTCTTCTTCATGCCGTTCCATTCCATTCTAGAGCATTGATATCCAAACAAAAAAGAAGGAAACTTTGTATGTTCCAGACTAGGAACGCATCGAAATCCGGAGATGGGTCTACGCTTCATTTACACACGAGGCTTAGTTTGCACGGCGTTCTGCATTTTCTTCATTTCCATCTTAGAAGATCCTGTCGTGTCGTCATCGAATGAAGTGTCATATGAAGTGTGCAAACCCCATGGTTGTCGGGG
This sequence comes from Syzygium syzygioides, assembly GCA_031216285.1. Classification (NCBI taxonomy): domain Eukaryota; kingdom Viridiplantae; phylum Streptophyta; class Magnoliopsida; order Myrtales; family Myrtaceae; genus Syzygium; species Syzygium syzygioides. Next base: position 36,925,283 of record CM062243.1, read on the forward strand.
CGAGGGCGACCCTCTGAAGATAAGCTATCCCTTTTATATTTCTGGAGGAGGAAAAGAATTATGCGGTTACCCTGGATTTGAGATCACTTGTAATGGAACAAAAACTATGTATGCTCACTACTCAGTTAAAAGCATTTCCTACAAGGAGAGTTCCATCGATTTAGTAAGCCAAGGGGATAGTTCTTGCCTTGCTCTTCGTCCCTGCACTTACCTTCCCATAAACACCTTCCTAAACTACAGTTTTTTTCAGCCTAAACTCTTGTTCTTGGTTAATTGCACCGACTCTTATTTTCCCTTCCCAACATCCCCCGTGAGTTGTAACGCCACATACAACTCCTATGTTGCGTTACTTCCTAATGGCACCTTTTATAGCCAAAGTGGATCCTGCCGGTCATACTCAGTGGTACCGGTACAACTGAAGAAAGGGTTCTCTAATCAAACTATCAAAGATGTCGACTACAAGGAGTTGTTGGAGAAGGGGTTCCGGTTAAAATGGGATTTATTAACTGACAAAAGTCGTACCGATTGTCAAGAAAGTGGAGGCCGATGTGGACGATTACGAGATACAGACTTTCTGTGCTATTGCCCACATGGATTCAGTCATCCTAAGGACTGCAATAGTGGCGGTGGTAAGGTTTTTAGAATTAGGAATTAACGATTCATGCAATAAGTTCGCCATGAATTAATCTCTTCCCTGAACAGAATCTGGTTATTAGGATGATACAAATTTCGTAACTGTTAGAAGGGAGATGCACGCCGAGCTTTATTAATCATATCATCTCCCTTTGGCCTATCCACTTGGCCTATTCAGCTGGCCTACTCCAATCTCCCAACTCTAACAGCCCAAATAGGCTTGAATTCACTATGTAATCCTTGAAATGTTACAGCATCTGAAGATGTTTCTTTTACTTGTTGCTCTGCTTCTACAAATACAAGCAATCTTCACTACACTTCACACTCTATTCTCTACTTACAGATGCTCAAACTTCTACAGAAAAATACGATCAGATCTACATAGCTTCTACACACAAGAACACCGAGAAAATGGACACTCAGAACATGAACTCTTGTTCGTTTCCCCCTAACTCTACTACTTCCTTGCATTGAATTTATAGCCATGATCTCAAATGACCGTTTTAAATTCAAATCCTACAAGTAGTCAGTGTTTTTGTCATCTATAGCCGCTGAACTCACTCTGCAGCTCCATAAAGAGAGTTTCCCATGGCCCGTTCAGCTTTTACAACTGCCTGTCATCCTCTGTTGCCTTCACAAATATGGTAAATTGTTGTGATCTTCTCTAGTCCGCTTTTTATGGATTCCAATACCTAGATCATTTGTATAACACCAACTTGAACTTCCCTTCATGATTGTAGAGGCTTGTAGTAGAACTAATGCTCCATCTAATAGCGAGAACACCTTAACCAGTCGGGTCCATCCAAGCTTATACATACCCAAACTTGTTTGCTTACAACATTTCGGCACTTCAAGATACTGACGTCCTTATGTTCTATAACCTATTAACTTTTTATTTGGTCTATCAAAACTCTTCAACGACCACACGCCCTCTAGTTTGTTCAAGGTTCGCAAGGTCCAACCAAGCTTATTGACGTCTTCATGTCATTTGGTCTGTTCATCTTCTATTGGTCCATCCAAAACTTTATGACGATTACTAATTTATTCACCATCCACAAGGTCCTTACAAACATCAAGATATTCTTCGTCCAATAACTTGTTCGCCACTTGCAATGTCCATCCAGTTGTCAACATATTGCACGTCCAATAGCTTGTTCATCTTTTAGAGCAAAAGTTGTTCTACACTCTTAGACGTCCTATTGCTAACACCATCTTCATATGAATCTACTAGTATCTTCTGCACACTCAGTTGCACCTGTTAGTATACTTAAAAAGTTTTGTCATCCTCAAAAATATGATAGGCACCTTTCCTAACAGTATGACTTGAGAAAACGGATACATCTGCACTTAAGCATAGAAATTCCACGCCAAACCTTTGTGCATTTTTCACATTTAACCTATCAGTTTCTGCTTCCCATTTCGGCTTTCCATGGGGGGGATATACACAATCGGTATATATATTTTCTTTCTATGCTAAGTTATCATTTTCCATTTGTGCAACCTCATGAATACTTTTGCAGAACTTTAAAATAGAGATCTTATGACGATTAAACTGACTTCTCATCTCAGGAAGACAAATATATAGGACTCTTGTTTGCCAATAAAATGCACAAGTAGTTGACACGCCTCATTATGAATGGCAAACATAAGTTACCCCACTTTATATTTTGAACTTGCTCTGCCGTTCACGTTAGGATAGGTTGTGCATCCATTTTAGATCAAATAGGATTTGGATGTAAGTACAGCTATTTTCCCTTTTATTAATCTCTATTCGTCCGAGTATGTAAAGTTGATTTATGAACTCTATAGATGCTATTTTGGCATCCTTCCCCTCAATTGACCAATCTGCTTTCTCAACTTTGATGCAGGAAAAAGGTGTTTGTGGTGGAAGATAGGACTAGGTGATTTTCTTTATCTTAGTTTCTTGTCTGCTATCACATTGCCTCCGCTGACCTGGACAAATCAAAGTATAACTAGGACAATCTGCTCCCAGCCTGCCATGACAAAACAAAAAAAAAACAGGATCACCTTATTGCAGAAGTATCCTTTCTGGTTTTTACTACAAAACCAATCTGACAATGCTGATCAAATCAAAGTCAGCCGTAGCAAAATCTTCTTACCTCGTCTTAAGAGTTCAACTATCTGTCCATGCTTCCAGCCAGCACAATCCATATGTCCTAGGAAACCGCACAAAAGTTAAAAGCATTTTCCTATATATGACACGGGTTAATTATCTCCTGGTGCATCAGGTATTGGAATCGGAAGCTTGGCCATCATCCTGTTGTCCTATATGATCCACTTGAAGAGGAAGAATGCTTCTTTGAAGTTCCTTTTGAGAAACAGCACCTCACATCCTCACTCCAATTCAGACATGGAAGAGAGCAATGTCTACTTTGAAGTCCCCATTTTCAACAGTACCGAACTTGAAGAAGCCACAACTAACTTCTCTGCTTCCAATGAACTTGGAGACGGAGGTTTTGGAACTGTTTACTGTGGTGAGAAAATGTTCTTTCACTATTCCTCCGAGGGATTCGCTACTGAAAGACATTTTCTACAATGTTCTTAACAGGAAAACTTCAAGATGGGCGGGAGGTAGCAGTGAAGCGCCTATACGAGCGTAACTACCGAAGGGTAAAGCAGTTCATGAATGAGGTAGAGATCCTAACCCGTTTGCAACACAAAAACCTTGTGTCTTTGTATGGTTGCACTTCACGCCACAGCCGTGAGCTTCTACTTGTCTATGAGTACATCTCAAATGGCACTGTTGCTGATCATATCCATGGCCGGCGAGCAAACTCGTCTACTATATTGCCTTGGCAAATCTGTATGGACATAGCCATAGAGACTGCTACTGCATTGGCTTACCTCCACACTTCTGACATTGTCCACCGTGATGTGAAAACAAATAACATCCTTCTCGACAAGAATTTTGGGGTTAAAGTTGCAGATTTTGGGCTTTCGAGGCTTTTCCCCGATGATGTCTCTCAGATCTCGACAGCTCCTCAAGGGACTCCAGGTTATGTGGACCCCGAGTACCATCAGTGCTACCACCTCACGGAGAAGAGTGACGTCTGTTGCACAGAATGTGCTCTCTGTTCTTTTTTTTACAGAGAATATGCGGTCAACCCATTCTCCAGTTTCTGTGACTCAAAAATGGGGTAGCAGCGGCAGTTCTGCTCCTGTTGTTGATGGTTAGATTATCCATGTAGCCGTTTGTCCCATACTGTACATACGTGAATGCAAGTGAGCAGTCATATATGTTGAGACGTTGCTGATTTAAGTGCTGGGTCGAAATCTGAAGGTATGGACATGGTAATAAAGCACTCTTGTCAATCTAGCTTACACATGATATTGAACCATATAGAGCTTATTTAGTTTAATTGTTGTTTCGTACTACATTAGAAGTATCCAACACGACACATGGATATATTGGCTGGCCGAAAAAAAGAACGGCATATAAATATGAGCAGATTCAACACATAGATAACAATTATAGGGAAAGTCTTCAAAGACCATCTTTCTCTATGGTTGGTTGTGACTTATACTGAACTTCTGTGATACAATCATTCAAACTTATGACCATGGTGACTTGACATATGACAAGATGCATATCAGGTCTCTCGCCGAAGTGAACGTGGGGGTGGAAAAGGGAAAGAGGGAAATGGCCATTAAGGTCGTTGTTCGATTCAAAGTTCTCTCCACTCGTACTAATCCGCCCACTCTTTTTCTTCTCTGCAGGATCAGGAGATTAGATACCTAGGATCGCAAATCCAAGTTTGTCTATGGTTCAATTCGATGTTGTACAAAGGAAAATTATTCTGATAAGATGTTCCTCAATAATATCATCACGACTCTCAAAGTCAGGCGTGGTCATAATACCAAACCAAATACAACGAGTGGTAATCAAAATAAAGATACTAATGAATAGAGGGTCCAATAGTAGGTAGAGCTGAATATTCTTTCCATTACCCCCTTAATTGAAACAGGCTGGAGAAAATTTTTGGAGGGGAAACTTGGAGAGTGGCAATAAGGGTGACTTATCCATCAATTCATTTCAATTGGTTAGAATCCTTTACTTGAAGGGAACAATATTGTTCTCTCCGGTTAATTGATAATCTCAATTTTAAGTTGCCCATGTAATTTTGGGGTTTTCGCAGGAATTGAGTACCTAGAAAGGAGAATACTCATCGCTAATAGTTTCAATGCAATCATTAGATCAAAATGCCGCTAGCCGCAACCGCAACCTTTCCTTGCAAATATCCTCAATAACACATCTTCAAGAATTTTCCGTATTCTCTTCTGTCGATTGTCATCCTGTGAGCAATTCGGATAGACCATGCATAAAGTCATGTGCAGGCCAGGGAGGACGTAGATACAATTGGTTCTCTATTGGTAGAGCAGGCTTGGATAGGAGGACAGGTTTAGAAATAAACATTCGAGTACGAGTCCTATCCAAAACGGAACAAAACTTTTGGCTTTCTCTTAACTGCCCTTAGATTCTTGGCAAAAATTGAACCCCCAAACATCCATGCAAGGGACACAAATATAAGACAATGGCCTGACTGGATATAGATTAATGGCTAGTGCTAGCAATCTTAATCACAGGCAAAAGGGATTCTCTATACATTTGGCGAGACTCTAGTCTGGTTATTACTCCACTGCTACTATAGTACTTTACTCTTCTTCTCTTTAGGCACATTCTCTTAAGCACGTGATTAGCTAGTGGCATTGCTTGACAATATCAGCAGACGTATGTAATTGCATTTCGCACCAAATAAGCTCTAAGTGAGGGTATCGGTTTGAAAACTTCAATTGACATAATCATTGGATCAAACACGGCCTTCTTACCGCTAACACTGCTGTGACTATTCAGAGAGTAGTTCTTACATCTTCTCAAGGGACTTAACAAATGGATATAAGAGCCGCTTATAGGCCAATCAGCCTATGATCTAACTGAGCAATTCCTATTGCAACTCATGAACTTTGTCTTATAATCATTTGCTTTCTTTCCCTGCCCTTTATAATTATTTGTTTCATTTCATGACTTGCGTTTCTTTGTGGAATCTCCCCCTTTTTATGGATTCAATTGTAGTTATACCCGAGTTTTTTTTTTACCCAAGCCTTTTTTAGGACAAAAAAGGGAACATTTGAAAATCTACCTACTTGGATGCCATAAAGCAAACAATATAGACATGACACCTACATGATTTAAGTGAAATAAAAACGTTATTTTGGTTAAAAATCATCTGACAAAACCTTGATGGAAGGTAAATATGTCGCATAGATACAAGTTTTAACTTTTTTTATGTTAAAAGAAAAAATTTGGAATAAATATGTTACAGTGGCCATAATTTGAAGTTTTTGATGTTACAAAAAAGGGGTAAATGTTTCACATTGAGAATGGTTTGGAGTTTTTTTATGTTTTTTTTCCTTTTTTCATACTTGTTAATATGCATTTTTCTTCTTTTTTTTTCTTTTCTATTTCTTTTTTCTCATCGTCATCCTCATAGTAGTGAGAACACCCAAAACACAATCAAAGATCCGTCTACCAAATCATCAAAGCATGAACATATATTCATCTCTATTAATCTACCTATACTTGTTATCAAACCTCCACCGTCGTCCACTACAGAGTCATTGATATACGTTGGCCACAGCCAGACGCAGAGTACAAAAACAGGGACACGATCGGATAAAAGGATGTGATGAACAAACCGGAACAATTGGGCTTAAAAATTAACCCTCAGACTGTCAATTTTTGAGTGGCTCCTCGCTGATGACCATCATTGAACGGCGCAAGAAGACGTGTAAACACCCAGCAAACACAATCATAAAGAAATTGCTCAAATTTGGTCTTGTTGGATATAATATGCGGTAGAAAATGATGTAGCTAGCAAGGATCACCTAGAGGGAGGTGAATAGGTGATCTAAATAAATTCTTTACCAATTTAAAGAGGAAGTAAAAGATCAAGAATAAAGTCTAAACAACAAGATGATTTTGATCAGACTTTGTGACAAATGTTCTTGTGAGTAGTATAAACAATATAATAAGAGAATAGAGATGGAGAAAACTGCACACAAACAATTATAGTGATTCGGCTTAGATCAAGCCTACGTCCACTCTCCCACGCTGACAGTCTACTGGCTGGATTCCATTAATCAAATCAATGAGAAGTTACAACAAGTTGTACCGCTTAAACCCAAGCACTTCTCCCCGAAGTTGGTGCTGCTTATACCAAGCTGATAGATCACACTATCTCACACCTAAGCACACACTTTAACACTGTTTACACCTCTCAAATGATTACACGTTTAAGCTCACGAAAGACAAGGGATTGAATCGAAGTATGCTCAGACTTTGGACTTATTGATTCTTGATTTCGTTCTCTACTTTCTGCTCCTCGTTGATCTCCTTTTATACTCCTCCACTTCCAAACTAGCCGTTGGACAGTCTTCAGAGGATCATCTTCCACTATTCACCTTTGGACAGATTTGTATAAAATGGATTGAGTAGCCGTTCGTTGATAAAATCTGAATTCCGTTGATTCTGGTCACCCATACAATCAGAATCTTGATTTCCACAAGTAGAGCTTTGTCCGTTGTAATGCATACTTGTCGAAATGTTTGATTGTCAATCCATTTGATTGAAATTGATACAATCAAAACTTTCCTTCTGTGAAATCCATATCAGATCACTAGCTGTTATTCTTCATTCTGAGTTCTGCGTCTGAATAATTTCAGCGTCTGCGTCTAAAGAACTTCTGCATCTATATCTGAATAATTTTAGCGTCTACGTCTGAATAATTTCAGTGTCTGCGTCTGAAGACTTCTGCGTCTGCATCTGAATAATTCAGCGTCTGCGTCTGAGTCTGAACTTTTCGTTCTGAGTCTGAATCTCTTTTGCTTGAAGTTCTTTCACAATCTAAACACGAACTAGATCAAGATTGACATATGATTTTCTTCCAAAAATAACTTCCTAAATCAAAATACTTCAAAGCATTTATTAGACTTACAAAACACTCATGGACAGTTTTGTCAACTTCAAAATCTATTGGAAATTTTCCTTAACAGAAAATCATGCTTAGCCATCAACAAAAAGTTGCATTCATGTGTGACATATCATTATACACTCAAAACAGGCCAGGATCAAGGACTAATCAATATGAACTAAGGACTCAGTTCAGGCATTTTGTTGAACATATGGTGGGCTAGCTAGTTGATTCGTTATATATGAGTTTGTGGAAACGATTCATTTCATTCCATCACAGTAAGCGCTAACATAAATCATTAACTCAGCCTCGATCGTTTCAGATTTTAGATTGACAATGTATGGAGTCTCAGTCTCTATTTTCATTCTAAAACTATAACCGGGAACAACAGATATTGAACTCACCTCTATCAAGCTTGATTTCTAGCTCTGAGCAGTTATGAGAAAATCCAAGCAAGGACGTTCCGGAAATGTCACCGATGAGGGTCGGAAGTTATATTGAAGAATTAAACGCGAGGATAACTTCCTCGAATTTCCCAGTCGTGGAATAGGGAGAAGCAAAGGAGAAAAAGGTGCAAATCCGGAATGCCAAGAAAGGACGGCAACGAAGGCTAATAACGTTAGGAGAGCAGTGAAGGGATTCTCAGCGGTAACAGGCGGCGATGAGTGGCGATGAGAATGATCAGAATTGAAATCTGAAAGCATGTCTCTGAATGAGGTTGAAACCGCTCGAAGCTCTCAGTCACTACAAAGGAACGGCGCACTTCTGATACTCGCAAAAATCGGTGATGGCAAAGATGACCGACGGATCAGGCCGTTAAGAAAACCATCCCTTATCTCTTTTCTATCAGGCTTTAAAAATAATAATAATAATTACAAAATTTGAAAAAAATATTTAAAATTTAATAATAATAAAAATTCCACATGAGTGCCAACGTTCACGTGTCACGCCCTGAACCCCCGTCGAGCTCGCAACATCCCGCCTCCGGTCGAACAGTTGCGACGTCCCAAGTTATCGCCGACCTCATCTAAACATCAGAGTTTTAATCGCGCAAACGGAAACCATAAAACACCCAGACAAATTAAACTGGGGAGAATTGGGAGAATATAAATTTCCATTTCTTGTTCAACTTGTTCCACCATATATACAATAAAACAAACCCATGTCTACCAGTGCACACTTTACGAAAACTATCAAAATCAAAAAGGAGTTGATGACCTGACGTTCAACCTCAAAAATGGTTCTCATCCAAGGCAAGCTTTCCCACTTCTACAAACACGATCATTGTGTGTCTTATCCAGGTCATCCCGTTACCCATCGAAAACTTAGCTACCTCATACTCTGTATGCATTGGTACTCCAAAACATACTGGTGGCGGTGGTGGAGGGTTCATGGGTCCTGTTGGGGTTCTGAAAATTGTTGGTTAAAACAACTATGAGAACACTTCTCAATAAGTTCACCCCTAAACCCAACCTAGACTATCACGTACCTCCAGACAATCACACAGACACATGTGCATTCATACAAATCAAGTCTTCACACCGCAGGCACCTCAAATAATATAGTTAGACTCAAACATGCGTACACCCGTACTCAATCACAATCACGTCGTATGCAATACACGCATGTACCAATTCTCATCCAACTATTTCTTCTATTCTCATTTCCTCTTTCTCATTCCTCGCCAGTGACCCGCATTGAAATACATGCCTTAGGCACACTGCGATCATTCACCACATCCAGCCCGCATACTCGTTCACGCCTCAAGCCCCAATCGCAACCTGAGCATCACACGCCCCAAGCCCGATCCCAACTCAGCCCGCGCCAAACGCGACAGGCCTACATGATTGGAACCCGAGCTTATGATGCCTCGGTCCAATCCCGATCTCACCCGAGCTGATCGTGCCTCGAACTAATTCTCATTCTTGCTTTTTCAAGCCTCAGCCTGTGCCAAATGCAACAGACCTACGTGATCGTGGCCTGAGTTTATGATACTCGGCCATATCCCAATCTCGCACTTTCGCACTTTCATACACTTTCCTACCATCACTTGCCACACTACAATTTTCTTCTCACTCATGCCCACGCTCCACATGCATTTATCACACGCAACTGGCCCTTCACACGTGGCCCGCACACGCATTATTTTACACGTAGCTTATGCACATTTAGCATAGGACATGGTAATACCAATAATTAATTTAATCTAACTCACGTATGCACCCAACAAGCATATACAGTCACTCAATTGCACAACAACATACTCAATTTAATCACCACAATTTATTTATAATTTAAATATACATCCAACATGTAAATTCTCATTTTTCTCCCACCAAACGGCGTCGGATTAATTCCGATCCTTCACAAAACTTTCTCACCATAAAATACCGGTTCTAAAAACCCAACTTGTGTCCCGAACAAATCATCACAGCCTCATGAACAGTAAATCACAGCTCGTGAACAGTAATTCGCAGCCACTATTATTCTGAATTTTTCAATAAAAATTTTCTGGTTTCAATTCTAAGGCCCGCCACGTAATCTCACTTCTAAATCATGCCATTCCGCACCTAATCTATTCCCGGTTTCGCCCAAAATCGCCTGTCGATACCCGAAATCCTAAATTGGGTTTAGAGCGCGACTTACCTAGTTCTAAACTAAAACGGCTAGAACGGGAAGCGGCGGCACTTAATCGGGGACGGCAGCGACGGTGTACGGCTCCCGACTGGCGGCGATCGGTTTGGGCGGCGACGGTGCGGCGGTGATCAGCAAGAAAAGAGAGAGAGCCACGGTAGGCGGGAAATGGTGTTTCACGGCAAAAGGGAGGGAGCTCACGGCAGAAAAGGGGGAATGAGAGAGAGAGGAGAGAGAGAGAAGATTGGTCTTGACTAAATAGTGCCTATGACCAAAAATATCTAAGGCACAAATGACCAAAATACCCATTGCCCCTAAAACTAATCCTTTATAAATCCTTAAGGGCAAAATCGTCACTTTCTCCATTTCTCGATGAAATCAAATTTTTCCGAAGAAATTAAGCACACCAAAAATTGACACGTGTCACGTGGAACGTCGTTCTAACGTTCCGGCGTGACTTCCTAATTTTCCGGTGTCCAATTTGGGAAAAAATTCCATAATTAAATTCTATTAAACGCAACTCGAGCGTTTCTTGAGGTAACGGGCGGCTTGCTGAGGAAATTCGCAGAATCAACTCATGACTGATACTGAATCTAGTCACGTGCAAGTCCGTTCAGTGCGTGATGACCTCGGTTGTCATTAAAATCACGAAGATCAATCACTTGATTCGAGGGGTACGATCGTTCGGTATAATTTCAGAATCATTCGTCAAGTCGTTTTGTGGTCCAACGGAAACACCCGCGATCCACTACTAGGACAGTGACGAACTGACCCATAACTATCCTTGGATCGGCCAACAGTGGCTCAAAATATCACTTCCGCGATTTAATGGTCGAAATCCATTCACGATCAAATTTTCTTTAGTCGCGCGAATTTAATTCCCCTATTAGCCTTTCCCTAATGGTTAGCATTCCCAGGAATGATCAGTTCCGGGCGAGAATTTACTGCAAGCACATCTCATAAAACTCACTTATTCAATAAATTCCAATTGGTAGAATTTCGGAATGTCACATCACGTCAACAATTTTTTTGCTAAATTGGCCAGATAGACTCAATTGACAAAAAGATGAAAAGGTTTAAAACTCAATCGATACATTCGCAAAATTCAAAATTGAATTAGCAAAAGCGTAATGAAATTTAAATTTTTTTGGTAATTTTCCCCACTAAATGAATAGCAAAAATATTTGACCAGAAAAGAAAAACAGCAGAAATCGAATCCAAATGTTTTAATAGGCTAAGGTTCATTCAAATGGTTCAAGAGCCCGTACTGAAAAAGAAAACCTCCTTTTTATCACTTATTTTTCTTTTTCTTATTTTGGTCATCACTTTTTCGTTTGATATGTATTTAATTATTTTTTTGATTGATTTATTTTTATCATTATTTTTCTATTTTTTATTTTTGTACTTTTAGAAGAATGAATATTGGAATTGTCGAATACTATGAGAACCTGCTTGCCTCCGACACATCTGCCCCTCGGCCAGCAAGTCGGGACATTCAAGCGGTAATCCAATGCCCCCTCAACGAGAATCATACTCAACTTCTGTCCCGCCAGGTGACAGACCTTGAAATTCGAGACGTTTTTTTCTCTCCTCTGAAAGGTAAAGCCCCTGGACCTAATGGCTTCAATATGGACTTCTTTTTATCATCTTGGGATATTATTGGACCTTCAGTCACTTTAGCTATCAAGGACTTTTTCCAATCCAGCTCCTTGCTCAAGAAGACCAATGCTACCATTCTCACCTTGGTGCCCAAGGTCCCCAACGCCTCATCCATGAATGAATTCCAGCCGATTGCCTGTTGTAACACGGTTTACAAATGTATTACCAAGATATTGGCCAATAGAATTGTTGCAGTGCTGCCTGCCATTATCAGCCCCACTCAAAACGCTTTTGTCAAGAAGCGACGAATTGGGGACAACATTCTTCTTGCACAAGAACTCTTTGCGGGATTTCATCATGACCCGCACTTGCCAAAATGTGCCATTAAAGTTGACTTTCAAAAGGCATATGACACCGTTGACTGGATTTTCCTCCAACGGACCTTGCAAGCCTTTGGGTTCCCTTGTATGACTATCGAGCTTATTATGCAGTGTGTGACGACCCCGAAATTCTCAGTTGCAATTAATGGAGCCCTCCACGGTTTCTTTCCTAGCGGCAGCGGATTACGTCAAGGGGACCCGATGTCTCCTTACCTCTTTACTTTGGTCATGGAAGTCTTCACAGGAATTCTGGTTACCCAATCTTATAACCCGGGTTTCAAGTTTTTTCTGGTAGTGTAAGTCCACATCTCTCACCCATTTGTTTTCTGCTGATGATGTTCTATTATTTTCGGAGGCAAACAACACTTCAACTGCCCTTCTTAAGAGTGGCCTGGATCTTTTCTCCCGGTGGTCGGGACTTAAGCCAAATGTCAACAAAAGCGAGATATTCTTCTCGGGTGGCTGTCCTACTCTCAGGAACCGTATTTTACACTCATTTGGCTTCATCGAAGGTACGCTTCCTTTTCGTTACCTTGGAGTCCCTATTTCTGCCTCCAGATTGGGTAAGAATGACCGTAATGCGTTAGTCAATGCTATCACGGCTAGAGCTCGCTCTTGGACTCAGAGATTCCTTTCGTTTGCAGGACGTCTTCAACTTATAAAATCTGTTCTCCATTCTATTCAAGTCTACTGGGCCTCTATTTTTTGTCTTCCACATTCTGTCCTTGCAAGAGTCGAATTGATCCTTAAACAGTTCCTATGGAAGGGTCCAAACTTGGGGGTAGGGGTGCCAAAGTCTCTTGGATTGATGTTTGCCTACCTAGGTCTGAAGGTGGACTTGGTATTCGTAGACTTATCGACTGTAACCGTGCTGTTATGCTTAAGCACATCTAGGTCCTTTTCACGGACAAAGAATCTTTATGGTGCAAATGGATCCATTCCAATTTTCTCAAAACGAAGAACTTTTGGTTGGCCCTAAACCTACGGTGCGCTCCTGGGCCTGGAAGAAGATCTTAGATCTCCGTTTTGAATTTCAGCAGCAATTCAAATGGAGAACTGGCAATGGATCTTCCACTTCTTTCTGGTTCGACTTCTGGCATGGTAAAGGCCCACTCTATAAATTGTTCTCTAATAGAGACATATTCTGCTCTGGCATTGCAAGAACGGCCTCGGTTAGGGATTTCCTATCCTCCGAATGGCACCTGTCTAACATGATACAATCCTTCAATTCGTGGATTGAACGTACTACCCAACTGATGATGGAGTCGCCAGACCAACTTACTTGGCAAGGTCATCCTTCCAGAGTGTTATCTATTTCCTCGGCCTGGGATTTAACTCAGAAAAAGGGACACCATGTTTACTAGGATTCATTCATTTGGGACTGCAGTTTTGCCCCGAGACATAGTTTTTTGCTATAGCTGATGACCCTCAACAGGCTTCCGACCCAGGTCCTCCTCCTTTCCTATCATAGAATCTCTAAAGGACTTTGTGCTTACTGCCAAGGTAGGCCAGACTCTGTTGATCACATGTTCTTTGGTTGCACTTATACGGGCTCTTTGGCGTCATTTTGGGCCGCCAAATTTAATCTCCCCTGGCACAACGGGTCTTGGCAACATCTTCTCCGCTGGGCATCCACATCCATTGCTGGCAACAGCTTCCATCATCACCTTGCTCGGTTTGCACTTGGAGCTCTATGCCACCTCATTTGGATAGAGCATAACAACTTCCTATTTAGAAATGGGACCATTTTCCTGCCTGTAATGCGGAACCATCTTGTCAAAGCTGTTCGAGATAAGGCTCTTTCTCTCAAGCCTTTTATAGATACTCCGTGTAATAGAAGAATCCAGGCTAGCTGGGACATCCCAACATCTATTTTTCTTAATGTTCTGTAGTTGTTGTTCCTTTGTGGCTCGTTAGTCCGCTTGTTAGAGGCTCAACTCATTCTTCTTAACACCTGGGCCCCTGCTGCTTGTCGCGCCCGTTAGCTTTAGTCAACCGCTACACCTTTGCAACTATCGCAACACCTGTGTTGCATTAAGTACGAGATTTTTGTGTACGACTTTTCTGCTGTATCTTGTAAATTGGAAAGTATATAATCCTCTTACCTTACCAAAAAAATATATATATTTGAATTGTCGACTAAAACTTAGATGTCAACAAAATCCTTTCGAAAAACTTTCTCGGGTAGGCCAATGATTTTGCTGTCCGTGCTCATTGTGCTTGGTATTTACCGTTTTGGAATTTCCCACTGTTTCCTAGAACTAACTCCTGGTACTTCTTTGAAATTAATTTTCAAACAGAGACCTCTAATTGTCAAAGACCCACTGATCTTTTTTTCTTGAACTTATTTTCCTAATCTAGCTTATTTGGTTTGATTTTAATCAGCATGACAGGGGATAAAAATTTCTGGGTTTTTATTTTCTCATTATCCTCTTGTGAGGGATCCAACTTGAGGGGATACATGAAAATAGGAGTCAACTCTTGGAGTAACTGGTCAATCGGGGCAAGATTTGTGCAAGTTCACTAATTGCAGGTCTTCACATTTCACCGAACTATCATCATCAAAGAGGTAACGTGATGGATGATATTGCTCCCTTGGGTGTCTCTGTCTCGACCTGGCTCTTCCTAGAAGTCTCTTGTTCAAGTCTTCCTGTCCTCTTTCCAAGTCAACCGCCGTGTTTAAGCAGAGCTGGTCTCACAAGACCAGCAGAAGGAATTGCCATTAACAAGGGCCTTCTTTTCACTTTCACGTGAGGAATCAAACAGCTTCTTCTTCTTTCTCTTCTTCTTCTTCATGCTGTTCCATATTATTCTAGAGCATTGATATCCAAAAAAAAAATACGTATGTTCCAAACTAAAACCAGATCGAAATTCTGGGATGGGCATACACTGCACTTACACACGAGGCTTAGTTTGCACAACGTTCTGCATCTTCTTCATTGCCATCTTAGAAGATCCTGTTCAGTCGTCATCAAATGAAGTGTCATATGAAGTGTGCAAACCTCGCAATTGTGGAGGCAACCGTCCGAACATAAGCTATCCCTTTTATATTCCTGAAGAAGAAAGAGAATTATGCGGTTACCCTGGATTTGAGCTCAAGTGCGAAGGAACAAAAACTATGTATGGTCCCTTCTCAGTTAAAAGCATCTCCTACAATGAGAGTTCCATCCATCTAGTAAGCCAAAGGGATAATTCTTGCTTTGTTCCTCCTCCCTTCAATTTACTTCCCGTAAACGTCTTCCTAAAGAAGAGTGATTCTCTTCATAAATTATGGTTCTTCTATAACTGCATCAACACTTCTTTTCCCTTCCCAATATCCCCTGTGAATTGTACTTCTAACGTCACATACAACGGCTCTGTTGCTTTACTTCCTAATGGCACTTTCCATCTGCAAAGTGGATTCTGCCAGTCATTTGCAATGGTACCAGTACAACTGGGGGGAGGGTTCTCTAATCAAACTATCAAAGATGTCGACTACAAGGAGCTGTTGGAGAACGGGTTCCAGTTAAAATGGGATTTATTGACTAACAAGAGTTGTTCTGGTTGTCAAGACAGCGGTGGCCGATGTGGACGATCACGAGACAGAGACTTCCTGTGCTATTGCCCACATGGAGCCAATCCCTGGGACTGCAATAGTGACCCTGGTATGGTTTCTAGAATTAGGAATTAACGGTTCATGCAATAAGTTCGTCATGAATTATTCTCTTCCTTGCACAAAATGTGGTTATTAGGATGATACAAATTTATAAGCTGTTGGGAGGAAGATGCACGCCGAGCTTTATTAATCATATCATCTCCCTTCGACCTATCCACTTGGCCTATTTAGCTGGCCTACTCCAATCTCCCAACTTTAACAGCCCAAATCAAGGCTGGAATTCACTATGTAATCCTTGAAATGTTATAGCGTCTGAAGATGTTTCTTTTACTTGTAGCTCTGCCTCTACAAATACAAGCCATCTTCACTACACTTCACACTCTATTCTCTAATTACAGATGCTCAAACTTCTACAGAAAAATACAATTAGATTTACATAGCTTCTACACACAAGAACAGCAAGGAGATAAACACTCAGAGCATAGACTCTTGTTCATTATCCCCTCACTCTACTACTTCCTTGGGTTGAAATTATAGCCAGGAGATCTCAAAAGACACTTTTAAATTCAAATCCTACAAGTAGCAGTTGATTTTTGTCATCTATAGCCGTTGAACTCACTCTGCAGCTCCATAGAGAGTTTCCTGAAGTATCCAACTCTGCTTCTACCACAGCCTGTCATCCTTTATTGCCTGCACAAAGATGGTAAACTTTTTGTGGATTCCAATACTTAATATCAGGTCTATAATACCAATTTGAATTCAAATTACATTGATAATGTGGGATTGGGTGTAATTTGGAATTGGGAAACACTTGAGTGTATAAATATTATAATTGTGTAGTTCTCCAATTGATTAGATGGTTAATTTTAGCTAGCTCTCTTCGTGGAGTAGGTATTGACTTTTGGACTGAACCACGTAAATCACTTTTATTCTTTGTTGTTCATCATTTTATTTCAATTTCAATTTCGTTCTCTCTCACTCTTGATTTAATTGTAAAGATCCAGTCAGTTTTTGCACTCGATTTTACTATAATTGGTATTAGAGTTGAAACTTTGCTATTATGTTTGGAGCGAAACTAAAAATTGAAAAATTTTATGGGAGTAAAAACTTTGGGTTGTAAAGCATTAAGATGCTTGTGCTCTTAACAACTTTGGGTTGGATGGCAAGGCTAAGTTCATGGAGAGGACAAAGAGTACAGACCTGTTGAACCTATTGAATGAGTTGTTAATAGATGTAGCCAACGAGAGGAATACCACACATTGGTGGGCAAAAAATCAGGCTCTCTAGGTAACGAATGATTTGAATAATCACCTATACATGTTGAAGATGATGTTTCAATTTCGACATGCTAAAGGCACTTCCACCATGACCCACCTAAAGGAGTTCAACAAACTCATGATAGATTTGAAGAATGTCAATGAGATTCAAGCTGACGAAAACCAAGGCATGATGATATTGGCGGCTCCACCAAAATCATGGGAGCACTTTACTAATTCACTGTTACATAGAGGTACTATAATTACTCAAAAGAGGTTAAATCTGCTTTATTCTCTAAGAAGTGACGGATTAAGTTGTGAGATAACGGTCTCATGCAGGACATAGCGTGGGGATTAGTGAATCATGATAGAGATACACATTAGTGGCCTAGCGGCAGAGGTAAAAGGAGGTCGAAGTCGCGACATAGAAAATCCAAGGGTCGCGTGAAGTGTTTTGAGTGTCATAAGGAGGGGGATATAAGAAGAGATTGTCCAAAGTTGAGACACAAAGGCGGTGGGCAAAATGCCACAAGTAGTGTGGCAATTGTTGCGGAGGAGAGCATTAGTGATGCAGAGGTTGTCTTGTGTGACTATCATTCATCAAGAGACGAATTGGTTCTAGATTCAAGGTGTTCCTATCATATGACTCCTCATGGAAACTAATTTACTCCTTACCAGACTCCAGATGGTAGCATAACTCTGATAAGGAAAAACGTAGTCTGTGAGGTTGTGGGGATAAGGACAATTCGGATTGCAATGCATAGTGGGTAGAGCACACATTAACAGTTGTAAGGTATCTATCGAAGCTCAAGAATAAACATATTTCTCTAGACACATTCAATAACATCATACGCAAGTACACTACCGAAGGTAAAGTGCCGAATATTTCTCGAAGTGCCATAATAGTGACGAAAGGGAATAAGGTGAACTCTCACTTTCATCTATTGGGAGGGACCGTGACGTAAGCTCTCGTAGTTTCATTAGGTAAGTTAGACTCAAACTTAACTCAATTATGGTATATGTGATTGGGGCGTATGAGTGAAAGAGGTGTGACGATGCTAAGTGAGAAGGGTAGCTGAAAGGTTAGAAGATAGGGAAGCTAGAATTGTGTGACCACTGCATCTTTATAAAGTAGAGCCGAATTAAACTTCAACCAAGCAACCGATTGAATACATTCATTCAGACATCTAGGGCCCGTCTCTTATTCCTTCAAAAGGAGATGCCTGATATATACCGACATTCATCGTTGACTACTCAAGGAAGACATGGGTATATAATCCGAAGCATAAATTTGAGGTGTTCGATTAGTTTAAGAAGTTTAATACATTGATTGAGAAGTAATCAGGTAAATATATCAAATGCCTTAGAAACAATAACATTATGGTATGATTTTACCAAGTTAGCCAAAAACAAGGGATTATGAGACATAGAATAATGATTATGACCCACAATAGAATAGCATTGCGAACATAAGAACAAAACTCTATTGGAGTGAGATCAGTGCATGCTTTTGAGTGCAGGACTAACAAAGGAATTTTGGGCTGAAGTAATGAACATGATTTATTACCAAGTAAATCGATTTCCATCATATGCTATTAGGTGGAAGACACTTAAGTATGGTTGGGAAAACCTACATATGCTCATGTGAGTAAAAGTAAACTTAAGCTGATGGTGTGCATATTTATAGGTTATATGCATGGGTTGAAAAGCTACCAGCTATGGCGCACTGAGCTTAGATCACTTGGTCTTCTAGTTAGCAAAGAAGTAATCTTTGACCAAACTGCTATGCTTAACAGAGAAGTCTTAAGACACAACCAACTAAGCAAACAAACCATGATGTCAAATAGTGAGGTGGAGCCTCCAAAGACCTCATAAATAACCAAGGTTAAGACTGCATATGAGGTGAAGTTGTTGATACACAACAACTCGCATAGCCACAGCACAATATAGTCTCAGTTAGACATAGAAGACAAATTAAATCACCGGTAGATTATGGTTATTCTAATATTGCTTATGCATTGATCGTAGGTGATGAGGTGGAGATAGATGAGCTTTTATCTTACTATAAAGTGATGGCTAGTGCTGAGTTGTCATACTACCTAGCACCCATGAGTGAAGAGATGGAATCAACTGATCAAAATCAAACATAGGAGCTGGTCAATACCCAAAGGCCAGAAGATTGTCAGCTTCAAATGGGTCTACAAATGGAAGGAATACATTCCTGATATCGAGGTAGCAAATTATTAGGCTAGACTTATTGCGAAAGGGGTATACTTAATAGTACGATATTGATTACCATGAGGTGTTCTCTCCTATCGTAAGACATATTTCTATTCGAGTATTACTTGCCTTAGTTGCTACACGATCTCGAGTTAGAGTAGCTAGATTTGAAAACAATGTTTCTTCACGGTGAGTTGGAGAAGCGGACTTAAATGAGGCAACTGGAGGTATTTGTTATTCCAGGTAAGGAAGATCATATTTGCTTATTACATAAATCTTTGTATGGACCAATACAATCTCCTAGGCAAGTGGTATGAGTGTTTTGATGTTTTCACAAATAGTGAGGACTATTCGAACAGTCAATTGGATAGTTGTGTTTACTTTGAGAGATTTGAGGATGGGTCATTGATTTATCTTGTATTAAATGTTGATGACATGTTGACAGCAATTAAACATATGCATAATATTGATGTGTTGAAGTGGTGGTTGAGTAGTAATTTTGAGATGAAAGATTTATATGCTACTAAGAAAATATCATCTATAGGGATTTTGCATGATCAAACTGCAGGAGTGTTACGTCTGTCTCAAAAGAATTATAGCGAGAAAATTGTAGCATATTTTAACATGCAGTTAGCTAAATCTGTTGAGTATATGTTTCACCAACTACTTTAAACTTTATAATAAGTTATCACCGCAAACTAAGAGGAAGAGGAGGAGCATATGTCATGTGTTTCTTACTCTAGTGTAGTGGGTAATATTATGTACACCATGGTATACACTAGGCTTGACATTTCACAAGCTGTAGATGTTAGCCATTGCATGAAGCATTTTAGTAAAACTCATTGGGAAACAATGAAGTGGATCCTTAGATATTTAAAGAGGACAACAAATGTTGGTATAGTGTATCAAAAGGAAGGCGATGATAGTGGTATGTGGATTTCAATCAAGCTGGTGATTTAGATGATTGCAAATCTTTAGCAAGGTACATGTTTTCTTTAGCAAGTGGTGTATTAAGTCGGAAGGCATCCTATAGGATGATGTTGCCTTGTCTTTGACTGAGGCAGAGTATTTAACACTAACCTTTTATAGTGAAGAGGGTGATATAGCTAAGGGATTTGCTTTCGGACTTTGGATAGGAGCATAAAAGTGTTTTCATACATTGTGAAAACCAAGGTGTAATACATCTGGCTGTGAATCCAATTTATCATGAACAAACGGAACATATCAACATCGAGTACCATTTCATTCGAGATGTTGTGGCAAAAGGTAAGGTAGTATTGAAAAAGATGACGATAGTGGAGAACCCGGTAGACATGATGTAGAAATATGTTCCTTTGCCAAAGCTCAAGCTTTACCGAAACTCAATTGGCGTATGTGGAGAATGAGTGCCCGTCGGGGGCATTAGAAGAGTTGGCATGGATGATAAGCACTATTATTTGGCTACAAACATCAAGTTAAGGTAGAAAATTGTTAAATTATCTTGAGTTTAATCTCGTGTATACAATTCGACTCGAGTCGGAGGATGTAGATCAGTTCGTAATGTATAAAGGAGTTCATAAATGTGATAGAGTTGTCCAAGTTTGTCATAATTTTTTTACCACCTCTACGATAGTGGAAAACCTGGCAAACATGATGTAGACATCTGTTCCTTTACCAAAGTTCAAGCTTTGCTGGAGCTCAATTGGTGTCTGTGGAGAATGAGTGCCCGTCAGGGGCGTTAGGAGAGTTAGCATGTATGATAAGCATTATTTTTTTTTTAGGTGTGAAATATAAGTACCATTCATAAGTTGACGTCCAAAAGCTTAAGAGCATACCCTAGCATTACAAAGAATACTATGATCACGAAAAAATGGAGTGTGGGAGTCTCCATATATTAGCCAATATTACATTTGCCCTAAAAGGTCTAAAATTTTTGTCGTGCGAAGCTCGCCCTTTAACAAGTTAACGAACTTTAGCCAAGATTATGGGGGTATCATGTGACTTGTGTTGGAAACATTTATGATTATGCTCCATCCAGATGCAATAAATGATCGCTAGGAAAGATACCTTGAGAAGTCTAGCTACCAAATCCCTGCCTTTGGTAGCACTTATCATCCATTCGAGTTCTCCATTCCATCCTCCTATATACCGCAGGATTCCGTATTGTGCAAGGATAGTACGCCAAATGCTTTTAGTCCAGGTGCACTGGAACAATAGATGATAAGCACTATTATTTGGCTACAAACATCGAGTTAAGGTGGAGAATTGTTAAATTATCTTGAGTTTAATCTCGTATATACTATCCGACTCGAGTCCAAGGATGTACATCGGTCTATAACGTATGAAGGAGTTTAGAAGTGTGATAGAGTCGTCCAAGTTGGTCATAACTTTTTTACCACCTCTACGATAGTGGAGAACCCGGCAGACATGATGCAGAAATCTATTCCTTTGCCAAAGCTCAAGCTTTGCCGGAACTTAATTGGCATATGTGGAGAATGAGTGTCCATAGGGGACATTGGGAGAGTTAGCATGTATGATAAGCACTATTATTTGGATGCAAACATCGAGTTAAGGTGGAGAATTGTTGAATTATCTTGAGTTTAAGCTCGTATATACAATCCGACTCGAGTTAGAGGATGTAGATCGGTTTGTAATGTATGAAGGACTTCGGAAGTGTGATAGAGTTGTCCAAGTTGGTCATAATGGTTTTACCACCTCTACGAGGAAAAAAATCCCAAAAAATTTCTTATAGAGTTTGTTCCTTTTGGCCTTTCATGGCTCTAATTTTGGACCCGTTGGAGCTTTCATTTGGCCACATATTCGAACTCCCTTTTCAGCTGCATTTGACGTTTGTCGTAGAAGATAAGAAAATTGTAGTTTGTCTTCTTCTATTGCAAAGTCAAACTCTCCTAAAAGGAGCTCCAAGTTGAGCTCCTCTTATTAATTGCACAATGGAGACGAGCACAATATAAAAGAGAGAGGAGCTCCGTACAAAGAATACACTCTCTGATGAGCACACGAAGAGGAGATTAATACAAGTTAAAAGAGAGACTATCTAAATACCATGAAATATGTGCAGAAAGTTATACATGAGGAAATTTTCGTGATTTATTTAATCGCAAAATTTCGTGAGGCTAAACAATGTGAGTTTGGGCGTAATTTAGAGCTGAAAAACACTTGAGTGTGTAAATGATTGCAACTTTGTAACTTTCCTATTGATTATTCGATTATTTGTGGCTAGATCACCTTGTGAGGTAGGTACCAGCACTCGGATTGAACCACATAAATCTTTTGTCCTCTTTATTATTTCTTGATTGATTTCTCTGGTAACTTCGTTATCTCTCGCTCTTGACTTTATTGCAAAGATCCGGTTAGCTTTCGCATTACTTGACAACATTTATGTTGCAGGGAAATTGAAAGCTAGGAGCTTCGAGAAGAAAGCTGCTATTGGTAAGCAGAACATTAAATTTGTTATGCATGCTTATGAATTCAAATATAGACATTTGGCCAGTATTTAAATGAAAAGGGCAAAAGCCACCAACAACCTTAAATTATTCTCACCGAAACACATTTACCCTAAAAAAAAATTTGTGACACCAAAAATCACAAACTTGTACCTGAATTAGGGGTGTGCAAAAAACCGGGAACCATCTGGACCGCCGCGAACCAGACCATAACTAGTGGTTCCTAAGGGAACCGGTCCGGTTCCCTGTTCCAATTTTTGAAAATCGATAGGTACCGGTCCGGTTCTAGCTGTGGAACCACCCGCCTGCCCACTTGGACCGGACCGATAATATAATAACAAATATAACATATTTATTTAATTTTTAATTTTTTTAAAAAAAAGAAAAATCCTAAGTTCCTAAACTAAACCTAACTCGCTCGACGTTCATAACTTCACATTGAGCCGAGAAACACTTTTTTCTTGCTTTCGGCTCACGCTCACTCTCACTCTCTCTTCTCGGTCGATGCTCACCTTACCGTCTCTAACTCTCCATCTTCGTCGGGGTCTTTCCGTCTCTGTCCTTGGCTAGTGGGACCGGTTCATGGATCCACCCGAGAACCAGACCGAACCGATAATCTGGTTCTCAGGTGGGTCCAAGAAACCAACGGGCGGTTCCTAGTTCCAATTTTTTGAAACCAGTCCTTAGTGGGCGGTTCCCTGTTCTAGGGTGGGAACTGCCCACCCGAACCATGCTCACCCCTAACCTGAATGATACATTTACTCTCCATCAAAGTTCTTGCAATGAGAATCGTAAAAAATCTATCTACATGAATGTCACAAAACAAACAGTATTGATATGGCGCCCACGTGGCTCAAGTGAAATAAATATAACGTTGTTTTAACTGAAAAATCATCTAACAAAACCTTCTGAGGAGGGTAAATGTGTCACATAAGCACAAATTTTGAATTTTTTATGTCAAAAAAAGTTATGATAAATATGTTACAGTGGATATAGTTAGGAGTTTTTGATATCACAAAAAAAAAAGTTCAAGATAAATGTGTCGCAGCAAGCATAATTTGGGGATTTTTGTAACTTTTTCCCAAAATGATACTTGGACTATAAAATTAAAATGATTATCTCTATTTATACTCTGTATGTCCTTTGGATACGCAGGTGCATCAATCAGTGCATTTGGTGTCGCTATTATAGTCCTAGCCTATCTTTGTCAACAGAAAATATCCAAGCAGAAATCCATGATCACAGGGAGCAGAAACATGAAAAAGAGTCATAAATGTGAGGTCATTTTCGAAAATCGTGGAATTTTAGTAACGAGAAGATATTCATATGCTGACATTAAGAGAATGACCAACTCTTTCAAAGAAAAACTAGGCCAAGGAGGATATGGTTGTGTGTACAAAGGGAAGCTCCCAAATGGTCATCTCGTGGCAGTGAAAATCCTAAGCAAGCTGAAAGGAGATGGTGAAGACTTCATCAATGAGGTAAACAGCATGAGCAGAACTTCCCATGTCAACATCGTTACTCTGCTAGGTTTCTGCTTTCACAAAACCAAAAGGGCTCTTGTCTATGAGTACATGCCCAAAGGATCTCTGGAGAAACTCATATACGAAGAGAACTATGGCAAGTTAGGTTGCCGCCACCTTGGATGGGACACCTTGTACCGAATCTCCCTAGGCATAGCTCAAGGGCTCGAATACTTGCACCAAGGCTGCAACTCGAGAATATTACACTTCGACATAAAGCCACACAACATCCTTCTTGATGAAAACTATTGCCCCAAGATTTCCGACTTTGGCCTTGCGAAGATATGCCATCGAGAGGAGAGCACGATCTCACTACTTGGCGCACGAGGGACTGCGGGGTTTATTGCGCCAGAAGTATTTTGTAGGAACATCGGAGGAATATCCCAAAAATCAGATGTGTATAGCTTTGGGATGACAGTGCTCGAAATGGTTGGTGGGAGGAAAAATATAGTAACCGAAGCAGAGAGAACCAGTGAAATATACTTCCCGCATTGGATTCACAAACGTCTTGAACTTCAAGAAGAGTTTGGACTGCAGAATGTCACAAGTGAAGGAGACAGAGAGAAAGCTAGGAAGATGATAATAGTGAGCTTGTGGTGCATACAGACTAATCCTTTGATTAGGCCAACAACGAGTGAGGTGGTGGATATGCTAAGAGGCAGTGTTGACTGCTTGCTAGTTCCTCCCAAGCCCTATCTGTCTTCTCCATCAAGATCATCGCCAACCACTTCAATGTCCATGGCTGCGTGAAATTTAAGTTCATGCTATAAGCACATCTAGCCTTTCAATGCAACGAGCAACTTGCGTACAAAGATTGTTAGATAAGTATACTTCAGAAATTTTTGTTCTATTATTTGTTGAACGTATGATACCAATGCTTAGGCCGACAGAAGTTATCTAAAGCCGCGTCATTAATTGCAGAAAGCAACTTAACATGAATTTGCATCTTATGCAGCCGAATGTACATGACCGCAAAGCCACCTAGAATTCAATATGTTTTTAATTTCCTTGGTTTCCAATTTCTACGCAGAAATTATATAAAGCCACACAGTCATTAACAAAGGCAAGCCGCAGCCTCCACAGACGCAGAGAACAAAAACAGGGACGTGATCGGATGACCATCACTGAATGCAGCAGGAACACGTATTAACACCGAGCAAAACAAAATAAAAAGAAATTGTTCAGATTTGGTTTAGGTGGAAATAAGATGCGGTTGAAAATCATGCTTAGCCATCAAGAAAAAGTTGCAATCGCGTGACATGTCATTATACACTCAAAACAGGTCAGGATCAAGGACTAATCAATACGGACACAGATTGGGCGTTTGTCGAACATATGGTGGGCAGTTTAGTTGATTAGTTATGTATGAGTTTACGGTAACGATTCACTTCATTCCGTCACAATAAGCGCTAACATAAATCATCAACTCAACCTCGATCGTTTCAGATTTTAGATTGACAATGTATGAAGTCTCAGTCTCTGTTTTCATTCCAAAACTATGACCGGAAGCAACAGCTATTGAACTCACCTCTATCAAGCTTGATTTCTAGCTCCGAGCAGTGATGAGAAAATCCAAACGAGGACGTTCCGGAAATGTCACCGATGAGGGTCGGAAGTTATATTGAAGGATTAAACGCGAGGATAACTTCCGCGAATTTCCCGGTCGTGGAACAGGGAGAAGCAGAGCAGGAAAAGGCGCAAATCCGGAATGCCGAGAAACGAGGGCGATGAAGGCTAATAACGTCAGGAGAATAATGAACGGAATTCTGAGCAATCGGA
This sequence comes from Syzygium syzygioides, assembly GCA_031216285.1. NCBI lineage: Eukaryota > Viridiplantae > Streptophyta > Magnoliopsida > Myrtales > Myrtaceae > Syzygium > Syzygium syzygioides. Next base: position 36,951,334 of record CM062243.1, read on the forward strand.
GGCAGCGTCGTCTCCGAAAGAGGTTGAAAGTTGAAACCGCTCGAAGCTCTCGGTCACTGCAAAGGAACGGAGCACTTCTGATGCTCGCAAAAATCGGTGACGGGGAAGATGACCGACGGATCACGTCATTGAGAAAACCTTCCCATATCTCTTTTCTATCGGGCTTTAAAAATAATAATAATAATAATTAAAAATTTCGAAAAAAATATTTAAAAATTAATAATAATAAAAATTCCACGTGAGTGCCAAAGTTCATGTCAACAATTTTTTGCCAAATTGGCTAGATGAACTCAATTGACAAAAAGTAAAAAGGTTTAGGACTCAATTGATACATTTAAAAACTTTAAAACTGAATTGGTAAAAGTGTAATATATTTAAGGCTTTTTTGATAATTTTCTCCGCTAAATGAATAGCGGAAATCGAATCCAAATATTTTCATTGGCTAAGGTTTATTCAAACAGCTCAAGAGCTCGTATTGAAAAAGAAAACCTCTTTTTTTATCACCTTTTTTTCTATTTTCTGCTTTTTGGTCATCACTTTTTGATTTGTTATGTATTTATGTATGTTTTTGATTGATTTATTTTTATTATTATTTTTCTATTTTTATTTTCGTACTTCTAGAAAAATTAATACTTGAATTGTCGATTAAAATTTAGATGTCAACAAAACTCTCTCCAAAAACTTTCTAGGGTAGGCCAATGGTTTTTGTTGTTCGTGCTCATTGTGCCTAGTATTTACCTTTTTGGAATTTTTCATTGTTTCCTAGAACTGACTCTTGCCGCTTCTTTGAAATTAATTTTCAAGCAGAGGCCTTTAATCGTCAAAGACCCACTGATTTTTTTTTCTTGAACTTATTTTCCTAATCTAGCTTATTTGGTTTGATTTTAATATGCATGACAGGGGATAAAAGTTTCCGGCTTTTTATTTTTATTTTCTCATTATCCTCTTCTGAAGGATCCAACTTGAGGGAATATAAGAAAATAGGAGTCATGTCTTGGAATAACTTGTCAATCGGGGCAAGATTTGTGCTGCAAGTTCACTAATTGCAGGTCTTCACATTTCACCGACCTATCATCATCAAAGGGGTCAAGTGATGGATGACATTGCTCCCTTGGGTGTCTCTGTCTCCACCTGGCTCTTCTGAAAAGTCTCTTGTTCAAGTCTTCCCGTCCTCTTTCCAAGTCAACTGCCGTGTTTAAGCAGTTGATCTCACCAGACCAGCAGAAGGAATTACCAATAACAAGGGTTTTCTTTTCACTTTCACGTGAGGAATCAAACAACTTCTTCTCCTTCTTTTTCTTCTTCTTCTTCATACCGTTCCATTCCATTCTAGAGCATTGATATCCAAAAAAGAAAAGAAACTCCGTTTGCTCCAGACTAAAACCATACCGAAATCCAGATATGGGTCTACGCTGCATTTACACACGAGGCTTAGTTTGCACAGCGTTCTGCATCTTTTTCATTGCCATCTTAGAAGATCCTGTCGAGTCGTCATTAAATGAAGTGTCATATGAAGTGTGCGAACCCCGAAATTGTGGAGGCAACCGTCCAAACATAAGCTATCCCTTTTATATTCCTGAAGAAGAAAGAGAATTATGCGGTTACCCTGGATTTGAGCTCAAGTGCGAAGGAACAAAAACTATGTATGGTCCCTACGCAGTTAAAAGCATCACCTACAATGAGAGTTCCATCCATCTAGTAAGCCAAAGGGATAGTTCTTGCTTTCTTCCTGTTCCCTTCAATTTTCTTCCCGAAAACGTTTTCCTAAATAAGACTGCTTCTCTTTATAAATTATGTTTCTTCTATAACTGCATCAACACTTCCTTTCCCTTCCCCACATACCCTGTGAATTGCACTTCCAACGTTTTACACAACGGCTCTGTTGCTTTACTTCCTAGTGGCATTTTCCATCCGCCAAGTGTACTCTGCCAGTTATTCTCAATGGTACCAGTACAACTGGGGGGAGGGTTCTCTAATCAAACTATCAAAGATGTCGACTACAAGGAGTTGTTGGAGAGCGGGTTCCGGTTAAAATGGGATTTATTGACTAACAAGAGTTGTTCTAATTGTCAAGACAGTGGAGGGCGATGTGGACGATCACGAGACAGAGACTTCCTGTGCTATTGCCCACATGGAGCCAATCCCTGGGACTGCAATAGAGGCCCCGGTACGGTTTTTAGAATTAGGAATTAACAGTTCATGCAATAAGTTCGTCATAAATTATTCTCTTCCCTGCACAAAATGTGGTTATTAGGCTGACACAAATTTTATAGCTGTTGGGAGGAAGATGCATGCCGAGCTTTATTAATCATATCATCTCCCTTCGGCCTATCCACTTGGCCTATTTAGCTGGCCTACTCCAATCTCCCAACTCTAACAGCCCAAATCAAGGCTGGAATTCACTATGTAATCCTCGAAATGTTATAGCGTCTGAAGATGTTTCTTTTACTTGTAGCTCCGCTTCTACAAATACAAGCCATCTTCACTACACTTCACACTCTATTCTCTAATTACAGATGCTCAAACTTCTACAGAAAAATACAATTAGATTTACACAGCTTCTACACACAAGAACTGTCACACCCCGAACACAACCAAAACGGGATCGTAACACGGCCGTCCTTTCACCCAAAGGACGCAGCCTAAACTTAAACAAGATCCGAAAACATCAGAGCTTTCTAAAACCATCAAAAAGATATATACAACATACCCAAAATCCCACAATCAAAAAGAAATCCTCCGACTAGCGCCTGCTCACGACCTACTTGCGGCCAGCAGAAGAACCTGAAAGGTATATAAGATAAGGGGTGAGCTACCACGGCTCAGTGAGTAACATATTTCTTCTAAGTGGATCGAACAATTACTATGCAATAGTATCACAAATATCACAACCCATAACTCAAACTTAATGTACAATATAACCAAAATATCTCAAATGTATAATAACTTTTCAATAAAAGCCATCCGTATCAGATTACGCAATAAAAACTCATTTAACCACAATAGTCAATCATCAATGGTCTATCCATTGAATAATTTCATTACATAACACGTTGATGGTTTATCCATCAACCAATCTCATGCTCGTTATCAAACTATGGTCAAGTTTAACGCCGTGACAAAGGCGACCAAGTTTACCCCTCTTGGCAAGGTCTACCACCTATTATAAGCCGGCGATTCGGCCCAGAAGGATATCCTAACAGTATGCATACTCCCCCCTCAACGGGTTCTCAACATAGTAATACGAGCAGCAGCAACTTATAACTCAATCCATAAATCCATAATCAGCACCAATAAATCCGTTTCACAAAACATTTCGCAACAAGAATAGCCCTCGGCTAATCCTCTTCACAAAACCTTTAATATAAGCATTCACAAAAGTTTCATTTCAATAACGTCATAAGACTTTTCAACTCATTTCACAATCGACAAAAGTAGTAAATGAACGATCCAATTTATGCAGAAAGCATGCTCCACTGTATTAAAATTATATCTCATTATCAAAATATGAATTTGTAAATTCATAGAAGATATAATGTCCCTCACCTGATAATACACAACTAACCCATATGTGTTACTCGAGCCGACGGTTCCAAAATCCTATCAAACATACGGAAAACGAATTAAAACCGAGTAATACTTTCCCCTAACGCGCGACTCGAATAAGCTAAGGCTAACTAGCCAATAATCCGACACCCACGTGCCCACAACGGCTTGCTCAATGGAAAAAATCTAATATTAATCACAATGAACAACTCGCGCGCCAAATTTCCACTCGCCATAAATTCCTCCACCGGACTCCGTTTTGCGCGCTCTTATAGTCAAAACGAAGCTCATCTAGCATACTATGGATGTCCCAACACAGCCAACCCAAACAATAGCCCAAAAACGACAATAAAAGCCCTGGAAGGTACTGTTCACGAAATTCCAGCTTACGCACTCAACTTGAAAATTTGATTCTGGACAAACCGTAACTCCGAATTGATATCCGTCAAAACGCACAGCCCCACAACACCATAATCTTTCATTTTCATTTTCATGGATATTTAAGACTTGACAACCCAAAAATTTGGACTACGCAGCTTAAATCCACATAACTCTTATTTCACAGCCCTAATCGAAAAATTATTCCGATAGGACTAACGAGGGTTGCAAGTACTTACTAGTCGTTGCGTTACTTAGTCGGAACGGCTCGGCGAGGACCCGCGCGCATAAACCCTCCCTTTCTCTTCTTCCCTTTCTCCTCTCCTTTTCCTTTTCTTCTCCTCTGTTTTTCTCTTCTGCGACCAGCCGCTGCTTCTTCCCTTTTTATCTTCATTTTTTTTTACTTTTCTTTTCTTTTCTTTTCTTTTTATTTTTTTCTCCTTCAGCCTAAACTTTTGACCTGGTCAAAAGAAGAGCAATATTACATTCTACCCTCCTTGAAAAAATTTTCGTCCTCGAAATTTATCCTTACCTTAACTTTCAAACAAATGAGGGTATTTGTTTCTTGCTTCCTCCTCAAGCTCCCATGTGGCCTCTCTCTCAGTATGATTTTGCCATTGAATTTTCACGTAAGGGATTGTACGTCGCTGCAGCACTTGCTCCTTCTTATCCACAATGCGAATAGGCCGTTCTTCATATGTCAGGTTTTCCCTTAACTTCAAAGGAGTGAAATCCAATACGTGTTAAGGATTTGGCACATATTTTCGCAATAAAGATACATGGAACACATTATGAACTCCAGATAACGCTGGTGGCAAAGCCAGTTTATAAGCAACTTCACCAATCTTCTCCAATATCAAGAACGGTCCCACATATCTTGGACTTAGTTTCCCGCGAGTGCCAAATCTCATAACGCCCTTCATAGGTGAAACCTTTAGGAACTCGTGATCCCCCACATCAAATTCTATCTTGCGCCTTTTAAGGTCTGCATAGCTTTTCTGACGGCTTTGAGCTGTTTTCAGTCGCTCTCGAATCAACCTGACTTTTTCTTCTGATTGTTGTATAAACTC